>OX327688.1:15195000-16445000 GCA_946807835.1 Ailanthus altissimus | reverse complement strand
TGTTTTTAAATTAGTGAAGATTTGAGAAGCTCACCCAATAATTCCGAATCATCATTATGTATTTCTAGCCTCATCATTAGTAGTTAAGAAAACAAAAGTCTACCATTTTGTCCAAGAAAAGAACAGAAAAAAAATTAAGGATATACATTAAAGGATGATGTTATTTACTTCGAAAGTGCCTAAAACTTCATTATCAATATCAACAACTGCAACATCAAGACAATGATTCAAGGTTTAAATAATTTTTGTTAAATGTGATAATGAAGATCAGATAAAGTGTAAGTTCTCTAAAAGGTATAACAATGTAATTTTATAAATAATGAAACAAGTAGTATGAATGTACACATAAATAAGTGTGATAAGTATTTGAAGGTCAAAATAATTTAAGATAAAAATTAAAGAATATAACTAAAGAAGATGGTCAAATTGAGGGGGACAATGTTAGTCTTGTGATGAGAGAGAATTTTGATCAAGAGGTTTGTAAAAGGGTAGTTGTAAAAATGATTATTGTGAATGAGTTACATTTTCATTTTCAGTATGTGGATAATGAGCGGTTTCATCATTTTTATAGAATGATTACTGGGGATGTTTTACAATTGTATTTTAATAAAAAGACAATGTTATATAATATTTTTAAAGGAAGTATTCAAATAGTTGTTTAATTATTGATGTTTAGACTTTCATTCAAAACACCAATTTTATGGTTGTCATTGACCATTTTTAAAATAGTGATTTGCATGTACATAGAAGAATTATGACTTTTTATCCAGTTCTTAATCATAAAGAGAAAATAATTGAGAAGTTTGGAGTTATGTTTACTTGATTGGGGACAAAGAGATTGTCCACTGTTACAATAGATAATATAAGTGCAAACGAAGTTGTTATTGGGTATTTAAAGAGAAAAATGAGAAATTAAAAAATAAATACATTGGTGTTGAATGGTGAGTATTGTGCACATATCTTAATTTGATTGTGAGTGATGAGTTAAAGGACTTAAACGAGAGTATAATTAGTATTTGAGATGCGATGAAATATACGAGGTCTTCAACTTCTCGATATAATATTTTAAAAAGCGCGTGCAATAAGAATAAAAAAGTATAGAGGTATGTGATTTTAGATGTGCCAATGTGGTGAAACTCCACCTATTTAATGTTAATAACTATTTTAAAGTTCCAAAAAGCATTCGATTGCATGTCTGATGAAGATAGTCTTTATGGAGCATATTTTTTTGAAGAGAAAAATGGAAAGAGAAAGCTAGGGCCACTATTTAGTAATGATTAAAAAAATGCTGAGAGATTAGTTATATTCTTGAAGACTTTTTATGAGGTAATTAATAAATTCAATATATTTTTAAGTGTTACATCCAATATTTTTTAATAAAATTTATAAAATTCATTCCATCTTAACTGCTTTGACTTGCAATAATAATCATTTGCTAGGTAATATGGTTTAGAATAAGACTAAATATGATAAGTATTAAGAATTCATTAGGAAGATAAATAAATTGTTGTTGTGGTACCATACTTGACCTACGAAGCAAAATAAATTTTATGAGATTTTGTTTGATAAGGATAATGTAAAAGTTTGATGAAATAAAAAAAGTTACCAATAATTTGTTATGCATGTTGTATAGGACTATAATGAGTGGTATGAAAAATCAGTTGAAGAAGAAAGTAATAATGTTATTGTTGCCACTAGTAGCATGACTTTACAACCATTCGCAGCAATGGCATTGCATCATTCTCTTTGTTTGATAATATGGTAGGGTGGGTGAAGAAATTAGGTGTTCCACAAGTTGACCCTTAGGCAAAATACATGCTTACTGGTGATGATGTTGAGATTGAGGTTGTAAGTGAGATTGAAAGATATTTGATGGAAAGATGTGAGAATGCTCGCAATCTTCACTTTAATATCTTGCTTTGATAGAAATTGAATGCAACAAAATATCAAATCTTGGAGTATATAGCTCGATATGTATTATAATACCAGTCTTTATTGTGGCATCTGAGTTTACTTTCAATATCGAAGGATGCGTGCTAAATACATTTAAGAGTTCATTAACTCTTACTATAATGGAGGCCTTAATATGCATACAAAATTTGATACGATAATAACTTATAATGGATAAAGCCAAAAAGATTGATACCATGATGCTTGAAGTAAAATATTATGAAAGACTTAAAGTAAGTAGTAAGAGATTAAATTTTATGCATTTATGTTTATTATATTTAATTAATTACTTTATCTAAAAAATTATTATGTAGAATATCACAAATCACTATCGGATCACACAAGTTAAATATAAAGATCGAAGCGTGTTACCTAATTGTTATGGTAAGACAAAAAATATTAAAATTTGGTGCAAATATTTGAATTTTTTTATGATAATTCATTCGGATTATATATATATATATATATATATATTGTATTATTTTTATCACAACTATTTTACAAGTTTAATATTGGATTTGGAAAGTTGGAGTCGTAGACTGAATATTAATGATGATAAGATAATGGACCTTGAATTTGTTTTTGTAATATTTTATAAATAATGGATTATTAGACTTATTATCTATGTTTTGTACTTTTTTTAAATTAAAACATGTTATAGATGATGAAATTGATATTGAAATTGAGAGTGTTTTATTATTTTGTCGATTGATTGGATCCAAGTACGAAAGGGTTGATTGAAGTGTGAGATCAGCCCAAGACTAAGGTTGAGCAACTAGTTGCTACAGGATTGAACGTTTATCAATCTCACCACGCTCCCCTACTCTTATAAAGGTCGGCGGAAGGAATATAGGTTTTTTAAAATATGAGAATGTTCATATTTTAAGAAAGATTCTGTCAAATTTTTTATTTAGATGACATAAATAAAAAATTTACTAAATTAAATTATTTAATTTATAACACGAATATCAATTAATTCAAATTAAATTCTTGTGCAACTGTATTATAATTTTAATATATTCGATTAGATTATTTAATTTATCTTGTGAATATAAATAAATTAAAATTGAATCATTATACAATTGAAATTGAGTCTTGCAAAATTGAAATTTAATTAATTATTTCACAATTAAATTATAAATTTAATTTATTCGATTGAATTATTTGATTTATCCCATAAATATAACTTAATTGAAATTAAATTCTTGTACAATTGAAATTGAATCTTGCACAATTGAATTATAATTTTATTTTACTCAAACTGAATTATTTAATTTATCACATGAATATCAATTAATTCAAATTCATTTCTCGTACAATGAATTTTACACAATTAAATTTTAATTAATTATCTCACAATTGAATTATAATTTCATTTTACTAAATTGAATTATTTGATTTATCACATGAATATATATAAATTAATAGGAATTAGAAATTGAATCTTCCATAATTAAATTTTAATTTTAATTAGCTGAAGTGTAATATTGAAATTTTGTTTTAATTTACTCAATTGAATGATTTTATCATGAATATAAATTAATTAAAACTATAATTAAATCAATTAATTTAATACAAAATAAAATTTACAATTACATATTTATTTATGCAAAATCTCATATTTAATTGGTGTAAAACTGTAAATATTAAAAAGTAATTACCATTAAAAATATTAAAAAGTGAAATTAAGCTCAAAATATTAAAAAAAAAAAGAGTCATTAGGCTCAAAATTACTACTCATTCGACAAGCCTAATCCAAAATCCAAATAACCTAAACCCAAAACCCAGCTCAAGTTCTGTGAAAAAAAAAAAAAAAACCAGCCTACACCCGTTAGTTAAAATGAACTGTTAACAAAAAATCGAACCAATTCAATTTTAGTTTGGTCGGCTCATAGCAAAGGAACTGATTGGTTCTATTTTTGTTGTTGTTGGAAACATGAGTTTTTAATTATAAATTGACATTCCAGAGTTTTTTCATAATATATTTTATTCTAAATATCTAAAAATAAAAAAACCATGAGTGAAGAAGAAAACCTAATGAAAAATTTAGAAGATTGTAGCAGTAGCGCGGCAATAACTGGGAATTGCGTTTGCGTGGGGTTGGAACTTGGAAGTTTCTGTGAAGCTGGAGGCCCATTTGGATTTGGGAATGTACTTCTGACTTCGGAGTTCAACAACTTGCCATGGAAGGAACAATCTTTAGCTTCTTCTCTTTTCTCAAGTAACTCTTTTCTTGACAAGTTTTTTTAAGTCCAAAAATTCCCATTTTGGCTGCAGAGTTATTTCTTTTTTTTGTTTTTACCAAATCACTCACTAAGTTGGAAATTTGGTCATTACTAATTACAAATAAAAAACTTGATTGACCCTTCTTTTCATTTTTCCTCAGGTGGGCTTATTCCGCACGCCAAGAAAAGCCTGAATGTGAATTGTGATTTGACTAGATGGCCATTTCTTAATTATTTATGTTCTTAACTTGTTTTGGAAGTATATTTAAATAAATGAACAAAGAAAAATTCATATTTAATAAACTCAACAATTCTTGAATATATAAGATTTAAGAAAAATTCATGTCATACTTGGAATCTTTTACAAGAAAGTTTCCTTTTTTTTTTTTTAAAAAAAAAAAACTAATTAGTACTTACAATCTCAACCTAAATAATTATACTTTTGACTGTCTATATATGAAAATTGCATACACATACAATACTTATTGGGTAACATACTAACATCTTGTGTTTTTAAGCAACTGGTGATGTAAATTGTGTTAATATTGCATGTAATTCATATAAAAAAGAAAAGAAAAAGATGTAATCAAATTAAGATTATAGTGATTGATAATGTTAATTGCAACAAACTATCATATGAAACCCAACAAACTAATACCAATTAGTTGCACCATCTCAAGTAGATGGAGCATTACATGTTAAATGATTTTGCAGCCATCCAATTTAGTTGGCCTTAACTCTTAGATTATGACACAAATAATATCATTTCCAATGAAATCTTTAATTTAGTGGGACATTTGTTCTAATATAACGATAAAATAATATAATTTTAAAATAATGACTGTGATGATGAAAGGGGAAAATGATATCATTTTCTTATTTAATTAATGGCGAAATTTAAAATTCTCTTATTCCTTTCAAGGGTTTTCGACAAGGGATTCTTTATTCTCTTATCTGTTAATTATCTATACAGAAGGATTACCTCATTACTTTGGTATGATGATGAGATCATTTGTGGTATCCAATGTGACTAAATAATACTAAAAGACCGGATGTTTACTAGAAATCAACCTTCAAGGCATTCATAAATACAACATTATATTTTGCAAAAGAACAAAATATAATCCTTATAATATTTATATAAAAAAAAAACAAATTTAAGTATTTGTTAATATAAAAGAAAATCCTTTTAATTAATCAATACATATATTTAAAAAATATAAATAATAAATTAAAGACAAATACATATTAAAATAATAAGAGTTGGCAAAACCCTAGTGGAGGCTTGATCCTTGATTAAAGAAGACAAATAAATACACAAACGCAATGGATTTTTATTAATGTCGAAGGCTTAGTCTTAGGTCTCCAACTCCATCTCTAATCTCTCGGCTCTCACTGCTCTGCTGCCTTCCACTGCATTCCTCATTTGTCTGCCCCAAACCCAAACCCAAACCCAAACCTTATTATTATTATTATTCTCTCTTAAAACACAAATTCTTATTCATTCCTACAACAACAACTTTTCAATTCCGTTTTTGTTACAAATCCGCTTCAGTTTCTTTGCTACCACGTCCACATTTCTTTTATATTTATATACACTCTCGAAAAACCCAAAAAAAAAAAATTTACTTTTTTGATTTCATTAATTCTCTGAAAGATACACGTCGAAAGTACTTACCAGCTTTTATGTACTTACGGGTATAATTTCTCTTTCAATTTTTTATATCTGTAAATAGAGGGTTTTCTTTTATTGTTAGAGGATTCTGGTCTCTGGGTATAAACCCAATTTATTTGCCTATGGAGAATGGAGTTGAATTGAGATAAAGTTGGGAGTTTTTAGCTGTTTAGATAAGGAATCAGAAAATAGGCAGCATTGCCAAAAAATGGAAAAAACTGGATTTGAAGGCTGTAGTAAATCTTCTGTTGCTGATAATGTTATTGATGACGAAGAGTTACCTGCAGATCCTTTTGACATGGAAATAAAGTCTACATTCACTGCAATCACGGGTTGGTTTCAAGATTCTCAGGAGAATTTTGATGATTTACTTGAGATGGGGCCAGAGAAAGATATTGGTGTTGGTGATTATAAACACTTTTCAGGTTTCAATTTTGTTTGGAATAGCACTTTGAGGGTTCAACAAGAAAAGGGTGAGTTGAAAATTGATGAAATATCCATCCCATATAGTAGTTTTAGTCGATATGGGATTGGGAGTGGAGATTATGATGGTGGCCTTGCTTCTACTAGCGATGTGAATAATGAGGTTGTTTGTGATGTAAATAAGGAGGATGGTTTTGGTTGTGGCGATGGTGGAACTCCACATGATGCTTTGTTTTTTGCTCTTGGTTATCTTGGTGTGAAAGACCTCCTTGTCGTTGAAAGGGTTTGTAGATCTTTCCGTGACATGGTTAGGACTGATCCTCTGTTATGGAGAATCATTCACATTGATCACCAATTGAGTGAGAAGATTACCGATGATAGTCTTGCAAAGTTAACTGGCAGAGCTCAAGGCATGCTTCAATGCTTGAGTCTAGTGGAGTGTACTAGAATCAGTGATAGCGGTTTGAGACGTGTGCTGGAGACCAACCTGAGTCTAACAAAGGTCAGTATTTGTGGCATACTACTGTTGAATGTTCTATGTTATCATTCAGAAATCACACAAAAGTTTATAATTTAGTTTACATTTATTAACATATTCAGTCCTTAATAACTTATATAGTAATGGTGCTAACATAATATCTTTTTTTGCATGTTGTTGCATACCTATGTACATTAAACACACATATAGGTAGACAGAACAATTATAGCCTCCGGATTTTGTTTTTTCATCCAAAAGTGTGGATGAATATCATTTGGGATATCCCTGACAAAATAAATCTAATTTATTCCTTATTTGAAATCTTTTTTTCTTGACAGCATTCAAATGGGTAAAATATTTGATTAATAACATGTGATATCTCATATTGCTGTTTTGGTGTGTATCCAAATGCCATGTGGATCACAATGAATTAGATCGTTGTTTGATACAATCATTAGAAATCCTCTGAATTATTATCAATTAGACTATCCAATATTTGCTGATCTTTATGTTTTTTGCGTTATGGTGGTGGTGTTTGAATATTTGTTCATTGTTCGCTTAGTTGAAGATTGAAATATGCTGGGATATATAGCTTCAAGTCTTGAACCCTTTAACTAGATTTTAATTTTTATAATTTCGTGCTTCCTGACCTTTTATTCTTTGTAATATTATGAACTGACAAATTTGGGATTTTTTCGTGTAGCTTAGCGTCCCAGGTTGTTCGAATCTTAGTATTGAGGGCATTTTGCGCAGTTTGAGGGCCTTCAATTCTACTGGCTCTCCAGGAATAAAACACTTAAGAATTGGTGACCTTTTTAATGTAACAAACAAGCAGTTTAAGGAGTTGAAGTGTTTACTTAATGCAGATGACAATGTGCAGAAGAGAACTCTTGAACCCCAGTTTTATCGTTGGGGACAATACTATCTTCCTTGTGATGATGACCGTGATATTGACATTGAGACATGCCCTAAATGTAAAAAATTGGGACTCGTTTATGATTGCCCAGCAAAAAGTTGTCAAGCAAAACATGATGCTGCTCAGTTGTGTAGGGCTTGTAGACTCTGCGTATCACGTTGTTTCCGTTGTGGGCGCTGTTTTGAGGATTGTGATTATGAGGAGACATTTTCTTTGGATTTGTTTTGTTTGGATTGTTTGAAGCAGTTGCTAATCTATGAAGAGAAGATGGAACTAAGAGGTGCTTCCTCATCTAAACGCACCATTTTTTGTCAAGAGACAAGATATGAGTTTTGTTTTTATGGCTAGTTGAGAAGACGTGTGGACTAGGTACTGCATGATTTGTTGTCTAGATAATTAGTGCAAATATTGGAGATATTGGAGACAGCTGTTGATGCACCAAGATGTTGAGTAGTGAAATTCATCATTGTCATGGATTATCTGCAATATCCGAGGCAGAGTTCTTGCTGCTGTCTAATTTGTTGGCTTGTGCTTGGTTGTTGCATTTGCTACATTAAGTTGCTTCTGAAGGATCAAAATGGAAAAAGAAGAATGATTGAAGAAAAGGAATGTGCGTTGAAGAAAACTGGGTGATTGAAAAAATTACGAAGAGAGTTTTTGGGGGATATTTTGCATCAAATAACAGTGGACTATGAAATAACTGTTTGAATGTCTGTTGGTGGATAAATTAGCCTATGTTTCTGCTCCTGTTATTGTGATGAAGGTTCTTGCTCTTGCTTGCTAGTTGGATGCAGAGAACAATAGGAACCATGTGCCAACTGCGAATAAGTGGTGGGATGCAGGAGAATCGATGAGCTGCTGTTATACTATGCTAATGCTGCAGCTAGAAGGATATGACTTTTTTTTTTTGAGGATGATCTTGTTGCAACAAGCTTGGCCAATATCAACTGAAAGTGTTCTTCCAACCACATTTTTAATACTGATATCATTATTATTGGTGATGGACCCTTAGTAGGAGATTGATTACTTCTTAACTTAATAATGATCAGTATTGAATTCATGTTGGTTTTTTTCTATGACTGTTGCTTTCTATATACAATCTCCTCCTTTGAGGATGTAATCTTCTGTGCTTGATTTTATTTCTTATTCTAGGATATGAGTGCGAGGATAGAGTATGAAATAGTGCTAGTACTCTAGTACCAACATTTGATAAATACAACCATTTTCAGACCTTGAATAGAGATTGTTTTTGAGTTTCTTGTCCCTTAAGGATCTTGATTTGGTAAGAGAGATGATCTATTGCGGGTTTATAAAGAACCTAGTAGCAGATTTAGGAAAAGTGTTGGTTATTAAAGAGTAGAAAATTTATAGGATGAATTATGGCAAGAAAGCTGTTATTTAGGCCTATTACAAGCAATTCATGGCAAGCACTTGCCCAAATATTAATACTGATGAGCTTCTTGAAGAGATCGTATAATGTTTAACAGGAATGCTATAAGCAAAATGGCAAACTATTCTTGAACAATAGAATCTCTAGCATTTCAGCAACTGTGCAGTTGGCAGGAATTTTGTATTCATCAAAAATCATCTTAAGACTCTTACAATGAGATTCTCATTACCACTCTCATAGAAAGATTCTAATGTTTGGGAAATTACTTCTGTAGTAAGAGACTTGAAAAATACTTGTATGAATCAGTTGAAATGATCTGCGAATACTGTGACTCGTTTTGGATAGCAGCAAATGCCAAGGAAGAAGCTCATTTATATCATTGAGAAGCTGTCGCTTGAGCTTTTTGACTGTCATTTTGCTAGTTTCATTCCACTGAAAGAATAAGATTTAGGGACTTGTCTATGAACTATTTCTGTGCAGTGATTTAGCTATATAGCACTGTGGATGGGTTTGGTCCAGGGATATATGTCCTCTGTTTTTCAAGTTATCCACTTTTTAATTTCACAATTTGGTGTTTATTAAACACTAATTTTCTTTCATTTTATCACTAATGTTTCATATTCACAATAATTATGACTTCAAAACCACTGATTGATGGATGTATGCTAAAAATATAGTTTCTGTGTGTTGAAACAGTGTTGCTATGTTGTATAGTTTAAATTTAAATTCTAATGCTTAAAGGTGTGTGCGTTAATAATAGATAATGACTCATCAAATATCAATTAAAAAGAAATAACATCAATGAAATGTTAATTTCCTTTCCTTATTTATTATTAATATATGTTTTTTTAGAGGTGGGCATTATTTCTGTTAAATAAAAAAATTGACCCTGCACTAAAAATTTTCAGTTTTATTTTTTGGGATAAAATCGATAAATTTTATTTGGACAAAATTGATCGATTTTATTTGAATTGAACCAAAAATTTAAAAAAATTAAATTTATTTTTTAGAATTGAATTATAATTTTAATTTATTCAATTGAATTGTGGATGATTTATCACATGAATATAAATTAATTAAAAATAAAATCAAATCCTTGTACAATTGAATTATAAGTTCAATTTAGTCGATTGAATTATTTAATTTATCCTATGAATATAAATTAATTGAAATTAAATGATTGAATCATTGTACAATTGAATTACATTTTCAATTTAGTCAATAGAATTATTTAATTTAAATTTATTTCATTAATACAAATTAATTAAAATAATTTTTTCTTTATACAATTGAATTATAATTTCAATTTCTTCAATTGATTTGTGGATGATTTACTCTATGAATATAAATTAATTAAAAATAAAATTGAATCTTGCACAATTGAATTATGATTTCATTTTAGTCAATTAAATTATTTAATTTAACCCATGAATACAAATTAATTTGAATTGATTCATTCCTTGTACAATTTAATTATAATTTCAATTTATTCAATTGAACTGTGGATGATTTATCCCATGAATATAAATTAGTTGAAATTGAAGGATTAAATCATTGTACAATTAGAATTGAATCTTGCACAATTGAATTTTAATTGGTTATTTTATAATTGAATTATAATTTCATTTTACTCAATTAAATTATTTGATTTATCACATAAATATAAATTAATTCAAACTGAATCATTGTCAAATTTAAATTAATTTTTTCACAATTGAATTTGAACTGATTATTTCATTATAATTTTATTTTATTAAATTAAATTATTAAATCTATGACATCAATATAAATTAATAGAAATAAAAAATTAAATCTTGTATAATTAAATTTTAATTTTAATTAATTGAAGTGTAACATTGAATTTTAATTTTAATTTACCCAATTTAAAATTTTTATCATGAATATAAATTAATTATAAATACAATTAAATTAATTAATTTAATACAAAATAAAAACTTACAATTACATATTTAGCTGTATAAAAGCCCATATGAAATTAGTGTAAATATTAAAAGCATTGTCATTAAAATTATTAAAAAAATAATTTTAGGTTCAAAATATTAAAAAAATTACCATTAAGTCAAAGTAGTCGAAACCTAAAACTCGGCAAATTTGTATTAAAAAAAAAATCAGCCCAAACCTATTATTTAAACCAAACCTAAGAATTGAACTTTCGGCACCTGAGGATCTAATTGATCGGGTTCCATTTCTTGAAACCGATACAATTGGTTTATAAGGTATATATTCTCCATTCTCAAGTTTATAGAACTTACTCTTTGGAATTAAAATCATCTCTTAACTTAAGTTCGTCTAAATTTTTAAATTTTTTTGCCACGTGTTAATATTTAAATATGAATGATTAAGTTCTATTTTTATACTATTTTTTCTTTTATCAGTTATCAACCTAATGCTTGTATTTAGTTATGTGAAATCTTTGCTTAGAAGGAAATCCTAATCCTAATCCTAATCCTAATCCAAATTATGCTTTAACAAAATAAAGATAAAAGAGTTATTTCATTACTTGTTAAGGAGTTTGTCACATCGAATGGAAGTGAAGGACATTATCCTTAATTAGCTGTAATTTACCATAAACAATAAGAATTAAATTCATCTGAAGGTAATCTTCTATTACTAAATTCACCCCATTCTCAGTCTTCCAAGATTATGCTCCGTTGCAAAATATTGAAGTCTTAATAATAAAAATCAAATAATTATTAATTTAATTCATTAAATTTATATTTATCAAGATCAAGCTTGTAAGAAACAAAAAGTACTTCCGTTGGTACTTTGAGCATAAAGACCGCTTTTCGCCTCTCTAAAAATACTCACTTCAAATTTTTTTTTTTTTTAAAACTTGAAAAAAAAAAAAAAAACTGTTGACGGTTTAAAAATTGTACATGATTATTTTTTTCTAATTAATGTATACTAGTTCAAGTTCAGTTGGAATTCTAAACCCATGTGTTTCTTTAGAATAAGAAGTTTTCTTTAATTAGAATTCTTTTATAATTGGAAGTTTTCTTTGATTAATTATTTATTTATTTTGAATTAAGATTAAATCAGATTTCTTAAACTTTTATATATATATTATTGTAAATTATTATTCACCTATTGAATACAATAATACAACTTTTCTTTCAATTTAATTTTTAACTCAGAATTGCTTCATAGTTTTACTGTCGAATTTCTCGCTTATTAGAATTTCGCGCCAAAGACTCAATAGTAATCGCGTCTGTTTGAAAGGTTAGTTTTCTGAAACCTCTCTCTTTATATTTGCGCACATAATTATGGGCTATTTACTTTGTAGATATCTATTATCGTGTTAAAATTTGAAGTTCTTTGGTTGAGACTCAGCTTTTGATTATTAAGAATCTGCATGAGGGTTTTATGCTTTCTCTTTTTCGCAAGTTATGCTCTTGAATTTAAGGTGTTTGACAAGGTAGGAGGATTTTTTTTTTTTTTCTTTTTATTTGGAAACAAGTTAGAGATACCCATGTTGTTTTTCTTTAACGCTTTTTTCTTTCTGTTTTTGTTTTTAAGTTTTAGTTAATCTTTAGCTTGTTCATGCATGACATCAACTTTAGTAGCCAAAAGCAGGGGTTTTGATTTGTCTTTGCTTCTCTAATAGTAACAGCAACTGCTACCACAAGAAAAGTCGCCTATGGAGAACGGTGAAATTCCCGAAAATGCCAGCGAGCGTGAGTTTTGGAATTGATTAATTGCTTACTTTTGGTAGACCTTTTCAATCTCGTCAATTTGTTTCTGTGGTATATGTACTAATTTCTTCTGTTATTCCTCCAGACTGCCCAGGTCCTCAATCAGAGTCTGCAGGAAAATCCGATGCGTGCCAAGGATGTCCTAATCAAGAAGTTTGTGCTACTGCCCCTAAAGGCCCTGACCCTGGTTTATACTCTTACCCTACTCTGTCTCTTTGCAATGCGTACACTTCTATTTTATTGCTCATTGGAAATTTTTATTGGATGTGGCTATTTGTGATTGTAATGTTCTGCAAATTTTTGTAGCCATATTCTAAGTTCATTTAAGTTAAATTTCATTTTTGGATAAATTATGCTAGTATAATGATAACCTAGTTAGAAATCAATTTATTGGTGACAGATTATGTGAATAGAGTTTCTGGTCTAATTTGTTTTTTGGTAATAATCTCTCTGATCAGTTAAGTTGATTGGGTATTCTCTCTTTATTTTTGGGGGTGGTTGGGTGGTGCGAAGTTAGAAATAGTTCTGATGCTATGCCTTGTGAACTGTTTTTGTGATGCCAAATGTCTTGATTAAGTAGTTCTATTTTATTGTTCATAGCATTATAACTTGCAACCCATCTATGAAATGTGCAAGTAAAAAACTTAGGGTTCCGGTGTCCTTTACCCTACTTTGTCTTCATTTTTGTATGACTTGATCATACTACTTATCTCAAGAGTCCCTTATTTTGCTTAATAATTTTGTATTTTTGACTGCAGACTTGGTTGCCATTGCTGAACGAATGGCCACTGTGAAGCACAAGATATTGGTTTTATCAGGGAAGGGGGGAGTTGGAAAAAGCACATTTTCTGCTCAGCTCTCATTTGCACTAGCAGCTATGGACTTCCAAGTGGGTCTCCTGGACATTGACATCTGTGGCCCTAGCATCCCAAAGATGCTTGGTCTAGAAGGTAGAGACATTTGCGAAAGCATCCTTGGGTGGGATCCTGTCTATGTTGAATCCAACCTTGGGGTTATGTCCATTGGTTTCATGCTCCCCCATCCTGATGAAGCCGTCATATGGAGGGGACCTCGCAAGAATGGGCAAATCAAGCAATTCCTAAAGTTTGCGAATTGGAGAGAGATTGATTTTCTTGTGGTTGATGCACCACCGGGAACCTCAGATGAACAGATCTCAATTGTCCAATTCCTCCAGGCTACAGGAATAGATGGTGCAATCATAGTTACTACTCCACAACAAGTTTCTCTTATTGATGTGCGGAAAGAAGTGACTTTTTGCAAAAGAGTTGGAGTCCAGGTTCTTGGGGTCGTTGAGAACATGAGTGGCTTGTGCCAGCCATTAACAGATTTCAAATTCATTAGGGGAACAGAGATTGGTGAGCAGATAGATGTCACAGAGAAAGTTATACAGTATATAAGAGAAAAAGCTCCAGAATTGCTAGATGTGGTTGCCTTTAGCGAAGTATTTGATACGAGTGCTGGCGGTGCAGCAAAAATGTGCAAGGAGATGGAGGTTCCTTTCCTCGGGAAGGTGCCGTTGGATCCACAGCTTTGCAAGGCAGCTGAAGAAGGAAGATCTTGCTTTGCTGATCAGAAATGCGGGGTTAGTGCTCCGGCATTGAAGAGTATAATTGAGAATCTACTGGTGGCAAATCAGTGGAACCAAGAACCTGCCATGAATGAGTAGATGATGGTACATCGCTAATTGGCTTTCTTCTCAAGATCTTGGTGGTTCAAATTTTTGTTTATTGTGTCTTTCATTTTCTAATTTATTTATGATTTTGTTGAGGACATTTTGTTCCTGGAGAGTCACTTGATTAGCATAAATTTCAGTGTGTTTGCTCAAAGCATTTTGTCCCTACTTTATTATAACTCCATTGGTGGGTGGGCAGCACTTTTGTGCCTCTAATATATGATTCCCTTAGAATGAAATTTTAAAAGTTGGTCGATCTTTTCAAGCATGCGAAGGTGTTTGATTTGTAATCCATGGTTTCAGTTTAAATGCTCTTATACAAAAGAGATTTTAGATTAACCATTGGGATCGTATTCAAAATCTATTTTGACAATATCCTGACTAAATGTGTTCTTTTCTTGAGCATTATAAACCAAAAAAAGTTTAACTGTTTGAAATAGCCATTGTTCTCTAGCGGAAGTAAAACAATCGTCATGGATGCAATGCAATGATGTTATAAACTGGTAAAAATGAAGTGAATAAATTCAATATTCTTATTATTAAAGAAGCAGATAAACTTTAGTTCGCCTCATAGTAGTTATTTATTTATATTTTTGATTAGAAGTGTTACACTTATAAAGTGAAGATATAAATTTTGTATTTTAATTTATATGTTATTAATCGTGTGTTAAGTGATTGTTAATTTTTTAATATGGTAGTTATACGGCATAAATCAACAACAAATATGTTTAATATTATTTATATCTCAACTACACAAATATAATATTATAATTTTTTTTATAAAAACAAGATAGTAACGTTATCAATAAGATTACATGCTTAAATGTATGAAAAACACAATAATTAGGATAAATATAATAAGTCATTTCTTCATTTTCAAGATGGAGGTTGGATTCTCGCCCCAATATAAAAGCATAGAGTGAATTTAAAATAAAAAAAAAATGTTTTTTTATACTTATTTAATAAGTACTTTTTAAAATAAAATTTTAAAATTATTTTACAAAGATGAAAAAGATACACTCCTAAAATACATTAATTTTTTTTTTTACTTATTTAATAAGTACTTTTTAAAATAAAATTTTAAAATTATTTAACAAAGATGAAAAAGATACACTCCTAAATTTTTTGGAAATATACTAATACCCCTTAATAATTTTAAAAGGAGCATTAAAACCATGGTCAAGAAATGAGTTCGATTACTAGAAGGTTTATATTCTTCATAGTTAAATGACTTATCAACTCATTTAAATAAAATTTCTTCTTACTTAATAAAATATGACACATTTTTATTTAATGAATTTTTTTTTATTTTAATAAAAAAATTTCTAAAATAGATTAACTAAAAAAAAAAAAAAATGAGTAGTTGGCCATTAGTCTAGATACCCTAGTGTCTATCATCACTGTTGGTGATTGGTGATAAATTGACTTATAATTGATACTATTAAATTTAAAATTTTTTAATCAGTGATTCTAAATCATTTTCATTAATAAAGTATATGTGGAGTATCAAACACAGAGAAAAGAGCGAACACCACAATAATATTGCTATCCAATGGTGACACTTAGAGGTACACCACCTCAGTTGTTGGTTGACGATCTAACTTATGGAGGTGACAGTGTACCTTCACTAATCGCCATTAGATAATAGAGTTATGGTGGTTGTCACTTTTTTCACATTTGACACTCTCCCAATACTTTGTTTATGAAAATAACTCTTAATATTGTGTAGACCACAAATTTTTGAATTTAATAATGCTAATTATGAGTTAATTTGCTATTGATCATTGAAAATCACCTGATTGATTGGCAACAACAACAATAGTTGGTGGTAATGATCTGTTACTCCTTTGTTTTTAATTTTTTTATTTAGTCAATTTATTTTAAGTTTTTTTATATTAAAAAATAAGTCAATTATATGTGACATATATCATTTTTAAATTTATGATATTATGACACTTGTTATCTTATTTAATTATTTATTTAATTGATCTAATAAATTATATTATAACACATGTAATTTATAATTAAATTATAAATAAGTAATAAAAAAATCTCACCTATAAAATTATGCCATGTGTTCTTTTATAAATAAATAAATATATATAATTTAAATTAACAAAAAATTGAAAGAATTAGTATTCTTTTAAAATTATTGGGATGATTCGGTCCCTCCATTGAAATTTTAGCAATCCAAGTGTCCTCTTTCTTTTAACTGGTAAGATAATTTTTGAAGTTTACAAATTATTCAATATTTTGTAATAACTTTTTTAATTTTTCGATACTGGGTAATAAGTGATATCTATTTGGGGTCAAATTTGGTAGGCTTACGGGTTTAAAAGTCCAACTATTTCTTAAGTTCAAACGAGTAAGGATTTATTTATTGAGAGAGAGTAACAGCTTAGTAGAGGTTACTAAAGCTTAAGGGGTAGTGAGTAGAGAATTACTTAGCGGATGTTTGGTTGGGTTTCTTTATTGAGCAAAAGAGCTTTTTTAATGTTAAAAATTCTTTTAAATTTTTTTTGATGATGTTTGGTTGCAATTAAAAAAAAGCTTCGAGAGATTAAAAAAGTTATTTTGCTTCTATTCATAAAAATTTAAATTTTGAGCTTTTAAGAATAGAGCTTTTTGAGTCTTTTTAAAAACAAATATTTGTATAATATCACATATACCTTAAATTTTTATTTTTATTTTCATAGTATACCCTTAATAAAAATAAATCAGATTCTACTAATATTTTTTTCAATATTTTCTTAAAAGTCATCATATCTCTAATTCTCTATATCTCTACAGCCACCATATTTTTATAAGAATCTACCAAAGTCTTTTGTTGATTATTTTATTTTTTTAAATAAAAGAAATATTATTTTATCTTTAATTTTTATACCAAACACAATAATTTATATTAATTCATTAATTACTATTTATTAATTTTACTTAAGGTTTGTGTTTAAGAAATTGAATTTGAGAAAATATATAATAAATTTAAACTTATATATAAAAGAATATTGGATTGTTTAGAATTTGAATATAAGTTTTATTAAGTGTCCTTTTTGATAATTTAAAATTAGATAAATATTTTTAACAATGTATAACCAAATGATATAATACTTCAAAAGAATTATTTTAATTGACAACCTAACAATTAATGGATTTTTTTTTTCTTCTTAAAAGTTCTATTTTAAAAAGCTCTAATTTCAAAAGTTATATTTGAAAAGTTTAACCAAACGAGCTTTTATAAGAAATAACTTGGTTTAGTTAGGTTAAAGAAAACTACTGATGTTGTGTTTAGGGCTAGAGGAGGTACTTAGGAGGTGCAGAGTTGAGCATGGAAGAGCCTAAGACATATTTCAGAAGTTGAGGAGACATGGGGTTTATAGGATAGTCAGTAAATGGTCCAAATTAGAATTAAGACCAGGGAGCTATCTAGAGGTAATTATAACAAGTATAAGTTAATAGAGCTTATCTCGACTGAGTTCACAACTCAATATTACTACAACTAATAAGAAAATACTGCACAAAAAGAATTAACACATGAATTTATATGGTTTAACATAAAGGTTTACATTCACGGGTAGAGCTCATCATCAAAATCTACTATATAAAGAAGATGTTATAAGACATAAGTTACAATAAGAGTAATATCACTCATGAGTTAGGATCTCTTATGTTCTTCTCCTCTTTGGACTTGTGGAGGCCATTTCTTGCATTTTGATTGATGTTTTCTTCGTAAAGATAAATGGTGATTCTTTATGATTTATCAAATGATTGGAGGTTGTAAAGTTCGATTATAGGGTAAACATAATATGAAAATGAAGAAGAAGAGAGCTTTCCAATATAAGAGAATGGGGTGAATATAGAAAAAGTGCAGCAATGAATCTATATCCCTTTTTGGAGGATGTGAGGCTTTTATAATGAAGGTGAGTCCTTGGATATAGAGGGAGTTAGCCTGGAGATTACTTCTTAAGGGCGACACATGGCAATATTTAGTTGGAGATTTGTCCATTTCACGGGGGACATTTTGGAGAATTAACTCAGATGGGGGCTTTTGGGTAATTGTGTCTGTAGTAACCACTTATTCACAACCAGTAAGAATAAATAAATATATATAAATATACATATTTTATTTGTATGTGGGTGATACTTGATGTATGTATTGTTATTAATAGTGTTTGTATAGATTAAGGACCTACTATTAGTATTAAATTTATTTGCAAGACTTTAGATTTATTTTAAGGACCACATTGTAATACTTTAAAAATTTTGGGGGCTAATTCGTAAATACTAAAAATTAACTTCTTAGTATAAAAATACATATTTATAATCCTAATTCAATATTTTGGTCAAACCACATCTTTTAAAGTGAAAAAAAGAGAGAAAGAGAAGAAGAAGAAAGTTAGAATTTAAGCTTTAAGAGGTATATTATAACCCTTTTTTTAGTTTTTTAGTGTTAATTTAGTTAATTTCTTTAAGTTTTGATTTCTGAAAATATGTACAATTGAGGATTTAATGTGAAATTTGTAAGATATGTAAAAATTGATGATGATTTATATAGATAACTTGATAAATCATGATGAATTGTAGAATTTCTACTTAATAGTCTCTTGATTTGGGAATTTTATAAATTGTTGTGCTTCAATTTTCGTTTTATATTTTGAGTATATGAAATTAGACATGTCTAAAATTATTTAAGACTTTGAATCGATTGAAAATTCTAAAAATTGAATTTGTAGTGAATTTACCAAAATAACCCTGAAGTTCTAAAAATTTCCTATATTAACAGTATGATACAGTGACAAACAATTTTAGATCTGCTGAATGATCTTAAAAAATTATGAATTTCTAGAATATGATAAGTTCATATGTCTAATATGATACTAAGAATTGAGAATTTAGATCAATGTGGTTAAATTGTTATGATTTTCTAAAATGTATCAGCTCATTTCAGTATTTGATTAACATATTTTTAAAGTTATGGAATAAAATAGTTTTAAAATACTTTTGGCAGTGATTTTGAAGTGAAATATTTATCATGGATTAAGATATGTGTCAAGAGTAATTCTGTGGCAGTTTTATAATTTTTGAGTTAGTATATAATTTTATAAAATTAAGAGATTGAATACTGTTCAATAAATATCTTGATCCTGTCAGGATAATAATTTGGATTTGATGGTGTTTATGGAATGGATTGTGTAGGAATTATGATATAATATTCATATATAAGAAGGATATATGAGTTAATAATGATATATTTTAATTTTAGAATAATTGGACATCATTTGATGTATAAGAAAAATTTGTTAAATGTAAGTGTTCAAAATGACAGGTTTTGAGTGTTGGGGTGTTGTTAAATTACTAGGGTGCTTGCATGTGGGTTGTGTTCATCATACAAACAATATACATATCTTATACATACATGTGCACAGCGAAAGATTATATACAATGAACACAGAAAATACATATTTGATTAAACTGAAAATTCAAGATTGAGAAATATCACCAATGAAGCCTTTGGATTAATTTTCTTTGAAGTCCACCATGAAATGAATCTTTGATCAATCCTAGCAATCAACAAAAATGGGTTTGATTGTCTAGAATGACAGCATTTTAATACAGTATTTTTGTTTAACTCTTAAACATGATTTAAAGTTAAACTATTTAACTTAATTAAATTTGTTTTTTCTTTTATTCAACTCTTAAATAAATAAAACAAATCTTGTTTTCAGTTATTACATTTAGTAACCATTTATCTAATTTGTTTTGTTGTTCTAACACTTAAAACACAAAACAAACAATTTCAATTTCTCAAATTGAAATTGCTCCCAAAATTGCAAAACCTAAAAACTAAATCAATTTAAAAAACCTAATGATTTTCAATTTCATTTCACTTTATATACTAATGCATTAATTCCAAACTAATTTGAATTTCATTTGCATTTCATTTGGCTTAACCTAACCTTAGTTAACATTTAACCATAGTTAGATTATTTTAACTTAACCTTTAAGTTAATAAATATTTAATTAATTTAACCATAGTTAACTAACTTAACTATGGTTAGGTTAACCTTTACTTAACCTTTAAGTAGGTTAACTTAACTTAATCATATGGTTAACTTTTAACCTTACTTAAGTTAAATAATTTATTTAACAATTAAATAAATAAATATTTATTTTAATTATTTAACAATTAAATAATCATAAAGTGAAATTACTATTATATCGTTACTCGGTTACCAAGTTAACCTAAAGTGGGTCCCACCATTTAACCATATACTTTCGTTAACGTAACCTTAGTAATTGCTGAATTATACTGTATTGAACAATTCAATATGGTAAACTGCCTAAGTGCTCAAAGAGTACATTTCATATTGGGACTCTCTAGGTCCACACCCGATTTGTCAAATGAAACTATTTCATTAATCCGTAATTGATGCCCCACGCACACGTTACGAATATTACAAATCAGCATGTCAGACTATACAAGTTGAGGTCATAATGTATACGTATAATCTTTCCATCATTTATACCCTAGATGTGTGGGGATATAGATCAGCACCGTTAAATCCCTATTTGCTAATTCATAATCTTATCTCTAGATTCGTATCTCGATAAACAATATACGCAAATACTTTTGCTATATTGTTTAACCCTGTGGGAAACTCTTTTCCCGGGTTTATGCTTGTGGCCACAAGACTTTATGAAATACAATCTCGGAGCATTGGATATACAACTTACCTACGTAAGCTGACGGATCCCTTATCTACACACACCAGACTCCATGAGCATCGGACCATACCCAGCGACACATAGCGGTCAGACCATGAAAGGTCTTTGACATATGTGGAACCAAAGCATGATGGATCACTCACAAGACCACCGTGGCGCTCAGGTCAAAGGACCACGAATACTACTCAACTCGAGAGGACCTTTCTTTGACGGCTTCATAGGATATCTATTGGGGTCCTCATAAGTCTATTATGTATCCAGTCTTGACTGGATACCCGCATGCCTATACAAGCTCTAAGCTCATGGTCAGCTAAGAACAACCATCTGAACAAGTCAGATATAGACATACACTAATCTATATATTGTGAATTCACGAATAGACCCACATTGGTGATCATACATAGACCAGGAACATTATATTTAAGACATACTTACATAATGATATTTCTTAGCACCTATTGCAACTCTTTACAACTATATCATTACAAGTATACTCTCAGGTCTTTGTCCCATTATAGACAAAGTTCTAACTCTTTAGACCTTGCTGACTCTTATAACCTGCTAACTCTTAGCATTTATAACTATCAGCTTTGATAACTATTAGTTCTGGTCTAAACTCTTTTAGACCAGATCTGAACTCTTTCAGATCAAACAATGTCTGTAATGTTACAAGCATTATACCATATTAATATGATATTAACAATCTTTATTCGAAATGTTTATTGTATAAATATTAACAATGAATATTCATACAATATTGGAATGGCACGTGAGCACCAGCTTCAACATTGAGAAGCCAAGTAATTAGACAAATTTAATGTGATAAGTGCAATATGTGTAATTTTATAAGCTATTTAAAGTGGTTTGTATTAATGTTGAGGCTCATAAAAGGATTAATCTCCATTAATAGGTTAATAAGATTTAAACCTTGTAGTCGAAAGTGCTAAGAGGTAAGTATACTAGATTTTTTACTGAAATCACAATAAACATAGTAATTGTTATGTATGATTTTGTAAATGTGCTTAGGAATATGTTTATGTTATGTCAAAGTATATTTTGATATGAAATGTGAAAGGCATGTGTTTATGAATGTAAGCATAGACATACATGACATATATGTATTTTTGAAAGTGAGCTTTCAAAATGAAATGTATTTAACAAAGAAAACTTTTGAAGTATAATATATCAATGAGAAACATTTTGTGTTTTGAGGATATTTGAACTCACCGTTGACTTAGTAGGTATCTTATGTGATTTGTAGAGCCTTTATGTGTGGCATTTCCTTCGGGATTGGTATATGTTATGTGTTCCGTATGTAGGGAGGATCCTATTAGTACCTAAAGGAAGAGTGAGTCATCACATTCGTGTGGTGGCGTATTGGTGCATGTGAGAGAACTCACCGATGATCAGAGTGAAGGTTTGGCTCTTACCTTCGGGCATGAACATTATATATGTGTAATTTAAACCCCACTTGTACTATTCCTCTCATACGGTATATCACTTACGAGTGACATTTGGCTTATTATGTGATATGTGATATAAAATTCCTACTAAGTAGTAGTTGAGTGATGATATTCCTATTATATGTTTTGAAAGAATGTGTAAACTTTTACCTGACATGTAATTTGATAAGATTATGATTTTAATTTATCACAACATATCATACACATGTATTGTGTACATATATATATATATATTTGTATTTTGATATGTGAAAAACTAGTATGCTTACCGAGTTTTATACTCATTATAGTTTATGGTGATTTCGAGTAAATAAGGTACATGTGTGCTTAGCAGATTTGGCAAGACTTCTGCTGTTCCTTGGGTTCTCTAAGTTGCTAGGTTACTGAGTGTTTCATTTGGGGACATGTGGGTTAAGATATTTGATTTGTCCCTATTGAATAAATACTTATGTATTATTTTATTAAGTGTGATTGTATTTGATTTAAATTTCACCAAGTTTGGTTATGGGTTGATTTTAGTATAACTTACTAGTAACTTGCTAAGGATTCCTATGTTGAATTAAAGTTTAAAATTTTATGCAATATTATTTATAAGTGCACATTATTGAATGAATGTAAGTTATGTCGTATGTCAGATCTTTTGGGTCTAGGGCGTGACAGTGTCCCTATGATGTTTGAAATATTAGATATATTCTTATTGAGTACTTTTTAGAATCACCAGCTTTATTAAGTGAGCTAGAAGTACTGAATAGGTTGCAGCTATTCCCCTGAGTTTACTGAATTTAGTGCTAAATTATCTCAACAACTCTAAATAGCTCTAATTCTATGTCAACAAAGGATAAAGACCTGTCACATACTAATGTGAAGGCTTACCATTAGCTTTTTAGATCTTATTCTTAAGTCTAATAATCAAATAATATGATTTTAATATGACCATCGATGGGACTTGATGGTGATGTGATAGAGGCTTAAATTCTGTTAATGTGTACACCTATTAATAGACCTAATGATAATATGATAGATGACTTGGCCATAAATCTGTCTTTTGATAATAGGACTGGGTAATAACATGCATCTTTATGTGAGTCTTACTCAATAACTTTTCTAGACTAAGTTATAGAGATGCACAAATTTGAGCTTGTGTTCAATTTATTGAGGTAGTTTGTTTTGGGCTGAATTGCTTTTTAGAGAAGTTGGACCTAAGAACTTAATTGGACTTTTGTGAGTAGACTGAATATCACTTGATTTTCACCACAATATGATATATTTGAAAATAAAATCAAATAAGATTTATTTGCAAAGAAAATTATATGATTATCTTATAAATTTTTACAAATAATATTTCTAAATATATAAAATTTTTTATACAAAATTATCGATATAAAATAATATGTTATAATATAATTAAATTTATGATTTTGCTTACATTTATTTTATTTAGTTATTTAATTTACTTATCTTTCTCTTCTTAAAAGGAAAAAAAAGAAAAAGAAACTTATCCAATCATGTAATGGCATATGAATTTATATAAAGGGGATTGTATTTAAATTAGTACTCTCATAATATTTATTAATCAATATTTTAAGTCATTTTTTAAAAAAAAAATTACCCAAAAAGAGAGAAATATGACCTCAAAAGAAAGAAATGCCAAAGCAAAATAAAATAGCTATGGCGTGCCCACAGAATACCAGTAAAAGCAAATTACAAGTCCACAAATCTGCGTCACCCTCAGCCTCACCCGCAGCCGCAGTATTCGTATGAGCATTCAGCGGTCACATTCACTGCCTTAAACCTTACTTTTCTTAGAGAGTCCTCTTTTCGCGATTCTTTAATCCCTGAATGCTGAATGCTGATCTCCTGAAGCCACGGCCAAGCCTCCATCATTCAAACTCTACGAAATCGCCCACTTACCCCATAACCAATTTTACCCCTTACTTCCCTCCATTCTCTTTCACTTTCACTCTCTTCTCTCCATCGCCTCCTTTTACTTTTACACTTTACTCCTCCACTTTTTCTTTGAATCCCTCACTCTTTCTTAATTTTTCAGAGATAATGGGCAAGAAGGTCAAGGTCGGAATCAACGGTATACATTTTTGTTTTTTCAAAAAAATATATTTTTGTTTAAATGTTATTGTGATGATGAAGGATTCGGAAGAATGGGGCGTTTGGTAGTGAGAGTAAAGGGACGATGTTGAGCTTGTCGCTGTTAACGATCCTTTCATTACAACTAACTACATGGTGTATTTCTGCTCACGTGTGTGTATATATATTTGCATGTACACGTAACATTATAAAAGATTTTCATGCCAATCTGATCTAATGAATTGGTCCCTCATGGTCTAGACTTACATGTTCAAGTATGACAGTGTGCATGGGCAATGGAAGCACCATGAACTCAAGGTCAAGGACACCAAGACCCTTCTCTTTGGAGACAAGCCTGTCACTGTTTTTGGCGTCAAGTATGTATATTCTCATCTCATTCTATCTACATGCATATTCTTTGTTCTTTTCTTTTTTTAATCAAATTAACCTGTGAAAGTACCGATTGTTCTGATGTTTTCTTTCTTCTCCTAATGATGAGTAGGAACCCTGAGGAGATCCCACGGGCTGAGACTGGAGCTGAATTTTTGTCGAGTCCGCTGGAGTTTTCACCGACAAGGACAAAGCTACTGCCCACTTGAAGGTTTCCTTCCTCACATGTCAGACTCTCTTATAGAATATTGCCTGTATATTATCTTTCATATTACAATCTCATGGCATTTGGCTAGCTATCTGTTTTTAATAATTAGAATTAGCATTGAAGATCTATTTATTTATTTATTTTTTGGGAGATCTACCACAGTCCACACTATTACCGGTGAGTATTCTACGACATATATTCATAAAAATTCTCAAGTGCAGATGTCCATGATTGGATGCCCGCACTAGAGAATTGACCATACAAGTTGCAGCTAGCGGATATGTAATAGTGAGTTTAACTTGTGAGTTTCCCTTGTTAATCAGCCACTCAAAAGACTGTTGATGGCTTGCTTCAACCAGTTCTTTGAGCTTGTGGAAAAATTAAAAACAGATGATCTGGAATGCCTCTGCATGTTGTTATGGTCTGGTTGGACTGCTCGCAATATGGTGTTGTTTCAGCATAAGAGCTCCGAGCTTACGATGTTGTCCACCGAACTGGTTTATTACTTCATGAATTTCAAGCTTGCAAGGCGGCTGTCTCTGGTCAGCTTCTTTATACTGGTGCACCTGCAACAGGCCCAGATTCGATTAATACAACTTCTCAGATTAAATGGAAGCCGCCCGCAACAGGTCAGTTTAAAGCCAATTTTGATGCTGCAGTTGATGATGAAAGACAAGTGGTAGCACTTGGGATGTTATTTGAGACTCCATGGGATGTCTATGGTTTGCGTTCGCGAAGTCTTTGTGTGAGGGTTTTACTCTGCTTACAGCTGAACACTTTGCTTTATATTATGGAGTGTTGGCAGCAACTAATAACGGGTTATGCATCGATAACATTGAGTTAAATTGCCTCAATGTCGTTCATGCTCTTAATAAGCAATCCTTCTCAGGAGTGTAGGGGAATGTCCTCGCTTCTGCTTTTCATTTTCTCCAACATATGAGAATGTGTCATGTTCTTTTGTACGTCGAATGGCAATATGGTTGCTCATTTTCTGGCAAAATATGCATGGGCAATTATGTTAATGTTGCATGGAAGCATTCCATGCCTTTGTTATTATCTTCTTGTATGCATTCAAACGTTATGAATTAATAATAGTCATTCTTCTTTCAAAAAAAAAAAAAAAAAAGAAGACTGTTGATGGCCCTTCAATGAAGGACTGGAGAGGTGGTAGAGCTGCTTCTTTTGACATCATTCCCAGCAGCACTGGAGCTGCTATGGTATTTAATTACTACTTGACACCACAAAATGTACTTGCTGGCTGCAGCTAGCCTTCTTTCTCACTTAATTCATCATCTTCATTGCCTGCAGTAATTAATTATTATTTAACGTTTAATTCCGTAGGCAGTTGGCAAAGTTTTGCCAGCATTGAATGGAAAATTGACGGCATTGTTTCCGCGTTCCCACTGCTGATGTCTCAGTTGTAGACCTCGCTCACTGTGAGACTTGAGAAGAAGGCCACTTAGGATGAAATCAAAGCTGCTATCAGGTAATTATTAAGGATTAGATATTGTTGTAACAAAGATCATGTTTCTGATATATTTACAAAGATTTTGATATCTAAATACGATAACAATAATGAATGTAATCACTCTCAGTAACTTATCATCAATTATTTGAATCTCGCATAGGGAGGCAACACTGAGGATGATGGGGGGTGTCAACTGACTTGGTGGGTGAGAGTACAATTTGCAAATTGTGATGATATTCATATACTTAATGCTTGTCAATTGTTGCCTTGAATTCTACTTGTTACCAACTGCATTGGCAGGTCAGGCATTTTTTATGCCAAGGCCGGAATCGCTTTGAATTGGGATACAGTACACGTGTCATCGACTTGATCTGCCACATGGCTTCTTCTTAGTGAAGCTGGATTAATTAGCTTCTATTTCCTTTTGGTTCAGTACGCAGCTTAAATTTATTTGTTAGTTTAGGCTTTTGAGAGATGTTTCCAGAATAAATTCTGCTGTGCTGAATATATATATGAATATGATACGAGTGTTAAAAGACTAGTTAAATGATAAATGCATGCAGCAATCGGTCTCTTTTCTAAGTATTGTAACAAGGCTATGTCTCATGGATTGGTTTCCTCAATGCTGTGAAAGTTCATTAATGTGGCATAACTTTTTGAGTTTTCTTAGAAATAATAAGAATAAGCAGCTGTTACTCGCAGCACATGAAATGGCAATCCAATGCAGTATAGAAGAGACGCCAATCCTGGTATCTGTTTAATTTCAGGAATTCCTCCTTTTAAGCTAAGAGTAATGGCTCTTGATGCTCTAAAGTTTCAACATCCTAAAACCTCAACAAATTTTTGGCATCAACCAGCCTTTTATACCTGGATTTCTGGCTGATGCTGCCTTAAGTTTAAATCCTTAATATTAAAAATATAATACTATATACTTTCTTCTAAAGAATAAAAATAAAATTTCATCTATTAATTTTGTACAACCTAATAATGTAGTGTCGGCAACATTACATATTACGTTAACTTTAATCTACATCATTGAATTGCACTAATTAATACATGAAAATCTCACTCACTATTTTTATTTAAAAAATTTAAGTTAAGAGAACCGCACCCTACTACCAATAATACTGCCATACTTTCTGGATGAAAATTAATTCTTAACTGGCATGAATAATGGTGTAGCATTATCATATAATGCCATAAGTTATTTACCGTACCATTTCACAACCAACTTTGTATACAAAACAATACTCTTAACTGAAAGGTCACATCATACATCCTAATTCTACAGCAATACTGTCCATGACTCCATGATAATAAGCCTTCTTTTACATTTTCGCCCCCAAATTTTCTGGTGACTTGGAACTTTATATGGAAACTAGAAAATAATCGTGGGGTACCAAGTAAAAGCAGCTTTAAATCAATCACACTAAGGCTAGCAATAATCATCAAAACAAGGGGGTCCTAATTAAGAACAGGACATTGTTTGTTGACAGAATTTGCCTGGCTCCAGTCAAAGGAAAGTAAAATTAAGCATAGCTTAAAGAATGTGCAGATGAAGCAAAGAAATAAACACACGCCCTTATGACTACAACTCATATTTATGCTATAACATGTAGGCATCTTTGTGACTGTCAAAGATCAGCGACCTAATAGATGGGTGAAACATGAAACACTTGAGCAAATGTTGTTCTCATATCTGCAGCCTCTAAAATAATTGGAGATAGTCATGATTTTATGACAAAAAAACCAATGTTTACATCAACATCAAGATGAACTTCCTTAATTCTAAACATCTAATTCTTAAGAACGTTAAGATGTAACAAGGTTTAGCGAAAGAAAAAAACTTTCCAGTTTTGGCCAGGACAACTTTAGCTGATTCACACGATCACGCTGTTGGACCTCATGAAAAGACCCTGCAAAGCAAAGCAGAAAACTAAAATCAGCAACTGCTATTTATTAAGAACCAAAAGTTGAAGTTTTCCCTACAATTCTCTACAGTAATTCAGGGGAATGGACCTTCAGAAAGTATCTAAAAAACTGCCCTTAGAAAAGAAAACAGTCCTACAGTCTCAGATGGTAAATATTGCAGCTACTAAGGATACAATTTTCTCATCATTTGGAAGGGGGGTAAGAAGAGGGACAGATATTTTCTTTCATTTTACCTTTTCTTTATATATGTGTATATTCTAATAATAAACTGGAGGACAAGGCACATTAATTTGTGAACCTATTAATTATAGTTATAGTTTTGGAAATAGCCAAACAAAATCTACATCTTCTATAGTTATAGTTCTCTCTCTCTCTCTCTCCTTGCTTCGTACTTCTTAGATTATTTTGAAAGCATATATATATATATATATATAGGGTATTTTAAAAGGTTAAGGTATCACCTCAGCTGCTTCCTACTTCTTAGATTCAGTCATTTGTGCTTTCAATTCTCTTTGAAAAGTCTTACAAATCTGTTGCCATAATTCTTACAGAGTCATTAATTATAGTTCTTTTCAAAACAATCTTCTCCATAAATGGATATAACTGCAGTTGGAAATATGTAATCTTTCTTCACAACCATTGTCAATAGCCATACAAGTCTTTAGGTACTCCAGTCAAGCCATTTCTTAACTCACCCAAGTTCATATTATATGCTCTTATATGACCTGATGTGCTGCTATGAACTTGCACTACATAAATATAATTAACCCAAAAGAAAAGAAAAGAAGTTTACTAAATTCAATATCCATATGCAACTTCACTACCCAATTTAGAATTACAAAATGAAATAAATATACCAGTTTATTCAACGGCCACCAGTCATCGCTGGATTCAGTGCTAGAAGCATGTTGTTCTTTTCACCACCAGGCAGGTAAGCCACATTAGGTGACCTTGCCAGAGTAGCAGCAATCTCCCTAGATGCTTCGATCCTTCTCAGCTCAATTAGTCCCATACCTGCCTTAGCAGTTGCATCAGAAATGAGCTGTGCAGCCTCACTTTCACCCTCAGCACGAATAATTGCAGCCCTCCTTTCCTGATCAGCCTTCATCACCACAAACTTAGACCTCTCAGCCTCCTGCTGTGCTACCTGCTTCTGCTCAACTGCCCTTGAGAATTCTGCTCCATATGACAAATGCGTAATGGCCACATCATCCAGCACAATGTTGAAGTCCCTTGCACGCCTGATCAGTGACTCCCGTACTAGTGCTGATACATGGGGACGCTCTGTAAGAAGCTGATCCGCATTAAATTGTGCCACCACAGCCTTCAGCACCTCATTCCCAATTGATGGAAGGACCTTCTCATCATACTCAAGTCCAAGGTGTTGGAAAATGTAAGGCAACCGTGTAACCTTTCACAACATGAAAGGATTATTGATTAAAGACAGAATACAAGAAAAGTGAATAAGGATACACCTGACTCAGGCATCGAAGTAGATATTGATTAAATTTTTATCAACAAGCAGTGTTAAAAATATCATTACCAAGGATGTATCACATAAAGAAAAAAAACCACATCCATAAAAATGACAGTCCATTCGTCAAGTGAGACATTTACTGAGAGCAGAAGCCATGATAAATGGAGTTTTCAATTTACTAAATACATGAGAATAAAAGAACACATTAATCATTTATGTTCTCAGAACAAATTATATGAATAAAATACAGCAAATTTCACTTCCACTAACAAATGTACATTAATTACTTGATATATTTATTCCCAGTTCTTCCCCATAAGTAATTACCAGATAAGAACAACTTATATGCTTTTACAAGGACTTGAAATCAACTCTGAGATATAACACCTTAATCACCAAGAAAAATATAGTCTATAAAATATATTAACCAAACTATCAATTCAATCCATCATGCTAAATGTCCAATTAACGACAGTATCATCAACTTTTAGCACACAAGTATCAACATGAATGACAATTACACAAATTGTGATAGGAGAAGGGATGAGAAATAGGCAGAAAGAAGGGAAAGAGATCCTTCTTTTCTTCAATTGAATAACAAAGTGGATAGTATCTCACTTAAGAACATAAGCAAGAAGAAACTATTATGTGTTAATTTCATTGTGTGATAGTAACTACAATATGATTCTCTCCCTCCAGTGGGTCTTATTCTTTAAATCCCTAATTCGTGCTCATTCCCCCTCTCATCAGTTCTCTTACCCATGAGGAAAAATGCCTCGCTTCTCCTTTCTCTCCACTTCTTTCCCTCCCATTATTCCAAACAAACAAAGTCTGCACTTCACTTTTTTTGTTTCTTGATACATAAAACAAAACATTACCCCATCTGGTTAACACAATTATACATCAACCAAATTAAATTAATAACAAAATACTAACCAACAAATAATCATCGATTATAAACGGAAATATACCAACAAAAATGCGAATTAAGATGTGGTTTTTGGGGTTTAGTGATTTAAATGTCACCTCAGGGCGAGAGAGCACACGGAGGGTTAGGTTAACCATCTGGAGATCTTTGGTCCCGGAGACAGAAGAGAAAGTGTGGGGCCGGGTGCGGATGTCAAAGATGTATGGCTTCTGGAGCCACGGGATCAGGAAGTGGGTCCCTTCCCCGACGGTATCATCGATAACACCACGGAATCTGTCGAAGAGCACGGCTCTTTGGCCGCCATCGACGGTATAGAGCGAGGAGTTTAAAACGGTGGCGGCGGCGCCCAGGCCGAAGGCGGCACGTGCCACGTTGGTTAAGAATGAAACTGCGGCTTGGCTGCTGCCCATTTTGAGAAGATTGTAAATGCGCGAGAGAGAGTCTGTGTGTGCAGAGGGGTTTTAGAATTTAGGGTTTAGGCGAATCGTGGGGGGACACAAACAAGTGTTATAAATTTCTTCATTTGTAAGGGTAATTTAGTCCTTTCAATAAATCATTTAGGCTAGAATTAGAAATAGTAGGAAATAGGGCCTATTTTTCATTAAATACTCTTGTGGAGTGTCTGTGGTCACTGCTCATTCTTGTTTGTCAGTCTATTTCTATTTTCTTTGCTCTGGTTCGTAAACCCTAATTCAAAAAATCTTCAGAGAAAGACGCGAGATTTCTAACTCTGGAAATTTCCTAAACAAGGTATTTATCTTAGAATCATTCTATCTGTAACGTTCAGTTTGATTTCTGAGAAACAGTGGGTTAGAACTTGAATTCCCTCTTACGTTGTTCTTTTGTTTGTTGAGCTGGCCTTTTACTGATCTTACTAAAGGTAAAAATCCAAATTTTTGTCTTCATTTGAATCTCGACGTGTTTGGAAAATTGGGTTCGATTAATATACTGGGATTTCTTATTTTTGAAGTTTACACCAGCGTTTCTATTAGCTTGTGGAATGTGGATATTCCATTAAGAATGAAACTTGTTGATTTTGACTAGTTCTTATCGGTAAAACGGACTCTTTGGCATATGTCTTGTGTATGATTTCAGTCGTTCAAGAGTTACATGAGTTCATTAGCTTATGTTCTGTTAGAGACCTTAGGGCCCACGCCTCATGAATGGTGTTCGATATCAGATGCTCTTATTTAAAAGTTTCACCTGTGTTTCTTATTTAGAATTTTTATTTAGAAGACTTATGACATGCACTTTATCCAGTTTAATTGGGAAGTTGCGGTTTCCTAAGGGCTGAATGTTTTGGACATCATTTTGGTTCCTTGGTCCTCTATACTTGCAATATGTAATATTCATTTGTTAATAATTTTCTTTTCTCTTTTTTTTTTTTTAAAGATTAAGCTTGAAATTGAGCTATTTCTTAGATAGAATCTGACTTGATTGTCATCTTGCTTCATGCATCTTTTATACCTGTGTGATGTTCACAGTTATGTTTTAGGCTTATATATTTAGATTGAGGGCTGATTTCTCCTGATACATACCCCTATATTCTGATCTCATTGTGAGACTCATAAAAATAAATCTAATCAATCTTGTTGATTTTCCTAGTTGAAATTTCACAGGAAGATAATGATATTGCTTTTGGTAATAATATCTTCCACGGTAGCATTATCATTTTGTGACTGTGATTAATTATACTTTCAGATTGTTGTTGAGAGATATATTTTTCTGAGGACCTTAGATTATCTTTAAAGGTCGTTTTTGAATGTTCAAAAAATTAAAGTGAAAATACAGGAATTACTTTGGTAAAGGTACTGATCTATGAATTTCACTGCCTTACTTTAAGATTTAAATTGTTTTTTCCCTGGATGATATTTCACTTTTCCTTGCATAGCGTTGATGTGTGACCTTGATGTTGCATAATGAATTACGATGTTTTTGAGTTTTTTCATTACTTTTATATCATCTCCTTGCTCTAAGGAAACAAGAGTCCTTTATGTACTGCTTTCATTAAATGAGTTATTTATCCTTGGGAATTTCAGACTTAAACTTTTGGATTCAATTCTGCACTTAAGCTGCACTATTTTGATTCTTTGTCTTGTGATATATTTTGATGTCCACTTGAGGTGTTTGGGTCCAGGTGTTGATATGTGCTTTTTAATAAGATTAAATTCTTGAAACTTTTCAATCCTCAAGAACTTGTATAAATTGAAAAAAAGGTGGTTTCAATACTGTTTATATAGTTTATTTCTGATCACCAGGTTTAGGATTCTTGAGTAAGTCTTACAATTATTTGACAGATCGATGGGTCCTTCATGGTTTTGAGATGATTTATAGATTGCTGTCAGTTAGATTGGCATTACTTTTATTGTCTTGTATCGTGTTTTCTGTAAAGGATATTTAATGTTTCTTGAGGTTCTTTAAGAGATGGAAGAATGTTAAATTCTGAATGTCACTCTGCTCTAGGTATTTTATTGAGCTCTGAATGTTGCTGCTCATTCTAGAAATTCTTGAGGTGCCATGGTTGGTCACCTCATGTCTTGTGCTCTTAAATGGACATTAGTCCATTGTTTTTCACATCAAGAAGATTATGGCTCTAGAAATAGTGCAAATGCATGATGATTGCCTTAGCATTTGAGCAGACTTTTAGGTTTTTGACAGCATGTGAGAGTTGGATTGGCAATTACCAGCTTTTTGTTAAACACCATAATCAAATCCAAGTTCTGCAGTTTCTATCAGCGAGTATAATTGTTACATTTGTGACATTACCAAGAGAATCGCTCCCTTCCCTTTCTTGTTCTGGATTATCCTGGACATCTGTTGTTTATAGATATTACAAACTCAAGTAGAGGTGGGCAAGTTCAGGACAATTCCCGACCCGACCCAAAGTCGGGTCAAGAATTCCCAAATTTTTTTTTATATCAAATCAGTGTAGTTTGTTACGGGATGGGTCGGGTTGGGAATTCTCGTTTGAAACGAATTCCCAAAATTCGCAAAGAACCCGACCCAACCCGTTCGGGACAGAATTTTCTGACCTGAACGTGTCCCGATTTTATTCCCATTCCCGTCCCGACCCAAATTTTCAGGATGAGTCAGGAACGGGAAAAACGCCCACCCCTAAACTCAAGACAGTTTAAATATACCATCCCCAATTATTTTAAAAATCATCAATGAGATTCACTGTTCTTTTTTTCTACTCTGAAAGAAACTAGACTCTTTTGGTGATTATATGGAGTGTTAAGGAACTAGTCTTTGAGAATTATGATGGAGTAACTATTGCAATGTAGAGATGGTGATTATTTGTCAGTTCATCAGCTTGGAATTCATGAATGAGCACTGCCCAACTGATTTTAACACTCAAGTTCTTTGCGAATTGTTTTCAAGGAAATGTAGAAGTGACATATAGAATGTCTTATTGGCATTTTGGCTGATCAGGCTCATCACTAGATTTCTCCAATTTTTAGTAATTGGGGAATAAAGCTCTTTTACTACAATCGCTATACCCAGGGAAAAAAGGACAGCAATTGGAATTTTAGTCAAGTTGTGCAAAATAGAAACATGAAGTTTGCTTGACTGTGTGTTCTCTTAGACATGATTCCCCGTTTAATCATTAGCGTGAATTTTGCAGGATAAAGTTATGGCAATGAACCAAATCAGATCGTTGGGAAGCTTCATTACTATGAAGGAAAAAGTTGGGAAGTTGGGCCAAAGAACATTTGCGGCTGGGACTGGTAAAGCAAAGAAGGGTGGTAAAGGTGGCGCAGCCAGTGATGCTCCAAAAGAATCAACACTAAGCAAAGAAGTCAAGGCTACAACAGTTGTAGATGCCAATATTCTCAAGGATGGAGCTGATCCTAAGATCTTGCCAGATTCTGAATACCCTGACTGGCTGTGGCATCTGCTTGACAAACGTCCACCTTTGAGTGAACTAAGTAGGAAGAACATTGAAACTCTCCCTTACGAAGATTTAAAACGCTTTGTCAAGTTGGACAACCGAGCAAGGATTAAGGAAAGCAACGCTGTTTTGGCCAAGAACTGATACAAAATAAAAAGAAAAATATATGAGAGGCATCATTTCTTTGTCAAAGTGTTTTGCTTTTACCTTCTGGGATTCCTCCAAAGTAAATGACTTGCATAGAATGGAATTATGAAACAGAATTGAGGGAAATTAGGAATGATTTAGCAGATCACTGTAGCTCATCAATTCCTTTTTCTCCTTTTCTTTCTCTTTAGAACCCTAGTTGCTGTTTGGAATAATATGGTCTACAATGTTCATTGGTGAAAATGATTTGATTTGTTGTTTCAGCCCAGTTGCTAAACCCTACCATGATATCTCATTCCGCTTTATCACTTAACTAATTATGAGGCTTCTGACTAAATGTAGGTTAATCTTACATGTGAGGTTACTTTGATTTCTTGGACTGTGAGGTTGCTTTGACTTCTCGGACTTAGGGCCTATATTAGAATAGGTTTATACTTCTTCACCAATTGACTTATTGTCTGTGGCTGTCAAGACTCGGGATAGCTTGGCAGGGAATACTGTTATGGAGTAACAAGGAGAATGCTTTGCAACAGAGCTGGACTAAATCATTCTATCCATCATATGGTATTGCAAAAGTGATGCAGGACATATTTTCTGAGACAGGATATTATCATCATCACATGCATCACGGCATGAAATTTAAATTCAGTCTTCAAACCACTCATGCCTTTTCCAGATATATTTATCCTGCTAATATGATCTTCCTTCTGTGTTTTATGAACCCATTTATGTTATATCTTTTGAAAATGTAAATCATCAAATATCTAGAATCTCAATAAATTGTTTGGTTCCTAGTTTCCTTCTGATAATGTCATCTAATGTATGAAGACATACCGTTGCATGATATGCAATTTACTGGTTCATTGCATTACTCAGTAGTGTTTAAAGGTTTTGTCGCTGCCATTGAAATTCTTAGGTGGATGCAACCTTCTCTTGTCCCCTTGCCCAGCTTAATAGTGGTGGGGTAACGGAGATTTTTCCTTCTTTTATAAGAAATTCATAACATGCTTTTCCCTTTTCCGCCTTGTATCCTTGACTCGGTGGTCCATCCTTGTCATGAATAGGTCCTTCAGCTCTGATTTGGTATTATGCTTTTCTATTAACCTTATCTTTTGTTATTACATGAACTGAAGAAGATTGTGAATAGCTGGCATAGGTACAATAATCTCAATTATCATTTGATGCGTATCATTAAGTGGTCCTGATATCTAGATGGTTAGATGATGTACTCAGCCAAGATTGAACTAATGATAGTGTAGTCCAGCCCCTAAATGTTTCAATGCAAATGGGACTGGGACTGGCTGGTTTGATAAATTGAGACTGCCCATGTGCAGATAAGGCTCGGTAAGTTCCATTAAAGCACAGAAAGAGACTACTGGGAAGCAAATTGAAAAAGGCAGGAAGCAGGAAAATGATACGAGAAAGGGAACTGAAATTTTACGTCACATGCATTATTATTGTTAAAAAGCAGGTTATCCAACCTTTATACAGCCTTTTGCATGCCACACTTAAAAAGTTAAAGCTGCCCCCTCACATGGCCCTCTTTTGCTTCTAGATTTGTGTCTCTAATTTCTAAGCAACGAAACCTATGTTCCTAATTAGGCTTCTTAAGAGCCGAGACAGAACTGCGCACCAAAACTTGATTGTGATCCCTCCATTTGATCCAACCCTAATAAAGTAACAACGTACCCTAAGTATTTAAGCTTCCCACTTGGTTTGATGTTGATCGTTGAACCTCACATTGTAAGCTCTTAAAGCAGGGTTTACGTTACAAGATAAATCAAACAAAACAAGCTTAACTTACTAACATTAAATGTCGAAGTCTAAGCACAAGATCATTAAAACCTTTAAAATTTTAGTTCATTAAGTGTCCTATTTAGTATAGAGGTGTTTTTGAGTTCACTAAATAGGTGTTTTGACTTAAGTGATAGTTGACAGGAATGGAAGTAATAATTATGAAATAGAAAAATAGTGTTTGTTAAACACCCAATATATGGAGTAAAAGTTGTATTTGTTAATATTTTAATTGTGCTTAGCACAACAAGTCTTTTCATATCAAACGAATTTGTTGCATTTGATCCTTAGATTTTATTATGAGTTGGAGATGTTTTACAACACCAACTACTTATCCCTGTTTTCATATCAAGAATTCAAAGTTTCTGTGGCTTCATCTTCTTTGAGGACCATTGTGGTCTTAACACTAACATCTTCTTACAGATTAAACATTACTTGGTAGGTTGTCAACTGACAAAATCTTAATTTTATATGGTGATGGAATGGAATATTTTGGGTCAGCAATCGGGCTACAAAGGCGAGTTGCACAGGTCACCGACCATTCTGGTTTTCATTTTTTTAGACCAAATCTTTGTGAAGAAGAATTCTTAGACAATTCTGAAATTTTCATGGAGAGAAAAAAATAAGCAAATAAATAAAAAGGTCAACTTGGCCTGCATCGGAGTTGAGACTTGAGAGTTATATAATATTGCAAGCAAGCATGTAACTTCCTTCTTCTAATGCAAATCCTATTCCTAGCCCTTGAGATTTTTGGGAATTTTATACTTTTTAAGAAATTATTCAATTGTGTGGTCATTCTCATGGAAAGCAAAAGCAGGCTAAGATATTGATAAAAGCATAAGACTGAATCAGACATGGAGAATTAACTATCATCCATGCCACGTGTGTCTTGGTCGATGAATAATTAACCATCTAATTGGCAAAATGATAATATAGATTGAATTTTCATGTACAGTGATATCTTCCTCCCACCATTTGGAATTTGCCAGTTGCCACCTCTAGAGGATCATCGCATTCACACCACATAAAAAGTTGTACAAAGCCCATCTCTCTCTCTTTATCCACCCCATCTATCACCATCATTATTTCTACATCTCCAACAGTACCACTATCAATGTTTAAAAGGAATCTTTACTTTATTATTATGCTATTTTTTTTTCTTTTAATTTCATTATATTTAAAAATTTTATCATTCGCCATCCGCCATGAAAAGATGAATAAAAAATACATGCATAAGACCAATCTTTGTTCGTGTCTTGTTCTTGAAACAGTTTGTTTTTGGCCTTAACAACTATTTTCTTCTACGGAAAACTCTTTCCTAAAGGGCACATGGTATCTTTTTCTGTTTTCATTAGTGTCTGTAATGATTGCTGTTCTTTTTCTAATATCATCTAGTTCTAGTAGATGTTACTTATTTATTTTCAGAATATGGTTCTTTACTTTTCACATGTTGTTCTGCTACCCTTCATTTTCTTTGTCAGGCTTGCTTCAGGTAGTTCAACTGCTTATATTATTATGAAGGAATTGTCTCCGGTTGTCCTCTTGGGCAGGCTTTAACTCTTCTTCTTTATGTTTCCATGTGACCCAATTTTCTTCCTTAAAGAATACTACTTCTTGCATATCTTGTTAGTTGGTCATTTCTGTTTTGCCCGATAAATTGGATTGTAGCCTATCTCTAAAGACTGCTTTTTCATATTTCTTTCAGAAGAATTCTAGATTCCATATTCTGGTGGTATAAGTAGTTCTTGCTTTACTTTTAGTGGGTAGTTTTCTTGTTTCTATTTTCACAGTTGCATCATTGTCTGGTAGTTTTTCAGTTGGTTTCTTGTGCATGGATCTGTCCCAAAAGGCTACAAATACAAAAAGCCAAAACCAAGCAGTTGTAATATTGTCTTGTTGAGTTGTGCTAAATTGTCTCAGTTTTGCATTAACCTCCCAAAAACTTACATATTTTTCTAGTTAAATTTGTTTAGTCTCTATTTTCTCATCAAAAAATGCCACCTACATATTTCCCTCTTCGCTGGGAGAGCACGGGAGACCATTGGTGGTATGCTTCCCCTATAGATTGGGCAGCTGCTAATGGCCACTATGATTTAGTCAGGGAGCTTCTTCGCATTGACAGCAATCATCTCATCAAGCTCACTTCTCTCAGGCGAATTCGCCGCCTTGAGACTGTGTGGGATGATGAAGAACAGTTTGATGATGTTGCCAAATGCCGTTCCAAGGTTGCTAGAAAGCTATTTCATAAGTGTCAATCCAAGAGTGGGAAAAATTCTCTCATTAGAGCTGGCTATGGTGGATGGCTTTTGTACTCTGCAGCATCCGCTGGTGACTTGGTTTTTGTGCAAGAACTTCTCCAAAGGAACCCACTTCTTGTTTTTGGAGAAGGAGAATACGGTGTTACTGATATATTTTATGCTGCAGCCAGGAGTAAAAACTGTGAGGTTTTTAGGCTTGTGTATGATTTTGCAGTGTCACCAAGGTTTTTGACAGGAAAAGGTGGAGAGTTGGAGGAGCACGTCGGGGAAATTCCTTCTGTTTATAAGTGGGAGATGATGAATAGAGCTGTTCATGCTGCTGCTAGAGGAGGAAATTTGGAGATCTTGAAGGAGCTTTTAGATGATTGCATTGATGTCTTGGCTTACAGAGATAAGCATGGTTCTACTATCTTGCATGCAGCTGCTGGTAGAGGCCAAGTTGAGGTGAGGCTTCAACTATTATTGCTTGTGTGGGATTTTTGCCACATGTTCTGTTCAGCTATTATCTTTCAGATATTTTGTTGGACAAACTGTCTTTTTAGAGTTCTATACTGCTCAGTTAACATTGTCTAACGACAATATTATGTTGTCCTTCTAGCCTTTGGTTGGAGAAATTGCTCTCTTTTACCAGAATTCTCATCATCTCATTTGCTTAAAGATTTAAAATGTAAAGTTTAAGGTTTTTCTGTTTAAAGTAGTATCTTGAGAAGGAAAGGGCATGAGATCTGATTTTGACCATGGTGCATATGCATCTTTGTTGATCCTTATGTTCTCTAAGAGGTAAGTTCACTGCTTTAGCATGCATCTAGGCATCATTGACGGTGGAGACTCATCTGATACATCAATTAGTGACAGGGCATCAGCTTCATGATGCCTCGCAGATAATGTTATGTGATCCCAGGAATTAGAGCTAAAAGCAGTGGCTTTCAACTCTAAATGTCCTAGGTTCTCAGGATTGCACAAGCTTACTTCCTAAAAAACCCATGGCACAAAATTTCCCTACCTCAGCTGATTTACAAGTTGAAGTTGGTATGTAGGTCCACATTACAAGAGAAATTTGGGATTCTTATACCATTCCCTGCAAAGTAAGAGGTGCCTTAATCAGTCACCCAGTAATGTTATGGATATTAATACTTACTATCTATAAGTTTTTTTTTATATCCATGCAAAATGAATTTCTCAGATCAAAAGAATCGGGAATTCCTCCTCAGTTAAAGAACGATCAAGCAAGCAATTGTAAATCTTGCCACTAAAACATATGCTCCTACTGCCACCAGCATGGTTGTCAAATGCCCTCGATTCTAAAAATTTCTGAATGAGGCTTTCCATGTAGAGGAGACCGACCCATAATTAGTGAATCTACTATGTAGTTAGAATGAAATTTTCCTTGCCTGTGAAATTGATTTACGTACTACTAGAGTCCATGAAATTTAGATCAGATGCTTCAAATAATGTTCATGTTGTGGAAAAGGCTATAAATTTATTCTTGAAGCCTTCTTCCGGTTTCATGCCTATGAGCATCATATTAATTTATGCAGGTAGTGAAAGATCTTATAGCATCCTATGATATCATCAACTCCACAGATCGTCAAGGGAACACAGCATTGCATACTGCGGCCTACAGGGGCCAACCAGCAGTTGTTGAAGTTCTGATTCTTGCAAATCCTTCAATGACCTCTTTAGAGAACACTGCTGGAGAAACTTTTCTCCACTCAGCAGTTTCTGGTTTCCAAACTCCTGCTTTTAGAAGACTAGACCGACAGGTTAAGCTTATGAAGCAGCTGGCAAGTGGGCAAATGTTCAACATGGAAGACATCATCAATGCCAAAAATAATGATGGGAGAACTGCTCTTCACATGGCCATCATTGGGAATGTTCATTTAGAGCTAGTGCAACTCTTGATGTTTGCTCCCTCAATCAATGTAAATATGCGCGATAATGATGGCATGACTACACTTGATCTCCTCAAGCAAAGGCCACAATCTGCCTCGTCGGATATATTAATAAGACATCTGATTTCTGCTGGAGGAATATTTGGTTGCCAGGATTATACTGCACGAAGAGCCATTGCTTCCCACATAAAGATGCATGGAAATGGAAGCAGTCCTGGAACTTCATTTAGGATCTCTGACACAGAAATATTCTTGTATACAGGCATTGATGTTTCATCAGATGGCAATGCTGATCCAGGCAGTGGAGGAATGAGTTCTTCTTCAACAGAACTGAATCAGTTTGATTCAACCAATGAGAATCAAAACTCATCAGTTGATAAAAAACCTTCAGGTTCTGTAAATATTGCAGCACAACGACTGAAAAAAGTCTTCCATTGGCCCAAACTGAAGGAGAAAAAACCTGAAAGATTCAAGAAATCAGTGGATGAGGGATCAGTGGAATCATATAAGAAGACATATTCTTTAGATGAAACTCCAACTCCATTGAGACACAGATTTTCAAAGCCCTCATCACTTCCTAACAACAAACGTACACTTTCTGTGAGGAGTAACCAATCAAGTCCAACAGCCAAGAAGAGGTTTGCTTCAGGGGTAATGCATGGTGTTATGCAGACCATGCCACAAATAATGGTTCCAGGTCGGTCTCGTTCAAGTTCATTTTCAAAATCATCCATTGCTTCACCTAGTTCACTGGATAAACAAAAGGGTATTTTCATTGATAATGAAGTTGCTAAACCATCTTGCTCTAATCAACTATTTGATGATGAGACACCTAATGTAACTGAGAAACAAGGGTCTAAGAGGTTGAAGAGCCATTTCTGCTTCGGTGGATCAGGTCTGTTGGTGAAAGCCCCAGTTAGCAGGCAGCGGCAAAACCAGAATGTCCATCCTTCCATTCTCTCAATGGCTTGATTGACATGATGAGAACAGGTTGGCCTTGCAAAGATTCCAGTTTTGAAGAAAGCTGAGAGGGCCACTGCATGAATCATATGAACGGTAAATTAGCTAACACAGAAGAGGCTTAGTAAGTTCTACAGCTTGCTGCTGCTTGTTTCGTATGTGAAGTTTATGCACTTGTTAGTTTACTTGTGTCCAAATAACCTCTCATGTTTCACTTGATGTAAATTAGAAATGTAATGTTTATAGCATTTAGCTCTTTATGTTCTATCTGCTAACCTCTTGTTAGCTTGAGAGGAGGAGGTAGAGGAAAAGAAATATGTATTGTGCTTTCACTGGATGAACTGAATCGTAATGTTGTAGATAAAACAAGGGTTCATTGGCCTTTTAAGTTTAAGAGAAAAATCTGAAGGAAACTAATATAACTAATGCTGTTAGACAATGAGTATGTTACTTAAAATTGCTCAAAGCAAAGCACCCTCTTCTTTGACAAAGCATTTTGTGCAAAACTGTCTTTGCTTAATTTTCTGCACCTGAAGGAAAGGATAGACAAAGAAAGGTGTCTTTGCCTCATTTTACAGAAAAAGAGTGTCTAAGATGATTGAAAATTTTAAAATTCTTTCAGAAGATGACAAAATCCAGGAAAAAATCTTTTATTCTCAAGCAGTTAATAAATTGCAATAAAATCATAAAGCGTAGTAGTACCTTGGCCAATCCAAAATGATATTATAGTTATTGTTGAGAGTTGCAATATAGAATTATACGTCTACATATTCCTGGGACCTGGGCTCTCAACCCATAAAAGACTGGAATTTTAGTCAGCATTTAACTGGCTGTCTCTAAGCCTAGGAATTTGGGCTTTAGCTTCCTAGGCCCAATTTGGACCAATGCTTCCCCGCTGAATAAATCAAAACAAATAACACGTCTACTAACAAAATACTACAAATGCGTGGTAATTGTACTCAGTTGCATTGTCAGTACACCTTTTATTTTAGTTATAATTTGATAGTTTGAATTATTGATAGTTGTAATTTAACAATTATTAAATATAATTCTTTTAAATTTGTAATTATTGATTTGTATTATAGAATATTTATATAAAAAACAAATACGTTGTAATTAGTTATTAAATATTAAATAAAATAAAAATAAAATATTTGAATATCATTCCCAATTTCCATAGGGCTTAGTTGGTTTGGGTGTAGGCGAGGCGACTAACTTGTATACATGTCTTCAATTTGGTTTACTTTTGACCCTCTTTAAATTTCAGTGGGTTTCAACTCTTAATATTTATAAAATTAAAAATTATATATTAATGACATAAATATTAATAAATCAACTAATATATGTTAAGTGAAAAATTATTTTCTTTGTGTGAAAACAAATAGACAAATGCAGAGTTCTTCTCTCAAATCCTACAACTAGCTGTTTGCTGTTTCCATATTTCTATGCAAATCCTACAACTAGCTGTTTGCTGTTTCCATATTTCTATGCAATTTCTCCTCAAAATGAGTTCACACATTTACTTGTTTCAAAAAATCATTTATCAACATTGCTGATCCATTCAACAGTGGCGACGGTGCATGTCACCGTCATTCCGTTTGAAGTGCATCATCGGTGATGCTGTTTTTTTTCACGAAATGGCAATGCATGTTTAGGTTTAGAAAAAGGAGTTTAAACTCAAATCCGACTTGATTCGAAAAAAATCCAAATAAAACTCAAATTTAGGGTTCGTACAAAAAATTCGAATCCGAACCCGAGTTGAACAAAACCTAGATTCGGATCTAAATTTTTGCTATCTTTAGCTAAATACTACACATAGAATTAGTGGATTAAGAATTAAAATTCAGGATGGTAATGTTGATAAATGATTTTTTGAAACAAGTAAAGGTGTGAACTCATTTTGAGGAGAAATTGTGTAGAAATATAGAAATGACAAGCAGTTGATTGCAGGATTTAAGAGAAAAATTATGCATTTTCCTATTTGTTTTCACACAAAGAAAATGATTTTTCAATTAACGTATATTAGTTGATTAATTATATTTATTTCATTAATATATAATTTTTAATTCTATAAGTATTAAGAGTTGAGACCCACTGAAATTTGGAATGAGGGTCAAAGGCAAACCAAATTGAAGTCATGTATGCAAGTTAGTAGCCTCGCCACCTCCAGATTTCATTCTTTAGATTTAGTCTAAAACTTATATAAAGCCTCATTATGTATTGTACAATATATAGTAAAATATACGATTCTTATATCTTTCACATATAGTATCATAAGTCTTGTACTTTCAATGTCTCTCCGTTTAATTAGAGCCTTGACAAAAGTTGACCAAAAATTCTCTAAAGTTTTGTTTGTAATCTTACATTAGCCATGTAAGTCACCATCAACTCATGTTTTGACCAGATTAGTCATTTTTTTTATTACAAAAACTCATTAAAAATTTATCGGTCAGTTGAACTTGTAGTATATCTCTAGAGTCATCTATGATCAACACCGCCCAACCTTGACCATTTAGAACTCACTCGCGACCTCAACTCTACCAAAATCACACTAATCAGAGACTGAAAATGATAAGATTCACTACCCAAAGTTTTTGCCACTGCCTTAGATTCTGATAGTTATCTAGGGCATCACTCCTTATCATAAGCACCAAAACACTTATCGTGCCCATGATTTATTCATCCATGGTGCTTTTTTTTTTTCTGATCAACTCATTGATTCCTCATAAGGTTCTTTTCATAAACAATTTAAAATTTTAAGGTTAGTTGTAATATTTTAAAATATTAGGACCAAATTATAATTTTCTAAGAGCTAAGGGTTTGAATTGCAATGATCAACTTCATTTATTATTCTATTGCTTTGTTTTTTCTATTACTGTTTGTTGTTTCAACTTGTGCTTTATTACTATAATTAAGTTTGATGTATCTTAACCTATTCATGTTTTTCTTAATAGATATAACTATGTTTTATAAGCACAAGCTATGTATAGTTTTTCTAAAGGTAAAAACTTTGATGTTTGGTCACTAGTGATATTACTCTACAAAAAAAAAATGTTATTGAGAGTCTAGAGACCTTTGTTGACCTAAAAGATAGGGATAACAAAATTTATCAGATCATTAAATGGTTTCGTAATATCTCTACACTATACATCAATTTTCATTATGACAAATTTAACACTACTAAATTACTTTGAAACTTCATTGCACAATACTATATTTCTACTGACATATCTCACCAGTATTAGTTGTTACATAATTTACATTAACTTCGTTAAGAACCAAATTAGTCTATCATCAATTTTCATTTTCAGATATAGTTTAATTGGAATCATTTGGCTTTTTTAGAACTAGTTTGGAAGATTGATATTAATGCCTAGATTTTTATTTCATACCGAGATCATCAACATCTAATTTAGTTTCTTATGACCTTACAAGACAAAATTGAGCCTACTCATATAGAGGTTATTGCCTACTTTGGATCAAGCTATTGATGATCTTATCTTAGAATTGCCATAGTTTGTTACTCTCTAACTAGTCCAAACAGACATAATTTTTGCTATTCCAAAGCACAAGCCTGCCAATTCTGCTATTTCAAGATGTGTCACTATTATTGTTTACCTGATCATCTAGTTCTTACTTGTCCAACATGCAAATATAGAATTTTCCAAAAGCTTGGACATGTTCATTATGAAAAGGACTATCATAACAAAGAAAAATAGTTTTAGGGTGCTACTTCTACATGACATTAGCTACTTTCTATTATCACTGCTGATCATGTTACTTAGGATAATGCAAGTTGTTAATACTAGTGATCTTAAGTCTTTACTTCACTAGCTCTTCTTGCACTATTCTTGTAATATTTCTATTTTTGATTCTTTATTACCTCCAATAATTCATCTTGGTATTTTGATTTTGCATGTTGTAATCACATGATTTTTGATCCTATTATTTTTTTTCTCTAAGTCTTTTATTTCTTGCTTACCTTTTATTCAAACTACCAATGGTTCCTTAATGAATATTGTCAAGTTGGTCAAGTGTCTTTCTTCAATCTCCCATTATTTAACAAATTTCTCATTCCAAATATCACATTAAATCTTTTATCAATCTATAAATTATGTAAACTTGGTCTTAATGTTTTGTTTGTTACTTATGATTTTTGTATACAAGATCAGAAGATAGGTCTGACACTTAAAACATGTCGTAAAGTTGGACTTTTATATGAGCTCATATATATTTTTATTCGCTTTCACTATTATCTCATTTTGTTATGTCTACCTCTCTAGTAGCTTTCTTATATTTTTGACATTTTCGTTTGAGTCATATGCCAGTTAATTATATATATTATCTAGTTTTTAGTGGTCATTTAGAAGTTGTTTCTAATAATAAAGTTGATTGTTGACTTGACTAAAACAACTTGCTTTGCCTTTTAATAATAATATTATTGTTTCTTATGCTCATTTTGATATTATAAATTTTGATATACGAGATCCCTATGCAAATGCTAAGATAGAAGAATTTAAATATTTTATTTATTTTAATTGATGAATATTCTCAAAACATATGGTTATTTTTTTATGACATAAAGCACAAAACTTACCAAAATTTAGCATAATTTTACCAAATAGTTAAAACATAGTCCTTTTATTCAATTAAGATTTGTTTTGAATTGATACTGCTATGGAATACAAAAATTCTAGCTTTTTAAATAATCATGTTTATTGAAGATCATGTCTTGGTATATCTTAACAAAATGGGAGAGTCAAACATAAATATAGACATATTTTAGATACAACTCATGCTTTTCTTATCTTTGCCTCATGTTTTAAATGTTTTTGAGAAGGAGCCTCCTTAATTGTTATTTTTACCATCAACTGTATTCCTTTTTCTATCGATAACTAGCCATGTCATAAGCATCTTTATAGAATCTCAACTAATTATAGTCTTTTTAGGATATTTGGTTGTGTCTGTTTTATTCTGCTTTAAAATATAAGAATACCAAACTCGAGCTGCATACTTAATTTTGCTTTTTAGGATATGGGATAAAACAAGAAGGCTATAGATGTTAAATGCATTTGAATCTCTCATAATGTAGAGTTTTTTAAACATAGAATATTTTTTATTGTGTCAAACTTTCATTTTATGTCTCATTCTCTTTCATTATTCTTTACATATAACACTATTGATTTATTTTTTGATACTTCATATACAAACACTTCTTTTGCGTTTCATATATGTGAGTCTTCTAATATAATGCCTACTTTTAAGTTGTCCATCTCATTTGAAGGATTTTCCTTAGACACTTTTGACCGTTTCTTTACATCCTTCCCTCGTTTCTCTACTTGGTAAGAGAGCTCCTTATTAAATTTATAATTATCAATATTTTTCTACTACTCTTTTATTATATAAGCATCAATTCTATTATAAGGCTAATTATAATCCTATTTAACAATAAGCAATGATAGAAGTGTTGCAAGCCTTTATAATGTCTCATATTTAAGATTTTATTACTTTTCTACCTAATAAATTATAATTGGCTGCAAATGGGTATATAAGATTACGATCAAGTCAAATGGGTCTATTAAGAGATATAAACTTGTCACATTGTAAAGGACTTTACTTAAAAGTATAAAATTGATTATGAAGAAACTTTTGCTCCAATTATACGCTTTACTACTATTTATAGTTTATTCGTTATTGTTGCAATTCATGATTAGACACTATTCTAAATGAATGTGAAGAATTCATTGCTTAATGGAGAATCGTTGAAGAAGTATATGAAATCTTTTTCTAGTTATCCACATCTCCTCCACAAGATATGTAAGCTCCTTATGCTTGGTTTGCTAAGTTTAGTGGCACTATTCTACAACATAAGTTTCAATATACTTTTTAGAACTTAACTCTCTTTGCGCGCAAAACCAATCATGATTATGTTCTATTACTTATCTTTGTGGATGACATGATTATCACGGATGATAATCTTGCTGGTATTTCTACTCTCAAGGATTTTTTTAATAATACTTTGAAATGAAAAGACTTTGACACTCTTAGTTATTTTTTTGGTCTTCAAGTACTCTTTGATTTTACTAAATATTATCTTTTACAAGCTAAATATGCATCAAATTTACTTGTTAGAGCTTGTTTAACAGACATTAAGACTGCCTCTACTCCTTTGAAACCTATGCCAAAATCAAATTAATTGATAAAACTCGTCTTAATGATGCCAGTCTTTGTTGTTAGTTAGTTGGTGGTTTAAAATGTTTTACTATTACTTGTTCAGACATTGCCTATATCGTTCATGTTATTAGTTAGTTCATGGCTGCTCATAGAATATTTTATTATATTATAATCCTCCATATTCTACGGTATATTAAAGGTATTCTCTTTCATGGTCTTTATTTTTTTTAACTTACTCTTCTCTTGTTTTACAAGCCTATACTGATGTTGATTGGACTAGTAATTATACAGATCGATGTTCAACTATTAAATTTTGTCTTTTTAGGAGATTATATTATTTTATGGAATAACAAGAAGCAAATAGCTACTACGTATTTTAGTACTAAGGTTGAATATTGTACCTTGCTACCTAAGAGGTTGAATAGTTCTAATGGTTTCTTATAGATATGTGTATTTCTTACTCTAGAGTTACACCTATTTATTGTGATAATTAGAGTGGTATTTAGATAGCTCACAATGATATCTTTCATGAGCAGATTAAACATATTGAAATAGATTTCCACTTTGTTCAACAATATATTTCTCAAAGAATGGTTAATCTTTACTTTATCTCTTCTAATGATCAGTTAACTAATATCTTCATCAAATCTCTACTTTGTGGTCATATTTAAGATATGGTCTTTACTTCAAACTGACTTTTATTATACAATCTTGAGTTTGAGAGGGATATTAATAATATATCAGTTGTTAGACAACTCACCTCTTGTCATACATATATTATAATTAGTGTATATTTTATTTCCTCCTTTAGATTTAGTCTAAAGCCTCTATAAGAACTCATTTTGTATTGTATAATGCATAATGAAACATACAATTCTTTTATCTTCTCACATTCTTAGTTTAATAAAGGATTTTATTTTGGTAAATACTTTTAATAGAATTATCTAACTACTTTTATTTTTTCTTTTTACCACAATTATTTTTACCTCATTTATTTTTCTCTACTTTATGTATTTTATATGAATATAAGATTGCAAATTTATAGGAAGGAAGATATTGTCTCTAACAAATTGGTTAGAACAATTTAGTTTTATCCAATAGAGGGAAAAAACAAACTCTTTATTCAAAAATGAATATAAAAAATTTCTCATCGGCCACAAAATTAATTTGTAAGAACTTTTTCTATTCATATTTGTAAAACGAAAAAATTAACAAGATCTAAGGCCTCTTTAATTTAAAAATATAATTAATATTTATATCAATTTTAAATCAATAATATTAGATTTATAAAGTTATGATACAAATTAATATTATATAACTACCAAATTGATAAAAATTTAAAACTCAACAATTACTTGACAAATAGTAATTATTATATTGTCACACATTAATTGAGATATAAATTCTATATCTTTAACTTTGTAACTATTATAGATACTACAAAAAGAGAGCTGTGTTTGAGTTTCAACAAAGGATGGTTAATAAGTTAGAAGTTATTATATAAGATCCCAAATAGAGAGAGATAAAATAAAGCAGGAAAAAGAGATATTTTGTGGTTACACAAAAAAAGAAAGTCAATCCATGGCTTAAAAAGATAAAGTAATAGTTTAGTTTGAATAGAACCATGTTATAGAGAGAACTTGTCCTAAAATTGAGGAAGAAAGCAAACTGTAATTTTGAGATTTTAAAATTCCAATAATTAGTATATTTTTAAAGTAGGTGTAAAGAAAAAAAAAATTGTGAATTCAAATTATCACATGCACCTTTATGAAAATTACATAAAAGACTAAAATATAAATCAACAAAATTTTGAAAAATCAATTGCACAATTTCTTCAAATTAAATGATTAAATATGCACCTCCCCACTTAAATTTTTCTTCTAAATTTTTTTTTTCAAATAAAGGAAAAACAAAAATCAATCAATAACTATGAGATTTTAGTTGCCTATTTGATGACAATGCAATATTATAATTTCTCAACTAATTACATAATCGCGGCATCATGATGAGCTTAGTCAACTACTAATAATTTTGTTCAATTTTCTAGAATGGCCATGAAAATTTGACAATTAGTACTAGACTTATGTAATAAGATCAATATGAGAGATGCTTGAAATTTTTTTTATTTAATTGAGAAATTTTGAAATTAAAATTAAAAATTAAAATAAATGAGATGAATCTCCTCAGTTCACTCCACACCATTTTACCTAAAACATGTCCTTATTATATTTAATCCTAACCTATGTACAAAAATATTAAAAACTGCAGTCATACAATTTTAATAAATGCATCATTTAATTTAATTTAATTTAATTTAATTTAATACAACTGCAATTTATATAATTGTCTTTATTTAATTATTGTCAGTTCATAATTAGATAAGTAATACTGAACAACTCAAATATTAATATTTTAAAATGTGCTGTCATCAACGTATAAAAATTATATACATATATTAAAAGAATAAAAGAGTTTTATTTAGGTGTAAACTAGTGGAGTACAACCTAAAATATAATTTTTGAAGACTTTACTAAATAAATAATAGAAGAATATTTTTCATTAATTCATATTGATTTACAAAGGTTGTGCATTTATATCCCATAAATTATGGGTCTGACATCTAATTATACTTTTTAATATCATGCATTCACATGGGAGATTGTAAGCATTTTCAGACGATGCACTATGTAAAAAGGCATTTTTCATATTGAATTGTTGTAATGGCCGATTCAAGTTTGCACAATAAAACTTGGGCTATATTGTTTTTAATTATGGGTGCAAAGTTCTCAACATAATTAATTCCTTAAATTTAGGTATACTTTATTGTTATCTATCTTACTTAAAGCGATCAATTGTATCATCTATTTTATATTTTACAGTATAATTCATTGACATTCAACTAATTTCTTCTCTAAAGGATAATTAATAAGTTGCCAGATCTCATTATTTGTAAAAATTTTATCTCCTCATTTATAATGGCTTTTCACCTTGACCTACCTAAGGCTTCTAGATATAGTAGATAATTGGTTTGCAAATGTCTGATTTGATTCTGATAAATGATAATTAGACACATAATAACTATGAAATCTTTGACATTACTAAAAAATTTAGGTTTATATGTGAATTTAGGGATATCTCTAATGCAACACTATGATAGTTATTTTTTGAATGCTCAGACTCTAACTAAGGAGCATCCTTACCAACTAATTGGTTCGGTATATTTGTTGCTTTTGGTACGAGGAACTTGCATCTCCCAATGCCTTATTATGCTAAAAGAATATTGAAAAATCTCAAGAAAGTTCACAATATGTTAGTTAGGATCATCATTTGATAAGTCCTACACTATATTTTATTTTGAATCGTTTGAATAACAATTGGCTTGAGTTTAAAATTATTGACTTGAAGGTTAGGTCTTTGAATGCTTGAATTGATGCCATCAATTAATGGATTCACATAGTCATGCAATGACTTTGTATCGCCTGCATCAACTTGATCTCCAATTTTTGGTTGAAGGTTTTACTTCTAATTTCTCGTTCTATGATTTTTCTTTATAATTTTCTTAATTTCAAGATCGAAGGTCACAAACTTAAAGTTTCTTAAAACATCTCATGTACTACTAAAGAATACCTGAGATTAATTAAAAAAAAATAAAAATTTGAATTAAATTTAAATTTATTAATATTAATATCAATCAATTACCCAACAACGGTACCAAAAATATGTTGTGAATTTTTAACGTGTGTATCATAGCAAATAATATAATGATAAATACAAGTATTATCTTTACGAGAAATTATTATTATATTTTGCTAAGTACTAACTTATATTAATTCATAATTTATTCAAACGACCAAATAAAAGGTTTAGCATTTTAATAAAAATAAAAGTAAAACTAAAAAATTAAAAAATAAAGAAAAGAAAAGTTTGATCAACAAATTTTGTAAAGTCACCAATAAATATAATCTTAACGTTATAATATTAACTTTACACTTAACCTAAGTTTACCAATTATTCTCTTTGAATTAATTATTCAACTACATGCCTCTTCTAATGGTCAAGTAGAAATATCACTTTTTAATTAACTCATTGTATTTCTATGTTAATTAAATTAAAAAAAAGATTCATTAAGCTTAGATTCTCTTCAATTGTTGCAAATGTCATGTAAGTATATTCTCATCTTACATAATCTAATCACAAACCAATCAACGATCATATAAGATTCTGTCTATGGCTAAATACTGAAATCCTTTTTTTAAGTTCATATCTAATCAATTTAAAAGGTGATTAAGCATCTAGAAGCATCAAACACAAGATAGAATAAGCAATTCATTCATTGAATAATATGAATTAAAGAGGAAAATAAAAACTAAACTAAATGTAGAGATTTAATTGCAACCCTAAAAAAAAAAAATCTAATTTATGATGGAATTAAGAATTTCTAAGCATAAAAGGTTTAACATCATGAAGAAAATACAATATTAAGCAAAGATTTAAAGGGAAAAAAAACTATGTTGCTTCTACGCTCCAATCTTCAATCTCCTCTTCTTCTAGACTCTCTTTGATTTTTCTTCTTTCTAGACTCTCAAAAACTCCCTCCAGAAATTGGCATTTGATCGTTATTTATAGATGATAAATGCATTTTATATATAGTATCTTGACTCTTTTAACTTAATAATTGCTCAACATGAGTATAAATATATGGTTTTTTATGTATGTTATTATTATTTTATAGGTTTCAATAAAATGATGTAATAAAAAGAGAAAAAATATAAAAATATAAAAAAAATAGTCATTTCACAAACTCAAGCCACAGCCTTGGAGCAAGAATTAGAAGACAGGTCAATACCTATAAGCCACCAGCTCAACCCAAAGCCACAAGTCGCAACTCCAATCTTCTCAAGTCATAGCCCTAGTATGATTCGAGCTCAGGCTACGGCCCTAATATTCCCACGTCCTTTATTATAGATATCTTATTTCATTAAATTGTCAAATTTAATTATTGCTTTGTTAATTACTTTAGTTAGTTTTGTTAGTTTAAATTTCTTTAGTTTTTGTAATTAATTTAAAATTAAAGTTGCCTAAATAAAATTAAGTTGTAAAAACTGATAGTATTTAGCATAAATTTGAAAGATCAATCCTCGTGGGATGATACTCTATTTACCATATTATTATTTAATCACGACTTGTGCACTTACAGTTTATGTATAGGTGTGTATCAGCGAACAATAGGTTTTTCCTCTTAGCTGAGGGTTAACTCTTGATTTTAAAAACATTTTGCAGCCCAAGTAATAGTGGCCAGCGCTATGACACTAACTTTCTAGTGCTGTGGCATTGACTACCTAGCGCTACAGCGCTAGCTTGATAAAATTTTCTCCACTTTATTCCAGCATTACGACACTAGTACTCTGTGTTGTGGCATTGAGCATAAGGTCCAAGGCAACTTTTGGTCCATTCTAGCACTGCAGCTTTTTTTTTGATATTACGACACTCTATTTTGACCTAATATTGCCAATTTCACCTCATTTTCTTAGAATTTGTACCCGATAGCACCATTAAGCTTCAAACTTTTAAAATAGTAATAAAACATGTAAAATCTTAATTAAAATGCTAACAATTAACAAATGTTATATCTAAGAAAACTAAAAATAATGTGTAAAATACACTTATCTTCTCCTAATATAACAACCAATCATCTGCCTTGTTAGGTGTCTTTAAACAAATAATATTTAAGCCAAATTTTTTTAACACAAAATAAAGTTGTGTTATCTAGGAAAATGATAGAAGATTAAAATTTAAAGATGGAACTTTTAAAATAGAATATAAATTCAAAGTATCAGTGAAGGTAAAAGATTTTTCTCTAATAAATCGGTTAATGTATTGTCGACTATAGAAACAAACTTTTAGAAGGACTATGTCAGGGTTGAGATATATTTAGAATCAAATATTACATGATCCATAGCACTAGAATTAATTATAAATGCAAGATTAGAAATAGGTGTAAACATATTTAAAATCTTACTGTCATTTTTAATAGTGACCACCAGTGCTAAGGTCTATCTAGTAATATCATTTTGTTTTTATTTTTTTTTTTAATAACCATTATAATAAAGGCCCTCATGGAGTTCCTTTTCTATGGATCTCAAGTATGGTCCCAATATATAGAATACCCAACAAGTTTAAAACATCAATTTTTTATATGACCATTTGAATTGCAGTGATTATATTTGCACGTAGACTTATCGATACTATTCATGGTCTTAGGATTATTATATTGAGTTTGCTCTTATTGATGTTAAGAAGGCTACGTCTAATTAGATCAGTTTCGAGCCACCATTGTTGAAGTATTAGAGTTTGTTGTCCCCCTATTTAGGGTAGTATGATGTATTGCCTTTTGTTTAACCTGAGAATAGAATTCTTATCAAATTAAGATCGATTCTTTACGTAAAATCTCTTTAAGAATTTGTTCAAACTAGTAATCTCAACCGATAAGAAATATGTGTACCCTTAGTCATTCAATAGACTTTCGGCACACTTGAAGATTAGCAAGATCCTTTATGACTACTTTATCATGGTGGTCTAATTCTTGGAAGATTTTGATCAACTTTCTATAAGTATAATGAGTGATTTTTTACTTTGTTTAGTAGTGAAGATTTTCTAGTTCAAGGAGAAAACCTGTGCTTCATCACTTCCATCACAAATGTCTTTAACAAGGCACTCCAAATTCCCTAAGTAGTGGGTAGGCACAAAATCTACTTTATAATTTATGGAGACATGAACATCAATAGCCACCACTTAACTTTTTAAATTTTAACATACCATTTTTCATATCTATCTCTAAATTTTACAGATGGCTTTGTCTTGCCTTAGATATAAGAGAGTTTCTCCATTTTAAACATATACATTTCCATCAGTTGGCCCCTATATCATAATTTAATTTGGTGAGTGTGATTGCAACATTAAAGACACATTCAAATTGTACAACAACAGGAACTAATTTTATTCCAGACAATTCAATATTTGTTCCACTCATGGTGAATCTTTGTTTTGGGAAAAGTAGTTTCAGGTGGAATTTCTAGGTTTTAATTTTAGATATACGTTTTTTAGTTTGAATTTTAAATTTCACTGATTCAAAAACAAAGTCTTTTGGAAGAGTTCAAAGCTTCAAAGGTGTTGCAATGTTAGAAACAAATTTGGCTCTGATACCAACTAAAACAAATCGGGAGAAGAATATTTTTCTTACATTCATATTGATTCACAAAAAGTTTTTATATTTATTTAAAAGAGAATTCCCAATAAATTATAAATTTGACTTTTATAATTAATGTCCTAAGCTATCAATCTCCTATCATTATTTTTTATAATTAGTTTACATTTATATCACTATATTTACACACACACACATATTGATATTGAGAGCTTCATAGTTCATTCAAGAGAAACGAAAGTAACCATTCTCATTAAGATATTTATTTAGATATTAGGATCCTCAAGTCTCGTTCACCTACCATCCTTTTCAAAATGATGGAAGATATCGAAGCATTATGAAATTTATTCTTTATTGACAACTCTCACAATGAAGAGGTTCTAGGGATCCTGGATGCGGTAATTAAAAGACATCGTTTAGCAGTGAAATTCGATCTTTTGTTAAAATCCTCACCAGAAGAAACTATTAATGGGATGCTTTCCAAACTATAATGCAAAGTCTGTGGCAGTCTACCTGAGAGGTGAGATTTTGATGGCTAGGTGGTAATTTTTTATGTGCGTTTGCTTTGAAAAATGATCGAAAAAAGGTCCAGATGAATTCCTAATAGCCATGGAGTCCGCTTCAGATGAAGACTCGGCTACGAAACCTACATTTTAGTATACATGTTTTTGGATCCATATAAATGTTGAGACGGCTGAGCTGATTGGGAACAAAATTAAGAAGTTCTTAGATGTGGATTCTGATGACTCTGAATCTTGCACTGGGAGATTCATGCAAATTTGAGTTAGATTATGACTTGATCAACTAATACAGAATGATGTATTTCTTAAACTTGGATCAAGTGAAAAAATTGATTTGGCTAGACTTTAAGTACGAGAAATTGTTAGATTTTTACACACTCTATAGGTTTTTAGGCCATAGGTACCAAAACTGCTTACAATCATTCCCAAAAATGTTGAAAAAATTTGCAATCACCGCTACTCAAATAACATCTGAGTAATAGAGAGCTACATGAGAAAATAGTCTAGACCAAGGGAAACACAAAGGGCAACTATAGTTGTCCATCATTATGCGAATACTATGAGAGATTCCTACACGAAGGAGGATGATTAAAATACAGAGCTAAAGATAGGGGGCTCCCGCTCACAATCAGATAAGGATTTCTTCGGGGTGGTTGTCGATTGTGACATCATTCTGATTAGTGCAAAACCACTGGTAGATGGTATAATGACAAAGAGGAGTTTAGAAAATGCTGAAGTGCCAATAAACATGTGCCCTATTTGATAATGCGCTGTGCATAGGGTGAGCGTTTATGAATTTAGCAAAGCCACATTTTAGTATTAAATGCACTTGTCATGGAATTCATTTTGGCCTTTTAAATATTTTATAGGCATATATCAATTCCACCCCTTTGGCTAACTTATTTATTATGTCAAAATTAATTATTAACAATTAATAATTAAAAGGGCCAATAACAATATGCCACATGTCATGCCCTAATAAATTATTGGCATGAAATGTGATATACAATAAAAAGATTAAAGTGGCAAGTTTCACTTGCCGAAATTTCAGGCTTAATACTTAAATCCTATGATCTCCTTAAGAAATCCTAAAATAATTTTAATTTTTTAAAAACTTTCTAAATTAAACAATTCAATCTAGTGTGCTACACTAGTGCACAATGAGTACATTTTATATAGTGAGACTCCCTAAGTTCACACCTGTGTTGTCTTATGAAACTCTTTCGTAAGCCCATAAACGTTGTCTCACATACACACGTTATGAAAATAACAAAATAATGTGTTGAACCATACAAGTTGATGTTAATACATATTCGTATAATCTTTCAGTTATTTATATCATAGAAGAGTGGAGATATAGATTATCACCGTCAAGTCTCTATATACTCAACACTAAACTTATCTCTTTAATTTGTATTTCAATAAACAATATTTATAAACCCCTTTATGATATTATTTATACCATAGGAAATTTTTTTTCGGGTTGAATGCTTATGCCCATAAGACTTCCTAGAATACAACATTAGAGTATCTGGATATTTAATTCACCCATATAAGTTGACAGATCCCATATCTACACCCACCAGACTCCATAAGCATCGGACCATACCCAGTGACATCCAGCGGTCAGACCATAAAAACTCTCTTACATGTGTGGAACCTCAGTATGATGGATCACTCACAAGCCCACTATAGTACTCAAGTCAAGGGACCACGAATACTATTCAACTCGAGAAGACCCTCAAATGATGGATTTATGGGATATCTATTAGAGATCTTCATTGAGTCTTGTTTAGTATCCAGTCCTCTTTGAATACCTGTATATCTATACGAGCTTCTACTAAGCTCATAGTTTGCTAAGATTAACTATTTAGACAATTCAGATATAGATATATACTGATCTATATTAATCAGTTCCACTCGACAAACCATTCATCAGTAGAAATAGATCAAGAATAATAATTTGAAAACATACTTATAAAAGGACATTTCCTAGTACCCATTTGCAACTCTTGCTACTATGTCATTACTAGTATATTTTGAGGTTTTTGTCCGGTTACAGACAAGGCTCAAACTCTTTGAATTTCACTGATTATTATAAGCTGCTAACTCTTAGCAGTCATATTTCTTACTGATGCTAACTGTTAGCCCTGACCTAAACTCTTTTAGATCAGATCTGAACTCCTTTAGATCATACAATATTCGTAGCGTTACAATCATAGAACCATATAAATGAAAGAATTAGCGATTTAATAAAATGAACACTGTATAGATATTAAATATTTATACAAAACTGGGATGGTACATAAGCACAACCCTAACAATCTCCTACTTGTTCTAGTGTCATTCACAGTGGTATTTAATACTCATAGACTCCATGTGTTTCTCAAATACCTTTGGAGTTAAGGCTTTAGTAAATGGGTTTACTATATTATTTACAGAATCTATTCTACAAATAATTATATCTTCTCTGGGCAAGATTTCTCTAATGATATGGTATTTTCGCTCCACATACTTAGACTTTTGGTGTGCTATTGGCTCTTTTGCTTATGCTATGGCTCTATTATTGTCGTAGTATAAAGGGATAGGATCTAACAAACTTGAAACAATTCTGAGCTCGATGATAAATTTCCAAATTCACACAGCTTCCTTTGCAGCTTCTGAAGCGGTATATACTCTGCCTCAGTGGTAGAGTTACTTATGGACCCCTGCTTGGTGCTCTTCCAGCTCATTGGTCCTCCATTGAGAGTAAATACATACCCAGATATATACTTTCTATCACCTAGGTCAAACTTAATTTTGATGCATAGAATCAATTTCAGATTTTATGGCTTTCTACCATTTTCCCGAGTCAATGTCTAACATCGCGTCCCTGTAAGTTAAATGATCGTTTCCTTTTATCAAGAAAATTCCAAGTGCACCTTCAGGCACCTGACCATACCTAATGAGTGATCTGGATATTCTTTTAGACTTACGTAGAGGGTGTGTCAAAGGTACACTGCTCGTTTGACCCTGAGTTTTCATCTTTGGTTCATTAGATTCCTGATTGACTTTATGAAATATAATCTTTTACAATTTCCACGATCCTCGAGAAACTGTTTCTCAAGAAAAGTGGCATTTTGAGCAATGCACACATTTTGTTCCTTTGAACTATAGAACTGGTATCCCATTGAATTTTTGGGATATCCAATGAACCTATACTTGTATCGCTTGGGCGCAAGTTTATCCTGTTACGCAACTCTTACGTAAGTAGGACAATTAAGATATTTAAGACTCGATTTTTTACCCTTCAACATCTCATGTGAAGTGTTAGGAATAGCTTTGGATGGAGCTTTATTCAAAATATGAGCAGCTGTTTCTAGAGCATAGCCCCACAAGTATTCTGGGAGATCAGTAAAGCTCATCATTGATCGGACCATATCTAATAAAAATTGAATCCTCCTCTCTGAAACACCGTTGTGTTGTGGAGTAGCTGGAGGATTATATTGAGAGATAATCCCATTTTTCTTTAAATAATCTGAGAATTTAGTGCTCATGTACTTACTTCCTCGATCTGATTAAAGGCATTTGATATATATCCCGATTTGTTTCTCTACTTCAAGTCCGAATTCTTTAAACTTTTCAAAAGTTTCTGACTTGTGTTTAATTAGAAACACGTATTCGTATCATGACAAATCATCGATAAAGGTTACGAAGTATCGAAACCCACCTATCGCAGAGTGATTCATTAAACCATATTATTAGGTATTTTCTATAACACAAACTAACGCAAGTATACGTTGTCGTAACAAGTAATATATGATGAATTCAGTATTGATCCCACGAAGAATGAGTTGTCTTTTCTAGTTTAATTACTGAATTGGTGTCTTTCTACTCTTATCCAAAAAATAATTTAATGTATAAGATTAATACTTACGAAAAAGAAAATTTTAACTATGATAATTAATAAACTAAATTCACGCAATTTTTAATTCAATATGAGACAACTTAGGATTACAAACTATTCCTCATTATGCAAATCAATTTAGCAAAATCTCTTTTAAGTTTTTATACTTAACTTGATATATTGATCAAAACATTCAATTCATCACAAACCTCTTCTGATGGTCAAGTGATTATACTTTATCCAATCAAATATTTATATTTCTATGAAAAATAAATTGAATAAAATTTATTAAGCATAATTTTTATAGATCATACATGCCATATGAGTATATGTCTATCTCATATGAAATTCATGCTTGTTACACTATGATCATGCATCAATATGCTTAAGACTTTAATACGTAAATGCATTTTTCAAGTTTATTTAAGTATTTTTAGATCAATTTAACTACTGGCCAGGTAATAAAATTGCATTAAACATAAGCATAACGAATATATCAAAAACTAAATTAATAACATAAAAGAGATAGCTATAGTCAATCACATAATGAGTTCAAGAATGTAATCCTAGATTAATGAAATTAACTCATATTTAAACTATAAATTCTTGAAGTTAATTCCATTAATACACACAAAATAAACATCTTACAATAAGCAAAAGAACAAAGCAAAGAACAATCCCTGTCAAATGCCTTTAATGTTGAATCTTCTTTTTCTCTTTTTTGATTTCTCTAAGCTTGAATGTTAGATGTGTTTTCTTTTCATTCCCCAACTACTTTCCCCCAAATAGTAATCTTAAGACAAATATATATAGGTAGGAGCTCCAAAATTAAGGCAAAATTAGGGTTGCTTTTTGACTTTATTATTTTAAGCTGTTCCTACAACAACTTGAGGGATTATGCTGTTCCTACAACAGAAGGCATTCAGTTTAGTATTGGGCGCCCCACTATTAATGCAAACAACTTTAAAATCAAGCCAAGCACTATTTAGATGTTTAAGAAGTCTGTACAATTCAATAGAGCTCCTAATGATGATCCCAACATGCATATTGTGAATTTCTTGGAGATTTGTGATATATTCAAGTTCAATGGGGTTTCAGATGATGCCATCAGGTTGTGACTATTCCTTTTCTCATTTAGGGACAAGGCCAAGAGCTGGTTGATGTTATTACCACCAGGATCTATATCAATATGGGATGACCTAGCACAGAAGTTCATAGCAAAGTTTTTCCCACCAGCTAAGATAGCTAAGATGAGGAATGACATCATCTCATTTGTACAGATTGAAGGTGAGTCATTATACGAGGCATGGGAACAATTTAAGGACATGTTGAGGAAGTGTCCCCATCATTGAGTTTCTAAATGGTTATTAGTCCATACGTTTTACAATGGGCTAGTAGATCATTTAAGGACAATTATCGATGTTGCTGCTGAAGAAGCTCTGATGAATAAGTCTATAGAAGAAGCATATGAGTTATTGGAAGAGATGGCATCCAATAGTTATCAATGGTCTGCTGAAAGAGTTACACCAAGAAAGGTTGCTAGAGTTTATAAGATTGATGCATTCAATGCATTTGCTGCACAGATCAACATCTTAACCAAGAGGTTTGATTCTATGAATGCTATTAAGACCCAAAATGTGACTTGTGACTTATGTAGTGACAATCACATGAATGGGTAATGTATGGAGTCAGCAAACTATGTGGGGAACCATAATAGACAACAGAACAGTCCACATTCAAATTATTATAATCCGAGGTAGAGAAATCATCTTAATTTTTCTTAGGGTGGCAACCAAGGGCAGTAACTTAAACCTAACCCACCCGGATTTTATCCTCTATAGAAAAAGAAGACAACCTTGGAAGATATGTTTATGCAGTACATGAAGTCGAATGATGCTATTCTACAAAACCACTTTGTATCTTTGAAAACTCTAAAAAATTCAAATGGTGCAACTTGCTGCAACACTAAATAATCGACCTTAAGGGACTTTACCAAGCAACATTGAAGCTAATCATAGAGGGGATAAGGAGCAATGCAAAGCTATCTCTTTGATTAGTTGCAAGGAGTTGTAGTCAAACAGTACAAAAGTGGAGAAAAGTGCAGAATGTAAAGAAGAAAATAATGCAAAGTGCAAAAAAGTGCAGAATTTACTGCAGAACATGATGTACAGCAGCAGAAAAATGCAGCAACATAATCTAGTAAAGTTCAGCAGAAACATGCAGTTTAGCCTCCCTATCCACCTTCACCATTTCTTCATAGGCTACAGAAACAGAAGTTGGACAAGCAGTTTTCAAAATGTTTAGATGTCTTCAAGAAACTCCACATTAACATACATTTTGCGGATGCTTTAGAATAAATGCCAAGTTATGTGAAGTTCCTGAAGGACATCTTATCAAAGAAAATGAGATTAGCTGAGTATAAAACTATGGCATTCACTGAAGAATGTAGTGCAATATTGCAAAAAATATTGCCACAAAAATTGAAAGATCCAGGCAGTTTCACCATACCATGCACTTTCGGGGAGAAATTCTTTGGCAGAGCATTATGTGATTTAGGTGCCAGCATCAACCTAATGCCATTATCCATCTACAAGAAGTTAGGTTGGAGGGAGGCTAAACCTACTAATGTCACCTTACAATTGGCAGACCGTTCACTCTCTTATCCAAAGGGCATTACTGAATATGTTTTGGTAAATGTTGACAAGTTCATCTTTTTGGTAGATTTTATAGTGTTGGATATAGAAGAGGATTATGAAGTACCCATCATACTAAGAAGACCATTCTTAGCTATAGGAAGAACCCTTATTGATGTGCAAAAAGGAAAATTAACTATGAGGGTGCAAAATGACGAAGTAACATTCAATGTTTTCAAAGCCATAAGAGGGCTAAATGAGGAAGATGAGTGTATAAGCATTGATGTTATTGACAGGGAAGTGCATGATATTTTCAACAAAAATAACATTGAAGACTCTCTAAAAGATGTAGTGGTAAATGAAGTTGAGGTAGAAAGAAGTAAAGCTCAAGAGCATCTACAAGCTTTAAGACTTTCTCCGAGATTTGATAGATTTAGGATGAGAGTTGAACTGTTAGATAGACCAGAAGGCTTGCAAACTCACATTAAGCCTTCTATTGAAGAATCTCTTAAACTAGGGTTAAAATAACTACCGAGTCACTTAAGGCATGCATTTCTTGGTGAATCTTTTACTTTGCCAGTTATAGTTTCTGCACAACTTAATGACTCACAGGTAGAAAAGTTGTTGAGGGTCTTAAGAGATCACAAGAGAGCTATAGGATGAATAATTGCTGACATCAAGGGAATCAGTCCTTCGTTTTGCATGCATAAAATCCTATTAGAGGAAGGGCACAAGGCTACAATTGAGCAGCAAAGGCGCTTAAATCCAGTAATGAAAGATGTAGTAAAGAAGGAGATTATTAAGTGGTTAGATGCATGGATTATCTACCTCATTTTTTTATAGCTCATGGGTAAATCCGGTGCAATGTGTACCAAAGAAATGAGGGATCATTGTAGTGGCAAATGAGAATAATAATTTAATCCTCACTAGAATTATCACGGGTTAGAGGATATGTATGGACTACCAGAAGCTGAATAAAGCCACCCACAAAGATCATTTTTCCTTACCCTTCATCGATCAAATGCTGGATAGATTAACAGGACATGATTATTATTACTTCTTAGATGGATATTCTGGCTATAATCAGATTATAATTGCTCTTGAAGATCAAGAAAAGACCACGTTCACTTGCCCATATAGTACTTTTGTCTTCCAAAGGATGCAATTCGAAGTAGGCAATGCTCCAGCCACATTTCAGCGTTGTATGATGGCCATATTTTCAGATATTATAGAGCACTTCATGGAGGTATTTATGGATGACTTTTCAATTTTTGGCAATTCATTCGATCAATGCCTTGATAATCTAGCATTTGTGCTCAAATAGTGTGAAGATACCAATTTAGTGCTCAATTGAGAAAAATGCCACTTTATGGTTAAAGAAGGCATAGTATTAAGCCATAAAATTTCTGCTCATAGTATTAAAGTTGATAGAGCAAAGAGTGTGGAGCTTTCTTGGCCATACCGAATTTTATCGAAGATTTACAAAAGATTTCTCCAAGATCTCCAAATCCCTATGCAACTTACTAGAGAAAGAAGTGCGGTTTCATTTTGATGATGCATGTCTTGAAGCTTTTAAACTGTTGAAGAAGAAGCTTACCACAGCGTCGATCATTATAGCTCCAGATTGGGACTTACCCTTTAAAGTGATGTGTGATGCAAGCGACTTAGCTGTGGGGGCTTTACTAGGACAACGTTGATAGAAAGTGTTTCACATGATATACTATGCAAGCAAGACTCTCAATGATGTGCAGTCCAATTACACCACCACCAAAAAGAGCTTCTAGCGGTAGTCTTTTCTTTTGACAAGTTTCGGGCTTACCTTATTGGAGTCAAGGTTATAGTCTTCATTGATCACTCAACAATTAACTACCTTATCAACAAGAAAGATGCTAAGCCGAGACTCATTCAATGGATTCTCCTACTGCAAGAATTTGATCTAGAGATCAAAGATAAAAAATGAGTTGAAAACTAAGTTGCAGATCATCTCTCTCATTTGGAAGCATCAATTCAACACCAAGAGAAGATCCAAATCAATGAAACATTTTTAGATGAACAACTCCTTGTAACACAACATTACGAGATCCTCTGGTATGCTGATATTGTCAATTATTTAGTTTTCAGTCTAACACCTCCTAATTTGACTTTTTAGTAAAAGAAGAAGTTTCTTCACGATGTAAGATTCTATTTCTGGGATGAGCTATTCTTTTACAAATCATGTGCAAACCAAATTCTTCGAAGATGTGTCCCTACAGAAGAAACTCAAGACATCTTACACTATTGTCACGCATCTGGTTATAGAGGACATTTTCGGGCGACAAAACAGCAGCTAAGGTACTTCAATCTGGTTTTTATTGGCCCACATTATTTAAAGATGCATATTCTTTTGTTACATGGTGTGATCGATGTCAACGAATGGGGAACATCTCCAAAAGACATGAATACCACAGCAGAACATTCTAAAGTTAAAATCTTTGACATTTGGGGAATAGACTTCATAGGACCGTTTTCACTATCTCACAACAACAAATACATACTTGTAGTTGTGGATTACATTTCAAAATGGGTAGAGGTAGTAGAATTACCAACAAATGAGGCGAGGAGAATGATTAAGTTCCTTCAAAAGAACATATTCACAAGATATTGAACATTGAGAACAATTATAAGTGACGAGGGCTTACACTTCTACAATAAATATTTTTCAGCCCTTTTGCAAAAATACGGGGTCAAGTACAAGACGGCTATTGCGTATCATCCTCAAACGAGCGAACAAGTTGAGGTCTCTAATTGATAAATAAAACGCATCTTAGAGAAGATTGTTAAACCAAATTGAAAGAATTGGGCATTACACTTGGATGACGCTTTATGGGCGTATAATACTGCTTACAAAACTCCAATTGGTATGTCTCATTTTCATTTGATCTTTGGAAAAATGTGTCACCTATCTTTAGAGTTAGAACACAAAGCATATTAGGCCATTAAAGCCCTCAACTTTGATCTCTAAGCTACAAGTGAGAAATGTTTACTTCAACTAAACGCCATAGATTAGTTTTGTTTATAAGCATATGAGAATTTTAAGCTTTACAAGGAAAAGACGAAATGGTGGCATGATAAGAAGATACTTTAACGTTCATTTAATAAAAGACAACTAGTACTGCTTTACAATTCACAACTGAAGTTATTTCTTGGAAAACTCAAATCTTGATAGTTTGGCCCGTTTCAAATTATAATGGTTTACCCAAATGGAGAGTCAAAATTAGAGATCCAAATAATCAAGCTTCATTTATAGCAAATAACCAACGCCTTAAGAATTACCATGAAGAATATATAGATTGACAGAAGGTCAATGTCGATCTTATGGATCATTAGTAACTACAAGATCAACACGTCAAGCTGAAAACGTTAAACCAAGAGCTTCTTGGGAGGCAACCCAAGTCTAGTATCCTTTGATTTTAATTAGTTTTTTTTTCTTTTTTTCTCTTTTTATTCAATTTATTTCTCTTGTCTTTTCTTTTCTTTAATGAGTAGTATTTCTTTTAGGTTGCATATATATATATATATATATATATATAATTTTGAAAAGAGGCTTGCGGTTGCTATGGCGCTGGATAGCCAGTGCCGCACCACTGGCATCTGGGCATAATTATGCCCAGGTATGTGTGAGCATCACGGAGCTCAGGAACGAGTGCTGCGGTGCTCACATAGGAGAAGTGTAATGCTTCTCCCCTATTTTATTTCTTCATATCTTCCCCCATTTTCTCTCACACTCCATATAAACCCTAAAACCCATCTTCTCCATCTCACACTTCCAATTCTTCATCGTAAATCAAAATTAGCTACTCCCACACACTACATTTAGATTCAAATTCATTACCCACTTAAATTAACACCACATTAGCAAATAATGCATCTAATTATTCACATTCATCACAACTCCCAACTCCTTCTCTCCATTAGCATTCAAGGTACAAATTTCTATATTTCTTAATTTTTTTTCTTCTTGTTATTGCTCTTTATGTTATGGTTACCATGCATAATTAGTATATTCATTGATAGATAATGATTATTAGGCCTTGTTTTAAAAAAAAAATTTCGTGAATACTTGTACAACATTTTCAAATTGGTGAGTTGATTAAGGTTTGATGGGATATACTTGAATTTCTTTATTAGCTATCATACTTACATATTAGGATGTTTGTAACAACATGTTCCAAGTGGTGTTGATTGGTGTTTAATGTTCACTTTGGTATTGATTGATGATTAATGTTCAACTTGGTGAGTTGATTATTGTTTAAATGGGTGACTTTGAGCATAAAACATAATCTTTCTATTAGGATGTTTCTTTCAATATATATCTATATATTAAACAAGTAGTGAGATGGTGTAATATTAATCCATTATTGTTGCCTATATATGGGTAGTGATGCCATATTATAATCCCAAGTAGAGAGTGATAGGGTGTAATGGGTGGTGGTATTGTATGATGAGAGAATGAACGTGTGCACATAGGTAAGGTAGTGATTTTGAGCTAACAAAAATAAAAAAGATTTTTATTTGAGTGATATGTGGCATACATATATATTTTAATATTGCAATGTGCGAGAGGCATTTGATGTCTATATTCAGAATGCTTATTATTGTTATTTCAGGTATTTAATGGCACCCAAGAAATCAAAAAAGTCCGTTGCATGATCTTCTGCAGGCTACGACACTAACAAGTTTGTTTTCAAGGAGGCCGCAGACTTATATCACTATTTCATAGTCAAACGTACAATCATTCCTGAAAGAGGCTTCGACATCATGGGAGGGGCTATCCAAGAATCTCCAGAATTATTGCAGACAGAAGTTAGGGACGCTTATGCGCACAACCGAATGCTGCAGTTATTTTAATCGTCCGAGAATTTTATGCTAATGACAAAGAGCACTCTTATGAGAAAGTCCAAATCAGGGGCAGAACTGTTCACATCCACAATGAGGACATCAATAGATACTTTGGGGTACCCAATGTACAACGAGATGACTATATGGAGCTCCACCAGAACCCAGATTATGAAGCCGTCATTTACTACTTGGCCACCCCAGATGCTCAATGGACAATGTCTGGAAATCTTTTGGTGCTTTTCCTGCACGCTACATGTGCAGAGAATTCAAAGCGTGGAGCTATTTCATAGCTGCCAAATTAATGCCAATCCGACATATGAGCACGATAACAACGAAGAAAGTTCTTCTTCTGTATGTCATTCTAGCAGGGCAGACAATTGATATTGGTAAGGTGATCAGAGACACAATCCTTTTCAGCCTCAATCATCCAAAGCAAAGCATCTATTGCCCTTCGCTGATTATAGCACTTTGCGCTAAAGCTGGAGTTGAATGGATATCATTAGAAGAAGTATTGCCCCCAGCATACGTATTGGACAACAATAAAATTGCTACAATCGTTGATGGTTCAGCCCAAGACCTCGCTCCCTGACCACTTCCACGCCACAAAGACCCACAACGCAACTGACTATGCCTCAAAAGCTATCAAGGTTAGAGGATGCCTTTACTACACACCAGTAGTGGACTGCCTCATATGTCGCTTATCAAGACTAGGTTTTACGCATTACACTCACACACTTTGGCATGGATACACATAACTTGCCAAACATTCTAGCCTATCCAGCGCCTCCAGATGCGGATGACTTAGGAGATGATGCAAAAGCTGAAAACGAAGCGGGGAGTAAAGATGAAGACGCAGGGGACAACTAATGCTTCGTAGAAAATAGGCAAGTGTTCTAATTCTGTTATTGTATTGCCGCCATAAGGACATGTCTTATTATAAGTATGGGAGCAGGGGAAACACTTTTTAATTCGTAATTTTCTTCATGCTTTGTTAATTTATTTTCTATTTTTATTTGTCTTCTTAAGAAGTAGTTTACTTTCTTTCAGTATCATTTGTCTGGGTCGAAAGAGTTATAGTCGATGATCATAAATGAAGTTGAAGAAAAGCTATAAACTCTAGACTTATCTATTATTGGGTCATTTTATACTGTAATCGGATTAATTATATTCAGCTTATAGTTGTTCACTTTAAACATTAGTATATTCTAGAGCTATTTAATGTTCAGCAATTGTAAGGTATAATATACTTATTCACAACAGAGAAGGTAATCAAGGCCGTCTATTATCTAGAACTTATTCGATTAGCTTTCGATGCGAAATCCTAGGACATATATAGCAAGGGATCTGATTATAGGCCATATTTGGATTGATTGGACCTTTCTAGCCAACCTTGAATATTTTTGACCTTAGTCACCCTTTTTGAGCCTAATTGATTATATGTTTTTCAAACTCACTTTAAAAGCCAATAACCAATTAATACTTGTATTCGTCATAAATACCCTTCGCACTATGATACATAATATCTTGTTGTAAGGGTCATGAAGTGATTCAAAGTGTCAAAAAAAAAAAAAGACCTCCTAGAGAGAGAACAGGGAATAATAGAGTTGTTGACAAGTTGGGTGCAAGGAAAATAAGTTTGGGGAAGTGAACTGAAGAAAGAACAAAAGTCCTTAGACAAAAAAAGGTTATAGTTATAATGCTCTTTGAACTTAAATATTTTTCGTATTTTCACACCCTAACCCAAGCCTCTCATTACATGCTAATCAAAGTCCTATTTGATCCCTTATTATATACTTGTTCTACATTAGTGGAGATTGCTATGAAAAACAAGCTTATGTAGAATTGTTTTGATGCTGATCTTTCTTTGATAAAAATAAGATGTTTGAAAATACAATTAATGTGCAATTAAATAGCTCGACACACACACACAAGTGAATAATTATAAGGTAGATATAAGCATGATGATTAAAGTGTAGAATAAGCATGAATAAGTTTTGAGTCTGAAGATTTCATAAGTGTAATTCACAATTTGAGACAACTTACAAATTTCTAATCGACCCGAGCAACTTATGGTTCATGGGATGTTAAGAGGGTGTTTTTATATAGTTGTTTTGGCTCCTTGTTAGTGTGTTCTTGTTTTGTCTGAGGGTGAGCAAATATCTTAAGTTTGGGGATATCTGATAATAGCATAATGACAATGGTATTTTAGCACTCTAACTTTGGTATTTTTGATTTAATCCATGAATATTTAACTACTTATTTGTGTTTTTAATCTTAAATAGGTGTGTGAAGGAAAATGTGACACATAGGATCAAATAGGAGGCGATTCAGGCCAGAAACGAGCAAAATGCGCTCGAAAGACGAAAGTAGGGAAATAAGTGGCTGGGCGCCGCAGCGCTCAAATCAGCGAGTGAGTGCCGTGGCGCTTGTCGATGTCTGGGAAAACCTGATGCTTATGCTCAGTGCCATGGTGTTGATCCCCAGTGCCATGGCACTCGTGCGGATGCTTGAATACTCCTCTCAACTCTCCTATTTGGTGGTGGATTCGAAGCTCCTCGCACCTAAGGTTTCTCATAGCAACAAAAATACTATTTTGAGGAAAAAATAGAGAGACTTAGCAAGGAGAAAAATGTAAGCAACGAATACACATTCAAGCCAAGAGATCAAAGTGAATTTATTGAAGATTGAAAATTGAAGAATAAACCATTGGGTAATCAAGACAAGAGGAAGAAGAACAACTCAGGACATCACTTGTGTTATTTTCTTCCTTAATTTTAAGAGATGATTTTGATCATTATATTTTTATACTTTTGCTTTGATATTCTTATTTTGAACATGAGCTAAATACTTTTGATCTAGGGTTAGACGTTGTTAAACCTAATATATAATTGACTCTTTTAAACTCTTAGTTATGAACTTTTATCCCTTAATTGATTCAATCTATCTATGCTTAATGCTTTCATTATACTTGATCACTATTTTGATCATTTAGGAACCATGATAACTTTCACAAAAAGATGTATGTGTTTAGCCTAGGATAGATTAATACGTGATCATAGAGTAATATCTATGAGTTTCATCTAAGATAAACATATAGCTAGGTGCCATGTATGGTTTAATTAGACTTATTCTTAATGCGTTGCATCTTAGTCGGATTACCATAGACATATAAGTAATTGTTAGGGTGTAATATTATCATTCGACTGTCGACAGAAGCTTATGATGAAATCAGTGTCTAGCCAATCAATTGATAATAAAGGAATAACTAAGGGGTTAAAGGATTCAATGAACTACTATATGATACGTCGAAACCCTAGATTACTTATCAAATTAGTAAATTCTATCTCTGAGTACTTGCGATATTTTAATTAGGTTTAATTCGATAGCAGTAGTTTAGTTAGTTAAAATCCATCTCAGAAGCTAATTTGGATAAAGGTAAAATAGAGTAATTTTAGTAATCGATTGAAGAAATAGAAACAATAGTCTATATGGGATCGATAATCTGGACCTAGTTCTATATTACTTGGTATAAAAAGCGTACACTTTCGCTAGGATATTAAATTAGACATCATAAACAAAAATAGAATTCTGAATTAACAAGAGAAAAAAATTTATATCAGTATTAAACAATAAGAAAAAAAAAATTCATTCCCTGGTAACAGCGCCAAAAACTTGTTGTGTATTTTCTATAATACAAACTAACGCAAGTATACATTGTCATAACAAATAATATATGATGATTTTAGTATCGATCCCACGAAGAATGAGTTGTCTTTTCTAGTTTAATTACTGAATTGATGTCTTTCTACTCTTATCCAAAAAATGATTTAATTTATAAGATTAATACTTACGTAAAAGAAAATTTTAACTATGATAATTAATAAACTAAATTCACACAATTTTTAATTCAATATGAGACAACCTAGGATTACAAACTATTTTTCATTATGCAAATCAATTTAGCAAAATCTTTTTTAAGTTTATTATACTCAACTTAATATATTAGTCAAAACATTCAATTCATCACAAACCTCTTCTGATGGTCAAGTGATTATACTTTATCCAATCAAATATCTGTATTTCTATGAAAAATAAATTGAATAAAATTTATTAAGCATAATTTTTATAGATCATACATGCCATATGAGTATATGTCTATCTCATATGAAATTCATGCTTGTTACATTATTATCATGTATCAATATGCTTAAGATTTTAATACATAAATGCATTTTTCAAGTTTATTTAAGTATTTTTAGAGCAATTTAACTATTAGCTAGGTAATACAATTTCATTAAACACAAGCATAATGAATATATCAAAAACTGAATTAATAACATAAAAGAGATAGCTATAGTCAATCACATAATGAGTTCAAAAATGTAATCCTAGATTAATGAAATTAACTCATATTTAAACTACAAGTTCTTGAAGTTAATTCCATCAATACACACGAAATAAACATCCTACAATAAGTAAATGAACAAAGCAAAGAACAGTTCCTGTCAAATGCCTTTAATGTTGAATCTTCTTTTTCTCTTTTTTGATTTCTCTAAGCTTGAATGTTAGATGTGTTTTCTTTTCATTCCCCAACTACTTTCCCCTAAATAGTAATCTTAAGACAAATATATATAGGTAGGAGCATCGAAATTAGGGCGAAATTAGGGTTGCTTTTTGACTTCATTATTTTAAGCATCCTGTTAACTTTTGCTGCCTAGGCCTCAATGTCGCGACATTGAGGTGTTTGGTAGGTACTGATTGTAGTGCTTCACCAGATGCCTCGGTGCTACACTGCAGCACACTGTAGTGGTGAATAGTGAACTTAGGTATTGTTCATGTCACTATAGCATCCTTTTGTATTTTTATCTTTAATGCTCCAATTCGCGTCTGATTTCTTGCATGATGTTCTAATTGTCTTTAAACCTACAATTCATAAAGAATGTGCATAAATACTAATTATTTGAGGTTAAATGAGCAAATATTAATCTTAGGAGTATAAAAATATTATATTAAATTATGTACTATCACACATACATCACCATATGCCAGATCCAATAAATCAGTGGCACAGTGTCCAACACCTAAAAATAGAGATTTGGTCATCTTACCTTGAATACATAATTCACAAACTGGATAAAGTTCTATGGTCAGATCAAGTATCTGTCCATCCTTAACTAGATAGGTTAGGCGTCTTACGCCTATATGATATAATCTCATAAACTACAATTCAGTACCATTTGAAGTTTTTGATCTACCACGTTTAGTACTAGAACTTGTTTACATATTCATGACTTCTCTTATTGTATCTAATATATAATACCTATTAATTAACAGACATTTAGCTAATAAAACATCATATGTATCATACAAACTCAAAGAATGATTCTTTATATTTACACGATATCTTTCGTTGTCAAGTACATGAAGGGATACTATTTGCCTGATGATATTGAGTATAAAATAATAATTATTTAATATAATTATTCTATTATACAAGAGAAGTAAATTAAAATGTTCAACAACTTGGACCTGCAAAAACTCTTTATTTCTTGCTCTAAGTATAATTTCTCCTGGCTGTAGTATCGTAACTTTCCTCAGACCCTGCAACACATTGCAAATATGAGAAGAGCATGCAGTATTTAATATCCATCCTGTACAGGCATCAAATTCTAAAAAAATGTCAATAATGGTAAAACACATACTTGAGGAAGTTTTTTTTACAATGGCAAGGTACCTTGGGCAGTTACACTTTCAGTGCCCATCTTCGCTGCAAAAGAAACATTTGTTTTTTGCATTTTTCTCCTTAGGCTTGGATATCTGCCGCCTATGAAGAACCATCCAGGGTGTCTACTTATTTGTCTTCTTCTATATGGACTTTCTAGAAGCCCTTGGAGTAGAAGATGAAGCACCATTGATTAAGAGGGTCAAGTCCCATTTGTGCACATCCTCCTAAGCTATCTTTAACATGTTATGAAAATCAACATAAGTTGGGGTCATTCCTTGCATCTTAAAGTTCATGATGAACTGTACATTTGACCCCGGCAGCGACTGAAAAATTAAACTATTCCCCAGATTAATGTTCAGAGAAATGTCCATAGTCTCAAATATCTCAATGTAGCTTATCATCTTGAGTATATGGGGACTTACCGGACTGTCCTCACTCATTCTAGTCTAAAAGAGCACCTTGGCTACCCTATACAACTCAATCTGAGGTCGGTCACCAAATAGCTCATTCAAATGGAGCATTATGTTACTAGCATTGTCCATATAGACATGCTTCCGCTGTAACTCTATAGACATAGAGGCAATGATGTAAGATTTAACTTTTAAATTATCATTTAACCATTTTTTATAAGTCTCCCTTTTATCAGTGGTGGCTTTATCAGAAACGCCTCTAGGCATTATCGATCAATTACATATCCAAACTTCTTAAAATCTAGAATAATTTTGAGATTCATGAGTCAATCTAAGTAATTTTTGGTGCCTTTGAGCTCGTGTGCTTCCAATATGCATACCAAAGGGTTCGTAGAGGCCATCATATCAAATCTTGTATAAAATAAATAAATAGGAAATGTAAGCATAATGTAAATTCATTAAATCGCTAAAAAGATATTTTAAATCATGGGTATAACAATTATATATATTTTTAATTTAAAATGCTCTCCTACTGCTTTACATAATTTTGATAATCTTTCAAATGGAATGACAATAGTTTAAACTCTTTTAAACTATAAAGTGGGAAGTATACCCATTAAAATTTACTCAGACTTCACGCTGTAACAATATTGGTCTTTGTAAACCCAACAGGTAAACAATAATTGTCAATTCGCATCTCATGCAACTCTTATCACTTGATGCTGAATACACATTATCCTCACGTTATAGCAATATTGGGTAAGTGTATTATAGATTAACTTGTCAATAATTAAATATATGTTACTGGCGCTACTTTTATGTGTAGCAATATTGGGCAATACGTTTACATATATTTGCTTCATCTTATGTTTAACTGGCATAGTCTAAGCCCAACCAACCAAATCCTTCACGCTGTAGAAACATTGAGAAAAGGCCGACGTGACTAGTCTAACAATGTATTGACAAGACGGATCAAAATAAAATATTATCTCATAATGTAATATTATTTAATCCGATTAAGAGAAAATTTTCTTTTTACTTCTCATCTTATGAGAATATGATTCTTAATCACACATTTATTATGTGCAAGCACAATTAACCCTTACCAGTAGGGCTCTTATTGTGGTTACCAGTTTAAACAAATAGCTCACAGTTTATAATGCAATTATTATAAATTGTAAAAAATAAACAACAAATACTTTTAGACAATTTAAAAATAAACAATCAGAATAATTAGCTTAATTATAGCTTTTTCTAGGTTCTCGGTACTGTGATACTGAAAGCCTAGCCTCCGATATCGCAGTTCCAACATTTACAGTGCTGAAGGCCTAGCGTTACAACCCTTTCACTATACCTGATTACGCATATTTCAACATCCGAATTGCAAAATCAGTAGCTCCGGAACACTCTAATTATGTACACAAATAACACACAATAAGGTGCTCTGATACTAATTTAATAGTACACTTTACATAGGGTGAGCATGTACACTTCATGCTGAATGAATTTAACAAAGCCACTTTTTGGTATCAAATGCACTTGTCACGGAATTCATTTTGGCTTTTCAAATATTTTATAGGCATATATCAATTATACCCCTTTGGCCAACTAATTTATTAAGTCAAAATTGATTATTAACAATTAATAATTAAAATGGCCAATAACAATATGCCACATGTTATGCCTTAATAAATTAATAGCATGAAATGTGACATACAATAAAAAGATTAAAGTGGCAAGTTTCACTTGCCAAGATTTTAGGCTTAATACTTAAACCATATGATCTTCCCAAGTGACCTTAAAATAATTTTAATTTTTTAAAAACTTTCTAGATTGAACAATTCAATTTAGTACGCTACACTAGTACACAATAAGTACACTTTACATAGTGAGACTCTCCATGTTCACACCCGTGTTATCTTACAAAATTCTTCCGTAAGCCTATAAACGTTGTCCTACATACATATGTTATGAAAATAACAAAATAACATGTTGAACCATACAAGTTGATGTTAATACATATTCGTATAATTCTTCAGTGATTTATATCCTAGAAGAGTGGAATATAGATTATTACCGTCAAGTCTCCATATGCTTAACACTAAACTTATCTCTTCAATTCGTATTTCAATAAACAACATCCATAAACTCCTTTGCGATATTGTTTATACCACAGGAAACTATTTTTCGGGTTGAATGCTTATGGCCATAAGACTTTCTTGAAGACAACCTTAGAGTATCTGGATATTTAACTCACATATATAAGCTGACGGATCCCATATCTATACCCATCGGACTCCATAAGCATCGGACCTTACCCAGCGACATCCAACGGTCAGATTATGAAAACTCTCTTACATGTGTGGAACCTAAGTATGATGGATCACTCATAAGCCCACCATGGTGCTCAAGTCAAGGGACCACGAATACTACTCAACTCGAGAAAACCCTCTATTGATGGATTTATAGGATATCTATTGGAGGTCTTCATTGAGTCTTGTTCAGTATCTAGTCCTCATTAAATACTTATATATCTATACGATCTTCCACTAAGCTCTTGGTCTACTAAGATTAACTATCTGGACAATTCAGATATAGATATACACTGATCTATATTAATTAGTTTCACTCGATAGACCATTCGTCGGTAGAAATAGATCAAGAACAATAATTTGAGAACATACTTGTAAAAGGACATTTTCTAGCACCCATTTATAACTCTTACAACTATGTCAATACTAGTATATTCTGAGGTCTTTGTTCCGTTACAGACAAAGCTCAAACTTTTTGGATTTCACTGATTATTATAAACTGCTAACTTTTACCCCCGGCCTAAAATCTTTTAGATCAGATCTGAACTCTTTCAGATCATATAATGTCTGAAGCGTTACAATTATAGAACCATATAAATGAAAGAATATCGATTTAAAAAAATGAACACTGTATATATATTAAATATTTATAAAAAAAATTAGAATGATACGCAGGCATAACGCTAACACTATTTTGAAAAAGAATACCGCTGCATGTGAAAACTTACAGCTAAATGATAGATTCTCTAATAGTAACTAACATAAGTGGCTGATTAAAGAGGGAAAAGCCCATAAAATGGTTGGTAACTTAGCTAAAAGTACTGCCAAAAGTTTGAAGCCCCCAAAGATACCATCATGTATGCATATGAAAAGAGTGCCATACATTTAGGTAATGTTTCACATATGACTTACAATAAATGGGTAAATATTGAGGTTGCTTAGCTTAATATGCATCATAGGATAATGGTGTAAATATTATTAGTAAAATTATATAGAGGGTAAAGAGGGAGTACTTTTAAGTGGATGCTCGGCTAAAGCTCACCTAAATACTATTGAATGTCTGGAAAATAGCCAAGTGGGAGCATGTAATGAAGGGAATAAAAAAAAATGGGACATTCGGCACTTGTTAGGCAACAAAGTAGAACTTGTGGGAGGTGCATGTGGGGTGGTGAATCAAATGAGTGAAGCTGACAGTAATTCAAAGTCCTACCATTATCCAGTGTCAGGAATAAATAATAAAGTATTAAAAGAGAATAAAAAGCTAGGTAATGAAATCTTAACAGAAAAGCCCGCAGCTGGTGGTGCTACACTTGCTGCTAAAAGTCCAATGAGCTTTATCCCTATTTTTTTTTGCCATAATTTAATATAAAACTAGGTACTGATCTGCTCCCTGTCTTTCACTCACATTTAGATGCCCCAATGTATGACAAGGGCATGCAAAGTAGGTCATTGAGGTAAACACTCTCGTCAGGCTCTGAACAGAATTTTCTGCCACAAAAAATTATGCTACCATAGATGCTGCTCCCTATGCCTATTTGAATCCTATAGACCAACCTTCACCTACAATGATAGACCAGTTGTATACTATCTCAATTGCAGACTTGGTGGTAAACATAGATAAAAAAATCATTTGAGGCAACATAAGAACATAAGGAATTTTGCGGGACTTTTGTAGGAACAGAAACTAATCATGCATGCTCCCTTCGAAGGTCCTCTAGGTAGAAGAATTGTAGACGTCCACATAGCTCCTGTCATGGGTGTAAGAATGAATGGGTCATTTCTGAGTCTCAGAAAAAAAGAATCTTTGGCCTCTTCAAGCCACACTTCTCTACAAATGATGAACTAAAATTGAAACGAAAAAAGCAAAGCGATGACATAAAAATTTTCACCCAAACTAAGAAGACTTAACTCAATACTGAGGGACTACATGAACCAACCTCTTCCTCACAAATTCAAATGATGGCTCTTGTTGAGGTGCAGGGTTGCTAATCCTAATGATTACCTTAAGTTGGAATGTACGAAGGCTGGGTAACCCTCACATATTTCATATCCTGTGTAACTTGGTATGTAAACACTACCCATAGGTGATCTTTATTATAAAAACACGTGTTTTCAGAGAAAGGTTGAAGGATTTCTGAGTGAAACTTGGTTGTGTTGAAAAACTTATTGTTAGGAGAGTTAGACGTAGTGGCGGCTTGCATTACTATGGACGGATAAGGTAGATATTTCCCTTCTATCTTACTCTCATTTTTATATTGATGTTATTGTTACAGAACAAAGGAGAAAATGAAAATTTACAAGTTTTATGGCCATCTTGATACACCCTAGTGTGTCCACTCCTAAACACTTCTAAGGAGTCTGTGTTCTCTTTCTTCTCTGCTTTAGGTGTGTAGTGGGAATTTTAATGAGATTCTTAGAAATTTAAAAAATAACAGTGGTCTGTGTCAGCCACTATATCTTATGCAAAATTTCAAGAATGTTATTGATGATTGTAACTTATTAGGGATCCATTTCAAAGGCCCCAATTTCACCTGCTGTAATGAGCAGAACTCTAATATTTTTATATAAAAAATACTTGATCGCATGTTCTGCTTGTTCTCTTAGCACAACCTTTTCTCTAATGCCTCTATACAACATTTGGATTTTTTAGGCTTTGATCACCGCCCCCTACTATTAGTTTATAAGGATTATGGAACGACAGTCGATAAAATCTTATCTCAACTTCCCTGTTCTAGGTTCTATTTTGAAGAAGCTTGGGCTGATGAAGAGGAGTATAAATAGCTTATCCTAGAAAGATGGGCTTAATACAACTTCTCTTAACCCAGTTTATAAAAATCTATAGCGTATTGGGACTTGGCTTAAAAAGTGGAACCTGGTATGATTTTAAAGACTGAAATCTGAGATAAAGAAGAAAAGACATTATTTAGGGGTTTTAAATCAGCCGGTAGATATACAAGCCTGGTAGGATATTTTTAAGGTCCAAAAATCCTTGAATGCTCTATTATATAAAGAAGAGACATACTTAAAGGTTTTGTAGCTCCAGGCAGGAGATAAGAGTTCACGGTTCTTTCACTTTAAAGCCGCTGGCTACAAAAGGAAGAGCTATATCTTGGGAATTATTGGGTAGTGATAGAACTTGGCATATAGACTCAGATCAGATTCCACAAACTTTTGATGAGTACTTTTTTGACATTTTCACTTCTTCTAAACCTTTTGAGTTAGAGATTAATTCTGTTGTTTCTTGTATGGAGTAGCGAATCTTCGAGCAATACCATCAGTGGTTGGATTTCCCTTTTCGAGCTAAGGAAATTTACACTACTGTTTATCAGATGTACCCTACAAAAGATACAGGAAAATATGGTATATCTGCCTTATTATATTAAAAAATTCAGGATATTGTTGGTCCAACTATTTGTAGTATTTGTTTGGGCTTTCTTAACAATGAAGATGATATTGGGAAAGCTAATGAAACCCTCGTCACTTTGATCCCTAAAGTCAATGAGCCCAAGTTTTGCTCAGATTTTCTCTTGCTCCTAATCACGTCTCATCTAGTAATGACAATGTTGATTCCTGTAACTTGTGGCAACATCTGTGGAGTTTGCAACTTCTCCCGAAGATCAAATGCTTTGTTTGGAGACTATCTCATAGTTGGATCCCTACTTTTTCTAACCTTATGTGACATCATGTTCTTATTGATGACTTCTATAGTCGGTACATTAAAGGAGCTGAAAATTTCATTCACACGCTATAACTTTGTGATGCTCTAAATAAAGTATGCCAATCCTTCTCTTTTATGTATGGCTTTTGTATTTCCCATAATATATCCATGTTGGATCTTTTGGTCAATGGATTGGCGTGCTTACGTATTGAAGAATTCAAGATTCTACTAATATTTTTTTAGAGCCTTTGGTTTATCAGAAACTAATTTAATTTGGAACAGAAAGTGTTTACAATGTCGGATGTGCTAAGTTGAGGTAAATATTACAGGAGTAAGAAAATGACTATTTATGCTTCTATTACCGGCACCCCTATTTCACCTCACAGATTATGGATGGCTCATAGGCTGGGCTTCATAAAACTAAATACTGATGCGGGCTTATCTTCAAAATATTTCAAGGCTATCTAAGTGTGATGCTATGCGACCACTCTAGGGTTGTCTTAACTTTCTCATCTATTTTATTGATGCATAGGCTTCTATGGATATTCTTGAAGCTTTGAATTTGCCACGTGGTCTTCGTCTGGCTAGGTTGCTAGGTATTTCAACCATTGAGGTGGTTTCTGATGCTGCTAATATTATTTGAGACATCAACAATTCTATCTTTCTGTCTTAGAATTAGGCTTGGTCTTTTAGGATATTACGTTAATTGCTTCATCATTCTCTTGTTGCTCATTTAGCCACTCTCATCACTTATCCAATCGAGTTGCACATGAATTGACACATCTTGCTTTAAATTTAGATTCTGAAAATATTTGGTTTGACAAAATGTCTTCCCAATTTGAACATTTTGTAATTGATGAATTTTCCTCCTCCTGAGTTATATTTATGAACTTATACCTTTCAAAAAAAAATTTATGTTGTTGCATGATCAATGATCATTTCTCCACTACTAAAAGTCACTTGATAACTTTTTTGCTTTGCTACTCATACCCTCCACTCTTCATTAATATCATATCTTTATATTTGCACTTTTCCACACTACCCACCACTTAATATCTCTTTTTTATTAACTACTGACTATTGTCTATGAGTAATGCTACACATTCCAAGTATATATCTAAAGTTGTATTTTAAATAATGATGTGTCAAACAACTATTAGGTTAATAGATAATTTTATAATTTATACTATTTTACTACCTAATTGTTACTTAACACATCCTAACTTGGGATATGTAGCATAACTCCTTACCTATTCCCCTAACAGCTTTCTTTTCTAAAAGTAAATAAATAATTTTTCTGCCTCTTAATTGCTTGTGTAATTTGATATTAGTTTCTATTAAGGTGACAGTATTTTTATTAACTTAAGAGCATGTTTTAATTGTTCAAGTGCCTTGAGTTGCATCTTTTCTTCTGGGCAGATGGAATTACTTGGAAATGAGACTAAAAGGTTTCTGAAATAGGGGACTTTCAAAATGAAGATATCATATTACATGAACTTGTCATATATACTATTTACTCATGGATGGAAATGGATTTCCATATTAAGTATTATTCTTTTATATATCCATAATAATAAAATAAAATTCTACCCACTGAAACTTCTGTTTCCCCAGTTCATACATAACAGTGGCTTCAACGTTGTTGAATTTGAACATAAAATTCCAAGTCTAAAGAATAAATAAGATGAAGTCATTGTCATGGAATTATTAAGAATGGTTTGTAAGGAAACCCAAGGTAAATTAATTTATGCAACACATCAGAATTCAGAACATTGGGTGGCCAACAATCCAAAACACCATTCATGCTTTATGGCTTTATGACGCATTAAAGAAAGTACGCCATACCTTTTCATGCATAGTTTTTGTATCTCCTATAGTACATCCATGTTGGATCTTTTGAGTGAATGTTGGGCGTGCCTACCGTCTGAGGATTTTGAGATTCTACTAATACTTTTCTGGAGACTTTGGTTTATTAGAAATCAATTCATTTTGGAACAAAAAATGTTTACTTTGTCGGAGGTGCTGAGTTAGGTGCATTGCTATACGAATGAATTGATGACTATTCATGCCCCTACTTCTAATACCCCAATGTCACCGCATAGATTTTGGCTGGCCCCTAGGTTGGGCTCTATAAAGCTAAATACTGATGCAGGCTTGTCCTCAAAACACTTCAAAAATGGGTTAGGGCGGTGCTACGCGACTACTTTAGGGTTATCTTGGCCTCTTTATCCATTCCTATTGATGAACAACCTCTTGTGGATACCCTTGAAGCATTGGTTTTGCTACAAGGACTTCGCCTGGCTAGGTTGCTAGGTATCTCTGCCCTTGAGGTAGTTTCAGATGTTGCGGGTGTCACTCATGATATCAACAATTGCTCTACTTCTACCTCGAAGTTGGGCTTGGTACTTCATGACATTATGACAATTGCTTCATCATTCTCTCAATGCTCTTTTAGCCATGCAAATCACTCATCCAATCGGGTGACCCATGAATAAGCACATTTTTCCCTTAATTTAGATTTTAAAACTATTTGGTATAGTAAAGTACCAACCTAAATTGAACTTTTTGTAATTGAGAACATTTCCTCCTGTGTTTTATAAAATCTGATCCTGAAATAAAAAAAAAACTATCCAAAAGCAACAACACAAAGGAATATAGAAAATGGCACAAGCTGCCTTTTTAATTTATTGTTCTGCAAGTGCAAGCTATAGATATAATGCCATTGAAATAATAGACTACTAATTATCAGTTAGTGGACAAATTAACACTGCTATTTTTTTCACTAGTCATTGTTAATATCAATCTCTTTTTCTTTTCTTTTTTTTTAATGTTATGCTTCTTCATTATTATTGCAAATTAACATGCATTACCGTAAGTCAATTCATAGTTATGTTATATTACTTATTTATATGGATGACATGTTATCACGAAAGATAATACTAATAGTATTTTTATTCTTAAGGATTTCTTTAATAACACGTTGAAATGAAAGACTTTCGCATTCTTAGTTAATTTCTTGGTCTTCAAGTACTCTATAACTTTTTTAGGTATTATCTTTTATAAACCAAATATGCACCAAATTTACTTGTTAGAGCTTGTTAAAAACTTAAGGCTATCTCAAGTGATGTTACTCTTTATCGTCGGTTAGTTGCCAATTTACTATGTTTTACTATCATAAATCTAGACATTGCCTATGTCGTTTATGTTGTTAATTAGTTCATAGTTGTTGTCCCACTTTTTACTATATCATAATCCTTCATATTCTACAATATATCAAAGGTATTCTCTTTCAGGTTACCCAAAAAGTTGTTTAGTTCTAATAGTTTCTTAGAGATATGTGTATTTCTTACTCTAGAGTTACGCCTATTTATAGTAATAATCAGAGTGTTGTTTAGATAGCTCATAATGATATTTTTCATGAGGAGATTAAATATATTAAAATAGATTTTAACTTTTTTTCAACAATATATTTTTCCAAGAATGGTTCATCTTTATTTTATCTTTTCAAATAATCAACCAACTAATATTTTTGCCAAATCTCTACTTTGTGGTTATTTTCGAGTTCTGGTTTGTAAACTCAAACTTATTTTTACTATACTATGTTAAGTTTGGGTGGAGAGAGAGAGGAGTTATTAATGATATATCAGTTGTTAGATAAACAATCTCTTGTCATACATATATTATAATTAGTGGATATTTTATTTCCTTCTTTAGATTTTATCTAAAACTTTTATAAAAGCTCATTTTGTATTATATAATGCACAATGAAATATACAATTTTTTATTTATCTTTCTCACATTCTTAGTTTGATAAAGAATTTTATTATGGTAAATAATTTTAATATAATTATCTAACTAATTTTTTTTTCTTTTTACCACAATTCTTTTTATCTAGTTTATATTTCTTTCACTAGCGTTTATGTATTTTATATGAATATAAGATTGCAAATTTATAGAAGGAAGATATTGTCTCTAACAAATTAGTTAGAACAATTTAATTTTATCCAATCGAGAATTGAGAGGGAAAAAAAACTCTTTATTCAACAATGAATATCAAGAATTTCTCGTCGGCCATAAAATTAAATTGTAAGAACTTTTTCTATTCATATTTGTAAAACGAAAAAATTAACAAGATTTAAGGCCTTTTTAATTTAAAAATATAATTAATATTTATATTAATTTTAAATTAATAATATTAGACTTATAAAGTTATGATACAAATTAGTATTATATAACTATCATATTGATAAAATATTAAAAAGTTAACAATTACTTGATAAGTGGTAATTATTAAATTATAACACATGAGATACAAACTCTGTTTAAATTATACAAAAAAAGAAAAGAGATAAAATAAAGTAGAAAAAAGAAATATTTTGTGGTTACACAAAAAAGAAAGTCAAGTCAATGGCTAAAAAAGAGAAAGTAAGAGTGTAGTTTGAATAGAACCTTGTTAGAGAGAGAACTTGTCCTAAAATTAAGAAAGAAAGCAAATTGTAATATTGAGAATTTAAAATTTTAATAATTAGTATATTTTTATAGTAGGTGTAAAGAAAAAAGTTGTGAATTCAATTAATCACATGCACCTTTGTGAAAATTACATAAAAGACTAAAATATAAATTAACAAAAGTTTGAAAATCAATTGCACAATTTCTTCAAATTAAATGATTAAATATGCACCTCCCCACTTTAATTTTTCTTCTATTTTTTTTTAAATAAAAAAAAAACAAAACAAAAAATCAATCAATAACTTCGAGATTTTGGTTGCCTATTTGATGACAATGCAATATTATAATTTCTCAACTGATTACATAATCGCATCATCATGATGAGCTTAGTCAACTACTAATAATTTTGTTCAATTTTCTAGAATGGCCATGACAATTGACAATTAATGGCCAAATTTATTTGACAATTAGTACTAGACTTATGTAATAAGATCAAATATGAGAGATGTTTGAAATTTTTTTTATTTAATTGAGAAAATTTGAAATTAAAATTAAAAATTAGAATAAATGAGATGAATCTCCTCAGTTCACTCCACACCATTTTACTTAAAACATGTCCTTACTATGTTTAATCCTAACCTACGTACAAAAATATTAAAAACTGCAGTCATACAGTTTTAATAAATGCATCATTTAATTTAATTTAATACAACATTATTGCAATTTATATAATTGTCTTTATTTAATTAGTCAGTTCATAATTAGATAAGTAATACTGAACAACTCAAATATCAATATTTTAAAATGTGCTGTCATCAACGTATAAAAATTATATACATATATTAAAAGAATAAAAGAGTTTTATTTAGGTGTAAAATAGTGGAGTACAACCTAAAATATAGTTTTTGAAGACTTTACTAAATAAATAATAGAAGAATATTTTTCATTAATTCACATTGATTTACAAAGAGTGTGCATTTATATCCCATAAATTATGGGTCTGACTTCTAATTATACTTTTTAATATCATGCATTCACATGGGAGATTGTAGTCATTTTCAGACGATGCACAATGTAAAAAGGCATTTTTCATATTGAATTGTTGCAATGGCCAATTCAAGTTTGCACAATAAAACTTGAGCTATATTGGTTTTAATTATGGGTGCAGAGTTCTCTACATAATTAATTCCTTAAATTTAGGTATATTTTTTCCACCAATTTTGCTTAAAGCGTTCAATTGTATCATCTATTTTATATTTTATAAAGGACATTAATAAGTTCTTAGGTCTCATTTTTCTGTAAAAATTTTATCTCCCCATTTACGACTCACCTAAGGCTTCTTGTACACTTTTAAGAATAGATATAGTACATAGTTGGTTTACATGACTTACTTGATTCTGACAAATGATAATTAGACACATGATGACTCTTGGGATATTTAACGTTACTTGAGAGTTTGGGTTTATATGTGGATTTAGGGTTATCTCTAGTGCAACACTATGGTAGTTGTTTTTTAAATTCTCAAACTCTAATGATGGAACATCCTTACCTACTAATTAGTTCAGTATATTTGTTGCTTTTAGTACAAGGAACTTGCATCATCCAATGCCTTATTATGCTTAAAGATATTGCAAATCTCAAGAAAGTTCATCATTTGGCAACCCTTAAACTGCATTTTACTCTGAATCATTTGAATAACAATTGGCTTGAGTTCAAAATTATTAATTTGAATGGCAGATCTTTGAATGCTTGAATTGATGCCATCAATTAATGGCATTATATAGTCATGCAACGACTTTATATTGCCTGCATCAGCTTGATCTTCCATTTTTTGGTTGAGGGTTTAACTGTTAATTTCTTGTTTTATAAATTTTTCTCAAAGTTTTCTTAATTTTAGGATCAAACATAACAAGTTCAAAATTTCTTAAATGTCTCATGTACTACTAAAGAATATATGAGATTAATAAAAGGAAACTAAAAGTTTAAATTAAATTTAAACTGATTGATAGTATTGTTAATCAATTACCCAGTAATGGTGCCAAAAATTTGTTGTAAATTTTTTAGCGCATGTATCATAATAAGTACTATAACGATGAATACAAGTATTATCCATATGAGAAATTGTTATTAATTTTGTTAAGTGGTAACTTATATCAATTCACAATTTAGTCAAATGACTAACTAAAAGGTTTAGAATTTTAATTAAAAAAAAAGTAAAACTAAAAAATTTAAAAAAGAAAAGAAAAGAAAAGTTTACGCAACAAATTTTGTAAAGTCACCAATAAGTATAAACCTAGGGTTACAATATTCACTTTATACATTACCTAAATTTACTAATTATTCTCTTTGAATTAATTATTCAATTACTAACCTCTTCTGATGGTCAAGTAGAAATATCTATTTTAATTAACTCACTATATCTCTATTAAATTAAAACAAGATTCATTAAACTTAGATTCTCTTCAATGGTTGCACATGTAATATTAGTATATTTCTATCTTACATAATCTCATCACAAAGCAATCAACAATCGTATAGTATTTTATCTATGGCTAAATACTAAAATCATTTTTCCGAGTTCATAAAGGTTACCTAATCAATGTAAAAGGTGATCAATCATCTAGAAGTATTTAACATAAGATATACTAAGCAATTCATTCATTGAATAATATGAATTAAAGAGAAAAATAGAAACTAAACTAAATGTAGAGATCTAATTGCAATCATAGAAAAATAAATATAGTTTATGATGGAATTAAGAATTTTCAAGCATAAAAGGTTTAACATCTTGAAGAAAATACAATACTAAGAATAGATTAAGAACGAAAAAAAACAATGTTACTTATATGCTCCAATTTGTAATTTCCTATTTTTCTCTACTCTCTCAAAAACTCTCCTCACCACCCCCGCACCACCCCGACCAAAATTGGCCTTGCTCACTATTTATAGGTGATAAGTGCATTTTATACATAGTATTTTGACTCATTTAACTTAATAATTGCACAACATAAGTATAAATATGTGGCTTTTCATGCATGTTATTATTATTTTATAGGTTTCAACAAAATGACGCAATAAAAAGAGAAAAAAATGAAGAAAAATTAAAAAAAGTCATTTCACAAACTCAAGCCGCAGCCTCGAAGCAAGAATCAGAAGACATGTTAGTACCTATAGGCCACAACCCCAGGTCGACCCAAAGGCCACAAGTTGTGACTCCAATCTTCTCAAGTCACAGCCCTAGCCCAATTCGAGCCTAGTGTCACGCGTTGGGTGCTTGCCATGGACCTAAAAGACTAACTTGTTAGGTAATACTGCATACCCACCCTTATATACCCAAGATTCACTCAATTTCTATTTGATGTAGGACGTGACATTCTTCCTCAGCCAATCACGTGATGCCCTCGTCACGGTGTGGCCCAAACTCAAGGACTAACCTGACCCATATTGCCCGTCCCCCTAGAGGCTAGGTGACCACTACCCACGTAGCAATCTCTATTGTGGCTCAAGACATATGATTTTTAAGGCCCACTTGACCCATATTGCTCATCTCTCTGACAGCATGGGGAATCCACATCCTATGTGGCAATCTCTATTAGGGCAATTTTAGGGGCCCACATATGAATGAGAATTTAGATTTGCTTTGATACTACTTGTCACGGCCCGGGCGCTTGCAATTGATCCAAAAGACTAGCCTGTTAGGTAATACTGCATACCCATCCTTATATACCCAAGATTCACCCAATTTTTATTTGATATGAGTCGTGACATTAGGTTGCGGCCCCAATATTCCCAAGCCCTTTATTATAGATGTCTCATTTTATTAAATTGTCAAATTTAGTTATTGCTTTGTTGATCACTTTAGTTAGTTTTATTAGTTTAAATTTCTTTAGTTTTTGTAATGAATTTAAATTGAAGTTGCCTAGATAAAATAAATTGTGAAAACTAATAGTATTTAGTATAAATTTGAAAGATTAATTTTTATAGGACAATACTCTACTTATCACTTTATTATTTGATCACGACTTGTGTACTTACGGTTAATGTATATGTGTGTATTAGCAAACAATAGGTTTTTTCCTCTTAGCTTAGGGTTAACTCCTGATTTTAAAAACATCTTGCTGCCAAGTCATAGTGGCCAGCACTGTGACAGTGACTTCCTAGTATCATGGCATTGACTACCTAATGTTGTAGCACTAGCTCGATAAAATTTTCTTCACTTCATTCTAATGTCCCGGCACCAGTACTCTGTGTTGTGCCATTGAGCATTAGGTCCAAGGTAATTTTTTGTCCACGACCACTTTATCATGGTGGTCCAATTCTTAAAAGATTTTGATCAACTTTCTGAGTGATTTTTTCACTTTGTTTATTAGTGAAGATTTTCTGGTTCAAAGAGAAAACCTATGATTCATCACAAAATGCCTTTAACTAGGAACTCCAAATTTTTAAGTAATGGATAAGCACAAATTCTACTTCATAATTTATGGAGACACAACATCAATAGCATCACAATTTTTAAATTTTTAATATATCACTTTTTATATTTATCTTTAACTTTTACGGATGGCTTTGTCTTGCCTTGGATGTAGGAGAGTTTCTCCCCTTTAAAAATATGCATTTCCATCAATTGGGACCACATATCATAATTTGATTTGGTGAGTGTGATTCCAATATTAAAGACACATTCAAATTGTTAAACAACATGAACTAATTTTATTCTAAATAATTCAATATTTATTCCACTCATGATGACTCTTTCATTTGGGAAAGGTGGTTTCTTAATGGATTTTCTAGGTTTTGATTTTGGTTATATGTTTTTTAGTTTGAATTTTAAATTTTAATGATTCAAAAACAAAGTCTTTTGGAAGACTTCGCGGCTTCAAAGGTGTTGCTGTTAGGGATAATGCCTTAAAAGTATGTATTTGTACTGTTTTTATAAAATTAATAAAGTTACAAATTTATACTTGATGAGTGTTCATAATTTTATGACATAAATATAAAAAAAAATCTCTTGTTTATTTATGTAACCATAACTTTAGTATATAATTATTATATACAAGATGATTAAAGTTATGGATAATAAACAGAAAAGTCTATAATAAATTAATTAAAGTTTGAGATCTTTAATTAAATATTACTAGTGTGGTCCACAAATATTTAAAATGTAGTGATCTTATCCGGATCACTAATGTAGTGATCTTATCCAGATTACTAATGTAGTGACATTATGGTGGAGGCACTATATATAATATGATTATATAGGACTATACCAAACGTAGTTTGAATTCCTATGTAAAATACCGTTGTTAATTAAGAATTCAAATAACGTCAACTGATGATCATATGCAGATTAACCTTAATCTTGAGTGATCATAAACTCCTGTTTGTGTTATTATGTCATTTGAAATACTCATTACGGTTTATCTAAAGAACAAACTAAAAACTTGTATTTTGATGGTATAGTAAGATAAACGGTTGGGAATATAATTTACAGATATGGAATCCACTCATTCCTAATAGAAGTTAGAAAGAAAATTCTCTTAAGGGTTAATTCTAAAACTGAATGGTTAGAGCGCTCAATTTGTAATAATGTTACAAATTAACTGTTCATTGGTGAATTAATGGTACTTAAGGATAAAGAAATAATTAAAGGAGTAAAATAGTTATTAACCTAACTCTAATTATAAACCATATATGGAGGGTTAAATTGTATGTAGTGATTAAATCAATAGACTGCTATAAGTTTTCTGAGTAAATTATATCTATAATTTCAAGAGTGTAATTCTAGGTTTTTAGTTGAATAATACTGGAATTAATAAATTGAATTAATTAATTATTCAAAATTTTATTGGAGCTTGAAATTGTAGGTCCATAGGTCCCAATACCATCTCTTTCGTTATTACAGTGAACAATTAAAAAGGATTGTGTTATTACATAAATTATTTGTGTCCAGAAAATAGTTTTCAAATATATATATTTTATATTTGGATAAAATTAATTAATTAAGAATTAATTAATATAGATAAGATCTTATCTAAATATAATTAAATATTTAATTTAAGAAATTAAATAAATAAAATCTTAAGGATAGTTTTTGAAATTATCAAAAAGATTTTATTTTTAATTTTAATGTTTTTCTTTTATTAAAAGACTAATAATGCTCAAATATTGGGTATTATACATTAACTACAAAGAATATGACTCTATGTGGTTTACATGAATTAAGTCTTATTTTAAGAGATAATAATTTAATTAGTAATTATTATTAATTAAATTATTATTTTAAAATGAGAAGACTAATCAAAATAAAACACACCACACATAGGTAAAAAAAAATTCAAGATATGTATTTTTTTTAGAGAAGAAAAAATTGGAAGCCCACTCTTTTTTTCACTATAGAATAAGAGGTTTGATTTGAAATTCTTTGGTGGAAGAAAACTCAGCGTGGATTCAAAGTATGTTCTTATTAATTTTTATTTATTTTAACATTAAATTTATATATTCATAAGATTCTTAGATAAAAAGTATTTTTATTTAATGAAAAAAAAATTAAAAAAATTTTATTTTCAATTCCGCAACGTTATAAATGTCATAATAATAACTTTAACCAACAGTTATACTGTTCAAACAAATTTGACTTTGATGCCAACTAAAAAAAATAGGGAAGAATATTTTTTATTTATTCATATTAATTCACAAAATTTTTGTATATTTATAAAAAAGAGAATCTCCTATAAATTATTAATTAATTTTCTATAGTTAAGTTATCAATCTTCTACCGTTATTTCAATAATTAATTCACATCTATATCACTACTTCAAAAAAAAAAAATTGTAAGAAAAAAAAATCATAAAAAATAATTACAAGAACTATTTATAATAAAGCAAAATTTTCAATAGATTATAACTCGGCAGTCCACAGTAAAAGTGAGAAAACACGAAAAAATGTGTTAAGTGTAAACGCAGCATTTATACTCTTATGCATTCCAACATTGACCACCCCCACCCCCCCCCCCCCCACCCCCCCCCCCCCCCCCCCCCCCCCCCCCCCCCCCCTATTACTTGTATTAAATTAAATTAAATATTGACAAACCCCCAATCTAGTTCTAAGTATTGACCTACTTTAAAGTTTATTCTAGAAGGACAAAAAACACACACACATTGATATTCGGAGGCTTCATAGTTCATCCAAGAGAAAGTAACCTTTCTCATCAAGATATTTATTTAGATATTGGTGGGAAGATATTTATTTAGATATTGGGATCCTCAAGTCTTTAGTTAAATCAAATTTGGAGGCTAGATTTTCAAAATGATAATTTTGAAACTTCCTAAGTTGAGTTGTTACATGATCAATGATCACTTCTCCACTACCAAAATGTAACTTGACAACCTTTTTACTTCGCTACTACTCTTCATTATAATATCTTACATTTGCACTTTTCCACACTACCCACCACTTAATATCCCTTTCTTATTGATTATTGATTTTATTAATATTATTTATTTTAAATTATATCTCAAATAATAATATATTAAATAATTATTAAGTGTAATAAATAATTTTATAATTTATACTATTTTATTATTAAATAGTTATTTTATACCTCCCAATTTAAGATGCAATTTAAGATGAGTAATATTCATTATCTATTCTCTACCGACTTTCTTTTCCAAAAGTAAATAAATAATTTTTCTGCCTCTTAATTGCTTGTGTAATTTGATATTAGTTTCTATTAAGGTGACAGTATTTTTATTAACTTAAGAGCATGTTTTAATTGTTCAAGTGCCTTGAGTTGCATCTTTTCTTCTGGGCAGATGGAATTACTTGGAAATGAGACTAAAAGGTTTCTGAAATAGGGGACTTTCAAAATGAAGATATCATATTACGTGAACTTGTCATATATACTATTTACTCATGGATGGAAATGGATTTCTATATTAAGTATTATTCTTTTATATATCCATAATAATAAAATAAAATTCTACCCACTGAAACTTCTGTTTCCCCAGTTCACACATCACAGTGGATTCAACGTAGCTGAATTTGAACATAAATTTCCAGGTCTAAAGAATAAATAAGATGGAAGTCATTATTGTCATGGAATTATTAAGAATGGTTTGTAAGGAAACCCAAGGTAAATTAATTTGTGCAACACATCAGAATTCAGAACATTGAGTGGCCAACAATCCAAAAGCTGTTAACAAAACAATGGAATATAGAAAATGGCACAAGCTGCCATTTCAATTTGTTGTCCTGCAAGTGCAAGCTATAAATATAATGCCATTGAAATAATAGATAACTAATTATCAGTTAGTGGATAGGTTAACGCTGTTCTTTTTCCACCAGTCACTGTTAGTGTCAATCTATTTTTCTTTTTTTCTGAATGTTATGCTCCCTTATTATTATTGCAAATTAATATCCACTACCGTGAGTCAATTCATGCAATACCAATTCTTCATAACAATGCTGAAAAATCCTTCAAGTTTAATGATATGTGAGAAACAATCGAAGCCCAATAATATTAAATATCTTAAAAGTTTAATTGAATGTTTGTTTTGAGTGTTTCTTACAGGCTGCAGCTTGGCACCCATGGCCATGGAATTGCAATTGCGTCTTCAAGTTCAAAGCGAAAAGGATGTAAGCCTAAGCATAGGATTTACGAACATTTCGGGGGTCAATGTGCCGACCTGCTAATTAACAAGTACAACAAAATTTTGGTGAATTAGGAATGATTTGCTAATTAACACGCACACGTCACACATTGACCCAAAAGAAAAAAAAAAAACAAAGATAAGATTAATTTTATAATTAAATAATGTTCGCATGTATCTGGTCATTAATTCCGGAACATTATATTATATCTTAATCAAGGAATTAATGATACCATTCATAAATAAAAGCGAATATTCTGTTTCAATTTATAAATCGTCATAACTACTCTAAATTCCTTGGACTTTTATTGATAGCCTGGATAGACATTTTTTTAATTTAGAAATCTTGGATCAAAAACAGAGAATGCCTACTCCTAACTTTATAAATTGAAAGTGATGGGTTCTATAGATTCTTATGATTCATTTTTCTAATGTTTTGTTTGTAATGGCGATGGTGGTGGATTGATCTCGGCCGGCCATTATTATAAAGAAAGGGTTCTATCATCATACTATTCGGCACCATTTTGGCTAAAAAGTTGGGATTGTGAATGGCCTATGCCTGTACAACAACAACAACACTTGTGTCCATTGGATTTACTATTTAGACTTTCCACTTGCATTTTGAAGAAGATTCATTTTCTTTCAAATATATTGGACAAGAGAATGATAAGATCATGACACGTTTTAATTTTCTATGTACATGACTATTGACGTTACTATGTTCCTTGTTTGGGACTGGGTGTTCCGGGAAAGATAAATAAATTTTAATTACAATTTGGAAGCTATCTCATGAGAGCTGAGATGCCTCTTTAACTTCCATCAATGGAAACAATATTTGTATCTGGCGTCCGACTGGCAAAAGTTGACCATTCCTCCTCAATAATGAATGAATCTTGTTGTTGTGAACCTTTTTCGAGCATTTTCTTCATATTTTCTCATTTTTATTAACACTTCTGATTGTGTTATCTAAATAGAAGCAAGTATTATTGGTTTCAAAATAATTTTAAAAAAAAAATTTCAGTGAAAAATATTCTTACTTAAATAATTTGAAGAAACTAGAAGGGTTGGGGTGATAATTTATTGACTGGCCTTGAAGCTCTAAAATACACTGTTTAATTAACGACATTTTTACAATGAACCCATGAACGATGCCGTTTGTGAGAATTGTTTGAAAAACAGTTATAATAGATTTCTAGCCCACCTCTTTTTAGCTTTGAGAAGTAGGTCCTCTTCTTGATTCTGGGAATCATTTCTGATTGGTCCAAAGGGCATTAATTCTTTATAAATATAGTGCCATAAAAATCAAAAGACAACGATGATTACGGTTATTGATGATCATTCGTTTTGAGTCATCTGAGAGAGAGATTCAAGATATTAAGAGTGTCCGAAAAAGGTTTAGAGAGAAATAGTTTCTTGGTGAGTTTTTGGGTTGTGATCCTGAAATTGTTCTTATACGGATTTTTATAATGAATTTGAGCCTTTGATGGAGCTCAAAGTGGATGTATATTTTTATTTGAGAATGAACCACTATAAACCCTTTTACCATTCATTTACTACTTTGGAATTTTCTTCTTTTGGGTTTTTATTTTTATTTTTACTTGTTCTTGCAACTGGTTGAATTAATTATTGAGTTCTGTGATTGATTTAGTGAGTATTTCAAATAGGGAATCTTGTATTGATGGATTATTCAACATGTTATGTTAAAACAAAAATTCACATATACACATTAGTTAAATTGTTTTGAACATTTTCTTAAATATTCTTCTATGTAACATTCTGTAAAGTTAAATCTCGATTAAATAAAAAATATATTAATTGAGAAAGAATGTTATTGGGCTCATATTTGATCAAAGTCTAATTAGTGGCTTAGCCCAATTTAAAAAGCCTAGTTACTTAAGGGAGATTGAGATACGTCAGTCAAAAAGACTAGACGGAAACTAACAAGTCCAGAGTGTCGTTAGATATAAAAAATAGACCTACAAGTTTGAAAAATTATTGAAATACCTTTTTAGAATAGATAGACTCTAGCCCAAGCAAGTGGCAAAGTTCAATTCGAACTCAAGTTTCCTTGTATATTTCTAACGAGAAACGGTCGAGGAACTTGAGTTAGGCTTGAATACTTCTTCTCTTATTAATTTATTTGCTGCTTATTGGTTATCTGAATGTGATAAAAGCATAATTCGATTATAATTATGTTATATTAGGGGAACCTAATTAAATACACGAAAAGTATCACAGTGAGACTTCTCTTTATGAGAGATAAGGACTAACCTAGAATTAATTGCATCTCTTCAATCTTAAAATGGATTGAAGCTCATTCCATCAAGCTATTTGCATCATGATTAAACACTGCACCTTTTCACTATACAAGGCATGCATTGTGATAGTTACATTCATTGAGAAAATATTAAATACAAAAAGAACTAGTTTGAGATATGCACAGATTGAGAAAAGCTTTGCATTAGTGAAGAACCCTAAAGCTTTCTTGAGATCTTTGTTTGATTCGCAAGAACTCCTAAAATACAAAACCCTTTTGCTTAATAAACAATTTCACACACAATACGGTTATCTATGTTGTTTATTGACTTAAGTGTCAGAGTATTAAATTTTTATAGGATGATAGCCTTATTCCAGACAAAAAGGTTCTAAGAATCGTTTGGAGAAGAGCGTGGGGCCAAATTTGGGATTCTAGTAATTTCTAGAGGTTTCCAAAAATCGAGAACTTCAATGGCATTGTCTACAAGAAAATAACTGTTAAAGAAGCTTTTTTCTCACCTAACCTCTGAATTATCCCAAAATAACATTCATGAATCCACAGTACAACAATCTAGCCAATTTCGAAAACCTTGTAGAAGGGTCTCTTACTTGAGAAATCACCGCCTTAAGTGATCAGCTTACCCTTGGAGTAACTGCACTCTTCACAAAACTGTTCAAAAAATTAAAGGATTACCGAAATAAGAACCTGGAGCTTTAAGATAAGATAATGACGCTATAAGAGGATGGTGATGAAAGACACTAGGAAGAAGATTTGGTTCAGCTCTTAGCCAACCCAAACACTTCTTCCACCATGACTCAAATGTCAAAAAAGGTGATTGACAGAGCAAGATTAAGCATTCTTGCTAACTCATAACCGAGTATCGAGCTTACAGCGTTAAAAGAGAAAGAAGACATAAGAATATACTAATGTATACGAAGAGAAGTCAAGCAAAACAGACTGATAATGTCTAACTGATGGTAAAGAGAGTTAACCATGCCCATTCACAGATGCCATCAAGTTGGCTCTGAAATCAAAAAAGTTCAACATCCCTACATTCCATCTATTTGATGGGATTAGCGATCCGAAAGAGTATAACTTCCATTATAATTTTAAGATGGTGATGTGTGCTTACAAAAATTCTTAAAGTGCATGGTATTCCCTTCAAGTTTGAGAAGAGTAGCACAACTTTAGTTCTGTAGCCTACCACTGAATTTAATTTCTTCTTTTGAGGAATTGACAGAGCACTTCATCAAGTAGTACATGCAGAACCATAAATGCAGAAAAACAATGTCAGACCTTTTTTTCATGAGACATGGTCATACTGAGTCAATCAAAGGTTTCATGCAATGCTTTAATAAAGACCTGAGCGAGATAGGAAGCTACGACTCAGAAATAATAGTGAAAGTTTATAAAAAAGAAGTGAAGCGTTTTACTCCCTACTATAAATATTTGATTCGGAAGAATTTTACTTCTTTTGAATTAATCAACCAGAAGTTCATGCATTGGGTTAGGGAGGAGGAAATTTAAAAATAAATTCAAAGGAGGCTTCGGTGATCACTGTGCAGAAGCCTGAGAACACTTCTTCAAAGCAGAAGCAAGACTCAAAGTATAGTGGGAAAAATGTTCTTGAGGTTCCTACGGAAGCAGAGGAGCTGACAAAAGGCCTAGACGGCCACTGGAATCCTTGATCCTTATAAATACCCCTGTAAAAAATGTGGGCAAACTTGAAAGAAAAGAGAATTTTTTTGAACTCTAGCACTAGTGGCCAGCTCTGTGGAGAAAAGAGACCAGACCAAGCATTTCCCATTCTACAACGAAATCGGTTAAACCATCTAGAACAACAGAGTGCTGAGGTTCTAGATCAATCAGCTCATGAGTAAGGGTCGATTGTAAAATTTTAGAGCAAATGCCAAAGCAGCATTGGAATCAGTAGAGGTTTCCACAAAATAGAAATAGGCAGAGGATGATGACACACTGATCTTCAATACTATCCATGATTCTATATCTAGTGAGAATAGCCCTCACAGAGATACATGACCGATGGACAAAAAAAATAGATGAGGCATTTCTTCCAATACTTTAGGGCCCTTAGGCAGGGGAACCAATAGAAATAGTAGTCTCTAGAATCCTGATTGATCGGTTCCATGTTCAAGTCGTGACAGGAGACTGCCAAAAAAAGCAAAGATTGGAGACGAATTGACGCCCTTATTTAGAAAGACCTCAAAGTTCAAGTGGTGTGAAGTCAACAAAATCTCATCCATACAAATCAATAACCAAGAACCTGTAGAGATTAGAATCTCGTGAGAGGATCTGATAAAACTATCCATACTCCATTTGGACCGGCTAGTTGTTAGCCTGAACATCAACAGGACACTAGTCAAGTAAGTCCTCGTAGATGGAGGAAGAAGTGTAGATGTTCTATACTTGGAAGCTTTTCAAGGACTCAAGCTAAATACCAGGTGCTTAAGGCAATGTGGCACCGAGCTAATAATTTTTAAAGGTGCTAAAATTGAAGTAAATAAGGTTATAACGCTGCCAGTAACTACAGCTAAAAAGAGATTGGAATTGGACTTTCTAGTAGTATAAGAACCTACTACTTACAATGCTATAGTCGAGCGCTTTTGGATACATTACATAGAAGTAGTTTTATCAACACTGCATTAGGTCATCTAATACGTTTCAGCCTCAGGGAAGGAAACCATGGATATTAAAGGAGAGCAGCTGCAAAATAACAAGTGCTATATAAATCCTTCAAAGCTGTAACTGGGAAGGATGAGCAAATAAAACCTAGTATCCTTTCTTCTGAGGAAGGAACCAATTTGAAATAGCAATTAGATGATTGGTGGCCAAAGGAAGTACTATTGGAAAAAAATACACGCCTTCTAGCATGGAGAAGACAGAGGAATTAATACTTGGCCCCTGATCAGAAATTTCTCCTTGGAACATCTCTGTCCGAAGGAGAACGACAACCGCTAGTAAAAATCTTAACAAATAACAAGAACATCTTTGCTTGGAGCCACAGAGATGTGATCGGCATAGATTTAGAAGTCATGTGCCACATATTAAATATCTTAAAAGATTACAAGCTAGTGAGACAAAAGCGAAGACATTTCGCACCGAAAAGGAACTAAATAATCAGCGATAAGATTGATAAACTACTGGATATTAAGTTTATCAGAGAGGTAAAATACCTAAAATAACCTTCCAACGTCAAGCCTGAATAAGGCCATGCCAAAAGACTATTTCCTTTACTTAAAATAGGTCAGATGATTGATGCCACAATTATATACCGAAGACTATCTTTCTAGATGCTTACAATGGTTACAACCTGATCAAGATAGTAGAATAAGATGAGGAAAAGACCAGTTTTATCACGTAATATAGAAATAACTACTATAAAGTGATGCCCTTTGGACTTAATAATTCTAGTGCAACTTTTCAAAGACTCATCTATGAAGCCTTTGGGAACCTGATAAGGTATATTGCGGAGGTATACATCGATGATACCGATGTGAAAAGTAGGAAAGTAGCAAATCACTTTACAGACCTTTAAGAATCTTTAACATACTGTGCAAGTACAGGGTAAGATGAATCCTGCTAAGTGTATATTTAAATTCTCATCAAGAACCTTTCTAGGACACATAGCCAGCGAGCAGGGAATTAAAGTGAACCCATCTCAGGTTTAAGCTCTCTATAATTTAATAATACCCTGAACCCTTAAACTGATATAAATATTAACTAGAGGAATTGCAGATATATGCATGCCATTCTTTCAAGCATTAAAAGCAAAGAGAAAAGATAGCTGAGGACCTACTCAAACATAGGCTTTGCAAAAACTAAAGGATTACTTGAAGAGTCCTTTAGTACTCTCAACACCACTTCCCAGTGAAGTTTTATACCTCTTCTTAGTAGTTTTTATTGAAACTATAAGTGCAGCACTAGTAAGGGAGGAGAAAAGAGAATAAATGCCAATTTTCTATACGAGCAAGGCCCTCACAGACCTAGAAACCCGCTACTCAGCATCGAAAAAGCTTGTCCTAGCCTTGACACATGTAAAAGATAATCTATAACACTACTTCGAGGCCCATCTGAGAGTGTGTACACCTCTTACCCTATTATGCAGATACTATCAAGACTAGACATGGCAAGAAGAGTAATCAAGATGGCTATAAGATTGATCTACCTAGATATAAGCTTTTAGCCTCAAATAGTTATCAAATGACAAGTGCTAGCTAATTTTCTTTTAGAGTGTGGACTTAAAGCTTGAGATAACTCATTGCTTCCAAATCCTGGAGAGACTGCCTAAACCTAGACTATACATACTGATAGAGCATCCAATAATAAAGGCTCAAGGATTGGAGTATATTTATAAAGTCCTTACGACTTAGTACTAGAGCATGCTATCAAACTCTGAACCCCCACATCTAATAATAAGGCTGAATACGAAGCTTTAATTGAAGGACTGAAATTAGCTCAAGCTCTCTCAATTAAGAATCTAGTAACAAAGATTGACTTTACGCTCATCACCTCCTAGTGGAACGACGAGTATGCAACAAAAGAAAAGAGAATTCAAAACTTGTTAAATGTAGCTAAGTAACTTGCTACCAAATTCAACAATGTAATACTGCAACAGGTTTCCAAAGAAGAGAACATGAAAACAGATAAGTTAACCAAGGAAGCTTCCTCTATAAATCCCCTAGCCTGAAATGTTTCTATGGAAGAGAAAGATGGAACCTATATCAGAAGTGATAGATGGGACCTTCGAGAAGGGATGACCCTCTAAATCATAGTTGAGGTGAATTGGATAACCCCATACATAGATTTTATTACAGAAGCAAAGGTTCTCAAAGATAGAAAAAAAGCTAAAAATCTCTAGGCAAGAGCAAAGAGATTCACCATGATAGATGGGAACATGTACAGAAGATCCATCTCCAGTGTATACATAAGATGTGTCCTAGTAAATGAAGGGTACCAGATCATAATAGAGATACATGAAGGATTATGCGGGAACCATTCTAAATGCAAGTTTCTTGGCCTATAAGGTTATACAGCAAGGCTACTTCTGGCCTTTTATCAAGAGAGATGCTAAGGAATATGTTAGAAGATACAAGAAGTGCTAAAAGTATTTTACACTCATTCACTGGCCTGCTAACAACCTCAACACAGTATTGGGGTTGTAACGTAGAAAGTCTCATAATGTGAAGAAACTCAAGGTTTAATGGAGGAACAAGGTGTTGGGGTTGTATCACCGAGTGTGTGATTATACGAGTGTATACGCAATTTCAAAAATTACTATATGCGCAGCAGAAGCATGTTACATAATACACCAATTTTAACAATTTCAACATATATCACATATATACACAAGTATAACAATTATACAATTTATAAATATGATGAACAATTGTATCACATATATGAACAAGTATAATAATTATACAAAATATATATAATGAACAATATTGTACTAAAACTATAAAGTACTCACCTAATGAAAGTAGCTTTACAAATTCTTGAAGTCTTTTAATAATCTATGTGAAGAACTCACCTTGAAGTATATGTTGAACAATTCTAGTCTATAACTTTTGGTGGGATTAAGGAGCTAAAATGGTAGCTTAGTATTTAGAATTTTCAGCACTTGTATTCAAACTCTTTTGAATACAATTTTTGTTTCTTAAATGGAGATGGTAAATATTTTTTTATACAAATCTTGTATTAATTAAAAATATTTAACATACAACTCTTGTATATAAATCTTAAAAACAATTTCTACATGATTATTATTTTGAACAACTCTTTGCAAAATAATTATCTTTTTCTCCATTTTTATTTCATTCATTTTGGTCATCCATTAAAGAAGGAGATGAAGAGAAGTTTGTTTATTTTTTCAACACTTGAAAGAACAAAACCTAAAACTCTCTCTTACCTCTCTTCCTTGCCATTGCCGAATTCTTCACAAGAATTGAATGAATCAATTCAATTGTTTTGCCAAAATCCATTTTGTTTATTCAACACTTTGATTAAACAAAAGGAAGTGCTCCACCAATTTTATTGGTAGTCTCCCACTTAGGATTAATTAAACCAAGCACTAGAATAATGGCCACCTAAATTAATCTTTACCAAACAAATATAATTACTTTAATTATAATGGGTAATTAAATGACCAACATCTAGGCCCCTCATTGTATTAAAATACAATGCCATGATCTATATATATTATAATATTATCTAATAATATAATAACAATATGTAATTTAATTATTCAAAATAATTTTGAATAATTACTTTTTACGTTACTAATTTTTACTACCATGGTTAAATGGTAAAAAGGTAAAATCAAATCATGGAACAAATTTTGTCATTTGTCAATATTCTATTAATTAACAACCTTTGTTAATTAATTCAATGATGTACTTAACAATTAAGTCTTGACAAATGTACAATCCGAAGGATCCCTAACTAATTATTCTTTGCTAAAATTTATTGGATTGAACTATTCAATTCAACCCGCTACCCCAGTGCTCAACGAGTATACTTCATATTGTAAGACTCTCTAGGTCCACACCTAATTTTTCATATGTAGCTCCTCTATACGTCCGTGAACAATGTCACACACACACGTTACGGATATTACAAATTAGCGTGTTAGACCATGGAAGTTGAGGTTATTGCATATTCGTATAATCCTTTCATCATTTATATCCTTGAAGAGCAGAGATATAGATCATCACCGTCAAATCTCTTATTTGCTCAATCATGAACTTATCTCCAGATTTATACTTCATTAAACAATATCCACAAACACTTTTGTGATATTATTTATTCATTTGGAATATCTTTTCCAAGGTATATGCTTGCAGCCACAAGTCTTTCTGAAATACAATCTCGGAGCATTAGGATATACAACCCACTCATATGAGCTGACGGATCCCATATCTACGCACACCGGACTCCATGAGCATCGGACCATACCCAGCGGTCAGACCATGAAAGGTTTCTGACATGTGTAGAACCAAAGTATGGTGGATCACTCACAAGCCTACCGTGGCGCTCAGGTCAAAGGACCATAAATACTACTCAACTCAGAAGACCTTCCATTGATGGCTTTATGAGATGTCTATTGGATGTTTTCGTGAGTCTGTTCAATATCCAGTCCTTACTGAATACCTGCATCTCTATACGAGCTTCCTACTAAGCTTATGGTTTGCTAAGACTAACCATCTGGACCATCTAGATATAGACATACACTAATCTATATTAATGAGTTCCACCGATAGACCCGCATCGATGAAATTAGATCAGGAACATTATGTTTGAGAACATACTTGCATAATGACATTTCCTAGCACCATCTGCAACTCATTGCAGCTATGTCATTACTAATATATTCTCAGGTCATTGTCCCATTCCAGACAATGCTCTAACTCCTTAGATTTCGCTAATTCTTATAAACTTACTAACTCTTAGTACCATTAACTTTTAGTGTTTATAACTATTAGCGTTGCTAACTCTTAACCCTAGTCTAAACTCATTTAGACCAGATCTAAACTCCTTCAGATCATATAATGTCTGAAACATTACAAGCATCTTACCATTTAATAATAAATAATATTAACGATTTTATTAGAAATAATAATTGTATAAACACTATCACTATATATTTATACATTATGGGATGGCACGTAAGCACAAATCCCAACACAATGAACCAAAAGCACTTAAGGTGCTTACGGAACATGGGAACCTCTCCACGACGGACACTGGGATATTTTCTATGAGATTCCACCTGGATAAGTGACACGTCCAGAATATAAGAGTTTATTTTCAAGTGCAGGATTATCAAAGTAATAAATAACTTAGTGAGAACATGGTCAATCCACAAGGAAGTAAAATTAAAATTACATACTATAAATACTCTAAAGACAAATAAAGTAATATATGACGTTTGTAAATAATAATTTAAATAACCTATTAAAATGAATGCTAATGTTAGAGGGGTGCACTCTTGGCATATGAAATAATCCTATGTTCAACTCTTTTTATAACTCAATTAGAATCCTCAGACAAAAGAGATTTCAATCGAAAGATATAATAATTAAGGTTCATCATCATTTATACATTAACTTTTATTTATTTCTTTTAATTATTATACATCAAATCTTGTAAATGGTTCAAGTATTTATTATGCTAATCTTTATATTTATTTATAATAAATCATGACTCTCTACTTTACAAGAAATGATATCTATGCTAAATTTTATAAATGTTTTCAAGAATTCATTATGCCAACTATAAAAATTGTCTATAATAAATCAAGATATACTACTTTGCAAGAAAGGGTTTCAATATTACAAAACAAAATAAATACATCATATATAAAAAATTTTAACTTAAGAATGAAACATTAAATTCTAGAATAAGGGTTGAAGTATATCTTATTACCTCTCTGAGAGTTTAACATTTCACCTTAGCAAAATAAAACTTACTTGGACATAATAAGATTAAAGAAAAGAGATGGAAGAAGAGATAACATGAACTTTAGAATAGTAAATAAAAGAAATAATACTACAAAGAGATAATACAAAAGATAAGTATTTTAAACTAAAATCTAACTCTTTAATTACATACTTTGGGCATAAACCGGCCACCTATTTATAGAAAAACATGAATTAATTAAAATAAATGAACAGGGAACCACTTGGATGATAAAAATCAAGAAGGGCAGTAACCAAATTGCATTGATTATCATTAATGCGCTCATTTGATTATCCAACTTAAAATTGATGTGGTTCAAATTAGCTTTTACTTAAAGTTGTAGAATAGTCTCTTATCGTTCCAAATTGAGTTTTTGAATATGTATTAGATACGTATTTCTCTAATTATGGGCCAAATACTGATGACTGTTTGGACTGGGCTTGTATTGCGATTAGTTTTGTTGTAGGTCATTTTTCACTCTTTAAAAGTTTGAATTTCAAATTACTGGTGAAATGTAATATTTTATCCCATTAAGTCAGCTATTCACAGATCAATAATCACTACAATTAAATTCCTAGGCAGAAAGTTATGTCTATTTTACCAAATCTACCATAAAACAAATAAAAGCTAATTAGGTACAATATTATAAACATGCTTAAGTTAGGGAGATTAATGGCACTAGTAATACTAAACAATGATGTAAAACCCTTATTAAATGTGCAATTTTAAGTGTTCATCAGTAACATTCAAATTCGGACATCGTTTGGATAACAAACTCTTTTTTGAGTTTAGTAATGGTATACAAACTGATATTTTTTCAACATGGTTGAAAGGCTTGAAAAAGCTAAGGAAAGAGATTTGGGAATTTTTGGTTGCAGAGAAAGAAAGTTTCTGAAAATAGAAAGCATAATAAGAAAGAAAATATTGAGCCCTATTTATAGAGGGTAAAAGTAAATAAAAAAAATGTTTCCCTTTGTGAGTAATGGAAAGTTTCTTGAATGCAAGGGTTTCTTGTAAAACGATACATCTAATATGACGGATGATATTTTTAGAAGAAGACGTGTGTTTAATTGGTTTAAAATTGGTTCAACTAAAGTAATGCATCTCAAACGTCTAAGCTATAAATGGCATAGCACTACTTCACTTGTGGAGGGGGGCATCTGTTTAGCCTATATTTGGTCAAGGCTCAACTAGTGGCTTAGCCCAATTAAAAAAGCCTTGTTCCTTAAGAAAGATTGAGACATGTCAGCAAAAAAGCCCAGACAGGAACAAATAGGCTCAAAGTATTGTTAGATCTAGAAAACAAATCTATAGATTTAAAAATTATTGAAATACCATTCTAGACCAGATAGACTCTAATCCAAGCACATGGCAGAGTTCAATTCGAACTCAAGTTCCCTCGCGTTTTCCCTAATATGAAACAGATGAGGAACTTAGGTCAAATTTAAATACTTCTTTTCTTATTGATTTATTTTGCTGCTTGTTGGTTATCTGAATGTGATAAAAGCATAATTCAATTAATTATATTATATGGTATGATTATCATTAATTTAGTCCTAGAATTGGATTAAATTTTATAGGGGGAACCTAATTAAACACACGAAGAGTATCATAGTGAGACTTCCCTTTATGATAAATAAGGACTAACCCAGAATTAATTGCATCTCTTCAATCCTGAAATGGATTGAAGTTCATCTCATTATAGCTATTTGCATTATAATTAAGCATTGCACTTTTTCACTATATAAGGCATGCATTGTGACAATTATATTCATTAAGAAAATATTGAATACAGAGAGAACCAGACTGAGATACACACATATTGAGAAAAGATTTGCATTAACAAAAAACCCTAAAGCTCTTTTGAGATCTTTTTTTGATCTCCGAGAACCTCCAAAACATAGATCTCTCTTGCTTGATAAACACCTCAACACATAACATGGTTATCTTTGCTGTTTAATAACTTGAGTGTCCAAGTAATTTTTTTTTCCAAGAGGTTGTCTTTGTTCCAAAGAAAGGTTCCAAAACCCATTTGGAGAATACCCTTATTTTGCTAGCTCAGCATTCCTAATTTGCTCTACTAATTTTATTATTACTTACTAATTATAATTAGAAATTTTTGGTTAAAGGAAATGCATATACAACTAGCTTAGAGTTGGCAAAAACTATTACAAATTACAACCCATAATTAAAATCAAAGAAAATGAAATATTGAGTGAACCTAAATAATAATAATAATATTCTTTTTGTAGTTGACCTCTTTTCGGCATGACAAAACCAATTGTTATGTTCTTTTATTTGTTAACAATATTACTTGTTTCCCCATAGATTTTAGCTTACAAGCTTAATCACTGTAAAGCCAAGTCTATCTAGTATAGCCTACAAAGTATGAGCCATGAGTTTGGGCCCAGATGCTATACGAATATATAGATGTTATAGAGATGGCTTGTAATTCTCATCTCATCAGCATCGTCCTTGATCATCGAGTACCATCTTCAAACTAATCGACCACTTTAATTATGCACGAGTATTCTAAAATGAACTTGCCATTGAGAATTATAAACTCGGTATACTTTTCATAAATATAACTCTAATAATCTCGACATGAGTCTTACTCAGGCTAATCTTAGCCTAATAAGAACCTAGAAGCTAGGAACTCTCCTTAACAAGACATAACTATAATAACCTTTAAAGATGCCATGCTTGTTGGAGATTCAAACAAAAAGAGAAAAAAAATACTTCCTGCCAAGAAACCATAGATCCAAACAATCCCTATAATGTTTATCGAGGAAGATACATGAGAAGTTAGTTACTTGCACGATAATGCACTAGTCTTAGTTGTCCAGATAGCTAGAATGAAGGTAAATTGGATACTTGTCAACATATAGACCTTAGTAGATATAATATTTAATGAGATACTGGATGAGCTAGGTATCAAAGACTTGAAGATGGATAGAACACATACTCAATTGTATAGATTTAGGGATAGCTACATCATGTCATTAGGGGTTGTTAATCAGCCCATGTCTCTAGGTGAAAAGCCTTATGTCAAGACTATAATTGTAAACTTTATGGTGGTTAAACAGGTGATACCTTACCAAGTTATGCTGGAAGACCTTTTGTGAGAAATTTAAATGTAGCCATGTCTATCCACCATCTAAAATTGAAATTTTCTATTGGAGATGGAATAAGGTTATTAATGGAGATCAGAAAGTGGCGAGAAGCTGCTATACAACCTCATTCAAGAGAACCTTCTGCTTCTCAATAATGGATCTAAGAGAAGAGAGTAAATCTATGTCCTCAAAACTAATAGAAGAGTTACTCTCAATACCTATTAAACTAGGGGCACTCGAAAAGTAGTCAAGATAGACTTGTGATTAGAGCTGAAGATAAAGAAAAAGCTGAGTAGACTGGTGAGGGAGTTATCAGACAGCTTCGTCTAGTTGCACAACGACATGTCAAGAATAAACCCAGCCCTGATCTCATATACAATGGTTGTCAATTCATCTTTCAAACCAATCAAACAAAAAGAAGAATTTTCAATTAAGAAAGAAACGAAGTTGTTGCAATAAAGATTGAGAAACTCTTAGTATCAAGATTTATCTGAAAAGTCCACTACCCAAAATGGTTGGCTAATATAGTAATGGTTAAAAAAAGCCAACAAAAGTGGAGAATGTGTGTGAACTTCACGAAATTAAACAAAGCTTGCTCTATAGCTTTTCATTCCCAAAGATAGACTAATTGGTAGACTTTATGATTGGGCACACCATACTCAGCTTTATGGACGCTTTCTCAATATACAACTAGATTAAGATGTTATCTCTTGATTAAGAGAAGGCATCAATTATTACTCATTAAGGATTTTATTGTTACAAGGTCATGTCATTTGGAATAAAAATATAGGTGCCACCTACTAAAGGCTCGTAAATAAACTATTTAAACCGCTAATCGAGAAAAGCATTGAAGTATGCATGGACAATATGATCACAATTTTAATTTGATTCGAAGACCACATAGATAACCTGAGAAAGACTTTTGAGATCTTAAGAGAGAATAATATGAAGTTGAACTCTAAAAATTGTGCCTTCGAGGTTGAATTAGGAAAATACTTGGGATTTATAGTGAGCTAGATAGGAATTAAGATTAATCTAGACAAAATCAGAGCAGTCCTTGAAATGAAATCCTTAAGCACCGTCAAAGAAATATAAAGGCTAATAGATCAAATAGCCGCACTTAGTCAATTTATCTCTAAAGCCAATGACAAGTGCTTTAAATTTTTTCAAACTATTAAGAGAAAGAAGAAAACAAAGTGGACTTTTTAGTGCGAGGAAGCTTTTTAAAAGCTGAAAGTATATTTGGCCCAGCAACTCTACCTTGTTATACCAAAAATCGGGGACCAGCTGGTTATATACTTAGGGGTCTCAACATGAGCAGTAAGCATAATACTAGTTAAAGAGAAACAAGGAATCCAAAGACCTGTATACTTTGCCAATAAGGCCTTTACAGATCCCAAAACCTACTACCCATCAATAGAGAAACTTGTGTTGGCATTAATCATGTCAGTAAAAAAATATGGCTATATTGTTTTACCCACACTATAGCTGTCCTCACCAACTAACCTCTAAGGCAGATCCTTTGCAAGCTTGACCTCTCATGATGTTTAATTAAATGAGTGATCGAACTTAGTAAGTTCAACATTCAGCTTAAACCAAGGGTAGCCATCAATGGATAAGTTCTAACTTTATCATAAAATGCACCCATGGTGATAAGGTTGTGTCAAAGATTTTTGTGAAAAGCCCTCAAATATACAAATAAATGATAAAACCCATGCCTCGACTTGGACACTCTTCATTGATAGAGCCTCTAACTGTAAGGAATTTAGGGTTGGCATTGTCCTTGTTAATCTAAAGGGAGTTGAGCTTAGTTATATGGTCAGATTTAACTTATATACTTCAAAAAACAAAGCTAAATATAAAGCCCTCCTAGTTGAATTTAGAGTTGCTCGATCATTCATTGTTAAAAGAGTCATAATGAAAAGTGACTCAAAGTTTGTTGTCAACTAAGTCAATAAAGAATTTGAGGCACGGGGAGATCACATGGCTGTCTATCTTTAAAAAAATCAACAAGTAGATAAAATTTTTCTAAAAGGTTGACATCTACTAGATAACAAGGGTAAAAAAGTTACAAGGTAGACATATTAACAAGAATAGTCTCGACTGAAGAAGCTTGAATACCACGATTAATCCCTCTTAAGTTCATCCCTGAACCCAACATCAATTTAAGAGAGAACAAATGAATTAAGTAGATTGACCTACGCTTGAGTTGAATTTGTTTTATTTGAGAATATTTTGAGAATAAGAAGTTGCCACAAGATAATTAAGAAGCATACTAGTTAAGGTACTAATAAGCGCGATCCAGCATTATCAATGGCATCCTCTATCGATGAGGACATTCCCTTATTTACCTGAGATGTCTAACCTCCAACGAAGCCAAATATATGCTTCATAAAATTCATAAAAGGATTTATGAAAATTACTTTAGTGCCAAGGCCCTAGCTCATAAGACTTTTAGGATGGGTTATAACTATCCCACTATACTCTAGGATGTAAAAGAGCTAGTCAAGATATGTGATGTAAGCTAGAAATTATTAGGGTCGGTGCTTACATACCATCCCTGAATGTACATATACTTGTGTATTTATACAAGTGTAAATTTCCATTAAATCACTAATACTAATTTATATGGTATTATGCATGTAACATTGCAGACATTGTAGATCTGAAGGAGTTCGGATCAGATCTAAAGGAGATTAGATAAGGGCTCATAGTCAGCCATGCTGAGAGATATAAATACTAAATATTAGCACAGCTAAGTGTTAGCTGGTTATAATACTCAGCAAATCCAAGAGTTGAAGCCTTGTCTGTAATGGGACATAGACTCGGGAATATACTAGTAACTGCATAGTTGCAAAAGTTGCAATCGAGTGCCAGAAAATGCAAGTTGCACAACTATGTTCTCAAATAATAGTCCCTGATTTATTTCTGTCAATGCAGGTCTATCGGTGGCTACCCTTTTATATATAGATCAGCATATGTCGTATCTATCGGGTATAGATGGTCGTTCCTGACCGACTATGAGATTGGAGCTCGTATTGACATATGGGTATCCAGTTAGGACTGGATATGGGACAGACTCACGAGGGCCTCCGATAGACATTTAATGTAAATCGTTAACGGAGGGTCCTCTCGAGTTGAGTAGTATACGTGGTTCTTTGACCTGAGTGCCACAGTGGGCTTGTAAGTGATCCACCATACTTTGGTTCCACACATGTCATAGACCTTTCATGGTGTGACCGCTGGATATGATCCGATGCTTATAGAGTCTGGTATGTACAGATATGGGATCCGTCAGCTCCCATATGGAGTTTGATATCCAGATGCTTCGAGACTGTATCTCAAAAAGTCTTGTGGCCACAAGCAATCATCCCGAGAAAGAGTTTAGTCAGGGTAGAATAATATGGCAAATGAGTTTGCGCATATTGTTCAGTGAGATACAAGTCTGGAGATAGGACATGGATTAGCACATGGAGATTTGACAGTGATAATCTATATCCCCGCACATCCAAGATATCCTGATGGAAGGACTATACGTATGCGTTGTAACTTCAGCTTGTATGGTTCAACGCGCTGATTTGTATATTCGTGACATGTGCGTAGGGCATTGCTCATGGACTCATAAAATAGTTCCAATTGACAAATCGAGCGTAGGACTTAGGGAGTCCCGCGATATGGAGTGTACTCGTTGTGCACTGGGGCAGCCTGCAGGATTAAATTGTTTAATCTAGCAATATTCAGCATACCACATGAATGCGTGCGTGTCTGTATTTAAGTGTTAAATACAACAATTAGTTAATAATTATTATTTACTAATTGAATTAGGACACGTAGCGTATTATGGACCGTCAGTTGAGTTTACCCAAGTGTGGGGACCTACTAGGGGGTAAACTTGGTAACTATTTATGAGGGGTAAAATGGTCATTTGTTTTTAGTTTGATTATTTAATAATTAAATAATTAAATATCTTTCTTTATATATATATATATATATATATATAAAGAAAGAAAGAAAGAGAAGCAAGTGAATTAAGGCCAAAAACGACCGAGATGAAGAAAGAAATGAAGGAAAGGAAGAAGAGAAAAAGAAAAAGAAAAAATTTAAAGACGATGCAAGTGAATTAAGGCCAAAAACGGCCGAGAGGAAGAAAGAAATGAAGGAAAGGAAGAAGAGAAAAAGAAAAAGAAAAAATTTAAAGACGATGAGCAGCCCCTGACCTATTGCATAGTGGGGACTTGACCACCTACACTAAGGAAGAGGCTCAACTAAGCACGCCATCATCGTTATTGATTACTTCATCAAGTAGATAAAAGCTAATCCCTTGTCAAGCATCACCGCGAAAAAAGCGAGAGACTTATGTGGAAAAATCTAATTTATAGGTTTAGAGTACCACATACTATCATTGTGAACTATGGAAAATAGTTTGACAATGAAAGCTTTAGGGATTTCTACAAATAGCTCATAATACAACTCTTATTTGTCTCCTTAGCTCACCCAAAGATGTAGGGGTAGGTAGAATCCTCTAACAAGCTAATTAAAAGTTATGAAAGAAGAAACTAGCTAAAAAGAAAAGGGATTGGGTCGATGAGTTGCCTGAGTACTATGACATTAAAGACTACTAGCAAGATAATTATTGATGAGATCCCTTTCTCTTTAGCCTTTAGATACAAAGTTGTAATCCCAGCAGAAGTGGAAATGCCTACCCAGTGAGCGCAATGCTTTAATGAGAACAAGAATGAGTAGCTCATGCGGGAGAATTTGAACCTAATTAAGTAAAAAAAGGAACTATCTGAACTTTAGATTGCTGCTTATAAGTAAAATATTACTATACATTACCATAAGATAGATTAGGCTCGAGAATTCTAAAAATGAGACATGGTCTTAAGAAAAGTACTACCAAACACCAAGGATTTGATCGGAGAAGTTCTAAAAAAAATAAGAAAAACCCTACAAAGTGCTCAGAAGAATCTGACCAGGTGCATACAAACTCAAACATATAAATAAAAGGGTTGTCAAAAAACCTTGGAACGTCGAGCTCCTAAAAACAAATTAACCATAGTTATCTTTGTTATACTACTAAAACTTGTAAAAGTTAAGAATTCGTCAAATCTCTTTTTTTAATTAAAAAAACAATATAATGATTAAATGAGTTCTAGACTAATAGTTGCACAAGGCAGTGTCCTCAATTCCAAAACGAGGTAAGTATGTCTATAAGAATGAGAGCCACATTCTTAGGCAGCGGCGCACTTGCAAATTCATGCTCTAAGGGAACCTTCAAAGTAACTACATCCAAAATATCAAACTGCGTCCTCAATTCAACAAGGTCCCCTTCATGCAAGCCTAAGGAATGATATGGTGGGCAATCCAATTCAAAGGGACCTCATCATTAATCTAAAGGTCAAACTTCTTTTTCTTTATCTTGAATTTGCTCATTTGACCAAAAATTCCCATATGATCCCAAGAATCTTGAGATGGCATCACGTTACTGGCGATCGTTCATAATCACTAGGACCCTTAGGAAGCTCAGCCATATCCTTTGCTCGAACAAGTCCTCTCACTTTAAATCTGTGTCCTTAGACTCCCGAGCACTCTCACTATCTATTTCTTGGGCTGAGCTACTTTAAGTAGTCAAGCCCTTACTAAATCGACCAAATTTACAACCAAATATATTCTGGGAGTCATCCATTGAATGCATAATTTCCACACTGAAATAAATAAAGAGTGCACCTTATCAAAACTTTAACTAGACAGACTGATAAGATAGACACTCAAAGCTAAAGACTCAAGACAAGTACTCAAGCCTTAAAGAACAAATCCAAGTACATATTGAACACAAATAAAACATATCAAAACAACAATACATTAGAAGATAGACTGCAAAGTGTGCACGGATTTTAAATCACTAAAGCCTCTCTCTCTTGAAAACCATCAAGTAAAATTAAAGTGGTAGAGTAAAAGAGATAAGATTTAGAAGCAATTATAATCGTTAACTTAAGATTTAAAGGTTAGAACACTTCTAAAGGCAAAATGACTCTTTGAACAGACATATTCCCTTGAAGAGCACACACCTCAGCTATTCGTTCAACACTGCTACTCTCAAATGAGACTACATCATCATAAATTCAAGAAATGGGGGAACTGTTCAGTAAGCCGCCTAATAGTGCACATTCTTCAAAAGGTTGCCAAACATTAAATTACCTTTCAAACAATTAGTCCCATCGCCGCTATTAACACACGACTGCATTATGTAGGCCCATGATCAACAAGAGGAACCTCACTAATTAGTGCATCCATTCCCCTGTAAAGATATTTATAAAAGGGAATCTAACTAATCAGTGCATCTATTTTCCTGCAAAGATATCTATAAAAGAGAATCTCAATAACCAGTATATCTATTCCTCTGGAAAGACATTTACAAAAAGGAATCTTACTAAGTCAGTGTATTTATTCCCCTATAAAGACATTTACATAGGAGAATCTTATTAACTAGTGCATTCATTCCTCTACGAAGCCATGTACAAAGGGGAATCTCACTGGCCAATGCATCTATTCCCTACGATGACATTTACTAAGAAGAATCTCACGAACTAGTGCATCCATTCCCTTATAAAGGGGAATCTCATGAACTAGTGCATCCATTCCCTTATAAAGGGGAATCTCACTAACTAATGCATCAATGCCTTTACAAAGATATAATACTCGATCTCGATGACTACCTCATATTAACAAGCCAAGGACTCTAGCCAATCATATAAAAAAGAACTCTAAAGAGTACTTAATTAAAAGGACTATACTTATAAAGTTTTCAATATCAACAAGTTAATATTGAAAATTGAGGTGCCCCTGTTCCTCCTTTAATTTTGGCCTATAGGCTCAATCACTACAAAACCCAACCCATCTACTGTAACCCATAAAGCGTGAGCAAATAAGCCTAAGCCCAAATGTTATAAGGGTATATGGATGTCTTCAAGATAGCTTATAGTTTTCATCTCACTAGCATTATCATTGGTCATCAGATACCTTTATCGAGCTAATTGACTACCTTGGTTATACACTAGTATTCTAAATTGGACTTGCCACCGAGAATCACAGACTCGATATATCTTCCACAAATATGACTACAATAATCTAGACACAAGTCATTCTCAAGCAAGAAAGGTTCAAACTTATTTGAGTAAAGCTCTGATATATGAATCTAAAAAAGGAAAGTCTTAATGAATTTTAATCTTAATAGGATTCTACAATTACGTATTAAGCTTATATTACAACCCTATAAATAGGGTCCAAATTACCGAGTTATGAGAGGAATATTAACATCCACATAGATTTAGACATTAGCATCTAAACCTATATATAAAACTATTATGCAAGATTTAGAGTCTTCTTAGCCTTCAAAGCACTTAGTAAAACTAACAATGCGGCTTCACATTCTTCTTTGATTGCAAGATTCCCAACAGACCCAATATTCTTATAGCAAAACAGTCTAGCTTAGTTGCTCCCAAAGTTCAGTTGCTATTCTTAAAAGAAATAAATTCAGCTCGTTGACTTTAAGACAACTAAATTTTGAGGTTAGCATTACTAATTATTGGTTATCAATAATTTACAATTATTTTTTCTTTTATTTAAGAATATTATTTTCAAAAATGGAAAAATATAATATAATTAAAGGCTAAGGATAATTATACCCCACAAAATTGACCTAATAGATAAGTTTATCTCAATTAGATCTGAAATATTCATTTTTATCCCAATATGTTAACTTTTACAGTTACTTTAGACGAAAATAGTAGTTTTAATATACAATTACTAGTTTACTCTTATTTTTTGTCATTTAACTTAAATGTATGATGATTTAAACTTTGGACACGTAGTACAATCTCATTCATTCATTATCTTTGAACATATGGTGTAATCTCATCCATTAATTTAATTTAATTAAATAATAAATTTTAATAAAATGACATGTGTTATCATATAATTAGTTAATATTTTTAATAAATATTTTTAAAATAAATTAACCTAAATTAAATAATAAATAAATAAAAATATAACAGCTAACCACTAGTTCGACTAGTGCCCGCCGCCACCTTTGCTATTGGTGATCGATAGTGATTTGATTCAAAATTGATATTATTAAATTCAAATTTCCGTGATCTACACGATTATAGAATTTGTTTTGTCAACGAAATATTGTAGTAGTGCTAAAGATAGGGGAGGGTGGAATAGCGGTGACCACTACTCTCTACCCCATTTTTTGCCGCCATCAAAGGGTAGGGCGGTGACTTGCATCGCCACTACCACTTGATAGAACAGTTGCCCCACAATTTGATGGCGATGGGGAGGTGGCTGCCACTCTCTCCCCCACATTGTTGGTTGCCTTCTGATTGTTTTTTTGTAAAAAATAATTTTATCATTATGTAGATTAAAAAAAATAAAGTCTAATAATATAATTTTTGATCACTTTTTATAAAAAATTTAAGGCACGATAGAAAATATATTGCGCTCACATTAAGGGTGTGATAAAAAAATATTACGTTTACATTAAGAGCGCGATAAAAAAATATTGCGTCCGAATTGAATGCGCAATAAAAAACTATCACGCCTAATTTCTATTGCGCCTAACTAAACAACTATTGCGCTTAATTGAGCATGATCAAAACTATTATACCATTTTTTGATCACTTTTTATAAAAAATTTAAGGCACGATAGAAAATATATTGCGCTCACATTAAGGGTGTGATAAAAAAATATTACGTTTACATTAAGAGCGCGATAAAAAAATATTGCGTCCGAATTGAATGCGCAATAAAAAACTATCACGCCTAATTTTTATTGCGCCTAACTAAACAACTATTGCGCTTAATTGAGCATGATCAAAACTATTATACCATTTTTTGTAATTTTATTTTTTATTATAATATTTTTATTTTATTTATTATTATTTATAATAAATATTTTATTTTTTATAATTAAATAAATAAATTTTTATTTATAATATTTGTTTTTATTTATAGTATAATTAATTTAGATTATTTATTAGAAATTATATTTATATTTGTTTAAACTTAAGTTTCTATTTTTATTAAATTATATTTATTATATTTATATTATTTTAAATAAATAATATAAAATAATTATGTTATACATAATAAAATAAAATTATAAATAAATTATTTATAAAAAATACAATAAAATAAAATTAAGAAATAAAAAAGTTTTTGTAGTAATACTATTTATTATAGTGAAGTACTGTTTATTGTAGCAGGTAATATTAAAATAATAATTAAAAATTAAAACACACCCCACCCCCGCCCCGCCCCGCCCCTCAAACTCCTCGTTTTGTTTTCCAAGACTCTCCCAAGTCAAACAAAAACGTCATCTCTGGTCTTTAAATACGAGACTCCAACTCAATATTTTTTCTCAGCGGCTGATTTGAATTCGCTGCATTTCATTTTCTATCTCTCTGCAAGTTTTTGTTTATTAGGCATTGCAAAAAAACTCATCATGGGTACTCAAGCGCCAACTGATCAGACTTATAACCCAGCCAGTGTTAGTCTCTCTCTTTCCCTCTGTGTGTGTCTTTTTTTTTTTTTTTATAGAATTTAATTGCGCACAGAGGCCTATTGCATTGGTTGCCACTTTCCAAGCCTTTTGGAATTGTGTCTTTATGAACTTTTTGTTTTTCTTCTTCTGGGATCTTGAATTTTGTCCTGTTTCATTAACTGGGTTTCCTGAATATATAAATAAGTATATAATAATTTAACCCTTCAATTATGTGCTGTGAATTTTGTCATATTTCTTCCTTACAGTTATGAGCTTCTTATAACGATGAAGTTAAAAAAAAAAAAAAATTGGAAAACGTGAAGAGGTCTTCTGATAAATTTTATTCAAATAGATGTTCTAAAATCCAAACACAAAATAAATATTGTTGTCCTGAGCGTGTAAATTTGGGGTTTAGATCACTGTTTTTGTGTCTTTGATCATCTTCTTCATAAGACTACATGTTAATTCTCCCATGATGAACTGCATGAAACGTGTTTATTCCAAAAGGGCCTGCACTTTATGGGTCCTTCATTTATTTCATTATTATTAATTTTATTTTCTATTTGATTGTATTGCTTATTATTATTATATTACTTCAGCAGATTTGATTTAGAAGACTTTTAGTATACATTTCTAAGGTCAATACAAAAAAAGCTATACTTCTTTACACGCTACCAATTTTTTTCAACACAGTTGTTGCAAGTAATAACATGTGGATACCTTTTAATTTATTTGACTACAAAGAGTTTTGTCTGTTATCAACTCGCACACCAGTTACCACAATCAGTTGGCTCCTTCTGAATTTATCTAAAAAACTGACTGCAATTATTTTATTATTTCTGTTTTAACGTTTTCTTTTGTTACAACTTAAAAACTGTAGGCTGAAACTTATTTTTCCTGCCACTTTACTTCTTTTATAGGAAAATGTTCCTTAATAACTCCTTTAAAAAATTATAATCTTTTATAATTAAAAATTATTTAACTAATTTTTATTAATAAAAAGATAATAAATAAATAAAATTATTTTTATTAATAATATAATTAAAAAATTTATTATTTGAGTCACAAAATTAATAAAAAAATAGTGACAAAATATATTAGTAATGTATTCTAATAAAATGAAGTGTTTGCAAAAAAATACAATAAATTATAAAAAAAAATAATTAGAAACGAAGAAGAAGATAAAACTAGGGATAGGCATTATTTTTGAACCTGACCTATCCCAAAATTTTGGGTTAGGACGGGAACGTGAATGGGTTCAGGACTTGTTCGGGACAAAATTTTTTGTCCCGAACGGGATGGGTCGGGTTCGGAAAATTCCTGATCCATCTCGAACCCTACCCGAACCGTCTTAAATTATCCCGAACCCATTCCGATCCTGACCCGAATCGTCCAGAGCCATTCTAAACCGCCCCGAATTGTCCCGAACCAGTCCCGAATCTGACCCGAACCATCTTGAATTGTCCCAAACTAGACCCGAATTATCCCGAACCCGACCCAAACCATCTTGAACCCGAATCAAAACTACGACGTTTCAAAATAATTTTTTTTTAAAAAAATTCAGAATTTCCCGACCCGACCCGAAATGTGTCCCGATCAGGTTCGGGAATTTCCGAACCCGACCAGAACCCAAAATTGTCCACCCCTAGACAAAACCCTAAATTCTTTTGTGCCTCGTAGCTAGACATGAGGACGGCCTGCGAGACTTAGTCTTGTGCCCAATCATGTTGCATGAGGAGAGACGTGTGACCTCTTCCTACAACACAAGAGTAGTTCATTCGGCCACGTGGCGCAAGGAGGGGCACGCGGCCTCTCCCAATGCCTCGCATGTGAGGCGCGTGAAGGGGATGCGCAACCCCTTCCCCCACAGCGATAGTCGCGTGCCCAGCTGCGGGGTGTGCGGTCCCTACACTTGCCTCCATGTGAGGCCGGGCGCACAACCCTTCCTATAGCGCGAGACAAGGCGTGACCCCTTCTCTTGAGACAGGGTGTTGCCCCTTCCCACGCGCCGTACGTCCGCCGTGTCACTGTCGTCCGTAGCCATCTTTTTCGGTAATTTTTGAATTTTGCCTATTTTCAACCATTTTCAATCAAATCTACTAATTTTCAACTCGATCAACTTATTCTCAAACTTGAATTTTTTAAAATATATTTTAAGTAAGATGCAAAATATTCTTCTAAGAGTTAAATGGTCTGAATTTGATCTCTGTGACTATTAAAAATTACATTTTAATTTTGTGATTATAAAAAAATATGCATTTAAAATTGGGATTATTAGTGAACATTTTCCTCTTTTATATTGGGATATACACAATCTTGTGTGTGACTTTACTCTTGGCAATTTCCATATTTTACTAATATACGACTGTAATCCTCATCTTTAAGTTTGCAACCAACTTTGAAAATCCTTTCCTCATCAATGTTCTTGTTTTCAGTAATGTTGAGAGCCAAATTGAAATTAAAAATCTTTCTAGTGGGTGCACAGAATGTTCCCAACGTTTGTTTTGAAAAAAAGAAATTATAATTGATGAAAAACTTTTATGGAGATATTTCTTGTAATGCTAAATCTCACGTGGATTAAATATGAAGATGTTAGTAGATTTATAAGTTCATTGACGTGCTTCCCTTATAAGCCAGATTTTAAATGTGAGTTTTATCTATAGGTTCATGACAATTAATGGGATCTGTAAAGTCACCCGGTTAATAAGGATGGGCTGCCTTGCCATGGACGACGGTTGTGGAACGTAGTGAACTATTACGATCTTAAATCTGATGTGGACTAAATATGATAATGTTAATAAATTTGTAAACTTATGGGCACTCTTCTCTTACAAGTCAGTTTTTAGAGGGTGAATTTTACCCATGGGTTGTTCATAACAATATAAAGAAATTGTTTAGAAAACCTTTCGTTTGCAGATACTTTAGAAAATATTCTTATCTGCATGGGTTAAGCAATAGTAATGCACAGATTTTGTTATTTGAATCCCTTGTGGTACTGAGAATTTGCGCTTGTGGCTTTTGTGCTTAATTTTGTAAAAGGTTGTGAATTTCAATTCTGAACTGACAAGATTCTTTGTGTTTCTACAAAGATTTGGGGGCAGCCAAGTGTTACCTGAATTCATTGATTGGACAGTGATATCATCATTTTGCATACACAACTTTAGAAAAGTAGAACAAAAAGACATGTTATGTTATTACCAATCACAACTTCATTGGATTGTCTGATTTACTGTAGCATAAAATTTTTAAATTTCAGTGCAAAACTGCCGATTAAGGACCCAATTAGTCCAAATACTTAATTCTTTTGTTTGAATTGAGTTGTTAGTGCATTTTCTTTCTAAAATAATTATAAATATGATATGATCAATTTCAGATTGATGACGCATTAGCAAAGCAGAAAGCAATTGATGACTGGCTTCCTATTACTTCTTCGAGGAATGCAAAATGGTGGTACGCAGCTTTCCACAATGTCACTGCCATGGTTGGAGCTGGTGTCCTCAGTCTCCCTTATGCCATGTCAGAACTTGGATGGTATGTTCCTACAAGATAACTCTTATGTTATGTCTCTTAATCATAGAAAATATTTTGTCTTTTAACCTTGCAGAAATACTTAATTTGTTGGTTTAAAACTCACAATATTTTGGCTCATGTCACAAATCTAGCATGTAGATTGATATAAGTTTTTGTTTTCTCATCTCAGGGGTCCTGGTGTTGTCATTTTAATCTTATCATGGATCATCACTCTGTACACCCTGTGGCAAATGGTTGAGATGCATGAGATGGTTCCAGGTAAACGGTTTGACAGGTACCATGAATTGGGGCAGTATGCTTTTGGTGAAAAACTTGGTTTGTATATTGTGGTGCCACAGCAGCTCATTGTTGAACTTGGTGTGTGCATTGTCTACATGGTTACTGGAGGCAAATCACTGCAGAAGGTCCATTCTATTTGGTGCTCTAACCCATGCAAAGACATAAAACTTACTTACTTCATCATGATTTTTGCTTCTGTTCACTTTGTGCTCTCCCATCTCCCCAACTTCAACTCCATTTCTGGTGTCTCATTGGCCGCTGCTGTCATGTCCTTGAGGTACTCTTTAGTACATTTTAATAAAATTTATGCATTGAAATGCTATAAATGAAGTGCAAATTAAAGCACAAAAATGAAGTCCATGAAGAGAAAAAAAAAAAGGAATATTTGTCTTGCACCCTAGACAATTTATACAAGTTCAATATTAGCTTGAAAAATAAGTACCTCATTGACATGGCTCTACAATTAAAAAATGAAATTTGAGTTGCTAAGTTGGTCTTTTGTGTTGTCATGCAGTTACTCTACAATTGCTTGGTCAGCTTCAGTTCATAAGGGTGTTCAATCAAATGTAGAATATGGCTATAAAGCTAAAACTACAGCAGGAACAGTGTTTAACTTCTTTAGTGCCTTGGGGGATGTGGCTTTTGCTTATGCCGGGCACAATGTAGTTTTGGAGATCCAAGCAACAATCCCATCTACACCCGAGAAGCCATCAAAGGGGCCTATGTGGAGAGGAGTTGTTGTTGCCTATATAGTTGTCGCCTTGTGCTACTTCCCTGTTGCACTAATTGGGTATTGGATGTTTGGCAATGCCGTCGAAGATAACATCCTCATTTCCTTGGAAAAGCCAGGATGGCTTATTGGAATGGCTAACATATTTGTTGTGATTCATGTCATAGGAAGCTACCAGGTTTGAATAAAATTTCTTGATACTTTTTTGTTCTCAGATATTCTCTCAGATTGAGCAATATTGCAGGTCATTTATTGGTTTGCTTTTATTTTCATTAATGTAGATCTATGCAATGCCAGTGTTTGACATGATAGAAACTGTATTGGTAAAGAAACTGAATTTCAGGCCCTCCAGAATTCTTCGTTTTTTGGTACGCAATTTTTATGTGGGTAAGTAAACTCCCCTTTACCTTGTTATGTTTTCAAGTCAAAACAAAATTTTGATATTAATCCAATAAGTCTGTTATGAAAATGAAATGATTTATCATTTCTTCATTGCAGCGGCCACAATGTTTGTTGCCATTACATTCCCTTTCTTCGGAGGTCTACTTGGATTTTTCGGAGGATTTGCTTTTGCCCCAACAACGTATTTTGTAAGCAACATTCTCCCTCTATAGAGTTCCAAAACCTCTGGTTGCAGAATTCTCAATTAAGTTGGCTACCGCTCAACAACTAAGACATTACACCAATTATCAGTCTCATTTTTTGGTTTTAATTATTTCTTCAGCTACCATGCATCATGTGGCTAGCCATCTACAAACCAAAGAGGTTCAGCTTATCGTGGTGGGCTAACTGGGTATGTCTATAACCTTTCTTCGTTTCTAACATTTCTTGCTTGGTTCAAGTATAAGTTCAGTGTTGATCTCGTTTGAATTCATTGATTTCAGATATGCATTGTATTTGGATTATTCTTGATGATCTTATCACCCATCGGGGGACTCAGACAAATCATACTTTCAGCCAAGCAATACAAGTTCTACTCTTAGACAATTCTCCTACAATGCCTAGAGGAGTGGGTGAATTGATCAAATTAAGAAAACAAACATAATGATGTGGGCAAGACTAGTGTTCAAGCAGATTATTCTAGTAAGCATCCAGACTTAATTTATGTTGGCCCTGGAGTGAGTAATGGCTCACTGATTCCCTGAGAAAGATGGAATTGTGGCTCCAGAACAAGCGAAAGGGAATTTCCCAAAGGCCTTGACTTGTTTTCTTAATTTTTATTTTTCAAAGAAAAGTTTGTGTTTGCAAATACTACAGGTGTATTTTTCATGTTTGGGTTATCTTAAGAATTGGTTTTATTAATTTCTATAATTCTAAATGTCAACGAGTTTTATGGTGACTCTTTCATATCCCTCCAAAACCTGCTCGTGTTTTTGGTGCCAAAGTGCTTTACTAACATCTCTTCATCTAATATCTAACCTTTGATATTAAACTAACATTTGAAGGACATCGTCAAGGACAAAAACTTAAGTCTTTATTGCATGCATTAATATGACCAGCTTTTCTCTGTCGAGATCTAGACTCTCCATGATTGCAGTGTTCCTTCATACCTGCTGCATATCAACTCAGCAACGGATTAGTAGAGTGCAAATCAATATTGAAAGAAACAATTAAGTAGGAAAAATGAAAATGGTGGATGTTATATATTTGGGAAAAAATTGCTATTTAAACTATAAGTTCTTTATGCAACATAGTGCCGATATGCAATGATAGCAAGCAATAAACATAAGTAGTTTGTGAAATGAAACATGCAATATACAGATTGCCCATTTCAATCGTCACAACAATGCTATATCAGCAGGCAGTCCTTTTTGTGTTGCCACAAGATTTTGCCTAAAGCCCCACAAAGTTCAAATGCCGGCCGATCCGAGGATGAATACTGGCCCATTGTTTGTAAAATTGACTATAGCGCGAAGATCGATTCGACAAAGCAAAGTTAAGAATAAAGCTATCAAATCCATAGTTGCTCAGGTAGAAGCGAGGACAGCCTTCTGGACAAAACCCAGCACCAACAATGTTATGGTTCTCGGATGATTCTCAGATGAGTACCGACTACCGAGACTGAAGAGCAAACATGAGGACTCGGAGAATTTGGAAGAACTATAACACATCCAAGACAGCATTGTTCCCACACTCCCAAAGCTGCGGACATGTGGCCCACTCCAACGCCTCTTACGCTCCGCTCCAGCTACTTTGTTGCACCATGATCTTAGAGTTCCGGCTAAACTCGGAAGTTGGTTGAGGACCGACCCACAAATGTGTCCTATAAAAGCCAAGGAACACTAGGAGTTTGCACTAGGGAGGACAAGGGTGGTGTGATTACAAACAGAGAAAAAAAGAGAAGAAATTTTAACTTTTTCAACCGATCACTTTCCGTTAAACGCAACTCTAACTTGGGCATCAGAAAATTATTGGTGGAAGCAACACCGATATTATTCTAATAACATTTTTTTAATTGTAGTCGGACAAATTCAGAAATCTTAATCAAAGAGGATAACATCTCGGAAATCATTTCAGGGCAAAGAATAGGTATTGTTTCAATAATCTTTTATTTTGGCTGCTACATCTCAGCTATGAGTAAGTCTAGCACTCAGATTCAACATTTTGTAAACTAATTATCAGTCAAGTGTTTGTTTCACCAACACACACTCAAAGATTGCCACTTTGAGTGTTTCCCTCAATATGATTTTTGCTTTTTGTGCAAGGATAGAGAAATTACACACTTGTTGGTGCGAGCATGTGTTCTTTGACTTGTATTTGGTCATCAATATGGCTCCATCCCTGAAGGGGATAGTTACTTCATTTCGATTAAAAGAAACGGGTTATGGTACTTTTCACTTGGCCTTACAGTTTCAAAGTTTAAATATCATTGTCAATATTCCAAGGTTTAGGACTAATTGAAAGGAGAACCAATCATTATTGGTGATAAATGGTGTCGCAAAGAGATGCGACAATTCCACATTCCTCAACTCGATCAGAATTATACAAGTAATCTTCTTATTATCGTTATATTTATTTATATATTATGTTTTCTTTTTTATATTTTCATTCATTTTTTGTTGAGGTCTGTGGCATTTGCTTTGCAGTGAATTCTAGCTTCTGCCCTATTGGTGATGATGCTCTTTAATCTTTGAAAGAGAAATATAAATCATTTTCAGTTTCTTAGAAGAGATTAGTTACCCGAAAAATTTTGATTAGAATATCCAAAGAAAAACCTTGTTGGAGTGGGATTCTTAAGTAGTACACTCCGTATCCTAGTGCAACTATCAAGTCTCTTGCTACTAGGTATAATTTTTAATGCTTACTATTTTCTTTTTCAGCATTATTTGCAAGGCTCTCTGTAATATGATCTGGTTTTCTTTTCTTTTGTGGTGTTTTGTCAGGTCTTCTCATGTTGTTGATCTTTCTAAGGGTTTAAGACCCTAGTAGAAAAGAAGATGTCAGTTTTAAAAAGGAGTCTGCTACTCCAACCCTTTCTTGGGCGTCCACCTTTTACAAGAAAGAAATCGACTCCAAACGTGGACCCTTTTGCTAAAAGTTGCAAGGCCAAACTTGCAAAGAAAGCGCAACTTGAAGTTGCTGAGAAGATAATTGGTGCGACTAGTGTGGGTTTTATGCCTCAAATGGCTTTTGATTTGGGTAAGACTGTCGTTGTTTCTGATGCTCTTCTGCCTGATGTTGGTGTTACAACACTTGATACTGTAGCTTTTCTAGGCACTACTTTTTTTTTTAATATCTTTTCCTCCTTTTTTTTACTATGACTTGTTTCTAATTGTTGTTCCAATAAAATTTTATTTTATTTATTTAGGTAAAATTTCTGGGGAGGTATCTTTAAAAAGAAAATCCTCTAAGACTTCTTCTTTAATTTCTCTTGATGTCTCTAAGAAGAAATTAGATCGTGCTTTCTTTTGTTTGTTAGATTCTTTTATAAAGGTGAAATTGCAATAATTTCTGATGTTAAGGGTTTATTTTCTGAGTTTATTTAGTTGGTACTATTCTTATATTTCTATAATGGAAGGATATACTTTATTAACTTTTATTTCTTTTTTTAGATTCAGACTCCTAAGGTGAACCTGTGCAACCAAGTGCTCAGAGTGATCCCCTCGTTGTAGCAAATACTGTGCCACCTACGAGTATTGTATCTCATGTGAGTGTTGATATTCCTCCTACAAGTTCTTCTAAGTTTGCGAGTACTGTTTTGTCAGTGAGTACTGATGATGTAAGCCTACAAGTTATTTCTCATTCTTTGTATTTAATGAATATGATTCTCCTAATCGAAATTTATTAAACGATTTTTTATTAGGGCAGAAGTGGAATCCTTCATTCATTGAGGAGGATTCTAACTCCTATCAAAGTTAGCGATTCTGTTTACTTCAATAGTTGCAATAGTTTAGCTGTGGCGTCTGCACTTCGTACTCCCACTGACGCAACAAAATTATCCTTCTTTACTAATTATGACTTACTATCACAGGTTATAATTCAGTCATTCAGGTAAGAGATTTTAATAGTTTTTACTTAGTTTCAATACTTGTCGACTGCTTTAGCATTAATTATTTATTTATTTTTCTTTCTCATTCATTCGTTTTTTTTAAAGAATATTTTGCCTATCCAAAAGCTAGTATTGAGGCAAGAGCGTGTTAGGGCTGAAAGTTCTTCCAAAGAGCCTATTAGCTTTTTTAACCAAAAAATTGTTGATTTGAACTTGCAATTAAAGGTTGCTGAACTTGCTAACACTTAGCAAGGTTCTCTGTTAAAGGAGAAGGAGGACCTTATCAGCAAGCTAAATAATGATTTGTCTACTTGCAAAAATATGTTGTCCATTGTTTATATTTAGGCTAATTTACTAGCTAAGAAGAAGCAACTAGTAGATGATGTGGCTTTCAAACAACTTGCGAACCTTAAGGTTAAAGATAGTAAACTTGCAAAGACACAATAAAGCTGTAAGAAATTACTTGCGAGGAAGAAGGTACAAGTTCTGCGAATTAAGGACAGCCACATAAAGAAGGTAATCGTTATCAACGCTTTACTCGTGTCATTTATCAAAGGATATGAAAAGGGTTGAGACACTCGCAATCAGAGTACTAATGCTCAAGACAAGTTCTATTATCGGACTAAACTGTCTCTTGATGACAGCAATCTTTCTGATGATGTGATTAACATTTCTAACTTAGAGTTCGATGATGGTGATATCTCACCAATTCATGAAGTTGTTACTATTAATGTTTCTACTTCTAAGGTAGAGGTTGGTGATATACATTTTGAATTTATATGTTTTGTTCTATTTTGGTTCTTTTTTTTTTATTTTTTATGGTATAAATTTTATTTAATCTTTTTACTTTTCTTTTAAGATTTTAGAAAGAAAAAATGAGGTTTAGTACCTGATGAGACAATTGCTATGATTTCGTCGCCCAATAATACTTGATCATTTTTTTTCTCCACATATACTTATATATTCCAACCTATATTTGGTTGTTGATACTCTTTCCATGAATGTTTGATGTGTTTACTTTGATACTTTTCACCTCTTTATTAAGGTTTTACTTTTGATAACTGTTTTTAGGATGATATGGTTGTAGTCATCATTTTTGGATGGCATACTTTATGGATTTACTATTTAAGCATGCTTTTGCTAGGTTTATTTTTGGGTTTGTTTGGAGCACATGGACCTCCTTTTAGTTATACTTTTTGGTGGTTATATATGAGCCTGTTTTTTAAGGCTACTTTTGGGTGTATAGACCTGTTTTCAAGCATGTTCTGAAAATTTATATATATATACTTAGTTCTTATGTATAACATACTATACTTCATCTTTTTTATGTATGTGTATTTTATTGTTTCTCCATAGAATATTTAACCATTGTTCTTAATAGAATGTCTAATCATCAAGTCTTTGGTGACTTTATTTGATTAATGATAATATACATTGTTAAATAAATTAGTTACGAATGATGTGTCTTTATTATTATGAAGTGGCCTTCAATATTTGACATGTGACTTATGTTCTTTTTGAATGTCTTATTTTATACTTAAGGTAGATAATATTTACAACCGAGTGCGATGAATAGCTTTTGTTTTGCTTGTCATAAAGGTGCGATGTATTCAATTGTTATTTGATTTTAAAATATGCGACTTAACTGGTCGTTTTTAGATTTTTTGTGACTTGTTTTAGTTATATTTTGTGCGATTTTATTTATTGATGCATCGCATGTTTGTTGTTTAACTTAAGCGACTTGTTTGAATCTCATTTTGGAGATGCAACATGATTTGTTATTTTTGAGTTATAAGTAATTATTTTACTTTGATTGTCTTTTCTAAATATAAGTATGACTGAACTATGAATAAGCCAACACAAGTTTTTTTACCATTTTAATTTTTTGTGAATTATTTAGTCAGTTTCTGTAACATGAATATTATTATGTATGTTTGTTGTTGCTTGAATTTCTTGTGGTTAATGTAGATAACTTTAGTGTGATGCATTGTCCGTCAGTATTTAATTATTGTGATAGTTATCTTACTTGAAAAAGTTTGCCTTATATATTCATTTTTAGTCTTTGCAACAAAATTAGTCTTCTTTAGGTACGACACCTTAATTATTGACTTTTTAAATTTTTGTAACTAGAACAGTTGTTTTAAGTGCAAAGTTTCGACTGTCGGCTTATTTAGTTTTTATGACTAGATTAGTCGTCTAAGATGGGATATTTCGACCATCGACTTATTTAATTTTTACAACTTGAGTAGTCTTCTTAAGTGCGACATTTCGAATGTCGGCTTATTTAATTTTTGCCACTAAAGTAGGTGTTTTAGATGTTACGTTTTAATTGTAGGCTTATTTAATTTTTTGCGCGAGTTTTTCCTCGCTAGATAATATTTTTCATATATACATTTTACGAATAAAAACATAGGGATGCCTCGCAACATCTTTGAGACAGAGAGGAAGTCATGTCTTTCCTTACATATAGGTATTTAATTCTTTATTTTTACATAAAATACTTCTTAAGACGAATGGCATTCCATGGCTTGAGTTCTTTTTTCCCTTCAATATTCACTAATATGTAAGCAACTCTTCCAATAACTGTTTTGATATGATAAGGCCTTTCCCGGTTTGAGAAAAAATTTATAGTATTCAATTCTCTTGTATTCTCAATTAATTTTCTCATGACCCAGTCACCTTGGTTCAATTACTTGGCTTTTTAAATCTTTGCCTTTGTTTATGCAATTATTGATGGTAAGCCCCATTCTGATGGTTGCGACTTCTCGAACTTCATCAACTAAATCACCATTTATGGCTAGTTGTTGTTCATTGATAATTTGATTTTTAGCAATTTTATCTTCAAGATGGGTAGCCTCACTTCTGTTGGAATCACCACTTCACTTCCATAGGTCATGGTAAATGGAATTTCATTGGTGGCTTTTCTTTTGGTAGTTCAGTATGCCTATAACATTATAGAAAGTTCTTCTAACCACTCTCTATTCTTTCTTTCTATCTTCTTTTTTGGAATGGAGAAGATGGTTTTGTTAGTTGACTCAACCTGACCATTTTCTTGATGTAGCTGCTGAAGAAGAATTTGTGAGTAATCTTTATTCTTTGGCATAGCTCCCTCATCAACTAGTTATCAAACTACTTTCTATTATCTGATATAATTACTCAAGGAATGCCAAAGTGGTAGATGATGTTATGATAAAAAAGTTTCTCTACTTCTTTTTTAGTGATATTCACATATGCCGTTGCTTTTACCTATTTTGTAAAGTAGTCTATGGAGACTAACATAACCTACCTGCCTCTTTTTTGCTTTGGGTAGTGGCCCCATAATGTCTAGTCCCCATCGTGTGAAAGGCCAAGGGCTTACTATGGAATGAAGTTCTTTTACTAACTAGTACAGGGTATGTGCGTGTATCTAACACTAGTGACATTTCTTGACAAATGCCTCTAAATATGTGATTGTGTATGGCCAAAAATATCCTTGCAACATTATTCTATGAGCCATGGATCTTTCTATTGTGTGATTCTTGTAAATTCCTTGGTGTATTTCTTCAAGGATTGCTTTAGCTTGCTCGATGCAACACATCTTAAGTAAGTAATATTCAGCGACTTCCTATACAGTTGCCCATTTATTATGAAAATTTTCAAAGCTTAAACTTTTAACTTGTAAGCTTCGTTGGCATCTTCAAGTAATTTTTGTAAAGTTAGATATTTTATAAAATAGGTCATCCAGGTATCTTCATTTTTTTTTATCATAGAGGCTTCAACTAGCTTTTCAATATTGGGGTAGTATAATAACCCAACCTTCACTTCACAAGTTCCTTCTTCATTTATATTAAATGCTTCATTAGTCATCGTGTCTGCTTGCTTTTTAACTTCTCGCGGGACCTGAATTAAGTCTAAGTGTTAAAATCTTCTAGCGAGTTCTCTTTTTTTTTTTCTAGATAAAGCTTCATTCTTTCATCTTTAGCTTCATACTCCCCAAAGAATTATTTACCTACTAGTTGAGAATCCGTCATGAGTTAGATCTCTTTCACCTGTAACTTTAGTGCCATTAGCATTCTATTGATCGTGGCTTCATACTCTGCTTTATTATTTGATACTTGATACTAAAGTTGCATGGCTTTCTTTATTACAAGCTTTTTAGGTGTTGTTATTTGAATACTAATTCCAACAACAAATTGATTTGATGACTTATCAACAAAGACTTGCCATATGTCACGCCCCAAATATTCTCAAGCAATTACTCGAGTATTTAGCGCGCGACAAGACCACCAAGAAGGGTTTTGGCCCATGATGTGTTACATGGGTTGAAGCTTCTAGAAGGCCCAATGGATTTGGGTTAATGCCACATGTGTGTGGTAGATAGGGGATTTTTTCTAGAAAAGGCATATTCTATAAGATATTCTCTTGGTAGTTAGCATCTTTGGAATATTCCTTAGCATATTCTCCTCCTTAGATGTGGACCATTGGATTAGAGTTAATCCTAGCCGTCCATTGTATATAGCTTTAGCTATAAATAGGTGGTGTTCTCATTTGAGAAACCATCCTCCAAATTGTAGAAATACTCATAGCTTGTAATTCTATAACTTTGTAATTCTATCTTTAGTAATAAAATACGAGAGCATTGTCTCAAACACTTGGTGTGCATTCTTCTTCATCTCTTTCTTTGGTTATTGGGGGTCTTGTAGGCTGCTTAGCACTAGCAAGTGTCTAAGGCCGCACGGTTTCGAGAAATCGGGTCGTGACAAGTGGTATCAAAGCGGGTTCAAAGAAGATGGTGAAGGGAGTTGCTGGATCATCGGGGATTACTAAAAGGAAGGGTAGAGACCCCAAAGCTAGGAGACATGGGAGTATTTCGCCAGAAAAGTTCGTTGATCCAAACCATGATCTAGGGGACATGGTTATGAAGCTCGGTGGTGTTGTGAGCAAGGCGACGGACCGCCTTGGGGAGTTGGAGGAGCAAGTCCAGAATGTCGAGGTAGGCCTCAATACTCAAGGTGACGAGCTGCGCTCCCTAATCGAAAGCTCCATTGACGAGCATGCTGTCAAGCAACGGGACTGGATCAAGGCTTTTCAGGAGAAGGTTTACAACACCAAGGACAAAGTTCAAGCCCAAGTAGAAGAGCTACGAAAGGGGTTTGAAGATGTTAAGGAGGATGTGGTATTGTGCAAGCGAGCGGTCGCTAATGGCGTAGCTACTCAAACTGCGGTGGCTGCACCAAGGGTCGAAGCCCCTAAACCGAAGGAGTTTAGCGGAAGACGGGATGCCAAGGAGCTTGACAACTTCTTTTGGCAAATGGAGAGGTATTTCGGCGCTATGGGCGTGCGGGACGAACACAAGGTAAGTACCGCAACTTTATACCTTTCCGATTATGCAATTCTGTGGTGGCGTAGGAAAAGCGAAGAGATTCGCAAGGGTACCTGCACCATAGACACATGGGATGAATTGCAACAGGAGTTAAAGCGCTAATTCTATCCGGAGAATGTGGCGCACGACGCTCGCAAGCGGTTGAAGGAGTTGAAACAAACGAAGTTCATTGGTGAGTACGTGGAGGAGTACTCTTTGTTGATGTTGCAGATCCGCAACATGAGTGAGGAGGACTTGTTGTTCAATTTCCTGGACGGGTTATAATCCTGGGCAGCCAATGAGTTGAAGCGACGTGGAGTGCAGAATATATCCGACGCCCTTACAATGACGGAGACGCTCATGGATTACCGCAAAGGAGATTCGGGAAAGTCCAGAAATTCTAAACCCAATCACAACAAGGGTGGGGAAGCCAAGGAATTTCAGCCTCCGAAGAACAAGGAGGAGAAAGGCAAATCACCCAAGTGGAAGGAGCAGAAACGCAATGGCCATAGAGGTAATGGCCCGAAGTCTAACTGTTTTCTCTGCGATGGGGATCATTGGGTGAAGGACTGTCCGAAAAAGAAGGCTTTCAATGCAATGTATGAGGCACAATACGAGGGCGGACAGAGCCGTATGGGTTGTATGCAGCTAGTCAATTCCCTCAAAGCCAAGCGGCGTGCCGATGCGCCAACGGGGACGGCGCTCATGTATATTGAAGCCTATGTCAATTGCATCAAGACTCAAGTGTTAGTTGATACGGGGGCTATGCACAACTTCATTAAGCGTGCGGAAGCGGAACGCTTGGGCCTTTATGTGGAGAAATGAGAGGGATACCTCAAGTCTGTGAATGCAAGAGCCAAGCCGCTGGATGGGGTGGTTCGTGGAGCTGAAATCCACCTTGGCAAATGGCACGGTGAGGTAAATTTCTCGGTAGTACCTCTCGATGATTTTGATGTGGTGCTAGGTATGGAGTTCTTACGACAGTACAATGTGGTGTTACTTCCTCAATACAACTATATGTGTATTTTAGAGGGAGGGCCTCGAATGATACCGACGGTAGACATGCCCAAGGATGGGCGATCCAAGCCAGACGCCAAAGTCCTTTCCACAATGCAACTAAGGGTAGATGCTGGGCACAAAGGAGGGTTACATTTAGCCTCAATAACGGGGGTGGATGATGCGGCAAATGGGGGCAAGGATGACATACCGAAGGCTGTTGCAGAAGTACTCGGGGAGCACAATGGGGTCAAGCCTACTGCCATATCGGAAGAACCGCCTTCAAGAGATGTAATTGAGGGCAAGTTGGAGCTTGAGATTACGCTTCCAACTATAGGGTTGACGCCTCCATCGGAGATGGGAGAGTTGCATGGGCAGCTCGAGGAGTTGTTAGATGCGTGTGTCATCCAAAAGTCCAAGGTGTCACATGATGTGCAGTTTCAGCACACGGAGTGGGTCGAAGACAAGCAGCGGCGTGTCAAGCATAGTGCGGGGGACTTGGTGATGGAGACGATACTTCCACCACAACGCAAGTCAGCACGTCCACTTCACAAGGGCCTTGATCGTGGGGACGAGGGGCCAAGGTTGATTTCCAAGAGAGTTGGCAACGTCTCCCATAAGGTGGAGTTGCCTTTGAGACAGCGGCAGTGGCGACATCAGGTACATTCCGCAAGCTGTTGGAAGCAATACCATAGAGGTACCGGAGATGCAGAATTTGAGCCACACAACCGGGAACCTTTGGGGATTTCCACATGCCATGACAAATGTGAGCAACTTAGGACGAGTCTTGAGTACTTTGTCGAGTGGAAAAGGTTTTCAGATGGGAGAGCACGCTTGGGACATGAGAGCGCACAACCAAAGTTTGCAGAACGGGGTGCGCAAGTTCCAGCGAAGACGCGACGAGGGCGTCGCGTGAATTTGGTGGGGGAGAATGTCACGCCCCAAATATTCTCAAGCAATTACTCGAGTATTTGGCGCGTGACAAGACCACCAAGAGGGGTTTTGGCCCATGATGTGTTACATAGGTTGAAGCTTCTAGAAGGCCCAATGGATTTGGGTTAATGCCACATGTGTGTGGTAGGTGGGGGAGTTTTCTAGAAAAGGCATATTCCATAAGATATTCTCTTGGTAGTTGGCATCTTTGAAATATTCCTTAGCATATTCTCCTCCTTAGATGTGGACCATTGGATTAGAGTTAATCCTAGCCGTCCATTGTATATAGCTTTAGCTATAAATAGGTGGTGTTCTCATTTGAGAAACCATCCTCCAAATTGTAGAAATACTCATAGCTTGTAATTCTATAGCTTTGTAATTCTCTCTTTAGTAATAAAATACGAGAGCATTGTCTCAAACACTTGGTGTGCATTCTTCTTCATCTCTTTCTTTGGTTATTGGGGTCTTGTAGGCTGCTTAGCACTAGCAAGTGTCTAAGGCCGCACGATTTCAAGAAATCGGGTCGTGACACATGGCTTTTGAGATAATTCTTTACTTCTTCTTTGTTTGAACCTAGTGCCTCGTCAAGGCTTTGTTCAAATTTTAGCATAAAATTTGCTACAACTTGTTCCTTCTTCATTGTTCTAGGTTTATACTTTATGTCAAAAGTGCTTAATTGCATCGCTCACTTGGTTACTCATTCAATTAGGTCTGGTTACGATAAGATTATTTTGATTGGGTAAGAGGTTAAGACAATTACCTTGTGGGCCTAAAAGTAATGTCTTAACTTCTCTGTTGTATGTGATAATACGAGTATCAACTTCTCAATCCGAGTGGACTTCAACTTCTATTAGGGTTTTACTGACATAATAAACTAGGTGCTATTGATTCTTTCTTTCAACAAATAGGACAACATTTATCGTGACATTAAACACTACGATGTAGAGAAATAATAGTTCTTTATACTTCGACGCAGCTAGAATTGGCAGACTTGCCAAACATTTCTTTAATTCTTGATAGACAAAGACTACCCAAGTCCTCATCCCTCGTTGAAATATTTTTTGATGATATCAAAGAAAGGCTTACATCGATCCAACATCCTGAATATGAATCTGTTCAGCATTGTTGCTTGCCATGTTAGCATTTGAGCTTCTTTGGCATTTGCAGGTTCTTTCATCTCTTGGAAGGTTTTAATTTGAGTAGGGTTGGCTTTGATTCCTGGTTGACTAACTATGTGTCCCAAAGGTTTCTGAAGTTACTATGAGCAAGCATTTTGTTAAGTTAAGTGTCATATTGTAATTCCTTAATGTGTCAAACACTTATTGTAAATGTTAAAAATTGTCTTCTTTTCTCTTACTTTTGATGACAATCTCATTAATGTAAACTTACATAATTTATCCCAGTATTCGCTTAAGTATTTTTATCATTAGTCGTTAGTCAGTAGCGCCAATATTCTTTAGACAAAAAGGTATGACTTTGTAACAATACGTTCCTCACTCAATAATGAAGGCTGTCTTCTCCTCGTCAACTGGGTTCATGGGTATTTTATTATTCCCTGAATATGCATCGAGGAAGGTCATCATCTCATACCTAATAGTCGTGCCGACCATCTGATTGATCTTCGGATGAGGGAAGAAATCCTTAGGGTAGGCTTTATTTAAGTCTGTGAAGTCAATGCAAACTCTTCACTTCCTATTCATTTTTCTTACCACAACTATGATCGACAGCCATTCGGGGGGTAGTGGATTTTCTTGATGAATTTGACATTCAATAGTATTTCTATCTCATCTTTTATGATCTTATTCATTTCGAAGGAAAAATACCTCTTCTTTTGTGTCACTAAGATGACTTTGGGGTTGACATTCACAGAATAACATGAGATGCTTAGATCTACTATGGGTATGTCTTCATGACTCTAAGCAAACACGTCACCATTGTTTCTCAACAACTTGATTAATTCAACAACATACTCTTCTTACAACTTAGTTCTTATAAGAACTTTATGTTCTGGTTTTAAAGTATCTAAAGGCATTTATTATGTAGGCTCAATTTCAGCTAGCCGCACCTTTTTAGATATAGATGATTCTTCTTTGTTTTGTGGAGCAAATTCTTCAACTCACGGTTTAAAAACTTCATTTTGTGGTTCTGTAACTTTATTAACATTAAAGTTTTGCCTTTTTGCTCTTTTTTGTCCCTTTATTCCTCCTAATTTTCTTTTGATAAGTCCCCTTAAAACCTATTGTAATTGCTATTTGGTGGGATTTGTATCTCTTCTAAACTTAATAATTGCTTAATTTAAATAAGAATACATGGCTTTTTATATGCTTTAATTTCATTTTGTAGGTTTCAAGTTAATAAAGTTATTTGGGATGAAAATTCAAAAAAAATAAGCAAAAAAACCAAATATGCTATAATGTCGTGAACAGTACATGCGCTACAGTGCATAGATAATGTCGTGCTACAGTTCTACGCCCAGGCGTCAAAAAACCCAAGTTTTAGGGTCCATGCGCCAAAATGGGCTCCCATTGGCAAAATGCTCAGCTCCCAAGCACCAAAAAGTGGAGTCTAGGCGCCAAAAGGTGGCGCCCAATTAATACCTCTTTTCTTGCCCTAATTTGAAACTTATAAATGCTACCATTTAGCCACTTCTCAAATTATCAAATAGGAGCATGAAATAGAGAGAGAAACTCTGGTTTTTAATGAGAGAAACACTATTAAATCTTGGAGTAAAGAAGATTATTGAAGATTAAAGACTCTAAAGGCTTCTCAAACTAGTTTCTTCTCCTCTCTCTACTTCAATTATATTTATTTATAATTTATAATTGTATTTTGTATTGATTTGAACATAAGTGCGTTTATGAACATTTGAATGAATATAATTGAATATTTAACTATGTATTGCTAGATTATATGTTTTAGAGCTTAATGGAACTCTATTGAACTCTATGTATTGATATTGTTTTGTGATTAGTGACTATTTGATATTTATTCATTTATGTCTTTTATATGTTTAATGCTTCTAATTACATTAGGAAATGGATTAGATGAATTAAACATTTGGGTTATGTGCTTGGGAAAGTTTAATCCATATGTTGGTTGTAAAAGTTATAACTTTGAGTTTATTGAGTTGGGAGACTAATGAACTTAGGGTAGTCACATAAAGGTAGCTTAATGCGTGTATGTATAATGGGTTAGATAGGGATATCAACTTGTTTGTATATGCATAGAGTCTTATTCAGCACTCGGGAGAAGGAATGAGATTATTCTTAAGCTTTTGATTAATGAATGTATTAGATTAGTTGTTAATCATAAATGATAAAGAGCATAGAAATAATAAAAAGAAATCAAGTCCCTTGAACCCCATTGCCATAGAACTCTCATATCCTTAATTTATCAGTTTATTTAGTTTAAAGTATTTTAATTTCATAATTCAACTTATCCTTTAAATTAGCTTAGATAAAGTTAGGTTGTCAACACAGTAGTAATTAGCATTAATTTAAGATACCAATCTTCGTGGGAAGGATACTCACTCATCACATTATTACTTGATCACAACCCGTGCACTTACGGTTACAATTCGCGTGTGTATAATTCCACGAACAGGACTCTACAACTTTGTTGATGCATATGTACTTATAGCATTTTCTTCTTTCAAATTCACTTGGTAGCATCTTCTTGCTACTTGTTGATCTTCTTTGATGGTAGCTATTCCCAAGCCTAAGCCATCCTTGGCTTTGCACCTTATCTTTTGGTGTAAAGTGAATACTACTCTATGCATATTATAGATCCAATCTCTACCCATGATGGCGTGGTATTTAAAATGAGCATCTACTATTAAAGAGTTCACTATCAAAGTCCTTTGAGCTGTTATAGCTTGTAAGCTTATCGACCTTACATATACTATTTCAATTACATTGAAAACAATTACTGATGACTTACCTGTGACAATCTCTGTTTCCTTTAAACTCATCTTCTGAAAAGTGCTCAAAACGATAATATCTACACAACTTTCACCATCAATTAGGACATTTGAGATTAAGTACATAGATTTTTGTAGAGTGATCACAATAGATGGTTATGCGGTAAATGATGCCTATCAATCTTCGTCTGAGAACCCAATATAGTTGGAGCTACTTATTGTTGCTTGATTAACAGACATGAGCACAGTTGTTGGTAGAAGTACTTCATTCACTTATTTAGCTTGAGCAAGCTTTCTTTCTTTATGCCTTCTTTCATTCTTGGTAATGCTTTCAACATCCAGCCTGCCGCTGATAGTGAGAGTCTATAATTACTGGAAGATTACATCAGTTACTACTTCAAAGTTATCTGGGAGATATTTTTACATACTGGCTATCACTATATCTTTGAGAGCTTCAAACATTCTTTCTGCAGTAGAACTATCATTGTATTCAACATCACTACTTTTATTATCATCACTTGAATGAGGATCTTTGTTATTGTTAAGTCTGCTATATTTACACAACGAGATTACTGATGGGGTTATATGATTTTTGCTTCTCATGATGTGATGTTAGGAGTGGAATGTCTTGTTGCTCGTTGCCACGACTTTCTAATGGAAAAAAATGCTTCACTCTTGAGAATATATTTGGCCACAATACCTGTTCGCGCCAAGTCATCAATTTGAGATTTCAATGTTTTGCATTCATTTATGGTATGTATGTGATCGTTGTGGTACAAACACTTCTTGCTTTTGTCTCATTGATCAGCCGAGGCTCTTATTAGTTTCTAGACTGTGAAATAATCCTCTGTGCTTGTTATCTAACCCTATCTTCTCTACTGAAGTGTTGAGAGGCAATTCAAGTAATTGCAGAAAAGTTCAACCTCCTTTCGCGACTTCTATAGTGCATTAAAGAATGTATATATGTGATTGTGTACATGTTAAAAAGTTTAAAATGCATGTCTTACATACATTCTGTAGTGGAATAAAGTAATATAATCAACATTTACATATTATAACTTTATCAAAAATAGTATAAAAATTGAATACATACCTTTGTAGACGATTCAATGAAAATTGTTGAACTTTGAAGCCATTTAAGCTCAAAATAAAGTCTTCTCTTGAACAATTCTAGAGTCCAACATTGGTAGGATCATAGTAGCTAGAATGGTAGCGTTTTATCACTATTTCATGCAGGAATCAAATTATGTTCAATAATTGAACTAATTTATGCATCAAATGTTTAAAGATTGAGTTTAAGGACTAAAATGCAACTTTCTCAAAGTTGCCATTTTTCTCTCAAATATTTTGCACTAATTTTTTATTCTCTAAATCAATTACACACTAAATTAAACTTTTTTATTTGTTTTGTTAAGCCTAAGACTTTCCATGTAGACAAATGTCACTTATGTTGTCCATTCAAGCACTTTGCATGGAAGACATTTATCATATACAACTCCATGCATAGTGCAATTTGTCACAAAAATGGTCATGCTTGGATGCTATATGTACATTTTGTTTTTCCATGTAATAGGTACATATTTGCAACATGTACAAACTATAGTTTCTTTTTTTCAGATAGGTCCTAAAACATATCCTATTTTTTGAAACCTTCCGAGATAGATCTGTATGATCCGTATCATTACCCCAGTGCTCAACGTACACACTTTATATTGTGAGACTCTCTAACTTCATACCTGTTTATTTTACGAAACACTTTCATAAGTTGTTGAATGATTCCCTACACACATGTTACGAATATTACAAAATGGCGTGTTAAACCATAAAAGTTAAGGTCAACCATATTTGTATAATTCCTCTGTTCCCTATCCTTAGAAGAGCAGAATATAGATCATCACAATCAAATCTCTATATGCTCGATCATAAACTTATCTTAAGATTTGTATTTCTATAAACAATATCTGCAATCTCTTTTATGATATTGTTTAACCTTATGAAAAATATTTTTTTTAGATTTTATGCTTGTGGATACAAGACTTCCTGAAAATAATCTCGGAGCATCAAGATATATAACTTACCCATATTAGCTGACGGATCCTATATCTACACACACCAAACTCCATGAGCATCGAACTATACCCAACAACACTCAACAGTCAGACTATAGAATGCATCTCCATGATTTGTTAAGACTAACCATATGAACAATTCAAATATAGATATACACAAATCTGAAAAGATATCGATCGGCTCGTGTCGGTAACTATAGATTATGAACGATATTTTTGAGAACCTAATATGCAATGATATTTCTTAACACAATTTACAACTTTTTACAACTACGTCATTATTATATTATTCTCAAGTCTTTGTCCTTATTTCAGACAAGATTTTAACTCTTTAGAATTGCTAACTTTAGCGATAACCTTAATTTTTAGATTAGATCTAAACTCTTTTAGATCTACAATATTTGAAAAAGTTACAAGCTTCTTACCGTATAATTATGTATTAACAATTATTATTAAAATATTTACTCTATATCAAAAAGGCACATAAGCAACATCTCCAACAACTTCTTAGTGATAAAGGAGATGTCACCCTCTATCTATAATCTAGTTTAGTATTGGGCCATTTTTGAACTTCACAAGAAATAAGTCCAGTTACAACTTTTACCGTCATTTTGTGACTCCTTCTTAAACGATTTTCTTCCATGTGAAGAAAGGACTCTGTACACCGAAATGATTCTTTTATGCTTCTTGCAGGTTATTATAAAATATTTTCATAGACATGAATATCTGGCAGCAATCCTTGAAGAAGGTTATAGGAGGGGAAGCATCATCAAGGTTCTTAATCTACATATACATCTCTCTAAAAAGCTTGACATAGTCTTTTAATAATTTTTTGGATCCTTCCTACACAGTGGCTAAGTCAAATACATTGACCTATTGCTGGTGAGTTGTTTGGAAGTTATTGATAAACAAATCACAGAAGTTGTTGAAGGACTTGATTAACCTTGGAGGCAGGTTCTGGAACCAGGTCATTGCATTGCCAATTAACATTAGAAGAAACAATTTGCACTTTAGGGCATCACTATAATCTTCATGGGACATGATCTACTTGAATGAATACATATGACTAACTAGATCAGTGTTGCCTTTATATTTTATGAATTGAGGCATATAAAAATTGGACGACTTCTTTTGATTTTGATCTCTTTTAAGAATGGAGATTCTTGCAGCTTTCAAGTTGAGAAAGAGTAAGAAGTGCTAGGGGCATGAATCTAATGGCTTTGTAATTGTTCATCAAATAACTCCTACATGCGAGCTTTTAACTTTTCTTCTGGCAAGTAAGTCATAAGAGATGGTTTGATAGTTGTTGTAGAAGAAATGATTGGTGTAGTCACAGCTAAAAAGACTCATAGTGATGTGTTACAAACTAGCGACTTTGTTGTGAAGCTTACTTGAGGCTGTTGTGTCACCTGCAAGCTCAAACTTTGATGTTTCACTGCCTGTGGTGGCACCACCAAAGGTGGTATATGTTGTTGCAAGGTTAGGTCATCATTGTATAGAATATTGATATTTTCTGGGGACTCGCGGTGTTATGCCAATTGAACTCACAACTCTTTATTTTTCTTCAAAATGTCTTTCAAGTAATTTTTCTACTATACAAAGGTTTTGGAAAATTGCTCCATTTTGGTAGCTTGCACGTTAAACTTTTGTTACATTACTAATATTCAATCAGCGACTTATGGTGGAGCTGTTGGTGGTAGTGTATTTAAGGAAGCTGCGACTTGCTAGCTATGAATTTCCTCTTGATTCTTAAAGTTCTGCTTATGTTGCTAGAATGAAATTTTATTTGCTTTAGAAGACCTGCGAGTCTGACGATTGTCCATCTTTATATCTTTACAGCTATCTTTTTGAGTTTTCCGTTAGGAGGAAGCAGAAAGTAACTAGAAATGTTAATTTCTTTTGGCTGAGATAATAATACTTACGTCTGAGATTATTTGTCTATTACTTATATGTGATAAATATAGATGTTTAGAGTGTATAAATACAAAAAAAATTGAATAAAAGATCAATTTCATAAACAAACCCGCAAGTTGTCCAAGCCCTTGCAAAGCTTTTATCGCAGATCATTATGCACGATGAGTTATTGTACACCGCGGGTTGATGTCTTTGCTTCTAATAAGAATTACTTACTATAAAAGCTCAACCTCAACATGATATATAGTTCATTTATTATGGAATAATAATACCATAAATAATTTGATATATGGGAATATAGTAAGTTGATATAAGCATAATGTAAACATAATTAAGTACAAATATAATTCATAAATAACCATCGTTTATTGCAATCAAATAACTGCAAATATTAAAAATAAAGTAACACATTACCAAGGTAATGCCATGATCAATGAACGGTGATCATGTGTTGGACGGTTGGTAGTTGATGAAATTTGATGGAATATAGTTATGAATAGAATATTTTCTTTATAAAAATCAGACTAATGTATTTAAGACTATTATTTGTGCATCATAAAATAAATTATGAATGAGAAAATTGTTGGTGCTGTGTGCATTTGTACTGTGTTATAGATGAATGTGTGCATTTTAAACAATTTAAAAAATTGCATGTCTCACATGCAACGCAGCAAAAATATAATACACATTTAAAATAATCTAGTTGGGGATATGGTGGACTTCCTCAAACTAAAATAGTAATTTTTTTTTCAGAACTATTTAAAATAACTACTATTTCTAATATTTTTGTTATCTCTCGAATGTATGTTAACTCTTAACTCTAACTTACCTTCAGAAATCATATATTATGACAATACTACAATTTCCTTTATATAGCAATCATTGCCACCCTTTTAAGCTAATTAAAAAAAATACAGCGTCTAATGTTTAACAAGCATGACAGTGTATAAACTTTACATTGTCATACTTCTTTAAAATAATAAACAGCAACTTAAAAGAGCTGTTCGATTATATGAAGAATAAATGATTAAAATTCTTTGTTTTAAAGGCATGTTAATGCTTAAATAAAAGCATGACAATATCATTTACTTTACAAGAGTAACAATTCACGCGACAGTAAAAATAATATATAATAGTTTAACAAATTCAAATAGGAAAATGGATTTGGTTTTTATATATTTTATAAGTAAAATATTAATTACACCCTTTTTATTAATTTAATTTCTTAAAAATTTTATCTATTAATACTTAAATTAGTACCCATATAAATTATTGGTAAAATTTGAGATATACACTAAGTAGATAAAAATATCAAGTCTCACTTGCCACAATTTTAGTTTTAACAATTAAATGTTAACTACTCCCGAGATACTCTAAAGTAAATGAGTGAATAATTAATTTAATTTAAATAAAATAATAATTATTTTATTTAAATGGTAGTTATATCTATCAATACTTAATTTAGTACCCATACAAATTATTGTCACAATTTGAGACATACACTAGGTAGATAAAAGTGTCAAGTTTCACTTGACACAATTTTAGATTTAACAATTAAACCTTAACTACTCCCTGAGAGACTCTTAGATAAATTCATATTTTCTAAAACTTTTCAGATCGAACAATTTGATCTGGTGCGCTACCCACGTGCTCAACGCGTACACTTCATATAGTGAGACTCCCTAGGCTTACACCTATTTTGTTTCACGGAATATTTCTATAAGTCCATAACCAATGCCCCCCCCCCACACACATTATGGATAATACAAAATGGCGAGCTAAACCATACAAGTTGAAGTTAATCCATATTCGTACAATCCCTCCATTAGTAATATTCTAGAAGAGTGGAGACATAGATCAATAGCGTCAAGTCCCCTATTACTCAACCATAAACTTATCTCTTTTGATTCGTATTCCAATAAATAATATATGCAAATTCATTTGTAATATTATTTACTCCACAAGAAACTCTTTCCCGAGTTAAATGCTTATGGCCATAAGACTTCCTAGAATACAATCTTAGAGCATCTGGATATTTAACTCACCCATATGAGCTGACAAATCTCATATTTACACATAGCAGACTCTATAAGTATCGGACCATACCCAGCGACACCCAGCGGTCAGACCATGAAAGGTCTCTGACATGTGTGGAACCTAAGTATGGTGGATCACTCATAAGCCTGTCATGGTGCTCAGGTCTAGGGACCACGAATACTACTCAACTCAAGAAGACCCTCCACTGACAAATTTATGAAAAATCGATTGGAGGTCTTCATTGAGTCTAATTCAGTATCCAGTCCTTACTAAATACATGTATATCTATATGAGCTTCACTAAGCTCACGGTTTACTAAGATAAACCATCTGGACTATTCAAATATGAACATACACTAATCTACATAAATCGGTTCCATTCGATAAGCCCTGTATCGATGGAAATAAATCAGGAACATTTAATTTGAGAAAATATTTACACAATGATATTTCTTAACAATGCTTGCAACTATTTGCAACTATGTCATTACAGGTATATTCTCAGGCCTTTGTCCCATTTCAGATAAGGTTCTAACTCTTTAGACTTGATCTAAACTCCTTTAGATCAATATAATATCTGAAATATTACAAGCATCTTACCTAATAAAATTAATTAGCGATTTAATAAAATATTTATTTATTACATAAGTATGAAAATATAATATTCATATAAAATTGGGATGGCACATGAGCACAAATCCCAACAACTCTCATCTGCTCTAGTGCTATTCGTAGTGGTATTTAATACCTAACGACTCTACGTGTTTCTCAAACACTTTTGGAGTTAAGGCCTTAGTGAGTGGGCCCGCTACATTATTTTCAGAATCAACTCTATAAAAAATAACATCTCCTCGAGCCAAGATCTCTCTAACAATGTGGTTTTTCTCTCTACATATTTAGATCTCTAATGTGCTCTTGGCTCTTTTGCCTGTGCTATAGCCCCGTTGTTGTCGCAATATAATAGGATAGGATCTACGAAACTTGGGACTATACCAAGTTCTGTGACAAACTTCTTTATCCACACTGCTTCTTTTGTTGCTTCTAAAGCTGCAATGTATTCTGCCTCTGTGGTAAAATCAGCTGTGGATCCCTATTAGACACTCTTCCAACTTATGGCGGCATCATTGAGAATAAACACATATTCGGATGTAGATTTTCTATTATCTGGATCAGACTGAAAGTCTGAGTCAGTGTACCCTCTTATCTGTAAGTCAATTTCTCTATATATGAGAAACTTATCCTTTGCACCATTAAGGAATTTAAAGACATATTTGATTGCCATCCAATGGTTGTCACCTGGATCAGACTGGTACCGACTCGTAACACTTATAGTCATACTGATATCAGGTCTCGTACAGATCATTACATACATCAAGCTTCCAACAGCTGATGCAAAAGGAATGTTAGACATTCTAACCATCTCATCTTCCTTCTGAGGACATATTTTTCTCGAAAGATGAATGCCATGTCTAAAAGGTATATTAACTGTCTTACAGTTACTAAAACTATACCTTTCCAAGACACTATCAATGTATGAAGATTGGGAGAGTCCTATGAGCCTCCTAACTCTATCTCTATAAAGCTTTATACCCAATATATAAGAAGCTTCTCCCAAATATTTCATGGAGAAATTCTTACTAAGGTAACTTTTTACTGACTATAACATACCGATATCATTTCCAATGATCAGTCTATAAATGGATTTCTTCAGTTTGCATACAAAATCAGAAAAAAGGCTGGATGCAAAACCTTTCGGCTGTTCCATGAATATCTCTTCATCGAGATATCCATTTAGGAACGTTGTCTTTACATCCATCTGCTAAATTTCAAAGTCATAGTATGCAGCAATTGCTAATAAAATCCTTATTGATTTAAGCATCGCAACTGGTGCAAAGGTTTCCTGAAAATCGATCCCAGATCATTGAGTATAATCTTTTGCTACCAAACAGGCTTTGAAGGCTTTTACCTTTCCATCGAGCCCACGCTTCTGCTTGTAAACCCATTTATAACCGATAGGAACTATACCTTCCAGAAGATCAACCAAGTCTCAGACTTGGTTTTAATGCATAGAGTCAATTTCGAATTTCATGGCATCTTGCCATTTTCATGAATCAATATCCAATATTGCCTCTCTGTAGGTTAAAGGATCATTTCCTTCTACTAAAAAAATTTCAGAGATACCTTCAGGTATCATACCATACCTTTCGGGTTGCCTTGATATTCTTTGTGACCTACGTAAAGGGTGTGTAAAATGTAATTTGCTCAATTGAGCCTGTGGTTCCATCTGTGGTTCATTTTGATTGAATTCATTAAGATCAATCTTTCTACAATCCCCATAATCTATTAGAAACTGTTTCTCTAGAAAAGTGGCATTCCGAGCAACGAACACATTTCCTTCCTCAAGATCATAGAACTGGTATCCCATTGAGTTCATAGGATAACTAATGAACCGATACTTGTACCTCCTAGGTGCAAGTTCATCCTGTTGTGTAACTGTTACATAAGCAGAACAACCTCAAATCTTAAAATATTTAAGACTTGGAATTTTTCCAGTCCATATCTCATAGGAAGTGGAAGGAACGGCTTTAGACGAAACTCTATTTAATACATGAGCAGCAGTATGTAGAGCATAGTCCCAAAGATATTTAGGGAGATCGGTGAAACTCATCATCGATCAGACCATATCTAATAAAGTCCGATTCTTCATCTCTGAAACACCATTGTGCTGCGGAGTAGTTGGAGGACTATACTGAGCGAGAATTTCATTCTCCTTTAATTAATTTAGAAATTCATTGCTTATGTATTCATCGCCTCGATCTAATCGAAGGTATTTGACATACATACCGGTTTGTTTCTCTACTTCAAGTCTATATTCCTTGAACCTTTCAAAGGTTTCAAACTTGTGTCTCATAAGAAACACATAACTATATCGTGACAAATCATCAATAAAGGTTACAAAGTATTGAAATCCACCCATAGCAATGTGATTCATTGGACCACATACATCACTATGTATAAGTTCCAATAAACCAGTGGCACGGTGTCCAACACTAATAAAAGGAGATTTGGTCATCTTTCCTTGAATACATGATTCACAAACTTAATAAGGTTCTATAGTTAAATCAAGTATTCAACCATCCTTAACCAGACGGGATAGGCGTCTAACGTCTATATGACCAATCTCATATGCCACAATTCTGTTTCATTGAAGGTTCCCGAACTACTTGCTATGTTTACCTGTACATTCATAACATTTTGTGCTGTATTCAAAATATAATGACCATTAATTAACTGACAATCAACTATCAAAATATTATTCATATCATATAAATATAAGGAACGATTCTGTATATACATATGATAACCCTCACTATCAAGTACAGAAAGGGATATTATTTGTCTTAAAATACAGGGTACAAAAAAGACAGTTATACAATACTATAGTTCTATTACATGAGAGACATAAATCTAAATGTCCTACAACCTCGACCTGAAGGAAATCTCCATTTTCAACACGAAGCTAAATCTCTCTCGGTTATAACAGTCTAACTTTCCTCAGACCCTACAACATATTACAGATGTGAGAATGAGAAACAGTATCCAATACCCAATCAGAATTAGCATCATATGCTAAAGAAATGTCAATAATAGGTAAACATATACCTGAGGGATTCTTCTTTATTGAGGCAAGGCATCTCTAGCAATTTCTCTTCCAGTGTCATTCCTTACCACAGTGGAAACATTTTCCTTTATCTTTCTTCTGTGGTTTGGATATGGGTCGCCTTTGAGGACCAATCCTGGGTGCCTGCCTCACCTTTTTTTTCTACTTTCCTTTAGGCTTCCCAGAATCCCTAAGAACAGAAGATGAAGCACCCTGAACAAAGAATGACGATCCCACTTTGTTCATGTCCTCTTCTGCCATCTTCAATATATTATAAAGTTCAGCATAAGACAGGGTCATTCCCTGCATATTAAAATTCATTATGAATTGCCTGAAAGACCCCGGAAGCGACTGGAAATCAAACTATTCCCCAAATATTTATTCAATATAATGTCCATCGTCTCCAACCTCTCGATTATAGAAATCATATTGAGGACATGGGGACTGACTGGACTGCCCTCATAAAGTTTACACTGAAAAAGGGATTTAGCAACCCTATATGCCTCAATCTAAGGGTGGTCACCAAACAGCTCCTTCAAATAGAGTATAATGCTAAAAGCATCACCTTATATGAGCATGCTCTCTCTGCAAAACTGTAGACATAGAGGCAATGACGTAAGATTTAACTTTTAAATCATCATCCAGCCATTTCTGATAAGTCACCATCTCCTCTGATGTGGCTTCATTAGAAATTCCTGTAGGCATACGCTGATCTATCACATATCAAGTTTTTCAGAATCGAGAACGATTCTCAAATTCATCAACCAGACTCTATAGTTTTCAGTGCCTTTAAGTTAGTTCGCATCCAATATGCATGCCAACGAATTAGAAGAAGTCATTTTATCTTCACAAGAGAAAATAAGAGATGTTAGCAAAAAATAAATATTTTAATTGCTAATTTTCATTTTAGATTAAGGATATAATCAAATTATATATTTTTAAATCTAAAATACCCTCCCACTGCATTACATAATCCCTTAAATCTCTCAAAAGGGAAAACAACAAATTTAAACTCTTTAAATTGTACAGCAAGAAATAGATCCATTTGGCATTTTACTAAGGTCTCACGCTTTAGTAATATTAGCCATTGTAAAATCTCAAAATGTAGACAACTCTTATTAATTGCATTTATATGCAACTCTTATCACTAATGCTAAATACACCTTATCCTCACGTTTAACAATATTGGATAAGTGTATTTTAAATTACCTTGTCAATAATCAAATATATATTATTAATACTACCCTCATGCTTTAGTAATATTGGGCAATACGTTCGCATATATTTACCTCATCTTATGTTTAACCGGTATAGTCAAAATCACACCAACCATAACCCTCACGCTTTAACAATATTGGGAAACGCCAATATGACTTGACTAATAGCGTATTGACAAGACGGATCAACGTGTAATATTATTCTTAATCATACATTTATTTTGTGCAAACACAACTAACCCCCACCAGTATGACTCCCATTGTGATTACCCACACAAATAATTAGTCCACAATATTTATCACATTTATAACGATTATAAATTGTAAAAAATAAATCATTTATTTTTAAACTCCAAAAAAAAATTAAATATTTAAAGTAACCGGCGTAATTAAATTATGCCGCGTACATTCTAAATATAAGCACATAGCACGGTGCTCTGATACCACTTTTGTTGGTGGTGCGTGCATTTGTACTGTGCTACAGGTGAATGTGTGCATTTTAAACAATTTAAAAAATTGCATGTCTCACATGCAACGCAGCGAAAATATAATACATATTTAAAATAATCTCATTACACTAATGAGATTAGGAGACTCACCCTTGAAGCGTGCTTTGATCAATTCTAGTTGGAGATGTGGTGGACTTCCTCAAGCTAAAATAGTAACTTTTTTTTTCAGAACTATTTGAAATAACTATTATTTCTAATATTTTTGTTATATCTCAAATGTATGTTAACTCTTAACTCTAACTTGCCTTCAGAAATCATATATCATGACAATGCTACAATTCTCTTTATATAGCAATCGTTGCCACCCTTTTAAGCCAATTAAAAGAAATACAACGTCCAATGTTTAACAAACATGACAATGCATGAACTTTGCATTGTCATGCTTATTTGAAATGATGAACAGCAACTTAAAAGAGTTATCCGATTATATGAAAAATAAATGGCTAAAATTCTTTGTTTTCAAGGCATGTCATACTTAAATAAAAGCATGACAATGCCATTAACTTTACGAGAGTAACAATTCACGTGACAGCAAAAATAAAATATAATAGTTTAACAAATTCAAATAGCCAACTCACGGAAAATGGATTTGACTTTTATATATTTTATAAGTAAAATATCAATAACACCTCTTTTGTCAATTTAATTTATTAAATTTTTTATTTATTAATACTCAAATTAGTACTCATATAAATTATTGGCACAATTTGAGATATACACTAGATAGATAAAAATGTCAAGTCTCACTTGATACAATTTTAGGTTTAACAATTAAATCTTAACTACTCTCCGAGAGACTCTAAAGTAAATGAGTGAATAATTAATTTAATTTAAATAAAATAACAAATTTTTTATTTAAATGGTAACTATATCTACTAATACTCAATTTAGTACCCATACAAATTATTAGCATAATTTGAGACATACACTAGGTAGATAAAAGTGTTAAGTTTCACTTGGCACAATTTTAGGTTTATAAATTAAACCTTCGCTACTTCTTGAGAGACTCTTAAATAAATTTACATTTTCTAAAACTTTTCAGATGGAACAATTTGATCCGGTGTGCTACCCACGTGCTCAACGCGTACACTTCATATAGTGAGACTCCCTAGACTTACACCCATTTCGTCTCACGAAATATTTCTATAAGTCCATAACCAATGCCCACACACACATATTATGGATAATACAAAATGGCGAGCTAAATCATACAAGTTGAGGTTAATCCATATTCGTACAATCCCTCCATTATTAATATTCTAAAAGAGTAGAGACATAGATCAATAGCGTCAAGTCCCCTATTACTCAACCATAAACTTATCTCTTTTGATTCGTATTCCAATAAATAATATATGCAAATTCATTTGTAATATTATTTACTCCACAAGAAACTCTTTCTCGAGTTAAATGCTTATGGCCATAAGACTTCCTAGAATACAATCTTAGAGCATCTGAATATTTAACTCACCTATATGAGCTGACGGATCTCATATTTACACACAGCGGACTCCATAAGTATCAGACCATACCCAGCGACACCCAGCGGTCAGACCATAAAAGGTCTCTAACATGTGTGGAACCTAAGTATGGTGGATCACTCATAAGCCCGTCGTGGTGCTCAGGTCTAGGGACCACGAATACTACTCAACTCAAGAAGACCCTCCACTGACAAATTTATGAAAAATCGATTGGAGGTCTTCATTGAGTCTAATTCAGTATCCAGTCCTTACTAAATACATGTATATCTATATGAGCTTCACTAAGCTCACGGTTTACTAAGATAAACCATATGGACTATTCAAATATGAATATACACTGATCTATATAAATCGGTTCCATTCGATAAACCCTGCATCGATGGAAATAGATCATGAACATTTAATTTGAGAACATATTTACACAATGATATTTCTTTGTAATGCTTGCAACTATTTGTAACTATGTCATTACAGGTATATTCTCGGGCCTTTGTCCCATTTCAGATAAGGTTCTAACTCTTTAGACTTGATCTAAACTCCTTCAGATCAATATAATATCTGAAATGTTACAAGCATCTTACCTAATAAAATTAATTAGCGATTTAATAAAATATTTATTTATTACATAAGTATGAAAATACAATATTCATATAAAATTGGGATGGCACATGAGCACAAATCCCAACAAAAATAATAAAATAATAGTTCATTTAATATTGGCCTAACAACTTTATTTTTATAAACTCTTTTTTTAATTTCTTATTCTAAAATAAATGCTTTTTTTTTAATGTTCTTAACATGACAATCCCATATCAATAAAATATATTAATAAGTTATTATAAATATCAAGAATTTAAATATGAAAGAATTTAAAAAAATGAAAAAAATAATCAATTAAAATTCTAAATAATGGTGGAATATATGTGAGCCAAGGTGGTTCCACTTTTATAGACTTATAGGCCTCGTGTTTTTTATTTTTCTTGTCACATTAAAATAATTAAAATAATAGTAAAAGAATAGTGTGATGTGCATGACCTAAAAAGGCTTCACTATTCTAGACATATAGGTCTCACATTTCACTCTTTTTTTAATATCAAAATAATAAAATAATAATAGAAAGGTAGTGGGATATGTATGGGTAAAATAATTTCACTTTTTTAGGCACTTTTGTAGGTACATGGTCCCCTACACTTCACTCTTCTCTTGTAATATTAATATAACAAAATGATTAAAATCATAATAAAAAAGTGGTTGAAAATGCATAGGTGAGATGGTTCTCTTTTTTAGGTGCATTTTTAGGGACATGGGCGTCATGCCCTTTCCTTTCTTATTTTTTTGAATAGAATAATAACAATGCAATGTATTAAAAAGAGATACATTAACTAACTTAAGATTATTCTTATGTAAGGCGCCGTTTGTTTTTCCAAAAAAAGGCGCACTTTAGAACTTTTTACTTTTGTCTTCAAATAAAAATAAAATAGATGCGTCATGTCATTATTTGATATTTTTCAAATAAATTATAGCCACTACAATACTTTAACCAAATAAATGAATAACTCAAGATCAATGAATGTGATTAAATGACCCCAAAATCATATCAAAATCGTATAATCAAAATACAATATCAAGAAATTAGAACAAAATCAAAGATCATCATCAACACATTTATGACCGTGCGATCTTATTGTAATCAAGTTATAATTGTATGATTATGTATATTAATTAATCAAATCTTAATCATATGATTTATGCAGATAAAGAGTTGCGCGGCAACTACAAAATAGGAATTTGATAGAATATAGAATAAGGATATACAAACAAGAACCAATCCTAATGAAAAGGCAGAATAAATTAGGTTGGTAAGTAATACCACTCCTAGGCACCCTAATATAAGACCCAATCCCAAAAAATTAAAAGAAAATCATGTATCGGTCCAGGAAAATCTATTATATTAAAATAAGAGATAAATAAATTGAAATATTTTTCATGACCTTATTGAATCGACTAGCAAATTTTTTTTTATGAGACCTTTCCAATTGAATTAAATTTTAATCTACTAAGTGGGAATTGATACGGGTACAATTATTGGATCTACTTTGTGTTTTTCTTTATTTGAAATGGCAATTTGAAATTGAAACTATATAATTCTAAAAAAGTATGTATATATTACTAGACTTTCACTTTCAATACAAATTAAGTTGTACTTCTCTTCACCCAATCAATAGTTGGGATTTGTAGTTAGTGACCAAGCAAAGAAAAAAACCTTATTCTTTTATACCAAAATGAAACCTTAGGAATTGGAAATTAAGAGGTTTCCCCTTTTTTTAGGCGAATTCAAAATTGTTCGAATTGTAAATTCGTCAATTACTGACATTGGTAAATGACTTTAAGCAATTTGATTATTATTCAATTCGTGACGGTCGTAAGTAGCAAGTTCATATTCTTCAATCATTGATAAACAATTTTTGGACAATACTCAACGCAGTTGCCACAAAAAATACAAAATTCCAAAATCAATACTATAATTAAGCAATCGTTTCTTTCGAATATTTGTTTCCAAATTCCAATCAACAACAGGCAGATCTATATGGCATACGCGAACACATACTTCACAAGCAATACATTTATCAAATTCAAAATGGATTCGACCACGGAAACACTCTGATGTGATTAATTTTTCATAAGTATATTGAATAATGACAGGTAAACGATTTGTTTGGGATAAGGTAATCGTGAAACTTTGACTAATATACCTTGCTGCGTGTATTGTTTGTTAACTATAATTCATAAACCCAATTACCATAGGGAACATATCGTGAATATCTATGAATAATTTGAGTTTCTTTCTTTCTCTTGTTTGAGACAAGTGGTGAATATAGTATTCCTTTTTTCTTTACAGCGAAAGAAGTTAGGAAGAAGTTGTTAATAATAGATTACCGAGAGAAATGGGTAAAAGAAATATTCAGTAAAGATTTAATAGTTGGTCCATTTTTAGTGTAGGTAAAGTCCATCACGTTGTAATCTTAATCATAAACAATTATAAATACCATGATTAACAAGATATAATCATAATTGTTTGATTATGATCATATGACTTGTGAAAAATAAAAGTAAGCTGCAAAGATTGATCATGAATCGAATGATCAATAACTGATGATCACATGGTTCATATAGTGGCTAAATCTTGATCAACACATGATTCTAATTAAAATAAAATTATTACTGCACATCGATACCAAGTTGAGAGGAGACGGGCCAACTCTTGAGATATGCTCTGATGACTAGCCTGGACAGGCCTCTTCTAAAAAAAGGTACTAGTTAAACCAAAACTTAGGCATGGACCTATTACCCTAACGGCTTCCTTACCTCAGCAAGACTTATGGCAGTTCTGGCCTAATCAAGATTCTACTAGAATATAATGGTGATACTGGCCTTTTACAAGGATTCGAGAGCTCCTCCCTTGTCGAATCTCTAGCTATATCATTCTTTTTAAGGTTATAGTTGCTAGGAGAATTCTAAGAGTAGTTTAGATAAACATAGTTATTAAACACAAATTTTATTTATTGTCTCGTTCTATTTACAAACTGAAAAAAAAAAGATCTTTTTATAGACTCATTGACTTTGACTTCTTGGCACTAATGGCCGACAACACATTTATGACTTCAAAGACTTTTAGACTAATACATAGACTTTTAGACTTTTGGCCAAATTAACTTTAATGATTAGAAGGACTTTGATAGACCTTGCATAGACCTTTTGGTCGACAAAATAAAGTAAAAGCACACTTAACATAAAGTGAAATCAGACTTATCGCAATTAAAGGTTGATGGATATGTGGCTTGAGTTATCACTATCACATCCTTGGGTAAAGTCATTGAACTGGGCCCAAAAATTCCTCATGTCCGATGAGGTAAGGTCTGCTGAGCTGGTTCTTATCAACGCGGCTACTTTTCCTTAGACTTTGCTGTCAGTTGGATAAGGTTGAGAATCTTAGAATAGTGATAAAGTCAAATTGGGTTGTTGTGATGTGTCATCAATCTATATGGTCACATGGTACACTAGGCTATGAAAAGTTGTCAGGGTTTAAAGGGAACTCATTTATATTTGGAAGGTAGTGATAGTGTCTTATGTAGTCAGTCTCTCCATGATGTAATAGAGAGGCACGAGTCTGATTTCTCTGGAAAAAAAAAGAGTTTTCATTATTCATATTTCAGAGAAGTTTGGTAGGAAAATTTCCCAAGGTGCTTGGTCATGAGAAGAGATCCAAATCAAGGGTGGAATGATTTGGTTTTCTTTTGCTAAGACCTTTCTAAATGCTCTAAGTTCTATTTTATGCTCTTCTTGAAATAATTGTAAAGAATATGGAAGGTGAAATAGTCATTTGTAGTATGGTGGTAATGAATCTCATGATTTGAGACTACCTTCCTTTTTCGTTGAAATAATAGTATATGTTGTAGTTTGCTAATCCACCAAGATTTTAGGTAAAACCATTAGAGAAAAATGCATACTGAATTTTCTTCATCATGTTGTTATATCTAGTCCAGATTTTTTTATAATGGGAGTTCCATTGCAATGTTGTATAGGTCCAAGAGATACTAGAGTAGGTAAAGGACGGGTTTTGACCATTTTTTAAAATTGGTGATTTGATGGAGATGGAAGAATGGATAATCTAGATTAAAAAAAAGACCACCAATTATAGAGAAACTATGTTCTTGTACTGCCTCTATTATATAATAATGGATTAATTTTTTAGCTGTTGAATGAAGTGTTCTGATTCGGATGAGTTCTGGGAACTCAGGAGGGGTAAAAGACATAGGAGGAGTAACTGTCAAGGGAGTCATCATTAATATGGCAAGTGGTTGGTTTTTCTTTGAACAATGAAAAGTTGTTGAAAGAGTGGTTGCGGCGCTAGGCGTTGTGCTATTTATAGGGTTTCGTGAAAGAAAGTCAACAATTGTGTTATTTTTTCCTTTTATGTAGGTGACGTCAAAAGAGTAGATGAAAAACTATCTTTACCAGCGTAAAAATTATGCTTGTGGAATCTTTTTCTGTTTAAAATTGAGCATGTTGAAAAAAAGCAGACATGTCAATTTCTATCAGGAAGTGATGTGGAACCAATAAGATGGAATTCAAATCTTTAAATACCACCTATTACTGTAAGAATCTCCTTATATGTACCATGGCAGTAGATTTTAGCATTAGAGAAACTTTCGCTTTTGTATCCACATATTTTTCTTTTTTTCATTGAGTTCTTCAAGGAGAATAACGCTACAATAGAGCTTATTTGCGTATGTTTTCAAGACTCTCTTTCTTGTTGAGGGAATTTGAAGTGATGGTAAAGTCATTGCTAGTTCTTTTAACTTTTTAACTGTTGAGGTTTGTTTGTGGGATCAAAGGGGATGTTTTTTTTTCTGGGCATTAAGTAAAGTGGATTTGTCAACTGGGCCAAGTTTTAGATAAAGTCGGACATGTAATTTACTATGCCCAAGAATTGTTGGAATTAGGTGTTGGAGTGATTTTTATCAAAAAATTTGACAAGTTGGCTAGCGATGTGGGGTTGGAGTGTGAACTGTCCATTGTCAATTTTCATTCCAAGAAATTTATTGCTAGCCCACTTGACATTTGGTAGGAGAAATCATGATGCGTATTTTGGTAAAAGAAAGTCAATGTGTAAAAGCAATTAGTGATGAGTATATGCGTCATTAAAAAACAACAAAATGTCATCAATGTAGATTGGGCCTGATTTTGATATTGGTTCAAATATCTTTAACATTGCTTTTTGAAAAAGTGATGGAGCTGTCTTAAGTCCAAAAGGAGAACTGTCTATTGGAAATGATGTTGAGGCATGCAAAACACTATTTTATGTCGATCTTCTGGATAAATTCCAAGTTATTGAAAACCTGATTTAAGATCAAATTTTGAGAACAATTTTGTCATGGCTATCCTAGAGAAGAGTTCTTGTCTATTAGGAAGAGGAAATTTGTCATCTTGCAAAAAATTATTAAGTGGTTGATAATTAATTACAAGACATTGTTTACCCCTGACTTGTTCACTTCTTTTATTAACATAGAAAGCCTAACAAATTTATTAAAAAGTTGTGAGTTCGATTAATCCTTCATTCAGAAGTTAGGTGAGTTCATCTTTGGTAGTTGGAGATCGTCTAGTGATATGCTTGGATGCTTACCTTGGTTGAATTGACTGCTTCATTTTTCTTGAATGAGAATTTAATGAAAAAGGTTAAGTTTTTCCACAAAGGATAAGGATATTTGAGAATAAACTCTGAATGACTGTTTGTAGCAGACTGGGCTTTGATTTGGTCAAAGGTAGAGGTTATATGTTCAATAGTGAAATAGTTTGGGATGGTAGTCCATGGTAAGAAATGGGCCCTAAATTGTAATCCATTGGGCTTGAACCGGACCTTTTTTTATAATAATTTCTGGATAAGATCAAATCCAATAATAATATTTTTTTTGGGTAAATCAGATCTCAAAAGTTTGTGTTTCAATATTAGTCTAGGAAAACACTTAAGATAAATTATTTTACTGATAAGGTTAAAAATAAACAATTCATCATTTGGCAGCCTTAAAGGTTTGTTGGTATGGTTTCCAATATTGGCTTAGGAAAATGGCTTTAAAATAAAGACAATAGCTCCTATGTCAATAAATCCTAACACTTTGATTGGATTATCATATTTGTTGGGAAGTATTTGGATTTCAACCATAGGGATTGAGATTGCGGTCATAGATGGTTTGGTCATGTGATCAGACTTTGGTTAGATTTTTAGGGACTCTATGATGGAGTCCGTTTCTGAATCTGAGGATGAGAGAACCAAGATTGTATTACTATCTGGTTCTGATTGTTCTGAATAAATTGATTAAAGATCAACCTGATTTGAGTTACACTGAAAAACAGTAGTAATAGCTGCGAAGACTTTCTTATTTTTGGCTTTTTTAGGCCACTGTTTGAAAAAATGTCCTTTTTGTTTATAGATGAAACATTTGTTGAATTTTTTGGACAATGTTAACCTGCGTTTGAAGAAATGCTTTTTCCTTAGGTTATACAAGGATTAGAATTTGTGCTTTTCTATAGTGTTTTTTTCTTTTTTGTATTTTCCTTAGCTTACACAGGGATTAGAATTTGTGCTTTTATGTAGTGTTTTTTTTTCTTTTTTGTACTACAGTTGCAAATTTCTTATTTTGGATATTTGATCAACAAGTCTGGTTGTTCACAAGTTCTTTGAATCTTTTTTCCTGTATGATCAAATTCTCTGAAGAATCTATGACGAACACATAATTTGTCGATTGAAACCATGATGGATTGTTAGATGATGTCAATTGAGGTGTTTGCAAGGGTTTTTCCTTTTGCTTCAATAATTCTGAGGGTTTCTTGTCCTAAGGGTTCTGGAACCAAGTTTAGATATACTTGTTTTAGATTGGGGTCATTTATTCTGAGTATATAGTATCTAGATACTGCCTTCTTAAAATGGAGTTCAAGGTCTTTTCGTTTGAAGATCTTTAAAAATTCTTCTCTGACTTTATCTACTAGGTGTGCTTCTTCACCAATAAATTTTACAAAGATGAAGCTGATAAATTGTTCAATTATAGTTGCTTGTCGTAATATTATTTGGTGATATTCTTCATGATGCAGATACCAATATTTAAGGATGCCTTAAAATCTTGCAATTACTTTGTGTATGATGTTAACAACTGTTTCATTTGGTTTTTGTGTTTCAGTTATACACTAGGCTTGGAATTCAAAATTTTGTTTTACCCATTTGATTGGGGGAATATTATCAAGTGTAAACCATAGTTTCTTTTCAAATGAGTTTTTGGCTGATTTTGTCGATCGAGTTTGGAGAATAGAGTATGTTTCATCCATTGAGGATAAGCCATATTCTTCTGTTACAGGGCCTGCAGGAGTGTTCATGAATTATAGTTGTATAACTGACTCTGAGTCAGAAAGAGTTTGAGGATGATGTGTAGATATGAGTAGCGATCTTTGGTTTAAGACCATGAATTGAGCTTTAGAGGCTAGTGAAAATATCTGTGGCATTAATGGGGCCATAAATGGATAAAAACTTTTGAAAGTCTTATTTATGGGATTATTAATTTTGATGTAGAGGATGAGATTAGGTTTATCGATTTAGTACTTGAATTTGGATCTGATTCTTTGCGGCTGGTGCTGACATGCCTTCTAGTGGGTTTTTTAGATTTTTTTCTTTGGAATAAGTTTAAAACTATCACTAAAGATGAAGAAAAAATTGATCCCAAAAGATTGTTATATTTTTGAAATGGTGTCAATAAACTTTTATAATTATATAAATTTATTTTCAAGACTTTATAACAATATTTTGAGATGATTAATTCATTGTTCTTGTTCTTAAAAAAAAACAATTCTTGTCTATGAACTTATAATCTGCTAATTGAGAGCTTTGATTTCGAAATAAAATTTTTAAAAATTATTTGCTGACTTTTTAAATTTGTATCAACTTTAACTTTAATTTATTGATGGAATTCTTTTTTTTTTTAGCACATGATTTTAATGAGATCAAGGCAAAATGAATGCACGAAAGTAAATGGCGTCGGTTAAATTAAATCTTTGCTTTAGTGTTGGATCAACTCGTAAAGATTAAGCACAAAGTAATGATTACAATGTAAAGAAACAATAAATTAATTCTACTTTCTCAAATAGTTTCGGCAATAATAACCAAAAGAACAACCAACTTTTTCTTTTCATTTTAGCCACGATTTCCAAGAAACAATAATGACCAGTATGATGATTCATGATCCAACCAAAAAAAAGGTGAATGACAATGAATTAAAATAATAGTTACAAAAGTATGAAATGATTCCTTATTAATGATTTTTGAAAACCGAAATACTTCCTTTTGATGAGAGAGATACAATTAACTCAGCAAAAGCAATTTATTACTCAAATCCTAGAAATTCGAGATTCAGGGAGAGAATCGTATCAATTTCTTATTTGAAATCAATTTCTTATTTAATTATTTGATATAAATTTTTGCAGAGGGCGCTAAATAAAAAATTATATCTATTGATATATTAATTTCAAGTTTAACTAATATATTTTTTTTAAATATTAGAAAAAAATTGATCTTTAGAGTAAGAGAAAATTTTGAAAAAATTAATTATCTATCTCATTAAAATTCTTAAACCCTCTTTTTAGAATGATAAGAAAATTTAGGTAAAGAAATTACAATGATATTTTTAATAGGCCTTTTACATTTTTAATAAACTTTTACAAAATATCTTAATTAATTGTCTATAAAATAATTTATTTATGGTTCCTAAGGAAAACTACCCAAAATTTTGACCGTCTCAAGGCTACAACGGTTTTCCAAAAGATTCCACCACTGCATTGTCTGGGGTTAAATATGGGATTTATAAGGAAATCTCTTACGAATTCTTTCACTGTTTCAAGGCCTACCACTTCCAAAATTGATCAAAATATGCAACAACTAGCAGTTAGTAGCATATAAGCTAAAAGAATAGTAATTTCACTGCAGCATGGAAAACATTCCCGCCATGAAAGATTATCAACTAAATGCAGTGTCATCCGAGAACTATAACTAAAACTGCAACAGAGGTCCAATCACATAGAAAAATGGCTAGAGATAAAAGACAATACCATCCAAAGAGCACCAAGGCGAGGAAAAATCATCATCACGTCAAATGTAGGGAACTCTCAGTCTCTTAATAGGTAGGGATATCAACTGAATAGTAAGTATTACGTAGCCTATAAGCTAGAAGATTAATTGTTTTGCTGCAGAAAGTAAACAATCTTGCCATGGAAGAATATCAACTGAACAACCTGAAAACTACAATTAAACACGCGACAGGCCACTTAAATCACAAACAATGATGGCTGAATTCTCACTTCAAGAACCAGTTACACATTCTTTCAGAAATGCAACAATCGCTAGTGGCTGGAAGTTACAAAGTGTCCCCACATCTTTACCATTACTCCTTATACTTTATAGCAGTTCCATGGAGCACAATTCACCATTCTCCTTGTCCTTAAATCACGTTATCAAAATACAATAAACTGTTGTTTACAAAAGTTCAAACAAGAAGTATACCCATTTCTTTGTTATAAGCAATAATCTATGATAATTTATTATGTGTATATTGTAAGTCTAATTGTTGGGAAAAAGCTCTAAGTAGGAAAGAAGGATAGAGAACCACTCAAACTCAAGTTTATTTTTATTTCTTGAGTGAGCTTGAGATGCAAAATCAATAATTTCGTTAAGAAAAGAAAAACACTTGTAGAAATGAGAAAAAAATTTGCAAAATTAATTAATATTGAAGGATCAAAGTCTCCGTAATTCATAAAAATCAAATAAGATTGGTAGAGAAAGAAATGAGATGAAATAATAGCTCTTTTATTTAGAGAAAAAATAATTTTTACATAAATGAGAGAGAGATATCTCCTTTCTTGCTCAATAAACCTTTTATTTATAGTTAGAGGATCATAACCTTTATAATTCATGAAGTCAAAAAAGATTGGTAGAGAGAAAAATGAGAGAAAATAATAGTTCTTTTATTTAAAGAGTAAGTGATTTTTACATAAATGAGAGAGATCCCCTTCTTTACCCAATAAGTCTTCTATTTATAGTTAGAGAAAGTTTATAAGCTTTATTTCAAATTACAAATATATTATTAATGAATACACTAATAGTAGGTAAACTCCATGATTTATGAAGTCAAGAAAGATTGGTAAAGAGATAAATCAGAAGAAATAATAACTCTTTTATTTAGAGAGAGTGATTTTTACATAAATGTGAGAGAGAATAAACCTCCTATAATAATTGTTTCTACAAACGTCAAACACAACAAGATTATAAGGTGATATTTGATTACATGGAAAATGGAGTAGGATGGCAAGAATTCTTTACTCTTCTAGGATTCCTTTGTTTAGCCACTTTGATAAAGAATAAGGATTTCTTAAAAATTTCAATTTCGAGATTAAGATTTCTCTATTTATTTTTTTAAATTACTATATTTGCCCTCTTTACAAAATCATTAAAAATAAATAAATCAACAATTTTAAATAGATAAGTAAATTAATTTTATTAAAATATATATATTAATTTTTTTAAAGGAATAATTAAATTAATATGTAATAAGCACATATATTAAAATAATTTAATAATATTATTGAATTATGAAAACTATAAATTAAAATTAAAAAAGAGAAGAAAATTAAAATATTTTCTCAATAACAATGCTAGATCTATGATGCCATTACTGGGATCTAGGGAATCTGATGCTAAACTTGAGGCCTACACACTAAAATCTGAAGGGTGCTTGCCTCCATGAATCTTGACTTTACCTTAAAGATCAGATATTCTACACTTAGGACCTAATGTGAAGACGCAATTGCTAATACTGTGACTCAAGAGTTGTTGCCTTGCTTATGACTAATTTTGAGAACTTAGGATGACCCCTTAGATTTAAGACATTACTCGAGGCGGTGGGCATTAACCCTTCTTAACACTTAGACCTCAGGGTCTTGCCTCCACTTAGAAATAAATTGAGTGCGAGAAATTTTTTACATTATTTAATAGTTAAAATAAAAATTATTTTTAGTAAAAATGATTGTTGGATCCCTTTAGTTTGGTCAGAGTGTTTTAAATACTCATTAGTTTTAGAACTATTTAAAAGACCTCGTTCGTTAGTATGGTCCATTTATGACAAAAAAATTATTTGGCAATATAAAATTATAATTTTACCCTTATTTATTTAATAAAAAATAAAAATATTTTCTAATCAAAAACTCATCTTCTTTCTTTCTTTTTCTTCTTTTAATAAAAAACCATCTAACCAAAAACTCATGTTCTTTTTTGCTTTCTTTCTTTCTTCTTCTAATCAATACCCATCTAACCAAAACCCCTTCTTACCATGGTCATTTCCCTCTCTACAATAATAATTGTTAAAAATTGGAGAAAATAAATAATCTTTTTCGTATATATACGTGGGTTGTATTTTTTATTTTGATAATTATATGATTTTAGTTTTAATTTTTAGTGTCCCAAGTAAGAAACTAAAAGAGAAAGGAGAATTGAAGAATCTTCAAATTTTTTTTTTTATACTTATGAATTAATTTGGTTCAGTTTGGTAATTAGTATTTACTTTATAAGTGGGAAGAAAAGAATAATTTGTTTTTGAAAAAATGAAGAATAGGATTTTTTTTTTTTTTGGAAAATAAGAAGAAGAAGAAGAGAAGATTTTTTTTATTTTTTCTAGAAAAAATGAAGAATTTTTTTTTGTTTTTTTAAAAAAACGAAGGTGAAGATTTTTTTTATTTTTTATTTTTTTTTCTAAAAATAAAAAAATAGGGATATTCTAATTTTGTACTGCTAAATAAAGATTCTGTTAAAACAAACGAACTATACTAACAAACGGGATTTTTTCAGATAATTTTGAAACTATAGGGGCGCTTAAGGCACTTCAGGCAAACTAACCATTAATCATTTTCTCTTATTTCTATAATATTTATTTAACTTTTTTATAAATTTCTTTAAATACTTTTATAATAGAAAAAATAATTTTCAATTACACAATCAAATAACCTATAAAATATAAAAAGTACTCTAAAGTACTTTTATAATTTATTATCAATTAATTTTTTTTGAAAAAAATATAATAACCAAAATACTATGGGTAAAAACATTTGTTAGAAATATTTTCAAATATAAGGGTGGGCAACTCTCAAACCCGAATCCCAATTGAGACATGAAAAATATACTCAAATCGAGTTGGGATGGAATAGAACTCGGCAATTGGGACTAATTCGGGATATTGGGCATCTCTTTTTCTTTTTTTTTTCTTTTTTGCAGGTTGGGTTGGTTGGGTATCAAGTTGATTTAAGTTTTGGGCTGGTTTTAGTGTTTTGAAACTTTTGTTTTAGTATTTTGTGTTTTAGACTTTTTTTAAGGTATGTTTTGAACTAATTTATTAGTTTTTTTTATGAATTTTTTTTAACTTCTCTTTTGAAGTTATTTTGACTTATTTGAGACTTATATAAAAATTTTAATTCTGAATTCACATTTGGTTCATTGATTATGTGGAAGTATGATCAAAATAAAATTTTATTAATTTGAATAGTACATTCTTAATGAGTTAGTTGATGTAATAACTAATAAAATTCAAAGTAATAAAATAAGAAATTAAACAAGTAAATAAATAAAATAAAAAAATCACATGGCAAAAAGTATATTTATATTCATAATAAAATCAATTTAACAATTACATAAATTACTTAGGCACATGCATGCATATTTTAATAAAAAAAATTTAAAAGAATCTTAATAAATGCTTAATTTTTTTAAAAATATCGAGAAAATCTCCTCTAAAATTTGAACGTTCCCATAAATTATAATATGCATGAAAAGATTATTACACTTCAATACAATTTTTCAATACCAATAATCTAATATTTCATCCAATTTTTAATAAATCATCACAACACAAGCCATAAGTCGATAATTATAGCATTCATAAATGATAAGTAAAATATTACACATTCATAACACTAAACCATATTAAGTCCAAAGGAAAAAAAATAAAAGCATGTAAGTTTAATATAAAACTCCAACTGAAGTCCTAAGTTAAAATCAATGGCAAGTAATTGATCTTCTTAAAATTGTCTTTTGGCTCTTTGGCAATCTATAAGACTACAACTAAAATTATTTATTACATATTAAAAAATATATAATTGAAAAATAAAAAATTCATGATTATTTATTGATTGAAACATTATCTAAAAATTAAAAATAGAGTAACCTCTTGTTATGATGAAGGATCTTGTATCATAATTTACTTAAACTCTACATAAAAGATAAAAATATTCACACAAATTAAAGTTAGATTATCAAATAATGTTAAAAAAATGAATGTATAACTAATTAAAGAATAGATATTAATTTGTTTTACATACTTCAACTTTGTCATGAAACTCAGCCTCTTGGAGTAATACTTCTTTCTTCACTTTATCTACCAAAAGGAAACTCATATATAATTTTGTAAACATATCAAGTCTTCTACTATTTTTGGAGTCATGAACTACGGAATAAAGTAAGAACACGTCCTCCGATACTAAAATCCGACTTAAATGTCACAACAAATACTGAAATAACAAGTACATCCCTAATTATATGCGTCAAAATCAGATACCTCAAAATATTTACCTTCTTTCAAATCAAAAGATTAAAATGTGGATTTCAAAAACTCTTAACTTTATCATCAAGTATTTATCCCTTTCATTGTATTCATGTAAATCCATATTATCCTTTGCAAACCCTATGTATTTTTCCTAGAGGTCATTATCTTTGATAGCCTTTGTACTACATCCAAAATTAAAGTTGACAAACTACTAGATTGTTGTGATTATGAAGCAAGTATGCGATTCCCATCAATATTAGCACTACTACTTGTCTTATAATTTGATTTGTTAGGCCATGTACTATAGATCTCTTAAAGCTAAAACAAAAACTCTGTGTTTATTCTCTTCATTTCATTAACTTTGGCACCATCATGACTAAATAAAAATCCCAAAACATATCTAGCAAACTACATATGACCTTGTTATGAACTTTTCAAGTCACCTTATTCTAAAGAACCCTTCCATAGAAACTTGTATTAATATTTTCATATTTTCGGAAAGCAAATAATAAGTCATCTTTTTGAAAGAATTTTAAGCCTAAGAACTCGCTCTCCATCAAACAGTAGCTAGAATAAAGATTTAATTTTGTTATCCCTTTCCACTTGACTTATATTCACTTTTTAATTTCTTAATTAAGAGTCTTTAAATTGATGTTGTTAACATGCATTAAGGGTGTATACATGTGATTGTATACATATCGATTAATTTAAAATGCATGTCTAACAAGCATTAGTATAGTAGAATATATATGTATATATATATATATTAATCAACATATACACTCACTCACAAAATAAAAAATAATATAAGGAACAAAAGCATACCTTTAAAGATGATTTGGTGAAGATTCAATCTTTTAGATCTCACCCGAAATGATCCCATTAGCAATATAAGTCTCCGACAGTAGGTGGAATTACAAATCTAGAATTGCATCCTTTCTTTGAATTTCCAACAAGATTTTTGAATTTGTTCAATACTTGAACAAAGTATTTTCTCTTTTTTTTTTTAAATGATGAAGATAAGGGACCATTTGAAACACTTTTAAAGTTTTTCTTAATATATGGCTAAAAATAGAGACTTAATTGTAAACTTTGCAAAAAATTTATTACCTCATGCATGAGTGACAAGTGTCATCCTCAACACATGCAAAGACATTTGTCACATCCCTTTCCATGCATGTGCCATTTATCTCATAAATGGTCATGATGCCATGTGGAAAAATCTATTTTCCATACAAAATAGACCTAATTTGTAACATTTGTAAACTTTGTTTTCCATTTTTTAAAGAGGTCTTAAAATAAATTCTACTTTTTGAAATTCTCCCAGATCAAACCATTCGACCTGATTCGTTATTCCAGTGCTTAAGAAGTACATTTAATACTGTGAAACTCCCTAGATTCACACTTGTTTGCCTTACGAAACTCTTCTAAAAGTCTGTAAACAATGTCTCACACACATATTATGGATATTATAGAATGACACATTAAACCATACAAGCTGAGGTCAACTATATTCTTATAATCCTTCTGTCACCTATACTCTAAAAGAATAGAGATAGAGATCATCACTGTTAAATCTCTATATGCTCAACCGTAAACTTATCTACAGATTTTTATTTTCGTAAATAATATCCGTAAATACTTTTACAATATTTTTTCACTTTACGAAAAACTCTTTTCTGAGGTTTAATTCTTGTGGGTACAAGACTTCCTAAAATATAATCTCAAAGCAATATGATATACAACTCACATGTATGAGCTGACAGAACTCATATCTATGCACATCGAACCTTATGAGCATCAAACTATACCCAACAACATCTAGAGGTTAGATCATGAAATGTCTCTGACATACGTGGAATAAAAGTATGGTGGATCACTCATAAGCCCATTGTGATGCTCAAATCAAATAACCACAAATACTACTTAACTCAAGAAGATCCTTCTGGCTCTATGTGATATTTATTGGAGGTTCTCATTGAGTCTATCAATACTCAGTCCTCACTGAATACATACATTCCTTTATGAGTTTTCACTAAGCCCACGATCTACTGAGACTAACCATTTGGATAATCTAAATATAGACATATACTGATCCAAAAGTAATATTAATCTATCTATGTCAACAACGATAGATCAAGAATGAGGTTTTCAAGAACATATTGCATAATAACATTTTTTTCTACCATTTACAAATATGTCATTATTAATATATTCCCTTGTCCTTATTTCAGATAAGGTTATAACTCTTAGATTTGCCAACTCTTAGCACTAACTTAAACTCCTTTAAATCTATAATATTTGAAAAGTTACAAGCTTATTACCATATAATTAATAATTAACAATTTAATATAAATGTTTATTACATAAATATTAAAGTAATAAATATTCATATTACAATTAGAATGGCATATAAGCACAATTCCTAACAAATACAGCCGAAAGTGATACTAGATATCATTCTAGCATATATCTCGGGTCCACAAGATAAAATACTCACAAAGGAACAAGATAATTCTCAATTAAAAAATAAGTTGAAATATTAATAATAACCCAATGAGAAAAAACTGTTGAAGCGGAAGCACCCAAACTAGCAATATAACCCAAGTAATATAATGCAGAAAATAAGTAATTAAAAAACTAGAGAGAGAAAGGTAGAAGAATAACATACAGAATTTACGTGGTCGGCAACTTGCTTACGTCAACAGCTGATCTATTATTAAAACTCAAGGCACTCATAAAGTATGCCTTTTATAAGAAAGACTCACAACGTAATCACTCTCTCTTACAATCAAGGGGTTTTCTCTCACTAAGAATCACAAAGTATGTTTAATCACTATGATGTCACTAAGATATGTTTACAAGCCAATAGAGAGCCTTTATATAGGCTTTGGGACGACCTAAGTTTACCTTAAACATGTGGGAATCGTATTAAGGAGTCATTGGTTGTTTTTCTTTCCTTTTGTATCCAAACCTATTCCACTATTAGTTTTAGATCTCTTTCCCAATTCTTTTGAATTTAATGATGCCGTAACATCATTTATTATAAAAGTCTCCTTACCATACAATAGCGTATCTACAAATATCTCATAACTTGATGGTAATGAACTTAATAGGATGATGGCCTTATTTTCATCCTCTATTTTGATGTTTAGAGTCTTAAGACTTATGATGATCTTATTAAAAGTGTCAATGTGATCTCTTAATAAAGATTCCTCAGACATAGACACCTAGTGCAATTTTTTCTTCACATGTAGACAATTCGCCAAAGACTTCCTTATGTATAAGATGTCGAGTTTCTTCCATAAACCCAATGCCATATGTTCTCCATCTACCTCTCTTAATACTTTGTCACTCAATGCTAGTATTATAATACCGTGGGCTCTCTTCTAAATGGTATCTCAATCTACTCCCCAGATTTTAAAGGTTTTTTCTCTCCATTAGTTATTGCTTAGGTTTTCTTTAAGGCTGAGTCTAACCCTTCCTTGACTAATAGAGCCTTAACCTTTTTCTTCCATTGATTGAAGTCGAATCCAATTGAATTTCTCTATATCTTGCTTGAAAGTTATCATTGTTGAAATACCACCTAGGTGTATTACCTAACCAAGCTTTGAAACTAGTTTGTTGAACGTTGAAGGAGAAGTCGCCCTAATACCCCTTTATTAGTGGAAGCATATAATTACAAGCAAATATAAACAGAAAAAAAAAAATATATAAGACCCAAATCAATTAAGAACATAACACAATTAGAAGCCTACTTCCATAGTAGATCAAGTGATCATAGCCTCTCTTATTAAATCTTCTAGAGATCACAAGGAAAAATAAATAAAGAACTCTCAAAAGAATCTATATGGCATACCTTCGTTCTCTTAAAAATAATAAATGCCCACAATTGTTATACTATAATGCACACAAGTATTTAGTATCTACCTAATTCTTTAATCTCTCTTAGAATTTTTCTTTAATGCTTGATGCTTATCTAAAAAGTTTACAAATATTTATATAGTGAGTAAAACGTCTCTAAAAACCTTAAATTTAGTTGGAATAAGTTACACTTTAATGCACATAAGTATTTAGTGTCTATCTAATTCTCTTAAATGCTTGTTGGTTATTATATTTTTGGCAATAACATTGAAGACAACATCCTTATTTCACTAAAGAAACCTATATGGTTTATTGTTACTGCTAACATGTTTGTTGTAGTTCATGTTATTGGCAACTATCAGGTTAGCATGGAGATGATTAATATGGGCTACTCAATTCAGTGAACTCTTTTTGTTTGTTTGTTTGTGTCTACAGCTGTATGCTATGCCAGTGTTTGACATGATAGAAACTGTATTGGTAACCAAATTGCATTTCAAGCTCAGTAGACGCCTTCGTTTTATCACCCGCAATTTATATGTTGGTATGTAAAAAAATTCTCTCTTCATTGTATTTTAGTGTTAGAAGTCATTATGAATGTTCGTACGTTTTAAAATATAAATATAAATTATATATTATTTATAGTTCTAAAATAAAACCATTTTTAAATTTTACAACAACTAAACAAAATTATATAACTCAAATTCGTACTAACATCTGCACCTGATAATTCTTTATTATCGTTAATTATCTCACTTATTGGTTGTGCTCTTTCTGAATCTTTGATTTCAGCATTCACAATGTTTGTCGCCATCACATTTCCTTTCTTGGGTGGTATTCTTGGCTTCTTTGGAGGATTTGCTTTTGCCCCAACAACATACTTTGTGAGTCCTAAGATATTATTCATCTCTTTGGATATTAATAATACAAATTCCTGACGAGTTGGTTCACTAAAAGTCTCTCTTACCAAATTATTTTTTTCAGCTACCTTGTATTATATGGCTTGCCATCTATAAACCAAAGAAGTTCAGCTTATCTTGGTTTACCAACTAGGTATGTATTTCGTTAAATGTCATTAATGATATCATTATATCTTCATCAGCTTAAAAAAGGAATCTATTGATTTGGTATCACACTCAGGCTCCTGTTAATGATACTATCACCTATTGGAGGGCTAAGGAATATCATAAATAAAACCAAAGGACAACGAGTTCTACTCTTAATTGATCTCTACGTCTAGAAGACTTGGGTTATTATATGTGAGATCCTAAAAATAGTTTGCTCAAATCCAAGTTTGTGTAAATTCATATGTGCATTATGATGTTAAACAAGATACCAGTAGTCAGAGACACCGAGTCACCAACAGCCTGTCATAACTCATGTAGAAATTATCTTTACATCAATAGAGTATCAGTTAACTGATCGCCAAATTACTTTTCTGTGCAGCAGGAACAGGAAGCCGACCGAGGAACGCCTCTTGAATTTTATAATTTTGTTAGTTGCATGTGATCACTGCATGGCTTTATTAAAAGTTTCTTCACTGTATTTGAATGTTTGTGCCATAGATTATATTACTCTACTTCCAGTGCTATCAGCGACATTCAGCCACCATTTATGCATATGCATGTGTTCTCTGTGTTTTCTATTAACAAATGTAGTTATATAGTTCTATCTGTACACTTTGTCAGTTGATTCAACAAGCAATCCTGAAAACAGTCTCTTATCTGTAGACCATATCTTAGCAATTATTGTTGGTAGAAGTCACCTTTGCCTGCGTTCCCAATTCCATTATAGAAGTAACTGAACTACTGGAACCATAATCAACCTTGAATCCAACAAAGTTGGGATTTGTTAACAATGGCTTCTAAAATCATCAAATATCAACCTTCCCATCATTAGGTTTCTCTATACACTACGCTCTGATTCAAAGATGCAAGTTTATAGTAAATTTTGCAAGGGTGACACATCTAAAACAGCTCCATGTTATATATTCATATTGTTGGAATTTAGTGATTCAAAATCAAGATTGAGTTTGAATTTGAATTGGAGACTAATAAAGAGTCAGACACGAGGTCAAAAATACATTGAACATATGAGAAAGAGACAGAAACATAGAGTTAAAAGCGTGAAAATGTGCAGAATCCAGCATTGCGGCGCTAAAATTAGAACATCGAGCACTGCGGCACCAAGTTGGGATCGCAGTATCCCACAGTACCCAATTTCGAAAAACTTGTGGTTTTAGGTTTCTTTGCATGTATGAGTTAGTTTTGGACTTTCCTTTTGCGTGGACTCTTATTTCAATAAGAAACAGGATTTCTAGGGATGATTTAGACTTATATAAACCTTTGTAATTCATTAGAATGAGCAACGCATCAACAAGAGAGAGAACAGAAGGCTGGGGGGTAGCTCTAAGACACTGGAGTGCATAGAAGAGTATGCCACGAGAGTACTTGAGTGCTGGGGTGCACAAGATAGCATTGGTAGATCCTCTAAAAGCTTGTCTATTGTTATATTCCTTGAAAATCTCTTGTGTTATGTCTTTGTGCCGTAAAGTGTTTTGTTAACTAGTTAATAAAAAAAGCGAGGATCTGGTGATCCACCGTGAACATAAGCGGTTATTGTTGAACCACGTATATTCTTATACCTTATGTGATTTACTATTATCTCTATTATATGTTTGATCTTACTATTCTTGTTTTACTTGTGAGGGAAGTCTTTCGCAAGCACTTTAAGATTTTAAAGTGCTAAATACCTACCTATGAGGTATTTGGTCTCGGGAAAATTCCCGATAAATGTCATAAAAGCTATGCTTGAGGTCAATTGTCGAGCATACATTATTCAACTATAATGTCTCACAAGTATGAAGATGGAAGAATAAAGGTAAAGATATGAGCTTAGTAGTGCAGTGGTGTAATTACAAGAGGAATGGCTGAAAATAGAGATTACAAAATAATCGGAGAGAAATGCAAAGAAGCGTAGAAATGCTACAATTAATCTATGAATAAAAATTAAAGTTGCAGAATTCTTGAAGACTTATTGAAGAAAGAACACTGAAGATATTTAAAGGGTCTTTGGGTGATAAGCACATTTGAGATTATGTGCTTGATGAGAATGTTGTGAGGGCTCAACATGGGTTTGTTGAAGGGATGCATACCTAGAGGCAACATTAGAGATTATCTCACCACGATGACAAGGGTTGAAAGAGTATGTATTATAAAGGAGAATCTAGCCAGGAAAGTATTATAATGGTATCAAAAGTGACATTAGAGATTATAATATGATGGCTATTCAGAGAAAGCTACATTTGTTTGAAGACTGAAGTCACAAGCCTTTAAAGGAGTTAAGCCAGTCATAGTTTTAACTCGAATCAACACTAGAGTAATTGACCATTAGTTAAGAAGGGGTAGATCCCGAAAAGCTTTTTGGAGAGAATTTGAATTAAGAAGGGAATTGTTGGAATTTGGTTATTCAAAATTAAGGTTGAGTTTGATTTTGAGTTGGAGACCAATGAGGAGTCAGACATAAGGTCAAGTATGCATTGGACATACAAGAAAGGGATGGAAACGGCGAGAAATGGACAAAAGCAAAGAGCTAAAATTGAGGAAATGTGCGAAAATATAAGAGTAAGGGATCTCTATGTATGAGTGCCACGACGCTGGACTCTGAATGTCATGGAACCAAAGTTAGAACATCAAGCACTACGGAGCCCAATTTTGGGAAACTCGCAGTTTTAGGTTTCTTAGCATATTTGAGTCATTTTTGGACTTCTCTTTTGCAGGACTCCAATTCCAACAAAAAATGGGGTTTCTAATGGCAGTTTAAAGCTTATAAAAACCCTTGTAATTCATTAGAATGAGTAAGGCATTAACAAAAGAGAGAATAAAAGGCTGAGGCAGCTCTAGAGTACTGGAGTGCGTGGGAGAGTGTGTCATGGAAGTGCTTGAGCACTAAGGTTCGTAAGATAGAACTAGTCGATCCTTTAAGAGCTCATCTATTATTGTATTTTTTAATAATTCCTTGTATTAGGTCTTTGTGAACTATTTAACAAAAGAAGTAAAGATCTAATAATCCACCATGGACATATGCGGTTATTGTTGAATTACGTATATTCTTATGACTTGTGTGATTGATTAGTATTTATATTGTGTATTTTGATCTTATTATTCTTGTTTTACTTGTAAGGAAATTCTTCTACAAGTTTTTTAAAGTTTTAATGTGTTATATACCAGCCTAGGAGAGGTATTTAGTTTCGGAGAAAATTCTCAATACATATCATGATTTACAGTTGTATCCTTTTAGCTCCATTAGGGTAATGGTATAGTAGCGACCAAGTTAGTAGGTCAATAATTTTGACTCTGAATGAACAAATAATAATAAAACTCAGTGATAGAAGATCTAAAATATTAAACATTTAAAATTTAACCAACTTATAGTAAATTAAGGGTGGCAAAATAAATCACAACATGATTATTTTACACGAATTCGACAGAATTTAAACGAATTTGGATAAAAAAAAAATTTGACGCAATTAATAAATGGGTCAAATTCGTATTAAACATTTAATAATTGTGTCGAACATGTCTTTGAACTTTACAATTCGCAAATCTTTAAATCATATTAAACTAAGAATCAAATTAATTTATTAAAAAAACAAATTCGTATCTATTTATGTGTCTATTCACATAAGACAAAAATTTAATTATAAAATTAAAAATCAAAATCCTAATTTTATACGCAAATACTAAAACACAAATCATTACTACTATAATTCTTCACTTCTCCATCTACAATCGTTCGTTCTTCTCCCAGGGCTGTCACCACTGCCAACATTGAGTTCTTCTCCAGCCACCACTCCTTCGCACTTTCTCTTTCTCTCTTTCACTTCTCATTTTCATTTCAATAATTTTTTCCCATTAGTCACTCCCACCACACCTTTTTCTCTCTTTCTTTTTTATAAATTCAAAATCATTTGATTTCATTTCCATTACTTTTTCATCTTCATCTACCTTTGCCTCTCTCTCAATTTTTTTCTTCTAACATTTTCCTTCAACTGTCATATGATAACTTTCAGATCTTAGATGATCGGTCGCTCTTTTTAATTAAGACAAAGATTATCTTTTCATGTGCTTATTGGGTTCTTGTATTTTTGTTTATAAAGAGATATATGTGCTTATTGGGTTTTCGTATTTTGTTTATAAAGATATATATATATATATATATATGATCTTTTTTCTTTATCTTTAATTTTTATGTGTGATTTTAGATTGGCCTGGTATTGTAGGATTTTGAGCAACCGCTATTTCTTGAGCAGCATTTTCAGGTGCTTAAATTTTTGTTTGCTATTATTTTGATGTTATTTTTTGCTATTGTGATGAGCTACTATTTTGTTGTTAACTTGCTTTTTTTGCTGCTATAATTAATTTACTGTTGTTTGGTTGCTGTTTTAACTTCTGTTTTGCTGTTAATTTGATGTTATTTTGGTTGCTGGTAAATTGCTATTATTTTGATGTTATTTTTGTTGTTTTGATGAGCTGTTGTTTTTTAACTTGCTTATGTTTTGCTATTTTTTGCTGCTATTTGGCAATTAATTTCCTGCTGTTTTGGATACTAATTTACTGCTATTTGGCTGTTGTTTTGGCTCTTATTTTGCTATTAATTTAATGCTGTTTTGGCTCCTGTTTTTGTTGTTTTACTACTATAAAATTGTTCTTTAGCTGACATTTTAATGCTGTCTCGAGTCCTGTTTTTATTATTATTCTCCTGCTATTAAATTGTTATTTTTGTTGTTTTCAGGAATTTGATGATCACAAACCATAGATTATAATAGTTGTAATAAAAAGATTAAATTGGTACTTTATTTGAATGAACGAGTAGATAGGAGTATTGAAGTAGACATTCTAAGCTTTTGAAAAAAGAAATTAGTATGTGCATATAGCTCTTTGAAAAATTAAAAACAATTAGTGATAAACTATTACCTATCATAATTCATGTATAATTACTCACAATTAGGAGTAGTAGTACTTTGAAAATAAAACACTATTGCTAATACTTATCTTGAGTAAGATAACTCAATTTGTCTTTATTAGTTGATGTAACTATAAAGAAAAAGAAAAAGAATATCATAATAATGTTCAAATAGAATAACATAAAAAATAACAAGTAAAAGTAATCAGTGTATTATGTTCAAATAGAATAACATAAAAAATAACAAGTAAAAGTAATCAGTGAAATGTCAGTTTGTCCAAACAACTAATCTCTTCAACAAAACAATGTCTCAACAATATCAAGCTTAATTGAACTTTAGAATTGATGAAGGACTTGACAATCAATACTGAAAGCTGATTTAAATGCAACATAAGATATCATGAGCTATAGAAGCAAGATTAGGATAACGAATAGAGATTGTCACATAGATGTGAGTCTCCTATACTGCCAAGGAGATGAGCAATATGGGCCAGGTGGGCCTTAAAAATCCTGTGTCTAGAGCCCCAATAAAGATTGCCACGTGGATAGTGGGTCCCCTAGTCTCCGAAGGAATAGACAATACGAGTCAAGTTAATCCTTGAGTTTAGGTCACACCGTGACAAGGGCATTACTTGATTTAATAGGAAAGAATGTCATGTCCCACATCGAATAAAAATTAAGTGGATCTTGAAAATATTAATGTGGATATGCAACATTACTTAACAGGTTAGTCTTTTGGGTCAATGGCAAGCGTCTGACTCGTAACATAGGCACACTATTTTATCATGCTGGCTGTGCCGCCTATTTGCCACCTCATGACAGGATAATAAAATGAGAACTTCTACTACATCTGGAAAGGCTAGCCTAATAAGCCTGTTTGGCTTCAGCAGTGTTGAATTAACTTCTCCAATGAATGAAATGACAAGAAAAGGGACCACAAATTCCTTGTCAGAGGATTGACAAGAAGGCAGAGAGAGTATGTAAATCTTCCAACCACATAATTAATTCATACAAAATGCATGAAAATCTAAAGAACATGTAAGGAAAGGAAGTTGATAGTGTTCGTTCTATTTCACAATGCAGACCTAACAATAATGCTTGGTGAATTTGTTTTTCAACTAGAAAAATCTGGGCCATTTCTGTCCAGACAAAATATTATACAAATATAGCTGGCCTGATCTAACCAACCAGCTAGCAAACAGACTACATATGATGACATTGAATTGTGAGTTGAGATACATTTGTTTTCTCTATCACATAACATAGGGATGCCAGAATAGCACATCTTCCGATCTAAGATGTGTTAGAAAATTATTAATGTGATCGTCCAACTCAGACAATGGCATGGCCTAATCAACTAAAAGAGGCAAATCCTACTTGAGGCCCGACAGTCACAGCTGTTCAGACTAACAACTGTAGGGGAAAAAGAATGAAAAGAAAATTGGTGCAAATATCCTAAAGCAAACAGAGGTCACTGCGGAAGCCAAAAGCTAGGAACTAGAAATCTTTCCTGTTACTAAGATAAGAAGCATTCATTAAAAAGTTACCTTACTTGGTCCTACTGAGCTCTCAATTAGATATCCTAACAGGATATGGAAATTAAACTCACATTAATTAGCACGGAAAACTTATTTGCATACCAACTAATACATATACAAAACAATTGAGAATCAAAGACACAAGTTGGTTGTCCAAAGGGACAATTTTTAGATCAGAATCCAAACCAGGTTTAACTTTGACTTGAACAATACAATTAACAATTAATGCTACAAACAAAATAATGTCAAATTTCAATCTTGTTTTTAGAAACAAAATGAAATTTGTTTTCCGCATTAAAAAATTTCAAGCTGCAAAGATAAATGAATAGATCGTTAAATAGCATCAAAATCCATAATCATAAATGTCCTTGCTATTTCCATATATCAAAAATAAAATTAGAACACAAAAGTACATAAAAATTCTTGTAAGATTAACCAACTTTCTTATCCAAGACAACTCTTCTTTCTCTAAATAACTGAACCCACAAATTCGAAATCCACAAAATACTAACAGAGATGGCGGACACCACAACCACCAACCACGAAATCCAAACCCATTTGGGAATCACGTGATCAGCAGCCCCAGTCATATAAAACACACACATCTCGTAAACAAATAGCGGCCCCAGAACCCCTCTAACGATACTGTAGAAAGCGTAAAACGGCAGAGACAACGAATGATAAACTTTACCAGCAAAGTCGGTGTCGTGCCTCCTGGCGCCGGCCAGAGTCCACGCGTTCTGGCACGCGCTGGTGACTTCGGCGAGGATCAAGAGGGAGAGTAGCGCGTACGCGCCGTGGGAGACCAAGTAGCGGCACGTGAGGAAGACGAATAGGGTGCACAAGTGGTGGCCTATGAACAAAACATCGTGAGGGAAGAAGACGAGGTAATGGAGGAGATCGGTTAGGAAGTAGGAGATGCTGAAGTCGAGGACGAGATTTTCAGAAGGGGAGTTGGGGGAGGAGAAGCCGCGGGATTTGTTGGAGAGGAGGGCGTAGGTGGCCAAGACAACGGCAGGGGTGCCGTGGAAGATGGAGATGAGGCAACTGGAGGCTTCGGGTCGGATCTTGGGGCTCCAATGGCGGAAGATGAGGAAGTAAGCGACGAGGTAAATGGTGAAGAACAATAATAAGAAGAGGAAGAATTGGGGTTCCATCTTCGGTGGTGGTGAGATATTTAGGGTTTTATAAAGAGAAAGAGAGGAAGAAAAGTTGGAAATCTAAAACAGACAAGAATCGTATGTCTCGACGAGTTGAGAGCTCCAAAGAGGCAGAGGTAGAGCTCCTCTCTCTCTTCTCTCTCTCTCTCTCTCTCTCTCTCTCTATTACTCTTAGTCTCAACTTACTCGTAAGTGTTGGGAGTTGGAGCATGATTGGATCGTTGACTGTCCCTGTACAGTTATTTAAAGACAGCCCCCTGGCCCTGCTCACTTGCTTTTTACTTTTGCAGCATTTTTCTTTTCATTTTAAAAATTATATTCTTAAAAAAATAGATCAATTAAATGCTTTGGTTTCTAAAGAGAGCATTGGGTGTACAATTAGGTTGGGGGTTGGATTCCCCTCCGCCTAAAGTTTGAATTAGGTTGGGGGTTGGAATTTGTGTGCATTTAGGCTGGGGGTTGAATTCTCTCTGCCTAAGTGTGAATTTACGTGCGTGTTATAAATATGTTCTAAAAAAAAAAATATTTTCTAACAAGTTCATAATTTTGCAAGGAGACCATTTTGATTATTAGGATACTAAATCCATCCATCAATCAATCTACTACAACTGATTATAAAATTTTGACGGTCAGCTGAGCTGATGGAAAACAACTTCTATTTTGATGATAATTTATGTTTAATACCTGAAAATACAGCATTTTGTAATAATTTGATACACATTGTTTGGTTTTGTTTATTGTTTAATTGATGAATTCTACAGTTGCTCTGCCTTTTCCTTCATCTATTCTAAACATCTGTGCCAAATTTACAGCGGTCAACACTCGTTGAAACCGCTTCACGTATTTCATTCAAAAGGGCAATTTTTTTGCCCGTGCACTTTTTCTCGTACATACAAAATGAATGAAAGGAATTAGCCTCACTGTAAAACTTCTCAGCTTTTGGCCCACTTGCATCATATTTGATTCACCGCATGCATCTCGCTCCAAAGGCAAAATGAAAAACCCAAGATTCTGCCATATGCTTATCCTTTATGAAAATGTACATCCTTTTAACCTTTCAGCAAAATCTATGCACTGGCAAAATGTCAAATCCTTCTTATATTCTCCTGCCCCTATAGAATGAAACTGGAGTGTCCAAGCAAAATATTTGTTTCTTTGTTTTCTTTCTTTTCACTTTTGCTTCTTATTTTACCTTTCATGATTCAAACTTTCTACAGTCGCCCCTTTGCTTGTTCATTCTTACATAAGCAGCATAACTTAATCAATCTCTCCTTCCTCTACATCATTTAGAGGATTTGGATCACTTGGTGGCTCAGCATCTTCCTCATCATCATCCTCTTTCATGTATAAACCTAGCTGTTCCAAGGGGTTACTGCCCCCAAACTTGAAACTACCCAAGCCATCCTGAGAATGGTCTGGGCTTGTCTCATCAACAGAGCTTGGTAAATGCTCACCGGGGGCAGTCCTAAGCATTTCTAAGTCTTCAAGGAAACGAGAATTCTCATTGATTTCAACAGTCTTTTCCATCTGCACAAAACACAGAAAATGCTCTGATAAAACCCAGAACATTACCATTGTAAGAATAGGCAAGACCCATATGTAATCTGTCTGCTCATTTACCTTCAGCAGTGCCTGTCGGGCAGCCTCTCTCTCAACCTCCCTCTTTCGTCTAGCCTCAGCTGCAACTTCTGCTTCAGCTTGTCTTCTAGCCTCTTCAGCAGCCTTGGCTTCGGCTTGCAACCGTGCTTTCTCTAGATAGTCAAAAAGCAAAAACCACTATTTAAGATATACCCACGTATCTTATTCACCATGCATGACAAAGTAAGATATTCATTTCCAAAAAACAAAACTAGGATACTCAAGTTCAATGGGAAAGGTCACAACCTTTCTGTTTCTGCAGTTCAAGTTCCTCCCTCTCCCGACAAAGTTTTACAGGATCCCCCTTGTCACCCTGATCTCAGCCATAATGAATTGTATCAGGCCACATACAGAGTTGAAAATGCTCACAAATTGGGCAAATACAAATATTTATCTATGAAAGTAGCCCAAATTTGTAACCAACCTGCAAGAGCGTCTTTTCTCTAGCTTTTAAAATGGTATCAGCAAATCGATTCTTCAATAAGGCAGCCCGAGAGAGCTTCTCAGGAGAAACCTGTCTCTCAATTGGACCACTTTCCCCTAAATTTTCAGGGATGACCATGAGACATAGCCCCCGATTAACAGCAGATAAGCTTCAGTTATGGCCACTTACCATCTAGATGACAATCTGACTCAACAGGACTTGGTTTTCGCTGGGAAATATGTTCAAGCTGATCTAACCCACTAACAGATTCTGGAAAGGACCAGGGATCAATAAAATTATAAACAAAGGAGAAACAGTGGCTTCAACTATAAATTATTTCATCTTGGACTATCTTAAGACAGAAAGAACATAATTGATTTTATGATGATTGAGACTTGATGCAATTTCATGAAAATGATCTCAATACGGACTCAATTCTAGCAAAAACTTAAATACAATACCATCTATTGAAATCTTATATAGTTCTATCTATGTATTGAGGAAAGACAGATCGAAGCAAAATAACTTATCCAAACTTGTATTTTCTATTTCCCGACTATCACAAGAAGGACACTAACAGTCAAGAGTCTTTCATTCCCACAGCCAAAACGGCCAAATCAAATAACAGAATACTCACGGTTCGCATCAAGAGGATCACCAGGGCTAGTCTTTTCATCTAATTGAGCTCCGGGACATGAGACTTCTGGCACCTGAAAGAGAACAGAGTAAATAGAATGCAAGGTCGGAACACTCTCCAAGTCACAATCTCCACATGAACCAAATGAGCATCCAGTAAAGCAGAGTAGTCAATGAAAAGTCAAATAAAAAGGACCATATAATTCAAAATTATGTATTGATTACCCCTAAATTGAAGAAACACACACCTTTGATCCATTAATGGGATTTGAAGCTTTAACACCATCAGATTCACTTTCAGAAGAACTGCTAGAGTCGGGATCTATGGGACATACAAAAGATACAGTAAGAAATGAACAAATACATAAATTCAGCCACAACTACCAGTGCAACAACTGAACCAATTGATTTAGCACCCAGATTCAAATAAAATAGCTACAAACAGTGAACATTGAAAATGACATTAGACATTATGTAAAGGCCCTTGGTTCACACATCAAAGCTTGTCATACTATTTGGGCCTCTTCTGTACTCAAACGAATTTAAGGATATTCTCCGATTTCCAATTTGAGATAATAACAAAGAATTTTTAACCAAGGTCCCTACATGCTTTAAGTGGAGTAGAATATTGAAAACGAAACAAAAAGGAAAATTTTGATAAAGGAAATAACATATGAATGACCCAAACAAACATGAAATGTAGCAACAAAGATGTAGTTTACCACTGGAGCTGCCAGAACTGATACATTTGCTGCTTTTAATGCCTGTATCCTTCTCAATCTCCACCGGAGCATAGCTTGATACTGGAGGCTCATTTCCACCAATATCAATGTCCTCATCAGCTGGGTCATTTCCTGAAACACAAGACATGGTAGAAACAAATCACAAAGAAGTGCCAAATATATAATTTGAGATGGTCGAACTTCAAACGAATCAGAAAATAACCTTTGCCAAGTTGCATGGATGAGTTGCTTAGTCCCGATACATTCAACAACTGTAACAGAAATATAAAAAAAGAAATTTTCATGCATTGACCCATGAAGAGAAAAGAGATTCATTTTTTTGTTCCATTAATTTAGGAGATGACGAGATATACCTCTATCTCACAAGGTTCAGCCCGTGCTTGGTTCTTTTGTTTCTCTTCCAAATAGTCATCTAAAAGCTTCCGCAATACAAACAAGGTATCATCACTAAGATCATCAATATCAATCTCAATTTCATCCTCTCCAGTCTCTCTTCCATTAGAACTATGTTCCCTCAAGAAATCAATGATATGAATGGGCATTTCTCCCAACAGTGACTCCAGTTCCCTGCCTAAATTGTGCTTCTCTTGTTCTGTTATTACCCGCTTAACAGGATCTGGCACAATTTCCTGGCGCATTGTTTCCATTTTTCTCTTTTTTGCAGGAGGGTTAACCTTAATTGTTTCCATGTCACCACGAGGGCCAGATTTTTCTGGTATTAGTTGGGGCTCAGTTACAGTTAATTTCTTTTCAATCGCTTTCCACCTTGCTTCGAAAAATTTACTAAGAGTGTTCGCCATGATGTGGACATCATTCCCAGGAGGATTATAGGTCATGGCATTGCTGAAAGTACACCTTACATCAGCAAGAAATTCCATAGGACTTGAATATAAACCTGAGCCTATCTTTCCCTTTATTGTTCCTAAATCCATTGGATACTTAATAACAGTAAAATAATCTGGAATATTCAACTTAACAACATCAACAGGGGTGTTGAAAACCCAACCATACTGATGAGACATTAATCGTTTCAACAATGTCTCGCATTGTTTCATCAAAATTATATTTATGGTGTTGGTAGTTGAAGTTTGTCTTTGTGCAGACTCAAACCTTCCTGTAGCATCACGATTCCATCCTTGACCCTTATTACTCACAGGATTCGCTTTCTTCCCTGTCACACTAGTCATCACCGATGATTTTCTGAAGTTCTCCACTTGAGGTCTGTTTTGACCATTACTACAACTAAGAATATCACTAGAAGAAGACACTGTAACCCCATTTGTTCTATGCAAATCAACTTTATTTTTAAGTTTCCTTAACTGCTCAAGATCTGACCTAAACTTATGCACTAGATCTTTTCTTTCAGGTCGTGACATGTTTGAAAGAGACAGGGTTTGCATAGGGACACCAAAGGCATCAAGTTTACCAGAATTTAAATTAATGCATTTTCTTGCCGGGGCACTTGAATCCTCTGAAGCAGTAATGTCAGTATCAATCCTTCCTGAGCTTCCAGACCCCTCGGACTCACCAGCAGTCTCAAATGCATTATTTCGGTAATACCCCCTTGAGAACCTATCATTCGTCTCCATCATCTTAGCCAGAAGGTTACTTCAATGTCCGTATGCCCAGAGCACACAAATGTTGGTCTAATAGTAATCACCAAACTCTGCAAATATTAATCATATCCGGACGTTACTCCCTCCAACTTTTGGATAACCTTAAAAGATAATATCTACCACAACTGTCTCAAATTTTGAGATGCAACACAACTAATTCAATGACTTAGACCTGATTGACCAAAAATTCTAGTCAACAATCCAGTTAACAGTACTTCATTTTACCGTTTTGTTTAATTTCTATTCGCATATTCCACATTCCAAGAATGAAAACAGTGAAAAACAAAAGATCTTTGCCTTCTTTCATGCTTTCCGTAAATTCAATTAAAAACTAAAATTTGGATAAATTAAATTTCCATTTATTGGTTATCTTAAACCCTAAAATTTAGGGTTCTTGAAATTTTTAAACCAAAAAGGCATATACTGTTTTACTGAATGACCAATTATTATGATTCAAGTACAAAACAATTCAAGATCCAAAACTCAACCTTAAAACAAAAAATCATTAAACCCAGTACAAATTCAAACTTCAAAAACATTTACTCATAAAAAATTATATATAAGAAGCCTACAAGACGAAAAATTCAAACTTGAAATTAACCCAAACCCCAAAGCAATTACCAGTTACTACTTGCCACCAGCGCCGAATAAAAATATGGAAAGTAGGAAAATTTTCTCGAGTCAGAAGAACTTCAATTGGCGATAACAATAGCTTCGAAACTGAAACTGTTTCAATACTTTCACAAGCACAAAACCCTAGATCACTACTCAGCGCACACACAAGAACCCTATATTAAATAAACTGCTTTGCCTAAACCAAAACTGTAAGAACTAACTTGCTAAGAGACTTTGACAGCGTCCACTTGACTTGGATCACGAACTGGACGCAACCGAGGCGGAGAGAAGAGAAGCCCTTGAATAAATAGCGAAGATTCAACTTTGAAACCCTAGAAAGAGAAAGAGACGTAATTTAGAGAGAGAATAAGTGTTGGACATGGCTCATCTCTAGTTTCCTTACTTAAAAGCGATGCCTCCTCTTTATAGCCACGGTTCGAGAGATGTGGACCGTCCAATTTTAAGGTACAGTGAATCCGACGAGTCACGAGAGGCTTTGATTCAGCCGTTGGATTTGAATTCGACGGATAGTGTCCAGTGAAATTAATTATAGACGTGGAACTGTGTAGGGCAGCGAGTAGAATGTGATTGAGTGTAATATGTGTCAAAGGGGAAAGTATTCCGAACAATAGGATTTTATTGGTGGAAGTATCTTTTTATCATGAGTGCGCGTGTAGATTTAGTTATCCTTAGAAGGTACCGGAAAAAGCTACTACCCGTCGGCTCGCGGCTTTCATATCACGTGGGAATTGTGAGATGTACAAGCCTCCGGTGCACGGTAAGAAACAGTGAACCCTCAAATAGTTACCGCGTCTAAATTTCCTTAATTATAACTCAAATAATTTGTGAATATGCTTCAAGTCGTAGTCGAATAAAAATAAAAAGTAATAAATTTGTATTTAATAAATGAGAGTTTGAGATCTCATCCTCATTCAAATATTTTTAAGAAAATAATAATGCTAATGCTAATTAATTTAGACTCTTTTTAATATGTCATCTTTGATTGGACAATTTTTAAATTGAATCTCATTAAAATAAAATAGATCAAATTAAAATACAATATTAGATATAATCATAGTACTATTAAATCAAAAGTATATAAATTAATATATTTTAATATTCTAAGGCTTTTTAAATATTAACTATATTTTAATGATTTATTTTATTATTTAATATTATTGTGACGGCAATTTCTACATGGAAGGAAAATAATTATAAATTAGCATATAAAGGTTCTCGACCCTCTCGGTCCATTCACAATGTACAAGTTCCATTCTTTTTACTAATTAAAGATCTCAATGCTCTTGAAAAAATTTCTCAACTTACTATTTGACTAAAAAATGTTATAAAACTATAAGATGATTTTAATTAATTCTTTTAAAAAAATACTAAAATTTGAAATTATTCTTACCTCTTGCCCAATTTAAGATTTACTAATATTTCATAAAGATAATAAGTGAGTACTACTCTAAATGTCTAATAGAATGGTCATTAAATCAATATATTAAAATTGATGATTTGATAATTATGTGTGAGTATAAATTGAGATGAATACTAAATGAAAAGTCTGCAAAAAATTTAATATACATTGAACATACGAAAAATAAGTAAAACGAAAAGTTAAAAACAAAAAGGGAGGTGAATAAAAGTTGAGGAATTAGTTTTAGGCTAGAATGCCAATACATCAACCAAGTAGCGCCACAGCTTTAGGCTAAAACGCTAAGATATTGGTCAAATAGCACCGCAGCGATGCAACGAGGTCACACCAGCACTATGACGCAAATTAAGAAGCATTGGAGTAGTATGACTTTGGAAATTTTCGTTTTTGCCTCGAGTTTAACTTATTTGAGTGGATTTTGGACTATTACACACAATGACTCTTGTTCCAACTAGCTTTAGAGTTTTTTAGGCTTTTATAAATACTATATAAACCCTTATAATCTTTTAAAGTCAGTTAAAGTATCTTAAGCATCAAGATATAAACATAAAAAAAAATAGAGGAGTTAGGTAGACATTAAGTGCATGGTGCATTAAGATGTAACTTTTGAGGGTGTCTTTGTTCTTGTGTGAAGAAAATGAGCACTAAATTGATCTTTTTGAAAGGGTTTGGACTATTCTTATATTCTTTGGTTAATTTTTTTTTATAGCGAACAGAAGATACTAAGAGATCTTAAGATCGTGATAACCTAGGAGATACGTAAAGATCTAAAGTTGAGATATTAAGAGGTCTTAAGATCGTGGTGATATAATTAATAAAAGAAGCTTGATCATAGATTTCTCGTGGACGTAAAAATTTTACCAAACCACGTATATCTTGTGGTTTATTTTCTTTATCTTTATTGGTGTGTTAAATTTTTTATATTTTTGATTATTTGTGAATTAAGTATTTTGCATACGCATAGGGTTTATTTAAAGTGCATGCCAAAAAAATTCTTAAATAAAAATTATCAATGCAAAGACTAATCTTATAGAGATTAGTACTAAAATTGATCTCTCATAACAAACTGATATCAGAGCTATGGTTGAGGTCCAGATTACAGAAAATAGGCGACATAGCCAGATTATAGAGCAAATATTGTCAACTATGAGGACTCACAAATATGAAAATATTCAGTGGAAAGATGATTATTTGAAAGAAAAAAAAGGTGATGGCCTTACTGATGAGTTTTGGGTTAGTGACCGTCTTTAAAGTGACTACCAAGAAGACAGTGTCATGTAGGTTCTAGTTAGAAGAATCATTCATATTAAATATAATATAAAGATGGAGAAAAAAAATAACAATCAAGATTGAAGGGCGGATCTAAAAGATGCTTAAGACACTTGATAAGAGATAGTCCAGATAGAAAGACTAAGATAAAAAGAAAATAATGCAAATTTACAAGTTTATAGGATGACTAAGCAAAGACCTTAATAGCACAAGAGCTTCTACAAGAATGTGTGCTTGATGAATGAAATACTTGATTCCAGAGTATAGTTTTCATATAAGTTATAGAGAGTCGTTATTTACCAATGGTAGATCCATTAAGGGTTAAGATATGGCTTTTAGTAAGATACGAGATTGATGGATTAAGATTGAGACTACATAGTGAAAATGCAAGAAACTGACTAAGTATGAGATTTGTTCCTGATCTCATAAAAACTTAGTGGGCTTATGACTGCTAGAACAAAGTAAGGATATTCATGAAAGGTAAAAGAAAGAATACTAAAATGGATGTAAAATGATCTATAGGTGGGAAGAACAAAGAAGGCTATGTGCTTGAGGGACATGCTTGTATAGCTCAACATAAGTTGTTGAAAAGATGAAGACCATATGGCAAATTTAAAATTATATCACTATATGGCACAAGCTGAAAGAGAATGTGTAGGAAGGGTAGTAATGGCAAGAATAGGTTTCAACTATTAAAGATTTGTGATCATGATGTCTAAAGGACATAGGTTTGCAACATTAGAGATACCCTAAATAATTAGCATTCGGAATCTTTGGAGACCGTAATCACAAGCCTTAGTTAAGTCTGAAACTTAACTGGAGATAACGCTAGAGAGCATGAGTTAAGGAGATGATGATCCTGGATAACACCTTAGAGAGCGATTTTGAATCAATGAGGGATTCATTGGAATTAGTAAATCAACAATCATGTATCAACAATCCATAAATTAATATGGATACAAAATAAAGAATCTGCAAAAAGTCTAGTACATATTTAACGTATAAAGAAAAAGTAAAACGAAAAGTTAAAAGCAAAAAATGAAGTGAAGTAAAGTCGAGGAATCAGCTCCAGGCCAGAAGGCCAAGGCGTCAACCAAGTATAGTTACATCACACCAATGCTGAAGTACTAGCTAAGAAGCACTACAACAGTGCGACCAACGCTATTGCGACAGATAGAAAGCACTGTACTGGTGCGATGAGGTTACACTAGTGCTACAGCGCCAGCCAAGAATCATTGCAATGGTGTGATTTTGAAAAAAAATTTATTTTTAGCTCGAGTTTGACTTCTTTGAGTTGATTTTAGACTCCTACACGCAAGAATCTTATTCCAACTAATTTTAAGGTTTCTTAGGTCTTTGTAAACACTATATAAACTTTATAATCCTTTAGAATTAGCCAAAGCATCTTAAGCATCAAGATGTAAATGTTGAGATTTGTGCTTATGTGCCATCTCAATTTTGTATGAATATCGTATTTTCATACTTATGTAATAAATAAATATTTCATTAAATCGCTAATTAATTTTATTAAGGTAAGATGCTTGTAACATTTCAGACATTGTATTGATCTGAAGGAATTTAGATCAAGTCTAAAGAGTTGGAACCTTGTCTGAAATACGACAAAAACCTAAGAATATACTTGCAATGACATAGTTGCAAGCGTTACTAAGAAATATCATTGTGTAAATATGTTCTCAAATTAAATGTTCCTGTTCTATTTTCACCAATGCAGGGTTTATTGAATGGAACTAATTTATATAGATTAGTGTATGTTCATATTTGGATAGTCCATATAGTTTATCTTAGCAAACCATGAGCTTAGTGGAAGCTCATATAGATATACATGTATTTAGTAAGGACTGGATACTGAACTAGACTCAATGAAGACCTTCAATAGATTTCCCATAAATTTGTCAGTGGAGGGTCTTCTCGAGTTAAGTAGTATTCGTGGTCCCTAGACCTGAGCACCGCGATGGGCTTATGAGTGATCCACCATACTTAAATTCCACATATGTCAGAGACCTTTCATGGTCTGACCGCTGGGTATGGTCCGATGCTTATGAAGTCTGGTGTGTGTAGATATAGAATCCGTCAGCTCATATGAGTGAGTTAAATATCCAAATACTTTAAGATTATATTTTAGGAAGTTTTATGGCCATAAGCATTTAACCTGGGAAAGAGTTTCCTGTAGAGTAAATAATATTGCAAAGGATTTTGCATATATTATTTATTGGAATACGAATCAAAAGAGATAAATTTATGGTTGAATAATAGGGTACTTGACGCTATTGATTTATGTCTCCACTCTTCCAAGATATTAATGATGAAAGGATTATATGAATATAGATTAACCTCAACTTGTATAGTTTAACTCACCATTTTGTATTATCCATAACGTGTGTGTTGGGGGAATCGGTTATGAACTTACGAAAATATTTTGTGAGACATAATGTGTGTGAACCTAAGAAGTCTCACTATATGAAGTGTACACGTTGGGTATGTGGGTAGCGTACCGGATCAAATTGTTTGATCTAAAAAAGTTTTGAAACATATGAATTTATTTCATGGTCTCTCGGGGAGTAGCTAAAATTTAATTAATAAATCTAAAATTGTGTCAAGTGAGACTTAATACTTTTATTTACTTAGTGTATATCTCAAATTATGTTAATAATTTATATGGGTACTAAATTGAAAACTAAATTTGACTTAATAAATAGAGCTATTATTTAAATAAAATAATTGTTATTTTATTTAAATTATATTAATTAACTAAAAGGGGTGTTATTGATATTTTTCTTATAAACTTTTTGAAATTAAACTGATTTCAGCAAAGCAAATGAATTGAATTGTTTATATTATTTGAATTCGGCTAAATAAAATGTAATATTAGGTGGCATTGTTTCAAGTATTTACAAAGCTACTTGTTTACATTTGATTGACTATTACAATTATAAATATAAATAGTAATTCAAGGGTAGGTGGCATCTTCAATAGTTTTTTGAAGATTGAATTGCCACTAATTTCCTTTATCACTTGCCACCGAACATGTTTTTTGACTAAGCAAAATTGTTACTTTGGTCAAGCTTTTACATTTGTCAAAGAGTTATTATATGATTGGTAGAATGTTAAGGCATCCGAGAATATATAGATAGCCGATGATTTACTTCATTTAAAAAAAAACAAACAACAAAAGAAAAAAAAAAGAATAAATTGAATTGTTTCTATTTTTTTAAGGATTAAGTGTTAATTTTTATGAAAAGTGTCCGAGAGAAAAAAAAAATAAAGTAAAAGTTATTTTAAATAGTTTTAGAATAAAAAGTTATTATTTTAATTTAGAGAAATTTACTATATTTTCAATTAGATTTGTTTAAAGTACGTTTTAAGGGTAAATTCCTTAATCTCATTAATGTAATGAGATTATTTTAATGTGTATTATTAATTCTGTTGCGTAATATGTTATTTTTTAAATTATTTAAAATATATATATTTACTCGTAGTACGGTGCACACGTACACAACACCATCAATAAACATAAGAGAGAATAGAGAACTTAAATAGATACTAAGTGTATGATACATTAGGATGTGACCTTTGAAAGTGTCTTTATTTTGTGTGAATAAAAGAAGCACCAAATTGATCATTTTAAGAGAGTTTAGGCTCTTCTTATATTCTTTTGGTTAAAATTCTTTATAAGAAATAGGAAATACAAAGAGATCTTAAGATTGTAATAATCTAAAAGATACGTAGAAGTTTACAAGTTAAGATACTAAGAAGTCTTAAGATCATACTGATTTAAGAGAAATTTAGTGATTTAATTGATAAAAAGAGCTGGATCATAGATCTCTCATGAACATAAACATTTTACTGAATCAAATATATCTTATATCTTGTAGTTTATTTTTTTCATCTTTATTAATGTGTTAATATTTTATATTTTTAATTATTTATAAATTAAGTCTTCTACACACATAAAATTTATTTGAAGTGCCCGGCAAAATTTTTTTTAATAAAATAATATCAACGTAAAAGTCAATATCATAAAATTTTTAGTGCTAACATTTATCTCCCGTAACACACTAATTTGCATCTACTTTCCTTAGCCAAAATAAAAAAAGGAGCTCCTTTTCAATTTTCAAGAGCAGACGACTGATTTGTCTTTACCTAACTCATTTCCACTGAAAATGGGCTTGTGTTTCAGCTTCATCAATCATTCAATTGCAAAATGGATGTTTCACCTTCGCGCATGTGAAATAATGTGGTGAAATGGAAGGGAATCAAGATGGGTTTTATAAAAATCAGGACACGTAAATGAAGGATTTGTTTTTTAATAGCAAAAGGAATTCCCGAGACGTGAAGAGTTGCACTTGATAAAGTGCTCCAAGGAGATTTTGAGAAAATGAATTAGCCCAAGAAATAATTTCATATTATTATCCTCTTATTGGAGAGTGTTTTCTAGGTAGTTAAAACTGCTTTCTAATTTTTTTTTCTTTTAAAAAAAAGGCTTATAAGGGAGTTTACCACGAAAAAAGAGTGTATTTGCAATTCAAAAATAGTAAAAAAATATTTTGTTTTTAGAGAAAGAACATGTCATACATTCCCAAATAATAAATGAAAATTAAAAATATATATTTTTATCAATCTTAACAAATTCTTTAAAAAATTTAATGTGTTAACAGCCCAAAAATACATAGTAAACAAAATGAAGGTCTTGAATTCAAAATTTTCTTCCCCCATGTTAACAATATTATAAAAAAATTAAAATAATATTTAAAATATTTATAAAAATATATTATAATAAAAAAAATACTTTTCAATTATGCAATCAAATACTCTACAAAATATGAAAAGGACTCAAAATACTTTTATAATTTTTTGCTAAACACTAACAATTATATAAAAAAATACTAATAAGCAAATGTTATTGGATTAAAGCACTTTCTTAAAAGCATTTTCTTATCGCATTGTCTCTTCTTTATAATAAGAATTTTTTGAGTTCTTTGATTTCTTTTTCTCTTTTTCAATAAATAAATATATATGTGTGTGTATTGAAGCAAAAGTACACAAACAAGCAATATCATCCAAGCAAATAGTACAGAACAAGCAATTAAGGAACTAGCGAGAGAAAATAAAAAAATAACACACAAAAAGTTAGGTAATTCGGCAACTTGTCTACGTGCACGGCGGATCAAGATTGCTCTTCTTATTATTGAATCTCAAAAGGCACTCACAAAGTACACCTTTTACAAAAAAGACTCACAAAGAATACTCTCTCTTACAATCTAAGAATTTTCTCTCACAAAAAATTACAAATAAGGCTTAATCACAAAGATTTCTTTAATGATCACTAAGATATGTTTATAAGCCAATAAAGAGCCTTTATATAGGTTTTAAGACGTCCTAAGTTTATCATAAATAGGTGGGAGTCGTATTAGGGAATCTTGCAGTAAGTGGGAGATGGAATAAGTCGCATCAAAATGGGAAACCTTTTATCGCGCTCAGCGCCACGGTGCTCATCCCTCATTGCCATGGCGCGGTCACCTAGCGCTGCGATGCTCAGGTTCTATTTTGAACGCTGCAGCACCCAGTACCTAGTCACTGTGGTGCCCACACCTGGGCATTGTACCTTCGTCTTTTACCTCATTGCGTACCCTACGTACTTGACTTGCTCTCGAAATCATATCCCGATAATTTTCAATTAATATTATCACAATATATATATATATATATTTTGATAAAAGTAAACTTTCATTAATGGAACACACTGGTACGAAATTTGATGTATTTGATTTTAACTACAATTACTAATTTCTATCTTACTAAAATAGAAATTTTGTGTACAAGATTCGACAAAAATAGATATTATTTATATAAATATACCTACTAAGAAAACTTTATTTTTTTGTTCTTTTTAATCCTTTGCCTTAATAGTATTCAGATTTGTTTTTATATGTCGTCCCAATTTTGTATGAATATTATATTTTTATACTTTACGTAATAAAAAAATATTTATTAATTATCAATTAATTAATTTTATTAAGGTTACATTCTTGTAACATTTCAGATATTATATTGATATGAAAGAGTTCAGATCGGGTATAAAAAGTTAAAACTTTGTCTAAAATAGGACAAAAACTTGAGAATATATTTGCAATGATATAATTAAAAATAGTGGCAAGCGTTGTTAGGAAATGTCATTGTGTAAGTATGTTCTCAAATTATAAGTTCCTGATCTATTTTCCACCGATATGGGGTCTGTCGAGTGAAACTGTTTTATATAGATCAATGTATATTTATATTTGGATCATCTAGATGGTTAATCTTAACAGATCATGAGTTTAATGGAAGCTCGTATAGATATACAGGTATTTAGTGAAGACTGGATACTAAACAAAACTCAAAGAAGACTTCCAATAGATATCCTATAAAATCGTCAATGGAAAATCTTCTTGAGTTGAGTAGTATTCGGATCCTTTGACCTGAGCACCACAATGGGTTTGTAAGTGATCCACTATACTTAGGTTCTACACATGTTAGAGACCTTTTATGGTTTAACCACTGGATGTCGCTGGGTATAGTCTAATACTTATGAAGTTCGGTATGTAGAGATAGGATCCGTCAGCTTATATGGATGAGTCAAATAACCAAATGCTCTAAAGTTGTATTCCAAGAAATCTTATAGCCATAAGCATTAAACCCAAGAAAGATTTTTCCATGGTGTAAATAATATGGTAAATGAGTTTGTGGATATTGTTTATTAGAATACGAATGAAGAGATAAGTTAATGGTTGAACAATAAGGGACTTGACAGTGTTTATCCATGTCTTCGCTCTTTTAGGATATATATGGCGGAGAGATTGTACAAATATGGATTAACCTCAACTTGTATGGTGTAACTCGTCATTTTTGTATTATCCATAACGTGTCTATGTGGGGCATCGGTTATGGACTTACAAAAATATTCTATAACGTGTCTATGGGTGGAACCTATGAAGTCTCACTATATAAAGTATAAGCGTTGAGTATGTGGGTAGCGCATCAGATCGAATTGTTCGATCCGAGAAGTTTTTTTAAAAAATAAGAATTTATTTCAGGACCTCTCGAGAGTAGTTAAGGTTTAAGTGTTAAGCTTAAGATTGTGGCAAGTGAGACTTAACTCTTTAATCTACTATGTGTATGCCTTAAATTGCATCATTAATTTGTATAGGTACTAAATTTAGCATTAGTGGACATAGCTACCATTTAAATGAAACAATTATTATTTTATTTAAATTAAATCATTCGGCTATTTATTTATTTTAGGGTCTCTTAGGGAGTAGTTAAGGTTAAAGTGTTAAACCTAAATTATACCAAGTGAAACTTGACACTTTAATCTACTAAAAATATGCTTCAAATTGTGCTAATAATTTGTATAGATACTAATTTGGACATTAATAAATAAAGCTATAAAATAATTATTATTTCGTAATATATTTAATTTGGCCATTAACTATATCAAATGAATTTGATTCATTTGATCATAACAATATACACGCATTTGTTTTATGTTTATTGGTTAAACAAAAGCAAATGATTGTGTGTTGAATTCTTATTTGCCCAAAAGGATCAATTAAACAAATGCAAAGCAAAGCAAAATGTGGTGTTGTTTTGAGGCTATTAAGAAATGTGTTGCTCACTGAATTGAACTAGTAATTAACTAAGCATTATTTGTTGCCTAGTCACTATAATACATTTGTCAATTCACTTCCTTTAATTAGTGGTAATGGGCGACACTTTTCATTATAAATGGCCGAGTAAGTGAATTACTTTGGGGAGCTAAATTCAATTGATGAATTGAAAGAAAATTGCTTTTGAGTTAAGTGTTAACAACAAAAGTAAACTCGCTTCATTCCAATAGATAGATAAGTGAAGAAAGTGTTGCTTCATTTCCATTCCACGATTGGAAAGTTACTATTTTAGCTTGAGGAAGCCCACTACGTTTCACAACTAGAATTGCTAAAGCACGCTTTAAATGTAAGTCTCCTGATCTTATAAGTGTTATGAGATTGAATTGTGTATTATTTTCGCTGCGTTGCATATGTGATATGTTATTATTAAATTATTTAATTATGTATACATTCATCTGTTGCACGAAGCACACGTACACAACACCAAAAAAAAAAAAAATTGGTATCAGAGCACTGTGTTGTGTGTTGTTTGTGCTTAGATTTGGAGTGTATGTGGCGTAATTGGATTTTTTAGTGCTATTCATTATGTGTTTCAAGTGTTAAAAAAAATTCATAATTGAAACATAGATGAAAGGGATACCATAACATTGTAGGCTAAGTGTCGTGGTGCTAGGGTAGAGACACTAGCACCGCAACACGTTTAAGTTAGTTCCGCGGCATTGGAGGCTGGGCCTTCAATGTTGCAGTTCTTAGAACTTAAAAAAGCCTTATTTACACCAGTTATACTAAATGTTTATTTTTTAAGAGGTTAAAAATAAATGATTTATTTTTTAAATTTATAATTGTTATAAATGCAATATAAAGTTATAGGCCATTTGTTGTGCTAGTAATCATAATGGGAGCCTTACTGGTGGGAGTTAGTTGTGTTTGCACAAAAATAAATGTGTGATTATGTATGACGGTCTCATGAGATGAGAATATAATTAAATAATCTCTTTTACTCAGATTAAATAGTGTACCATTATAAAATAAAGTTACACATTGATCCGTCTTGTCAATACATTATTAATCAAGTTATATCGATCTTTTTTAATATTGCTATAGCGTGAGGGATTTGGTCGGTATGATTTAGAATATGCCGGTTAAACATGAGATGAGACAAATATATGTGAACGTACTACCCAATATTGCTAAAGCATGAGGGTAGTATCAGTAACATATATTTGATTATTGACAAGTTAATATGAAATACACTTATCCAATATTGCTAAAGCGTGAGAAGAAGGTGTGTTTAAGATCAATGATAAGAGTTTCATGAGATGCAATTGACAAAAGTTGTCTACCTTTTGAATTTTACAATGGTCAATATTGCTAAAGCGTAGGGGCAGAGTAAAATGCCAATAGAGTCTACTTTTTGCTGTATTATTTAAAGAGTTTAAATTGTCATTCTTTTTTTTTTGGAGAGATTTAAGGAATTATGTAAAGCAGTGAGAGGATGTTTTAGATTTAAAAAATGTATAATTTGATTATATCCTTAATCTAAAACAAAAATTAGCAATTGAAATATTTATTTTCCACTAACATTTCTTATTTTCTCTTATGAAGATAAAATGGCCTCATCTAATCCGTTAGCACGCATATTGGATGCAAACCAACTTGAAGGTGAGAAAAACTATAAAGACTGGTTGATGAATCTAAAAATTATTCTCGATTTTGAAAATTTTGGATATGTTATAGATCAGTGTATGCTTGGAGGAATTTCTGATGAAGCCACCCTAGAGGAGAGGGTGACTTATTAGAAATGGCTGAATAATGATTTAAAGTTAAATCTTACATCCTTACCTCTATATCTACAGGTTTATAGAGAAAGCATGCCTACATAGGTGATGCTTTTAGCATTTTACTCCAATTAAAAGAGATGTTTGGCGACCGTCCTCAGGTTGAGGCATATAGGGTTGCTAAATCATTTTTTCAACGTAGACTTTTTTAGGACAATCTAGTGAGTCCACATGTCATAATAGGATTTTTATAATCGAGAGATTGGAGATGATAGATATTACGCTGAATAAATATATGGGGAATAGTTTAATTTTCCAGGCCCTTCTAAGGTCTTTAAGATAGTTCATAATGAATTTTAATATGCAATGAATGACCTCGTTTTATACTGATTTTCATAATATGTTGAAGACAGCAGAAGAAGACATGAATAATGTGGGATCATCTCTCTTTGTTCAGGGTACTTCATCTTCTGCTCCTAGGGCCTCTAGGAAGCCTAAAGGAAAGAAGAAAAATAATGTGAGGCAGGCACCCAGGATTGGTCCTCAAAGGCGACCCATATCCAAACCATAAAGGAAAATATTTCCATTATGGTAAAGAAGGATAGTGGAAGAGAAATTACCAGAGATACATTATCTCAGTAAAGAAAAATCCCTCAGGTATATGTTTTACTTATTTTTGACATTTCTTTAGCATATGATGCTAATTTTGACTAGGTATTGGATACTGTTTCTCCTTCTCACATCTATAATATGTTGCAAGGTCTGAGAAAAGTTAAATTATTGCATCCGGGAGAGATTCAGCTTCATGTTGGAAATAAAGATTTCCTTCAGATCGAGGCTGTGGGACATTTTGATTTACATATCTCATGTAATAGAACTACAGTTTTATATAACTGTTTTTTTGTACCCTGTATTATAAGATAAATAGTATCCCTTTCTGTACTTGGCAGTGAGGGTTATCATATGTATATACGAAATCGTTCTTTTTGTTTATATGATATAAATAATATTTTGATAACTGATTTTTAATTAATTAATAGTCATTATGTATTGAATACAACATAAAATATCATGAATGTATAGGTAAATGAACCTAGTAGTTCAGGAACTTTAAATAAAATAAAATTGTGGCACATGAGATTGGGTCATATAGGCGTTAGACGCCTATCACGTCTGGTTAAGGATGGTCGAATATCTGATTTAACCATAGAACCTTATCTAGTTTATGAATTATGTATTTAAGAAAAAATTGACCAAATCTTCCTTTACTGGTGCTGGATACCGTGCCACTAGTTTATTGGAACTTATACATAGTGATGTATGTGGTCCAATGAATCACACTGCTATGGGTGAATTTCAATACTTTGTAACATTTATCGATGATTTGTCAGGATATGCTTATGTGATTCTTATGAGATATAAGTCTGAAACCTTTGAAAAGCTCAATAAATTTAGACTTAAAGTAGAGAAACAAACAGTATGTATGTTAAATGCCTTCAATCAAATCGAGGCAGTGAATACATATGCAGTGAATTTTTGAATTATTTAAAAGAGAATGAGACTCTTGCTTAGTATAGTCTTCCATCTACTTCGCAACACAATAGTGTTTCAGAGAGGAAGAATTAGACTATATTAGATATGGTCCGATCGATGATGAGTTTTCTCGATCTCTTTGAATATCTTTGGGGCTATGCTCTACAAATTGCTACTCATGTAGTGAACAAAGTTTGGTCTAAAACCGTTCCTTCCACTCTCTATGAGATATGGATTATAAGAAATTTGAATCTTAAATATTTTAAGATTTGAGGCTGTCTTACTTATGTAAGAGTTACACAACAAGATAAACTTGCACCCAGGGGGTACAAGTATCGATTTATTGGTTATCCCATGAACTCAATGGGATACCAGTTCTATAATCCCAAGGAATGAAATGTGTTCGTTGCTCGGAGTGCCACTTTTTTAGAGAAACAATTTCTCATGGATCGTGGAAATTGTAGGAAGATTAATCTTGATGAAATCAATCAAAATGAACTAAAAATAGAACCATAGGCTCAATTGAGTAAATTACCTTTTACACACCTTCTACATAGGTTACAAATGATATCGAGACAACCTGAAAGGTATGGTATGATGCCTGAAGGTGCCTATGAAGTTTTCTTAGTTTTAAAAACTGATTCTTTAACCTATAGAGATGCAACATTAAATATTTATTCGGGAAAATGGCAAGATGTCATGAAATTTGAAATTAACTTTATGCATCAAATCCAAGTCTAGGACTTAGTTGACTTCCTAAAAGAATAGTTCCTCTTGGTTGCAAATGGGTTTACAAATGGAAGTGAGGGCTTGATGGGAAGGTAGATACCTTTAAGGCTCGTCTGATAGCAAAAGGTTATACTTAATGATCTGAGATCAATTTTGAGAAAACCTTTGCATCAGTGGTAATACTTAAGTCAATCAGGATATTATTGGCGATTGCCGCATACTATGACTTTGAAATTTGACAGATGGATGTAAAGACGACGTTCTTAAATGGATATCTTGAGGAAGAGATATTCATGAAATAGCCTGAAGGTTTTCCATCTAGCCTTTCTTCTGGTCCTGTATACAAACTGAAGAAGTCTATTTATGAACTTGAGCAGGCTTTTCAAAGCTGGAATCTTTATTTTGATAAGGTAATTAGAGAGTCTGGTTTCGTAAAAAAAGAATAGGAGACATGTGTGTATAAAAAGGCCAGTAGAAGCATAGTTGTCTTCTTAATTCTTATGTAGATGACATACTGATCATTAGGAATGATATCGGTATGTCACAATTAGTAGAAAGTTATCTTAGTAAGAATTTCTCCATGAAAGATTTGAGAGAGGCTTCATATATACTGGATATAAAACTTTATAGAGATAGAACTAAGAGACTGATAGAACTCTCACAATTTTCATACATTGATAGTGTCTTACAAGTGTACAGTTTTAGTAACTGTAAAACAGTTAGTGTACCTTTTAGACATGACATTCACCTTTCGAGGAAGAGGACAAGGAAGATGTGTTCTTAGAAGGAAGATGAAAAGGTTAGAATGTTTAACATTCCTTATACATCAGCTGTTGAAAGCTTGATGTACGCCATGATGTATATGAGACCTGATATCAGTATGGCTATAAGTGTTATGAGCTGGTACCAGTCTGATCCAGGTGACAGCTATTGGATGGTAGTCAAACATATCCTTAAATACCTTAAGGGTAAAAAGGACAAGTTTCTTATATATAGAGAAAATGACTTATAGGTAAAAGGATACACTGACTCAGACTTCCAGTTTGATCTGAATGATAGAAATTCTACCTCCGGATATATGTTTATTCTCAATGGCTCCGCCATAAGTTAAAAGAGTGTCAAACAAAGATCTATAACAGATTTTACCACAGAAGTGAAATACATTGCAGCTTCAGAAGTAGTAAAAGAAGCATTGTGGATTAGGAAGTTTGTTAATGAACTCAGAATAGTTTCAAGTTTCGTGAATCCTATCCCATTATATTACAACAATAACGGGGCAATTGCACAGGTGAAAGAGCCAAAAGCATACCAAAGATCTAAACATGTGGAGAGAAAATACCACATTGTTAGAGAAATATTGGCTCGAGGAGATGTTGTATTTTATAAAGTTGATTCTGTAAATAATATAGTGGATCCACTCATTGAGGTCTTAACTCCAAAGGTGTTTGAGAAAGACGTAGAATTGTTAGGTATTAGATACCACTACGAATGGCACTAGAGTAAGTGAAAAGTTGTTGAGATTTATGCTTATGTGTCATCCTAAATTTGTATGAATACTGTATTTTCATACTTTATGTAATAAATATATATTTTATTAATCACTAATTAATTAATTTTATTAAATTTAGATACTTGTAATATTTCAGACATTTTATTGATTTGAAAGAGTTCAGATCAAGTCTAAAGAGTTAGAACTTTGTCTAAAATAGGATAAAGACCTAAGAACGTACTTGTAATAACATAATTGTAAATAGTTGCAAGCGTTGTTAAGAAATGTCATTGTGTAAATATATTCTCAAATTATAAGTTCCTGATCTATTTTCCACCGGCGTAGGGTCTATCGAGTGGAACTGTTTTATATAGATTAGTGTATATCTATATCTGAATCATTTAGATGGTTAATATTAGCAGACCATGAGCTTAGTGGAAGCTCGTATAGATATGCAGGTATTCAGTGAGGACTGAATACTGAGCAAGACTTAAAAAAGGCATCTAATAGATATCTTATAAACTCATTAATGGAGGATCTTCTCGAGTTGAGTAGTATTCATGGTCTTTTGACCTGAGCACCACAGTGGGCTTGTAAGTGATCCACCATACTTAGGTTATACACATGTCAGAGACCTTTCATGGTCTAATCGTTGGGTGTCACTAAGTATGGTCCAATGCTTATGGAGTTCGGTGTGTGTGGGAATGAGATCCGTTAACTCATATGAATGAGTCAAATAATCAGATGCACTAAGGTTATATCCAAGAAGTCTTATGACCATAAGTATTAAATCCAGAAAAGAGTTTTTCATGGTATAAACAATATCACAAAGGAGTTTGCTGATATTGTTTATCAGAATACGAATCGAAGAGATAAGTTAATGGTTGAGTAATAGGGGACTTGACGGTGTTTATATATGTCTCGCTCTTCCAGGATATATATAATGGAGGGATTGTACAAATATGGATTAACCTCAATTTGTATGGTTTAACTCTCTATTTTGTATTATTCATAACGTGTCTATGTGGGGCATCGGTTATGACTTACGAAAATATTTCGTGAAACAAAATGGGTGTGAATTTAGGGAGTCTCACTATATAAAGTGTAAGCGTTGAGCATGTGGGTAGCGCATCAGATCAAATTGTGTGATCCGAAAAGTTTTCAAAAAATATGAATTTATTTTAGGGCCTCTTGGGAGTAGCTAAAATTTAAGTGTTAAACCTAAAATTGAATTAAGTGAGACTTAACACTTTAATCTATCAAGTGTATGTCTCAAATTGTGCCAATAATTTATATAAGTACTAAATTTAGCTTTGGTGGACAACGCTACCATTTAAATGAAACAACTGTTGTTTTATTTAAATTAAATTAAATCATTCGGCTACTTATTTATTTCAAGATCTCTCAGGGAATAGTTAAGGTTTAAGTGTTAAAAGTAAGATTGTGCCAAGTGAAACTTGACACTTTAATCTACTAAGTGTATATCTCAAATTGTGCCAATAATTTATATGAGTAATAAATTGGACATTAATGGATAAAGTTATGAAACAATTATTGTTTCATAATATATTCAATTCGGATATTGGTAAGGGCATATTTGTCATATATTTGTATTTTGATATTTTATTGTTTTATGAGAATAAATGGTTATTTATGTGCCTTATTGTTATTTATAGGATTTGAACGAAATTTAAAGTACTTGGTGAGTATAGGGAGCAAAAATAAGGACTAAAATGTAAAGTTTTCAAAATATAGACTTGTCGCCCTAGCGCCTCAAGGAATTTCACCCCAGCACTAGAACAGTGATAAAAATAAGAAAATCAGAAAAAAAAGACCTGTTAAGTCGCAGACTGACGCCCTAACGCCATCTCTCTACCGCTCTAGCGACAGGCTATCGCTCTAGTGCCATCTCTCCACCACTCCGATGGTTAGTCCCTTTACACGCAGTGCCCTAGCGACAGCATCCATCGCCCTAGCGGTAGAGCGAGTCCTAATCCAACGAGAATTAAGATTTTCAAGCTCATATCAATCTTTGTAAAATGCCACTCATTCTCAGCCTTTAAAGATCATCTAAGAGCACCCAAGAATAATCCAAGAATATTAAGAATACAAAGCACAAGTCTTAAAGAGTAATAGGAGTTTAATTGAAGTAGTCATAGAAAGAGATTCAAGGCGTTCTTCGGCATCAAGAGTATCTTAGGCAGCGCAATTAAGACAAATTCGACGTCTATATTGGTTTGATATTGATTGTATCATGATTTCTTATTATTTTTACTGCTGTTCTCTTGTAACCATGAACTAAATTTTCTTTCTAGGGTTAATACTTGAACTTAATATGTGTACTTAATTGCCATATCTTTTTAATATTTAATAAACTTAATTTTTTATTATTCAAATTACTTATTCTTAATGCTTCAATACATCTAGCCAATATATGGTGAATGAATTAGTAATATTTTTGATAAACTCGGAAGAGGAATCATAATATTTAGACTTAGATAATTTGATACATGATTGTAGAGTAACATTCAATATTGCATATACAAGTTTTAATTTAAGATAGGAATATACTAATTGGCATGTATGATCAATAAGACTTAATCTTAATGAATCTTAATTTATTACAAGTACCATAGGAATATAGGTATTTGGTAAATTGAGGTATACTTGCATGACCTTGAAAGAGGCTTGTGAATACATTAGTGTCTTGATCAATAACAAAGACTAAAAGAGTTAAATATTAGAGGATTAATCATTAAAAAGCATATTAAAGGATATATATTGATCATAGGTTTTCTCTATATTGCTATCACCTAATTCTCTTTACATTGTGTCATTGCTTTTATATTTTTTACATTCATTTTTAGATTTTTATTTTTTTGAATAATTATTAGAAAAATATAATTTTAGTACTTGGTTAAAACGTAAAAATTATCTCTGTGGGTTCGACATCCGACTCGTTTGTCCATTTATTAGTTATTATAATAACGTATACTTACACTTAATTTTAAGATATAAAAATATTGTATCACCATTAACAATATCAAATGAATTTGATTCATTTGATCATAACAATATACATGCCATTTGTTTTATGTTTATTGGTTAAACAAATGTAAATGATTGTATGTTGAATTCTTATTTGCCCAAAAAGAATCAATTCAAAACAAATACAAAGCAAAGTAAAACGTGGCGTTGTTTTGAGGCTATTAAGAAATGTATTGCCCATTGAATTGAACTTGTAATTGATTAAGCATTATTTGTTGCCTAGTCACTATAATACATTTGTCAATTCACTTCCTTTAATTACTGATAATGGATGATACTTTCCACTCTAAATGGTCGAGTAAGTGAATTACTTTGGGGAGCTGAATTCAATTGATGAATTGAAAGAAAATTACTTTTGAATTAAGTGTTAACAACAAAAGCAAATTCACTTTATTTCGAGAGACAAATAAGTGAAGCAAGTGTTGCTTCATTTTTATTCTGAGATTAGAAAGTTATTATTTTAGTTTGAAAAAATTCATCATATTTTATAATTAAAATTGTTAAAGCACGTTTCAATAGTGAGTCTCCTAATTTCATAAGTGTTATAAGATTAATTTATGTATTATTTTTCTTGCATTACATATGTGATATGTTATTATTAAATTATTTAATTATGTACACATTCACCCGTTGTACGAAACACACGTATATAATAATCACAAATAATTAGTCTCTTTAATTAAAATTGTAATAAGTAAATTATAAGGAACTAGGACATAAACAACTAACAACTCTAATAGAACAAATTTTAACTTAACTTATTTTATTTTATCGTAAAGCAGACATATATTTTAAAATAAAACTAACAACTTTATTAAAACTAAAAAAGTATTCACTTTAAATCTAATTTTGAATGGCACAATACACATAAATACAAAACTTAAAATAAGACCAATATAAAACATTTCATGTATATAAAATAAATATAGATATAAAAAATAATTTACTATGAAAAATGAATGCCACCATCGTCAGATCAAATGATGGGGTCCAATTCATTTGCCATACTTTAATATAATAGGATGACATGAAGGAAAACATTCTAGAAGATGTAAATTTATATATTTGAAGTTGTTGTAGCTTCGTGAATCCAGAGGCATGGAGTTGCATCATATTCTAAACGCTTCCATCATGTTTTATGTGGAGACTCATGATCGAATTCTAACGTATTAGATTAGTATCTTGGTTAGTGATTGTCAATTAGGATATCTCCCAATTTAAAATATTTTTTATTATGTCAATTTTTAAATCATAGTCATAATTTTTATATATTAATTCATTTCATATAAGCTAGAGATTTAATATTTATATAAAGAACACCTCTTATAGTTATTAGTTAGAATAAAAATATAAAGACTTCAATTTTTTTAACATGGTATCATAACTTCAATTTTAAATTATCTAACATGATATAAGAGCCTCATTAAAATCAACGGTTATTCATAAATTAAGTTATTTCATAACTTAAATTAAATTTTTAGTCTCTATTTTTTTTTCTATTTGTGGCATCCAAAATTGACACCACCATTTTTACAATTGCAATCTACCCTCCTGCACATATTGCTCATTGCCACCACTAGCCACTATTGTCAAACTGACAAGCCGAGAACACTACCAAACTTAAAAATTGTCGGTGAACTCTTTACAATCCTTCATGCGCCTTAACCCGTTGCAGTTGTCATGAACGACCACCACCTAAATCAATCCTTCTCTCTTGTCGTCATTGTTTTTCAGTGAGTAAGTGTATACTGCCCAGCCTATCGCATTTAGAGTTGACCAACAATCTCAATAGAACAAGAATCGTGCCAATGCAAAACTAGATGCACCCTTACGCACCGTCCAACTGTCCATTATTGCCACCTTAGATTTTGGCATGCTTGTCCTCACTGTCGACATTAAATTGCTCCCCGTGTCTTGTTTGTTCACCCACAGTGCCCATTCTCTCGATCAACTCATCAAATTCTTAGAAGAGTCTTTTCGCAAATAATTCAAAATTACTTTTTGGGTTAGTTTGCAAACTATTCTAAATTCTGAAGTCCAATTAAAATTTCTTAAAACTTTTGAAGTTGTTCTATAATTTTCAAAAAGTTATGTGTCATTTAAATTTTATTTATTTATTTAGGTCGTTCTATAATTTGTTAAAATATTTTGATCACCTTGTAATTTTAAGTAATAGTGAGGTAGATGTGCAATTTAAAAATTATAGTGCATATCCAAAATTTAAAAATTATGAGGGCTTGTCTAATATTTTTCGTGTTACACCAAGTTCAATTTCAATTCCTTCCTATGCCATTGGATTTTCTTAAAGAATTTTTTAGTCGACAACTTTATTGTTATGGTTCGAGTGAAATTTTAGAGATATTTAGTTTATTGACCAAAGCCACCCAATGAAAATTTTGGTATTGCTACTCACTAGAAATTCTAATCTTTAATAATTTTTTAGTCTCTTTATTGTTCGCTTATAGTCTCTTGACAATACTAATAAGTTTTTTTTATATTTTTTTTGCACTTTCAAGCCGTGATTTTTGCATTAATGCATTTACACTCGTAACGATTATTTTCATTTTTTTAATAAGGTGTTTGCACTCACATTGGTTGACTTTCTCAACATACTTGTCACTTTCCAACAACATTGCCTCTCTGCAACAATAATTGCGTCCTTCGACAATAGTTATTTCTTACGCGTGCCATTATCAAATTTATCTTGTTATTTTATTTTTTTCTTTTTAATTTGCTTCTTAATTCAATTTACAAACTTAAATTGTTTCTTCCACATTGAGTTTTAAGAAGAATATTAGAACTTAATATCTTATTTAGTCATTATCAATTTAGAATATCTCCCAATTTAAGATATTTTTTATTTTGATAACTTTTGTATCATAGTCATAGCTTCTATGTATTAATTCTTTTCATATAGATTAAAAATTTAATGTTTATATAAAGGTTACTTCTTGTAATTATTATTTAGAATGAAAATATAAAGACTCTAATTTTTTTAATATATTATCATAGTTTTAATTTTAAATTATTTAATATAGCCAATGTGTGGGCATGCAAGCCAATTATTTAATATACTAAATTTGTTTTTCTTTCTTGTAGAGAAAGAACTAGCGTTGGATACCAAATTTTTCTTTCTTTCTTGATTTCCCCAAACCATTCGTTGGGGGGGGGGGGGGGGGGGGGGGGGGGGGGGGGAGGGGGGTGGTGTTGGGTTGGGGGGGATATTAACATTATCATCCCAAAAGTTTATACAAATTTTGATGGTGATTTTTATTTAATTATATTATCACCCCTTCTACTTAATTTAAAGAATAAAAATATCCTTATCACGTAAATAATTAAGATATTCTTAGAAGGTGAGAGTATTTTTGTCTTTCAAATTAAGAGGGATGACAATGCAATTAGAATTAAAGCTACCATCAAAATACAATGTTAATACCTTTTCTATCGATGATTCTAATTCATGTTTTCTATCACCAAATTTAGATTTAAAACAAGAATTTTTTTTTTAAAATAATTAAATTTAAGAAATCTTGTTGTTTAATTAAAAGTAAATATTCATAAATTTCTAAGCATGAAGTAGGGAACTCCTATTTTTCTCTAACAAGTAAGGAGAAGGTGAGGTACGGTTCAGTTAGATATTCTTTAAAACTGAATTGAATAAAAAAAAAATTGGTATTTTTTTTTAAATTTAACCATACCAAATCATGTATAAGAACCGAATTGTACCGAATTGATTCGGTCTGATTTGATAATGATTCAGGTGAATTGATTAATCGACGAATTGAATTGAAAAATTTCGATTCATATTGGTTTGAGTGAAGGGTATAGAATCAATTGATTAGTTTAGTTTTGGTTTAGTTTGAATTGAATTGAAAATCAAATTACTAACCAAATTGCACTGGCCAAAATGCATTTTGGCAAAAAAAAAGAAAAGGAAAATATTTCGCTTAAAATCTATTGTTCTCATCTCTATTTGGCTAACAGCAAAAGATGCAGACCATTCACTAGAGTCAGTCATCCTTTGTAGCTTGACCTCGACCTCAACTCAAAATTTATTTTATTTGTTTCTTGTTTCTCTCACACACAACGACTCACTTCTCTGGCGATCTTCGGTTTCTGGTGACCTCAGTTCTATGACGATCGTGAGTCATCACGATCCACTTGCTGTTGCTGTTTGCTGCTACCGGCCTGCTACCAAAGGTACAAAGCGCTAATTTATATTTTGTTAGTTTTTACTTTTTTCCAAGAGATAAATATTTTTATCATTAATTTGGATAAAAAATTTATATTTAATATATTTTTATCATTTTATCCTCAATAATAATACACATATAAAAATATATAAAATATATGTAAATAAATACATGTTATTATATGATTTATTATAAATAACACGTATCATCGTATAATTAATTATATTATTAATAAAATAAATTAAAAATAAAACTGGCACTGTCGTCGAAAAATGGCGGTTGGTCGACCGCCGACCACCATTTTTCGACAATAGTGTCAGTTTTTATTTTTAATTTTTTTGTATAATTTAATTTATTTATAAATTATTGTAAAAAAATAAAAAAATTACATGGTGACACGTGTCTAAAAGTACTAATCACATTTTGATACGTGTTATATTGTTAAAATTTATTTTTAAAATTATATTAAATTAAATTAATAGATGAGATTGTGTCACGTGTTCGAAAAGATAATAAATGTGTAAAATTTTACTACGTGTTTAATGGGTCATTTTGACACGTGTCATATTATTAAAGTTTATTTTTAAAATTATATTGAATTAAATTAATGGATAAGATTATGCCACATGTTCGTAAAGAAAATGAATGGATAGGATTTTATCACGTGTTTAATGAGTAATTTATTTGTATAACTTAATTATATTTTTACCTATTTACTATTAAAATTAACGATAAAAATTAACGAATTATGATAAAATTAAGTATTTTAGATCTAATCGAGATAAAGTTATTAATTAATTTAAAATATGAGGATAAAATTATATTTATCCCATTTTTCAATTTAAAAACTTTTACATGTTTTTTAGTTTTCTTTTTTAATCTTGGAGTTTGTGTCCGCGAGTGATTTATTATTGAATCATTGAGTCATTGAAATTGATTAATTGAATGCTTCATGATTTTTTTCACACCACACGCCCAAATCCTAATTGATTGAATTTTTTAAAGGATTAATGATGATATGATGATTAATTAGGGCTTTGTTCTTTATGCTTTGCCTCTATTAATGATGATATGGAGACAAAAATATTAATTAAGGATTATTAGTTTGCATGTTGTTGGATACTTAGACTTGGAGAATTTTGTTACAGCATGCCTAATTTGATTATGTAGCCAACCAATATTACAATGTAGTAAAAATTAGTGGCTGATATGTTGTCTCTCTTTTTAATTAACTGTTTTTACAAAAAAAAAAGAGAATAAATTTCATATAATATAATACAATTAGTGATAATGACATAAGATTATTATATTGATAATACAGTGAGTATTTTAATAAAAATGAGTCTAAGTTCCCACTTAGAAAGCTTTACCATGAAATGTACAAGAGGACAACATGATGTTTATAAAATCATGCTTTGTTTTCTCATTTCTAACTTATTTTTACTTTTTATTTTTATATTTATTTTTAAATGAGTAAAAATTCGAGTTTGAGGAGTTCGCCTAAACTTAATAAACTCGTCAGGAATCACCACCACATATCCCCATCATTGATAGTCAAGAAAAAATAATACAATTTTAATCAATAAGAGAAAGAACTAAGAAAATGCATAAAGTATGATGCTACCCCCAAAAGGGCCAAAACTTCATCATCAACAATAATAATAGCAACATTAAGATAAAGATCTACAGTTTAAACGATGTTTGTTAAAAATGTTGATAATCATGATTAGGTAGAGTGCAAGTATTGTAGTAAGGTGTATCAATATTATTCCACAAAACATGGGACAAACAATATGAATGCACACATGAAGATGTGTGACTAGTACTTGAAGACCAAAATAGCTAAAGATAAAAATTAAAATATTATGGCTAAAAAAGGTGATCAAGTTGAGGGGGGAGATGCTAGTCTCGTGATGATATGGGGTTTTGATTAGGAGGCTTGTAAAAGGGAAGTTGTGAAATGGTCATTATAAATGTGTTGCCTTTTTAGCTTATAGAGAATGAGGGGTTTCGTTATTTTTGTAGTATGACGGTCCCTAGATTTGAAGTCTTCTCATATAGAATGATTATTAAGGGTGTTTTCCAATTGTATTTAGATAAGAAGGCAATGCTAAAGAGTATCTTTATTATGAGTAGTCAAAGAGTTTGTTTGACTATTGACATTTCAGCTTCCATTAGAACACCAATTACATGGTTATCACTGGCCATTTTATAGATGGTGACTGGCGTTTGCATTGAAGAGATCTGATTTTCATTTCAGTGCTTAATAATAAAAAGAAAATAATTGAGAAGATTTTAAAGTCATGTTTAGTTGCTTAGGGGATTGAGAGATTGTTCATTGTTACATTTGATAATGCTAGTGCAAATGAAGTTGCTAGTGGGTATTTAAAGAGGAAGATGAGGAGTTGGAAGACAAATGCCTTAGTGTTGGATGGTGAGTTCTTACATGTGTGTTGTTGTGCACATATTCTAAATTTGATTGTGAATGATAGGCTAAAAGACTTAAATGAGAGTATAATCAACTTTCGAAATGCTATGAAGTATGTGAGGTCTTTAGTTTTCCAATTGTAGTTTTTCAAAAATTATATACAGTAGGAAAAGATTGAGTATAAAGACAATGTGATATTAGATGTGTCAAAAAGGTAGAATTCTACCTACTTGATGTGCCAATTGATTTGAATTTATTTTTGTAATATTTTACGAATGATAGATTATTGAATTTATTCTCTATGTTTTGTACTTATTGTTAAATAAAACGTGTTGTGAAAACTGAAAACTGCCAAATTGAATTATAGATAAGGAGTTGATTTTTAAATTAAATTGAGAGTGTCTTATTATTTTACAATTTTTATAAATATGAGATTGTTCGTATTTAGGGGAATTTTACAGAATTTTTTATTTGGTTTACAAATAAAAGTTTTACTAAATTAGATTATGTGATTTATACCATGAATATAAATTGACTTAAATTTATAGATTGATCCTATTAATAATACAATTTTTTGTACAATTTAATTCTAATAACTAATCGCAATTGAAATTGAATCATTGTACAATTTAATTATAATTATAATTTAGTCAATTGAATTAATGAATTGATACCATGAATAATACAAATTAATCACAATTGATATCGAATCCTTGTACAATTTAATTTAGTCAATTGAATTAATAAATTGATCCCATGAAGAAGATAAATTAATTAATTTATCTTATGATTAATTGAATAATCATAATAAACTACAAATGGAGGAACTAATTTAAGAGTGTAAACAATAAAAATTTTATCAAATTCTCGAGGCTCCTTATATTTCTCTACATCATTAACCATCTAATCTTCAAGAAATGTAACATCTTTACTTGATGTTTTTTTGACTTACTAGATCCCATAATCCATGCTCAAATTTTAAATGTGCATAACCCAAAAAGATACACTTTGAAGCCATTTGATCTTGACAAGACAAAGAAAAGATGTTAGTAGATAATTTCAATCGCTAATAAATAACGTTTAGATAATGGGTATAACAGTTATACATTTTTTAAATAAAAATACCCTCCCACTGTTTTACATAATTCATTTAATCTCTCAAACGAGAAAATGATAGTTTTAAATTCTTTAAACTATAAAGTGAGAATTAGATTCCATTGGTATTTTACTCCAACCTCACGCTGTAATAATATTGGCCTTTATAAACCCAAAAGGTAGACAACTCTTATCAATTGCATTTCATGCAACTCTTACCACTAATCCTAAATACATATCATCCTCACGTTGTAGCAATATTAGATATGTATATTTTAGATTAACTTGTCAATCATCAAATATATGTTACCAGTATGACCATCACGTTATAGCAATATTGGGCAATACGTTTGCATATATTTGCTTCATCTCATATTTAACCTGTATAACCTAAATCACCTCGACCAATCTCTCACGCTGTAATAATATTGGGAAAGACCAAAGTGAAATGTCTAATACCATATTGACAAGACAGATCGTTGTATAATATTATCTCATAATACAGTATTATTTAATCTGATTAAGAGAGATTTTAAATAATATATAATTTTTTATTTAATTATTATTACCATTAACAATTATAATAAATTTTCATATCTCATACGGATCTAATTTATAATTAGAATATTTGTTTATGCAAGCACAACTAACCTCCACCAATAGAACTCCTATTATGGTTAATAAGTATAAACAAAAATATATAACATTTAATACAATTATATAATAATTATAACTATATTAAATGAACCCCACATGCAAAAATTTTAAATTTGAGTATATTGTTCAGAATGATCAACGTTAAAAGTTGAACATTATAACATTATATAATATAATGCTAAAAAAGAATTACTCCTTTTTTTTTGTCTCCAACCTAAAGCGACTTGGCTTTCTAACTTGCGAACACCTCGACGTTCAACACTTGAACGCCCCGACGTTCTTCCCTTTGAACACCTTTATGTTAAGCACTTTAATGCCTAAGCATTATCATAAATAATGCCCTAGCATTATACAATGAATGCCCCAGTGTTCATTGACGAATGTCCCTGCTTTCACCAGTGAACGCCCTAGTGTTCAGTTCCTAACGCCACTACATTTTTTTGACAGAAACTATTTTTTTACATTGTAAACACTTTAGAACGTAATTTTCACTATTTTCAGCCATTCTAAACACTTCATATAACAGTCCAACAACCCAAAAACACAATAAACATACTCTGATACCACTTGTTAACATGTTTAGGGTGTATGCATGTAATTGTGCATATGTTAGAAAAACTAAATACATGTATCATATACACAATTTTACAGCGGAATTAAGTATATAATCAACATATATACAAGTAAATTAAATCAATAACAACTTAAGATTATAAAAATATACATTTGAAGAACTTCAGTGAAGATTTTAATTCCAGAGCTCACCTTGAAATGAATTCTTATATAATACTAGTTTACAGATAATGCAATGGGATTGTAAATCTAGTATAGTAGCTATCATATTTCTGGCAACTAAGTATTTAACCTTTAAACACTTTTGTTTTACAAGTTTTTATTATTTAAGAGAAGAAGAGATGGATTATTCTTGTTTTTCCTTTTGTTTTTTTTACAACCCTTTGTTTTGAAATTAACTCTCTCATTCTCTCTCTCTCTTATTCGTTCATTTTTCATACCCTTAGAATGAAATGATAAAAGTTTTTAGTGGTTGTTACAACACTCATATGTGCTCCATCCAAAACATCACTAAGTGGCCAGCTCTTAAAAATACGTTATGATGGCTACCTAAAATATTCATATTAATGCATCATTATTTAATGAATGGTACTCCACCAAATTAGGTATATATTTTCATCAATTAGTGAAAATATGACATGAACTCATTCATTAGGTATGTCTCCCATTAATAAATTAATATTTAGTTTATTTATCAAATTAATATCAAATTAATTATTCAAAAACTATTTGAATGATTAATTTTATCTTATTTTATTTTACTAACATAGTTAATGGATAAATTCATAGTAAAATAATTCATGGACCAAAATTGTGCCACTTATCGATATCTAATTAGTTAACAATTCTAGCAACTAATTATGTGATGTACTTAATATTTAAATTTAGACAAGTGCACAATCCGAGAAACCCTGAAATATATTTTTGATTTGCTGAAATTTTTACTATGGAACTGTTCAATTCATAATGTTGCCTCAGTGCACAATGAGTTCACTCATATTGTGAGACTCTCTACGTCTACACCCGATTTGTTATATGAAACTCCTCCATATGTCCGTGAATGATTCCCCACACACACGCTACAGATATTATAAAGCAAGGTGTTAGACCATACAATTTTAAGTTATAACATATCCATATAATCTCTCCATCATTTATATTCGAGTAGAGCAAAGATATATATCAATACCGTTGAATCTCCATACGCTCGACCATAAGCTTATCTCTAGATTTATATTTTAATAAATAATATTCGTAAACACTTTTGTGATATTATTTATCCCTAAAGTTAAACTCTTTTCTCAGGAATAATTGCTTATGGCCATAAGACTTTTTGAAATACAATCTTAAAGCATTAGTATATATTACTTACCTAAATGAGCTGGTGGATCCTATATATATGCACGTTGGACTCTATGAGTATCAGATCATATCCAATGACACCTAGCGGTCAGATTATAAAAGGTTTCTGACATATGTGGAACTAAAGTATGGTGGCACTCGGGTCAAAGAACCATGTATATTACTCAACTTGAAAGTGTAAGTGATTTTAAAATTAGGGTGCATGCATGTGGGTTTGTGTCTATCATTTAAATATAGCATACGTATTATATACATACATTCGCAGCGGATGAGCGGAATACAAATTACTCAATGATAAACACAAATAAACTTTACATGTTTATTACTCAAACCCACTCGAGTCAAAGAACCATGTATATTACTCAACTTGAAAGTGTAAGTGATTTTAAAATTAGGGTGCATGCATGTGGGTTTGTGTCTATCATTCAAATATAGCATACGTATCATATACATACATTCACAGCGGATGAGCAGAGTACAAATTACTCAATGATAAACACAAATAAACTTTACATGTTATCTCATAAATGTAAAATAGTTCAAGATTGAGAAATAATACATTGTCAAGCCTTTGGTATATTTGGTCGAACCTGTGTACCCACATTGAAGCAACTAATTCATAATTCTAGTTCCTCAACACGATGGGCTTGAGGAAGCTAGAATAGCAACTTTTCTAGCAAATGATTCAACTGTTGAATCTTTGTTTCTACCTTATAGTATGGGTGACCAAAAATAGAAAGAAAAATGAAAGAGGTGTTTTTGCTCTCAACACTTGAGAGAATTTTTAACAGTTGACCTTTCAAAATTCTTTCTACAATTTACTCAATCCTTTGCACTAATTTTTTATGATTAATTGAGCAAGTAATTACTTTTCATTTATTTATTATTATCTTTCATTTTCTCACCTAATGGTAACCATTATGTTTGCCATTAGTGTTTTGTTTATTATTATCTTTTATTTTCTCACCTAATGGCATCCATTATGTTTGCCATTAGTTTTTGTTTATTATTATCTTACAATAAACCTAATTAAAATAAAACAAAATGGAATATCATTTAAATGAACTTAGCCTTAATCTAGGCCAAATGGCATCCATTATTATCTTTCATTTTCTCACCTAATGGCATCCATTATATTTGCCATTAGTTTTTGTTTATTATTATTTTACAATAAACCAAATTAAAATAAAACAAAATGGAATATCATTTAAATGAATTTAGCCTTAATCTAGGTCAAATGAGAAAACACTTTCTCATCATTAAGAAACATCTTAAGGCCTACCATTAACAAATGTCACCTATTTATACTTATCTTATCATTAAATAAATATTAAACAAATAATTTAATCATATTAAATCATGGTAGAAACACATGCCATTTTAAATAAAAAATTAATTGTTTGATTTCAATTTAAATAATAATATCATATTATTATTATTAATTTATTCAATAAATATTTTAATGAATAAAATAATGATATTATTTGTCTAACAAATAAGGTCATTTTGATAATTTTTAAATCAAATAATAATTGGCCCACATGTGCTATGTGTCAACATCCCATTGGTCAATAACTAATTGATGTACTTAACTCTTAAGTCTTGATACGTGCACAATCGGAGGAAAACTGAAGTAAATGTTCGGTCTGTTAGAATTTTCTAGATCGAACTATTCAATCCGTTACGCTGCCCCAGTGCACAACGAGTACATTTCATATTGCAGGATTCTCTAGGTCCACTCTCGATTTGTCAAGCAGAACTATTTTATGAGTCTAAGATCAATGCCCCACACATATGTCAGAGATATTACAAATCAGTGCAGTAGACCACACAAGTTGAGGTCATAGCGCATACGTATAATCCTTCTGCTAATCATATCCTAAAAGAGCAATGATATAGATCATTACCGTCAAATTCCTATGTGCTCATTCATGAACTTATCTCCAGACATGTATCTTAATAAAAAATATATACAAACACTTTTACAATATTGTTTAACCCTGTAGAAAACTCTTTTCTTGGGTTTGTTATTTATGGCTATAAGACTTTCTAAGATACAGTCTTTGAGCATCTGGATATATATAACTCATCCATGTGAGCTAACAAATGTTATATATGTACACACTGGACTCTGTAAGCATCAGACTATACCCAACAATACCCAGCGGTCACATCGTGAAAGGTCTGTGACATACGTAGAACCAAAGTATGATGGATCACTTACAAGCCCACCGTGGTACTCAGGTCAAATGACCACTTATACTACTCAACTCGAGAGGATCTTCTATTGACCACTTCATGGGATGTCTATTGGGGTCCTCGTTGAGTCTGTTTAGTATTCAATCCCCACTAAACACCTGTATTCTATACGAACTTACAGTAAGCCCATGGTCAACTAAAAACAACCATCTAGACCATCTAGGTATAGTATATATTGGTCTATGTAAAAGAATTCCACCGTCAAATCTGTATCGGTGAATTAAGATCAGGAACATATAATTTAAGAATAGATTTGCATAATAACATTTCTTAGCCCCTATTATAACTCTTGCAACTATGTTATTCCTAATGTATTCTCAGGTCTTTGTACCATCACAGACAAGATTCTAACACTTAGACTTCACTGATTAATATAACATGTTAGCTCTTTAACATTTATAATTTTCAGTGATGCTAACTCTTGCCATTGATATAAACTTCTTTAGACTAAATCTAAACTCCTTCAGATCATATAATGTCTGTAGCGTCACAAGTTTTGAACCATTTAATAATAATAATTAGCGATTTAACAAATAATAAACTATATAAATATTACAAAATAAAATATTCATACAACAATGGGATGGCACGTGAGTACAAATCCCAACAGAAAGACACTTTATTAATGACTTTATGGGATGTCTATTTTGGAGGTCTTCGTGAGTCTGTTTAGTACACAGTCCTTATTGAATACTTATATCTCTAAACGAGCTTCCACTAAACTTATGGTTTGCTAATAATAACTATTTAGACCATCCAAATATAGACATATACTGATTTATATATTATAAAGTCTTCATTGACAGACCCAGATCAGTGAAGATAGATTAGGAACATAGTATTTGAAAACATATTTGTATAATGATATTTTTCTAGCATCATTTGCAACTCTTTACAACTGTGTCAATACTAATATATTCTCAGGTCTTTATCCCATTTCAGATAAGGCTCTAACTCTTTAGATTTTGCTGACTCTTATAACCTGCTAACTCTTATCTGTGCTAACTTTTAGTATTTATAACTCTTAGCATTACTAATTCTTAGCACTGATCTAAATTCCTTTAGACTAGATATCAACTCTTTCAGATCGTACAATGTCTGAAATATAACAAGCATATTACCATATATAAAATATAATTAGTGATTTAATAAAATGATAATATTAGTATAAATATTAAATAAATATTCATACACAAAGGGATAACATGTAAGCAAAAATTTCAACACACTTTCTAACCTTGTTGTCAAGATTTAACCTCATTTTTTAGAATATAAATAAATTCTTGCAACCCAACATTTTTAAGTGCTTCTATGAAACATCTTCCTTGCTCTAAAATCTCTTAGGCACATTATCATCCAAAGGAGTTGAAGGAGAAAGGTTAATCAAGTCAACTTTAGTCTATATTGCCTCACCCAAAAAATATTTAGACAGTTTTGCATTAGAAAGCATACACTTGATTCTTTCTTGAATCATTCTATTCATCATCTCTATCAAGTTATTTTGTTGAGGAATTTTTGGCATAATCTTCTCAAGTTTAATATCATGAGATCTATAATACTGCTCAAATGGTCCTCAATACTTACTACTATTTCTGCTTTTACATATTTCAATTGTTTTCTTGTATCTCTCTCAACCTTAGCATAAAAATCTTTAAAGACATAAAAAATATAGTCTTTAGTTTTCAGAGAAAATGCTCATACTTTTCTAGAATAATCATCAATAAAAGTCACAAAATAAAGTGTATCTCCACGTGTTCTAGTTTGCATATTACATATTGTTAGGGTTGGTGCTTATGTGTCATCCCTGAATGTACATATACTTATTATTTTATACAAGTGTACATTCCCATTAAATTGCTAATGCCTATTTATATGGTACCATGCAATGTAATATTACAGACATCGTATAATCTGAAGAAGTTAAGATCTGATCTAAAGTAGTTTAGACAAGGGCCTATTGTTAGCCACGCTGAGAGATATAAATGCTAAATCTTATCACAAATAATTGTTAGTTGGTTATAATACTCAACAAAGATCTAAGAGTTAGAGCCTTGTCTATAATGGGATATAGACCTAAGAATATACTAGTAATTGCATAGTTACAAGAGTTGCAATTAGGTGCCAGAAAATGTCAGTTGCGCAAGTATGTTCTTTAATATTGTCCATGATCTATTTCTACTAATGCGGGTCTGTCGGTGGATACCTTTATATAGATCAGCATATGTCGTACCTATAGGGTATAGATAATTATTCCTAGCCAACCGTGAGCTTAGAGCTTGTATTGATATATAAGTATCTAGTTAGGACTGGATAGAGGATAGGTTCACGAGGGCCTCTGATAGACACACTATGTAAGCTATCAGCGTAAGGTTCTCTTGAGTTGAGTAGTATATGTATTCCTTTGACCTGAGTGCCACGGTGGGCTTGTAAGTAATCCATCATACTTTAGTTCCACGTATGTCACAGACCTTTCATGGTGTGACCGCTGAGTGTCATTGTGTATAGTCCGATACTAATGGAGTCTGGTGTGTAAAGATATGGGATCCACAGCTCGCATAGAGAGTTTGATATCCAGATGCTTCGAGACTGTATCTCAGAAAGTCTTGTGGCCACAAGTATTAATCCCGAGAAAGATTTTTCGCCACGGTGTAACAATATGACAAAAGAGTTTGTACATATTGTTCAATAAGATACAAGTCTGGGGATATGATATGGATGAGCACATGAGGATTTGACGGTGATAATCTATATCCTTACACATCTATGATATCATGACGGAAGGACTATACGTATATGTTGTGACCTTAACGTGGATAGTCGATGCACTGATTTGTATTTTCGTGACGTGTGCGTGGGGCAATGTTCACGAACTCATATAATAGTTTCATTTGACGAATCGGGCATAGAACTAGGGAGTCCCGTGATATGGAGTGTACCGTTGAGCATTGGGGCAACATATCAGATTAAATTATTTAATCCAGTAATATTCAGCACTATCATGGGAATATGTGCGTGTCTGAATTAAAGTGTTAAATACAACAATTAATCAATAATTATAATTTACTAATTGTATAATGACACGTGGCGCATTATGGATTCTCGTTAAGTTTACCCAAGTATGGGATTTAGTGAAATTTGCTAAAGGGTATACTTGATAACTATTTATGTGGGGTAAAATAGTTATTTCACACAATAATTATTTAATTATTAAATAATCATAAATATCTCACTATAATATATTATAATATCTTATTTTATTATTTAATATTATTATAATATACAATAGTATTTAGTTGTCATGCATCATCTTTTTTTATATCATATTATTAATATAATATTACATTATTATTTTAATTTATATATTTGAGATATATTTGTGTGAATCGAAGAAGCATTTTTGGGTGAATTGCTTTATTTGTGTTGGTTTACTTGAAGAAGAGAAATTTTATTTCTTGAACAAATTGGTGGCCAGTCAAATAGGTAATCAAAACAAATGGATATAGATCTATCTTAAGGATTAATTTTAAGTGTTGAAATTAATTTTATTGCTTGCATTTATTGGCTACCAATTACAACAACAAGCTCACTGAGTTGGTGACTAGAACTGCCAATAGGTTGGTCTCCAAGCGGACTCCCATGATAAACGTATAAAACATTACACATTTCGGTGATTTCTCAACTTTACTTTTAATATATTAATTTGATTAATATATGTTTTATTGTATTTATTGTATTGTTTTATTATTCTATAGTGCTAAATATGTATGAGATGCATATTTTATGCAATAACTATTATACATGCATACACTCACGTATATTAGATCCCCGACACATATATTAATATGTATCAAATCAAATAAATTTTCTCTTTTAGATGGATAAAAAAGTTACGAAATACAATTCTATGCACCTTTTCGATTTAACAATGATTAAAAGGTTTGAGAGACTTACTTGCCAAGCCAGGTAGACTATTCGTTTTAGCTAGAACTTGAAACTGTTTCTCACTTGTATGGCCAAATGTTTTATGCCACTACTCAATATTAGATTCTTTTGTAACTATATTGACATCTCTCTTTATAAGATTAGTTTCTATAATATAAAGAGTGTTTACCTTCTTTTCTTTGATTAGAATTAGAGAAGCTTTGGTGAACTCTCATGTACCTTCACCAAAATAGTTGTAAAAGCCATCATTATTAAGCTTATTGGTGGAGATCAAATTCAAATATTTTTCTAGAACATGTCTAACATCCATGAGTAAGGACTCCAAGAAAATATCTTATATATCTAAATCTTAATGCACCATCAGTTTTCATGATAACATAGCAAAAATCACTACTTGTGTAGGATGTGAAGAAATCACCATATGAGATTTATGAAATAAAGTACCTGAATCAATCATCCAATCACTTGTATAGTATGTGAGATTTATGAAGTTTCCCTCACAAACAATAGTCATATCCTTGTCATCAATAGTTGTACCACTTACTTTTTATTTTTCTATGATTCACCTTAGCTTGTTCCATTTTTTATATTCTACACTCCCTTTTTATCTACCCCTTTTTATTTCAATAATAACACTTGATATTTTTTCTTGTGAGACTTATATCTTCCCCAAAGCTATCATTGCTAAAATTTCTACTTTAACTTCTTCTTCGCATTTTATGCTTCTCTATAATAAGTGCTTTTGTCTTAGAGGAACTCATGTATGTACTTTTTCTTTTGGCTTCTTTATTTTGTATTTTTTTTCCTTAACTATCTCTAGGGTTAACTTTCCATTTAGCGTTGAATTATTTACTGATACCACCAATATCTCCAACTACTTCGTAAGGAACTAAGCAACAATAGTGTTTATAACTTATTATCTAGTGAAATTCTTATAGTTGTCAACTAATTCAATGGGCTCTGAAATTCACTGGTGTGTTTAGTTATACTGCACCATTCTTTATATTTTAAATTTACAAGTCTCTTCATTAAATCGGCTTTATTTTGTGGTGTAAGCTACTCGTAAATAGACTTTAATTTCTCTCACATAACATCAACCTTGATCTTCTTTGCCACATGGTGAAATACACTTTGATCTATTCATTGCCTAATAGTGCCAACACATTTTTTTTTATGTAATTAACTCCACTCCTTATCATCCATTTTCTCATGTTTGGCAACATCCCTTTAAATGCGTTCATGTAGGTCTTTTATATAAAGTAAATCCTCCATTTGGGATTCTTATATAGAATAGTTCAATGCCTTCAATTTAATCATGCATACAGAATTATCATCTATTTTAATTAACATAATTTAAACACTATACAACTTGACTTGTTTTAATACAACTTGTTGGGAAAGATAAAAAAATACTATACAATAAAAATCTTCATTTTTTTCACTTTGTGTTATTAAAATGGACAAGTGTACCACTACAATTAGTAAAATAATACTATTATAATTATAAGCCATAATCAATCATAAAAGAACACTAAATATTTATGTGAAAAACTCAAATTGAGAATAACCACGGGACCATAGTCCGTTTCCAACATTTACTATGAAACAATAATATGATTACAATAATATTCTCTCTAAAATCACCCTAGAGGATCACCCACGTATCAAAAACATCAATCTTAGCTCAACATTATAATCTAATATGTTCATTTCATACATGAATTTATACATTTATATCATATGCATATGAACGATAATATACATTTGTATCAAAATGTTCTATATGTTGTAAATTATTTCTTAAATACTATGTTTAAGTAAATAAAAAACTTTCTTGTACAACAAAGTTCTCTGCTTTTAAAATTAGGTCTGGAAAATCATAAAAAAAAAGAAGTCCTAATGAAATTTTAAGGATCATCGTAAATTATTTCTTAAATACTACTTTGAAGCAAGTCAAAAACTTTCTTGCAGAAGAAATTTCTTTTATTTTAAAATTAGTGCCGATGATAAGATTGAACCTCAGTTGGTCAATCCTCAATTTTCTGCTTTTGAAAACATTAATTCAAGTGTTCTCTCTCTTTGAAACACCACTAAACATATTACTCATTTTCTACCCGAAAGGAAAATGATCTCCTTCTCTGATCATAAATTTACTCATTTTCTTCTTTTTATTTTTTTTATAATTATTTTATTGGTTTTCTTCTACCTCAGAAGTTAAATATCAAGCTGATATGGATCTCTCAAGTTCGGTCAATTTTTTGTTCTTAAAAATGAAAAATAGTCTCTCTCAAGTCCTCTCACTCAAAACAAATTATTAGAAAATTTCATAAATGCATCAAACATCAATAATAATAATGCATAAAGTAAAGCACAAATCACATTAGGAAAAAAAAACATGAAAACTTTAATGTGACTCACCTTAATTTAGACCACATCAATGAATGAGAGAATTATCTACTATAATTTTGTAAAATAATATACAAGAGTAGAATTCTAAGCATTTTTAAATATTTATATCACATTTTGTTTTATACATAACCCCTAATATATTTTCTCTCTCATATTTTTGCATTGAACTTCTTTTTTTTTTTATATAGCAGGTGAAATTTCATTCCTTATTTTACTTGTATTTTCAATTATTTTTATTTAATATTTTATTTTTAAAAAGATAAATCCTAAAATAATTTTTTTTTACTAATATAGATAAATCACTAAACCAATTCAAATCATATCTAAAAACAAAATTCTCTTTTAACAAAATTAATTAAGTTTGGGTTTAATTTAACCTAACAAACTATTATATTTTTTGCTTGAAAGAGAAATGATATCCCTCTAGGGCATAAATCTATCCATTTTCTTCTTTTATTTATTTTATGTTTTACTTTTGAGGTTTTTTGCTACTTGGATCTGCAGTTGTGGTGATTTTTATCCATCCAAATCTAAACTTGTGGTAGTTATATATATATATATATATATATATATATATATATTTGCTTGTGTTCTTTCAACAATTATGTTGTAGCTTTTCATATATCTAAAATCTTTATAGTCCAAATTTAATAGTCACAAATAGAGATTAAATTTTGCTATTAAATAGAGATTAAATTTTGTGGAAAAGCTATTGCAATATTATTTAAAGGAACCTACCCAAGAGTCCAAAATAACAATAGAGATATTTTTGAGAGGGCTCCACTATTTTGTGCACCCATTATTTTGGTTGGAAGGTATCTCTTGTATTTGGTACCTACGGTGCACAAATACTCCTCTTCGCATGTTAGTATATTTGTAATGGTTAGTTAGAAGATCCTATAATGAACATCCTCAAACAACAATAATAGAAGGACAATCCATTACATTATTGTTGCAATTTCGTGTCTGAGAACACTTACTTTCTAACTGGCGGCAATTAATTACTCCTCTCTTATTTTGAGCATTATCTATTCACCTCTCTAATGATTCATATTATTAAAAAAACTCTCTATTATTATATTAATCAATAATTTTTATTATCATTTTATTAATCTACCTTTACATGACTGTTTTAAATAAATTATTAATGTAATTTTTTAAAAAATAATAAAAACCATGACATATTTATGTTATAATAAATGGATGAATCGTTTGATTATTTTATTTTATTTTTATTTTTTTGTTTTATATTTTATATTTTTATTAATATTTTATATTTTTCATGCATTAATATTTAATGCTCATTAGAAAGAATAAATATGTTATATTTTTTAATTTTTTAAATAAAATTACTAAAAAAAAAATACAAAAATAATACCGTAGTATATTTATTCTTTCTCAAAAGTATTAAATATTAATATATTTTAAAAATAATTAATGAATAAAATTTTAAAATATAAAACAAAAGAGAAAATAAAAATAAAATAACTAAAATATTCATCATAATATAAATGTTATGGTTTTTATTATTTTAGTATTATTTTTTAAAAGAATTACATTAATAATTTGTGAAAAAATAGTAATGTAAAGATAGATTAATAAAAAAACAATAAGAATTAGTGTTATCCGAAATAAAATTGAATAATAAATTATGCCAAACAAATGACCAATTAAAGTTCTTATATTACCTTTTATTTCTATATTAAATAATATGAATTTATTAAATTACTCCATTTTGTATTATTTAATATAATTAAATAGTACTGACCCAAACAAAAATACTAAAACTTAATACGAGTTTTAGAAAATAGATAAAATTATTAGAAAATGAAAAAAAAATAAGTTGACCAAATTTGATCATGCAATTCGAGAGGATAAAACAATAAAATTAGATCTACAATTTGTTAATATCTAATTCAGCTTGGTGTAGAGTTGTAGATTTAAATGTGTGAACCTTGAATTTTAGATTGTCCTAAATCAAAAAGTTAAATTTAAAATTCATTCAAAAGTTAAATTTAAAATCCATTCAAAAGCATTGTAAGAATAAACACATGAGAAAATAGTGGTTTTTTCTCTCGACGCATGTTAGCATTGGCTAACTTACGCCGTGCTCCAAATGGGAAAGAAGAAGACTCGTAATTCTCTCGATGTTTCGCAATCCCGCCCGGTGCTCAACTCTGATGATGTTGCTGTAGCGCCGACATCTTTTATGGTACTGATCGTGGTTGATTCTCTGACGAGAAGCGTGCTGGCTCCTACAAGTCCAGGTGCGTCGTCTGTCGATCTCCCACCCATTGGAAAATCTCGATCCGCTTCTGTCTGCCCTCCGATGGTACTGGCTGCTGGTGGTGGTGTGGCGGTTGGCTCTTCGATCTTGATAGTTAACTCTGGCTGTTGCTCCGGGATGACCATTAGTGCTTACTCCGGTGCTGTGGCTGCAATGGGGACTGCTTTTGTTCCTGTGAAGGCCGGACCTCAAACGCCTGCCGTTGATGTCTCTGGCCCGATTACTGCTATTGGGACTGGGTCTTGCAACACTGTGGCTATACCTCGGACGGCTGAGTATTCCGTGGATGTAAAGGGAGCGTAGGACGAGGAAAAGAGGAAAAATAGGGACAGTCACTCCAAGCCATGGGTGTCACTCTTTTCTAACAATCACAACCTTACACCTAAATGTAAATTGCAATTTCTTGCTTCAGAAATCTGCAATGGCCAACGAGTGGTAAAATTTTGCACTCAGGAACTCATTGAGGAGGAAAAACAATGAAAATATGCTTTAATAGAAGGAGTGTATGGCCTTTCACCATGGTTCTACCGCCTTCAAGCCTTTGTGCAAAATCGCTGGGTTCCGCATGGTTTAATTTCTGTTCACTCCATTAAGCCTGATTTGTTCTTATTTAATTTTAATAGCGAATTAGGACAAAAAAAAGGCTTTGAATAATGGAATAATTACTTTTGATAACAGTCCTTTGATTGTTAAAATTTGGAAGCCAAGAATGATAATGGATATATCTAGCATTCGATCGGTGCCTATTTGGATACAGTTGCTTGGGTTTCCATGGGAATTTTGGACCCCTTCTATGCTAAGCCGAATTGTTAGCTCTATAGTGATGCCCAAATATTATGACATTTGTACCTTGAATAAAAAAAAATTGATTTATGCTAGAGTTTTAGTAGAAATGGATGTTAGGGGTGAATTCTTACATTTTGTGATGTTGTAGGATGAAAATGGTGCCATTGTAACTCAAGAGGTAATTTATGAATGGAAACTAACCATTTGTAGTAAATGCAATAAATTTGGTCACGTAGACAAATCTTGTGCTCCGATAAGAAAGGCTAGATAAATATGGCAAGTGAAAAGTGACAATCGAAAAAACAGTAAAGGGAAGGAATTTTCCCCCCAACTTGAAAAGTCTAATGAGGCCCTTATAGGTGAGATGGTTATGGTAACATAGAATGAGGGAAAGAATTGTAATGTGGCAAGCAAGTTTGACATGGAAGAGCTAAACACTAAGGTCGGGCTTTCACCAGCTACTTATGAAGAGATTCAAACAGTTCAGATACAATCTGAGGAACATTATCACTCTCACCCATGAGGTGGGAATAATTAGAGAGGGTAAAAGAGGTACAAGGATCTTCAACCCCCCCTAATAGGGGTACATGATTGCAACTGAAACATACGGGGTCTCCATGACCCATGCAAATAATCAGAGGTGAGAATTATGATTAAAAAGAAGAAGTTAAGTCTCATAAGTTTATTAGAAATAAGGGTGAAGCAAGAGAATACAACTAAAATATGGGGCAAATTGGCTCTAAATGGTTGGAAACTAGAACACAATTCTGACTGTTTAAATATGGGAAGGATTTCGGTAGTTTTTAATCTTGATAGATGCAATGTTAAAATTCTCAGGAAGCATTGGCAATTTTTGCATTGTAAAGTAACCATAGAGGGTTTGGAGTTTTATTGGACCATTGTTTATAGTGCATCTAATGCTATGGAAACGGAGACTCTATGGAGTGATCTTCATGGTGGGATGGTGGCTGCACAACATCCTTGGCTAATTCAAGGTGACTTTAATAATGTTCTTAGCAATAATGATAGGATTTGGGGCAACTGGGCTAATGATAATATGATGGAGCCTTTTAAAAATTAGATTTCAATGCTTGAGCTCTATGAGGTAAAATGTCAAGGCTGTAAATTCACATGGTGTAATAATCAGCAGGGTTTTCTAAGGATTTGAAGAAAGATTGATTGGGTATTTGTAAATGGGAAATGGTTAGACATATGAGAACGGTCTGAGAATGAAGTGTTAACAACAGGTGTTTCTGATCACTCTCTGCTTGTGGTAACTATCTCAAAGGGTCTTCCTAAAGGTAGGTAACATTTCAAGTTCTTCAATGCTTGGTATTCTCACCCTCAGTTCTTCAGAGTAGTTGAAAAGATTTGGAAAATAGAGATCCAGGGTTTTTCAAAGTGCAAAGTGTGGTGTAAACTTAAACTTTTAAAAGTGAAGCTAAAAGAACTAAATAAGGACTTGTTCATGGATTTATCTCAAAAGATTGAAGATTGGAAGTTAGTGTTGGACTCTTTACAAACTAGTTTGATGGCTGACCCATTCAATGAAGTGCTTCATGTTGAGAAAATGAGTGTTTATCAGCATTTGAGGAAGCTCATTGCCACTGAGGAAAGCATCATCAAACAGAAATTTGGAGTCAATTGGGTGTAACTTGGGGACTCAAACTCTAAATATTTCTACAATATAGTTAAGCAAAAGAGAGCGAGGAATAAAATCTCTTGTATAGTAGATCATAATGGCAACCTTATCCAAGACCCTGAGGATATTAAAAATACCATTGTGCGCTACTATCAGGACTTGTTCGGGACTGATGTAGGTACCAAAGAGACCATTGATAAGGAAATTATTAATAATTGGCCAAAACCAAGAGAAGAAGATCGAGACATACTATATGTCTCTATCTTTGAACAGGAAGTAAAAGATACAATGTTTAGTATAAGGAGGGATAAAACGTCGGGTCTTGATGGTTATAACAGCTTCTTTTTTAAAAAATATTGGATGGTTATTGGCAAGGATGTCATTCAAGCTGTACAATATTTCTTCTACACAGGTTAGATCTATAACCCTATTAATGTCACTGCCATTATTTTAGTCCCTAAGGTGCCTAAACCTCACACCCTAGGAGATTATAGACAAATATCTTGTTGTAATATGTTGTATAAATGTATCACAAAAATAATCACAGGAAAATTAAAGAAGGTTATCAGTTATCTGGTTTGCCCTAACCAAACAGCTTTCATTCCCCACAGGACAATCGTTGATAATGTTCGCTTAGCTCATGAGCTGGTGAGGGGTTATGATAAAAAAAGTGGTGTACCCAATTGTGCCCTTAAAATTGACTTGCGAAAGGCTTTTGACTTAGTTTTTTAGGATTTCTTGGAAGAAGTGTTATTGGGGCTCAATTTTCTTTTCTATTTCATTAGATTGATCATGTGTTGTGTACGATCATGTATATTTTCAATAGTTGTGAATGAAAGCCTGGAGGGGTTTTTCCCTGGAAAAAGAGGTTTAAGACAAGGAGACCGTATGTCCCCTCTATTATTTGTCCTTGCAATAAAGTATCTAAGTAGAAGCCTGTACGGTATTCTTGATCATCAGTTTATTTTTTACAAAGGATGTAAACGAATGAGATTGAATCACATAATCTTTGCCGATGACTTGTTCTTATTCTCTCATGGTGACATAAACTCTATTGGATAATTTAAAATATCCTTGGATAACTTCTACAAAGTTTGAGGCTTACATCTAAATGTCAGCAAAAGTTTAATATTTTTCAACCATGTCCTTGTAGTTATGAAGAATGTTATTTTGCACTTGATCTAGTTTTAATGTAGTATCCTTCCAGTTAAATATTTAAGGGTCCTTTTAATTTCTAGAAGACTAAAGAAGGACCACTGTTGAGAATTGATCAGCAAAATGACTGCAAGAGTTTTGGACTGAGTAGGTAAAATGTTATCATATGCTGGACAATTGCAACTGATTAATTCTGTGTTAATGAGTATGAATGTATTGGTGCTCTATGTTTATCCTTCCAAAGGTAGTTATTAAGGAGGTAGAAGGTATTTGTAAGAAGTTTCTATGGCATGGTCATGATTCACAGAAAAAAAGGTGTCCAGTCGTTTGGGATGATCTCTGTTATACCAAAAAGAAATGAGGATTTTGAATAAAATCCCTATATACATGGAATCAAGCTGCAGTTATCAAACACATATGGGATCTTCTGGCTATGAAATCTTCTTTATGGGCTAGTTGGATAACTGAAAATAAACTTAGAAGACTGGGCTTCTAGGGGATAACAAAACCATTAGACTGTATTTAGACATGGCAAAACTCTTAGATTTGCGAAGACATATATAAAAGCTGTTTGGTTATAAATTGGACAATGGATCAAACTTTTTTTTTGGAGTGATCCGTGGTTGAATGGTGAGTCTATTATCGACAAATTCTTCTAGGTCAATATTAGTGACTCTGACATCCCACGAGATGCAAAAGTTAGTGACTTATGGCGCAAGGGCACTTGGACTTTCCCTGACCCTTTGGATGCACATACTACCCTAGCCTGGGATTATATACAGCTTAACTTTTTCATTTTTGTCTCTAGAGAGGATATGATCATCTGGAATGGGTGCCCCAATGGGATATTTTCAATTGCTAATGCATGGAGGCACCTAACAAACAAAAAACTATGGTAGGATGGTACTGGCTACTTTGTGGTCCACAACATATCCCTAAACATAGTTTTATCACTTTGGTTGCACTAAAGAACCGGTTATCCACTAATGGGGGATTAGTTACATGGGGGCTCAACATTTTCACAAACTGCCCACTTTGTGGTAATGTCAGTGAGACAGTAACACATTTATTCTTTCAGTGTTGCTTTACAGAGAATGTATAAAAAACATTTCTGTTGGTGTGCCATATCAACAGACGACCTGACAATTGGAGAAGAGAGGTATCCTACTTCTGCAGGAAAACTAGAGGTAAATCTTTACTTAGCAAAATCAGAAAAATCGCTTTCTGTGCCTCTATCTATTCAATATGATAGGAGCGCAACCAAGTGATGTTCCAACACGCCAAATGCATATGATGTATTTTGATATATTAAAGATTTAGTGTAGATTAAATATTTGTCTACCATCTTTAGCTAAAATATAGATTATATTGTAGTTAGGTGATAAGTTATAAGGTGTGATTTGTTCTCTTTGTGTTATGACCATACGATCATCTGTATTTGGATAGTTTTATCAATAAATATATGTTACTTGATTACAATAAAAAAAAGTTAAATTTATAAATTTTGGAAAATAGATGCTAGACTTTTTCGTGAGTTGAGCTAAAATCAAGACTTTTTCGTGAGTTGAGCTAAAATCAAGTTGGATTGATCACTTTAATCATTTGTTAGGCAATTAGGTTTCATGGGTTGCTTACAACCACAATCAATACTAGATCTTGCTAGAGTTTCTTTCGATGAAAACTCTCCAATGTTTAAACTAATAAAGATAAAAAAAAAACAAGGAAGATTACAATAAATATAAGGATGTGTTTAAGGATGATATTTGTGTTTATCAAGTTAGAAAAAGTGTTAGCTTTTTAGAACAAGAAAACTAGAAAAAAGAACTTAGAAATAGAGTGTATTTGGGATGTCTAATATGTAACCTATTTTTTAGTCCTTCAATCTCTTTTCCACGAGCATATGTTCTTGAGTCCTATAAAGACTAGGATAAATTTGTACCTTCTTAATTTATGCTTATCTCTTAACTTGTTTAGATTTAAATTATCTTGAAGATTATGGCCTTCAAGATTTTTTAGAATGGAGTTGATAAGTAAATCTTGTGATTATAGAGATTGAACTGGTTAAGAGTTCAACTCTGAGATCTTCAAAGCCGCTAATAAGTCTTCGATTTTTGATAAGGACATATGTAGATAGCCTCGTGAAAAGCATTGGTACCAAAGTCTTCAAGGCCGAGGAGCATAGTTGGCTTTACTAATGATAGTTGTCAAGGCATACTTATTGGTACCAAAGTCTTCAAGGCCGAGGAGCATAGGTGGATTCCAAAAACATCATTTGTTTATAATTAGGGTCTTTCTTTGGTGTCGGGTTGAAGCCTATAAGAAGTCCACATAATGGGCTCAGTTACGAGCTTCAAACGCAAATCTCTTGGGATATTCAAGTCATAGACTATACCGGTCTTTTAAAAAATTGGACTTGGAACAAAATCTTAAAAAGAGATTTAAAACCTTTGGAAGTAATTTTCCAAACTTATTTTAAAAAATGAAACTATTGTTTTCAAAATCATAACTAAATACTGAAAATAACACTTTGTTCTTTTCTATTATTTTTTAAAACGAAATTTTAAAATAAATTATCAAATATATTTTCACTGCTTTTAGCTAATAAAAAATACCTAACATGTTTCCCCTTTTTGAAAACACTAATTGCAAAACATCACCTTCATTGTTAAAAATATTTCTGAAAACACTATTTTTAAAATTAATACCAAACACCGCTGAAAAAACATCACTATCATTTTCTTAAAAGTGATATAGCATGACATGGTTTATTACCTTTACAGGTAGAGCTACAAACATGTCATGCTAAAACTTGATCACGAGTTATCATCACAAGTCATCAAAGGCTACTCCAGCCAGTTAATTCTTCAGAAAGGTGATAAGGATGAATAGTATTATTTGTTTATTTATAACATATACTATATCTATCGGTCGATCGTTGTCTTCAGCTTGTCTTGATCAGCTTCTAATTGAATAGTAATTTTTTTTTTAACTTTTTCGCTTGAATAGCTTGGATTGCAAATTGCACATATATATATTTATATTAATATGCATATGGCTTCATCTGCTGCCACTTGTCATTGAGAAATTGAACAAACTTCATCCAATAGTTACCCACATTCATGTCATCTTCCACAACTTGCAAATCGTTTGCACACCTATTTAATTACTATTTATATACACTTTCCTCACTTGTGATGCAGCTTCTCTCTGCTGCTTCCTGGAACCTCTAGCTCCCAGCTTGATGACAATAATAAAACCTTGTCACAGTAACAAAAATGTTTAGCAACAAATTTAACTAACTTTCAGAAAAGAAAGTACTGTTATAGAATAATCATGTGATATGGAAGAAGGAAATTCGAGCAAAACACATGAAAAGAGTTGTTAATGACAAAGACGATCTCATACACTGTTAGAAGGTTTAAGTTGTAAAAATCTTATTTTGTTAACAACATCTCCTTCATGGATATCACAGCAAAATCTGGGGACTAAATGGGAATTTACTCTCATGTAGACTATAGTATCTTGGAGGTTAGGCTTCATCTTTTGCCAATTAAAATACTTCGCCATATCTTATCGGTTACAGTTAGTTCCTAAAAATAAACATCTCTCAGGTAAAATCTTAATAGAGAATGTTATTTTTGCATCCATAAAAGCAGCAAGTACTATTCCATGTCTAATAATTATTTTTCTTAATCTTTTAAGCTTTAGTGGAGAATATTGTTTAGAAGTTGACATTAAGTTTTTTCTTTGGTACGTATATACTTTTGATTAATATTTAAATAGTTTAATACTCACTTAAAGACGATTAGTAGTTTTTAAGCTACCAACTTTGATACATAACAAATAATTACCTATAATCAGTAATTACTATTATTATAGAAGTATATACTTTGATAATATTATGTATTAGAATAAAAGTATTATGTATATATTTGTCTATATTATGCAAGAATATAATTCTAAATGTTTTTTAAGCAACCAACTTCCAACATACTATTAATGATACTTGTACTCATCAATTACTAATTCTTCAAAAATATTTGATAATATGTATTAAGTATATGTTAGAATAAGTAGTATTACAAGTACAAATTACACTACAAATTCATGCATAAAAATTGAGCTTGCATAATACATTAGGATGACTTAAATATAAAAAAAGTCAAAACAAATAAGTGATATAAAAAATATAATAATAATAATATGTTATGTTAGTTTGTATAAATGATTTTGTATAAATAATTTGTATGTTTAATATTAATTATTCATTAGGAATAAATAAAACCATCTATGCATATATATGTATCTCATATATTATAAGTTTCTAGAGGAATAAGTAATAGTTCCGATTAAAGCATTTCTCCTACAAGAATATATATATATATATATATTGATACGGAGGAGAGGGGATTCCAATATTCAAAAGGAAAATAGCATGCTGTTTTGATATTACCAGGGATTTTTCATCCCAATAACATAATCAATTTATGAAGGGATAATTATTCATGCTTTTATTATATATTAAGTACTTATAGAACTTCTCAAGATAATTAAGTCAAGAGCATGCAAGAATGTAGCTTACTAGTACAAAAGTAAAGAAAAGGGCAGTTGGAAGTTTGTATCCTATTTTTATCTTTTTTTTTTCTTTCTAAAAACTTGTAACTATTAAACATATGATCTTTTATAATAAGATAATATCTTATGTTATATCAATTGAATTACAAATTTTATATCAATTAAATTATAAATTTTATACAACACTTTTGTGATGATGAATTTATCTAATAGGTAAAAAAAAAAAAGTAAAAACGACTGTTGCTCCCTTAATTTTTTTTTTATATACATGGTTTATCTCAAGTTTTTTTAAAACTACTCATTATCGAGAGTAACGAGTCAATTTCTAGAACTTTTTTTTTTTTTAAAGTTCTCTTTAAAAGGAGGAATTAATAGTTTTAAAAAACTTGTGAGGAAGAGTGATACATATGAAAAAATGTAAGGGGCAACAACAGTTTTTCCTACTTTAAAATATCAAAATTAGACACACTTCTTTTACCATTTGTGATCAGCTCTCAGGTTCAGTGCAACTTCTGCTTTCCCAAAACCTAGTTTGTTCACTCCATATTCTTTTTTCTTTTTGTGAGTTTTTTACAAGGATATACATTGCGAAGATTATTATTTAGAAGATTAATTGCTAGATCTAAATGACTGCCTATCTTATATCTTATTTGAATTTTGAACAGACCAATTAGGTTTTTTCTTAAAATTTTTTATATGACTTCATTTGTAATTTGGAGCTCATACCGATGACCTCTCCCATGTGATGTGTCTAAAGTATGAAAGGAACTCTGTGCAATAAGCATGAGCTCGACAAGAGTTTCAATCGAACAACAAGTCAACAGCTACACATAGGACAACAGGACTACAGTTCCAACATGAAATTATTCCTTTCTATATCCTACCTGGCAACAAAAGAATGAATTATACATACTAGTTAAGCAATTAAATAGATAGAAGCCAACCATTTCAATACATCTAATATATATATATATATATACACACACACACACACATATGATTCTGGATTTTGTGTGACATTAATAGTATTGTTTGTATATGTATTCTTGAAAGCTTTTATTAGTTGTGAGTTGTAGATGTAGCATTCAGTTTTCGATTGGATAACTTTTTGGTAACTTAGTTCTAGTGGTAGCAGTCTTCACATGAATTGATTGTCGTTACCTGTTTACTTTCTCGAGCCCTTTAGCTCTAGCTATTTGATCAGTTTTGTTTTTTTATCTTTAGTTTTCATTTTCGGTTTTACCCTTTCCCCTTTTTCCTCTCTGCCGAAAAAATCAGCAAACAAGATAATATTTAAAGAGAAGATATGCATATGATATGCCCAATACCTACCTGAGTAACAAATACTATGTTGCCACCAAAGCTATCTCTTGTCCTATCAATACTCATTATCATTCCCTAATATAAGCATTATTTGTCAGTGTTTGGATGCCTAAAGTACCTCTAATTTCATTGGTTGTGGCAACGCATCAATCTTCAAAGTCAGTCCCGTAAGTAATTTGCCAACTTAATAGCCCCTATCCATATCAATTAATTTAACATCGTTAATAATGTCATTTGCTAGTTTTTTCAGCACATTACCTCATATTTGGCGAAAATAGTCCACATGTTACCTGAATAATATTGTATTTGCTCTTCAATTCAACGACCCAAACTGAGAGCAGCCTCGACATCGAGTCTCCATGCAAACCCTCCACATCCCATTCTCCAAACATCACAAGGAACCATCTTCGAGTACTTGTCCTTCTGCCACGTGTACTGCAATCTCACCTTGCACGTCAACGACGAAAACAAACACGGCAACTTCTCTTTTATCACTAACGAAACCACCACCACCCCTCTCTCCGGTGACTGCCCGTCATTTTCTCCACTCACCCTCGTCACCATCTTTCTATAAGCCTCGTTCACCCACTTAACCTTGTTCAAACCGTCCGATATAAACCCTGGACACGTGTCCTTCTCTAGATTCTTCACTATCTCCACCTCGTCACTCCCTAACCCTCCTCCCTCCATGCATGCGCCTGTCACGCTCTCCACCGTCACCCACGACTCCACCACCGTCTGATCTGATAAATCAAACCCACCCATATCACTAAAATCACGATCCTTCATCATCAACCTCATGGGGTGCTCTTGATTATCATTTATAACCACCTTCTCTTTCTCCGTACAATATTCAAGATTATTATTGCACCATGACTGTGATCTTCTTGTTGAATCTTCAAAATCAGCTCTCTCAGGCAACAGCTGAAGCGTCACTATCTCATCTTTACTTCCATATTCATCACTTTTTTTATTCCTCCTTCTGTAACTATTATTCTTGAGAACCCTACGGTACTTTCTCTTAGATCTCCTACTACTAATCAACAGGTTCTTGTTATCAACTTGCGAGTTACCCGAAACACTGCCTCCGGTCACCGGTTTCGGAGCAATCGGCCGGAACCGGAGCATTATCCGATCGATATTAACCGTTTTGTCATGCGAACCCCCAGCGCATCTTAGCATGCACCATCTCTCACTTGCTTTACCCTCCATTTCCTCCCAGCCAATCACAGCTTCTTTTTCAAATATTCTCCGCTCTTCTTTAATCTCTCCCTCAGACTCGAGGCTGGGAGAGAAAGAGAAAGTGAAAGCTGAGCCCTCGGGCGATAATCATAGCAGTTGTAGTACAATATCAACTCGTCGTAAAAGCACCACGTGTCTAGGGCAACACTGGTAAATTCGGAGACTCTGATTTGCAACGCTATTGTTTATGCGGGCCCCACCTCAAAGTATCATAATCCGACATAATCGAATGTTGCCACTTGGTCCCACGTCAATAGGCAATAGAAATGTGTTACGTGTCCAGCACTGCCCAAAAGATGGGTACACGTGGCCTTGGTATTGGCAATAGCGTACTGTTGCGCCAATTTAAGATAAAAATAAAATGAAAGCGCTTTTAGGCAGGTTCGAGAAAGAGCATACGTGGTTCATTCTTATTACCGGACAACATCTTCACTTGGTGTCTGACAACTAAGTCCTTAAACACTCCACTCGCTTAAGAGCGCGTGTGAAGCGTAGTACAGTAAGCTTGTGTCATGTGTCGGTCACGCTCGCAGTTGAGAGTTAGGTTCGCGAAAGTTATGTGGACGCGTGGATGGCTCGACGAGGACGTGGATCTAGAAAGAGATTCGTAGCGTCATTTTGATGGGATGTGATTGGTTCTGTTGTGACTGCCACGTGCTGATATTTTGTGTATTTTTGCTTTTTGATTTTTGTTCTGTAATAAGCAGACTCGTTTTTTCATTTTTAAAAAGAAAATTTATTCAATCTGCTGTGACTTCTCCGATATCTCGGATCGTATCGTCCAGTCGTCTTCCATTGGTACATAAAAACTCTAGTTGAAAAATATATACTCGAACAAAATTACAAATTGATAGATGATAATATTATGTTATTGTAATTACAAAACATATTCGATACTAATATTAATCTCTCATCTATTTAATTTATTTTATTTTACTCTATATTAATTTTAGTTTTTGAATTGAGTAATTTTTTTATAATATATCTAAGTCCAAATTCATTGCTTCATTAATGTAGTGTAAAAGGAAATATATATTGTGTTCAATTCTTTTTTATTTCTCTTTTAACTTTCTTCTATATCTACTCAATTTCTTGAGATTCATATGAAACTGCAAAGTTTAGCCATTAAAGCAATTAGGAAAGAATCGAAGGGTGCTAATAAAAATTTGGAAAAAGAAATGCTCAAAACGCACGCATCACTAATGACATTCGTGTCCTTCCTCCTCGAGATTAGTTTGAACTTTGATTGTGAAAACTTTCCTACTCCAAATTTAACTCGGATTTCTTTAAGATTTGAGTTTTCCAAATAAAAACCTTGAAAATCTCCTATTCCATGTAAGAAACAAGTTGAAATCTCTCTTAGGTCAAATTGAAATTCAATTCAATGTTGGATAATCAAAATGAGGCTTAAAGCAAATATTATATATAGACCTCAGTTTGGGGTTGTTAGTTATCAATTCTCTCTTCTTCTTCTACAAGCATTGGTAGAAAGCGGAAAAAAAAAAAAAGAAAGGCATAAAGGGAGAAAGAAGTAAGTTTTTTAGAGAGAGAAAGTGAATGAATGGATTGAAAAACTATATATAATCGCTCTATAATATTTTGAGATATAATATAGTTCTAAACTCAATTGTTTTTAGTTCAAGAAAGTAAACATAAGTTAATGAGAACCAAAATCACTATAAATCTTGGCATTCTTTCTCATTTTTATTTTTCTATCTATTAATTTTAAATTCTTGATTATTTTAATCTTAAGTTAAATTGCGAATTTTTCAATAGTAATATTAGAGCTAAGGTTCAAAGGATTAGGAGAAGACTCAAAGGTAAATTATCAAGAATGGTGACCATTAAGTTTGAGGTAAAGAAATTTAATGGGCAGAGATACTTTTGTCTATGGCAAAAAACGACGAAGGCCTTACTAATATAGTAGAAGGTTGCCAAAGCCTTACTAGATCCAAAGACGGAAGAAAGGACTTTAGTAAGTGAGGAGAAGATGGTATAGATGGATGAAACAACTTTTAGCACCATTATCCTAAAGCTAGTGACAACATGCTGTGACAAGTTAATGAAAAGAACATAGCAATGAGACTTTGGGATAAACTTGAGAGCCTATGTATTTTTAAATCTTTATCCAATAAGATCCTTTTAAAAGAAAGATTATTTGACTTTTGAATGGATCTCTCAAAAGGTTTAGAAGAAAATATTGATAAATTCAAGAGGATCTATATGGATTTGGCAAATATTAGTAAAACAATCAGATGAGAATCAAGCAATTATTCTCTTAAACTTGTTGCCAAATTCTTACGAGGAAGTAAAACCAACGATTAAATATGGCAGAGAAAGTCTTACTCTGCAGGATTGTTTAACTACTTTAAAATTCAAGTAGAAAGAAATAAAAACTTAAAAGAAAGATAATGAAAAAAAAAACATTCTAGAGGAAGACTAAAGAAAAAGAAAAAAGGGAAGTATAGAGGAAAGTCTAGGTCAAAGTTGATGATTGGTGGGAAAAAGTGATTTTTCTATGGAAATGAAGGGCACATAAAGAGGAACTATTATGAGAGAATTAGAAAGATGAAAGAAAATAGTTCATACTCTATAGAAGTAGTAATGGCAAGTGAAGGTTATAAAAGTTTAAAAGCCCTTATAGTAACAATTATTATACTAAAAATTGGGTTCTAGACTTAGGTTGCACTTATCATATGAGTTTAAATAAGGAGTGATTTGATACCTATGAATCATATAAATGTGGAAAAGTGCCAATAGGCAATAACCATCCATGCAAAGTGATTGGAATTAGAACTATACCAATGAAGATGCATGATGGAATAATTAGCATTTTGAAGAATGTAAAGTATGTTCAAGAAATTAAGAGAAACTTAATTTCACTAAGAGTTTTAGATGAATTAGGATATAGTTGCAAAGTTGAGAATGCGCAAATAAAAATTTACAGGAGTTCTATGTTAATGATGAAAGAAACCAAGTAAAAGGACCTTTACATTCCAGAAGGAGAGATAGTCATTGAAAACATTATAATTGCTACACATAAATGATATGAGGAAGTTAAGCTATGACACAAAAGAATGGGGCACATAATTGAGATAGGATTGCTGAAATTAGGAAATTAAGGTTTAATTGGTACTGGTAAAATCACAGGAGTAGACTTCTATGAACACTACATATTGACATATGAAGACCTATAAACTCAACAACTCATGAAGATAACAAGTATTTTCTTTTCTTGGTAGACGACTACTTATAAAGATATGGATTTTCTGACTCAAACTCGAGGATGATGTTGGGTATTGATTAATTACTAAGGTGCTTGCATGTGGGATGTGTTCACCATACAAAAAATATACATATCTCATACATATATGTGTACAGCGAAAGATTAATACAATGAACACATGAAATACATATTTATTAAATGAAAAACGAGATTGAGAAATATCACCCATGAAGCCTTTGGATTAATTTGCTTAAAGTCCACCATGAAATGAATCTTTGATCAATCCTAGCAATCAACAGCAATCAACAAGGGTGAGTTTGATTGTCTAGAATAGCAGTATGTTAATCCAGCATTTTGTTTAACTCTTAAACTTGATTCAAAGTTAAACTTTTTAACTTAATTAAATTTATTTTTTCTTTTATTCAACTCTTGAATAAAATTAAATTTATTTTAGTTATTACATTTAGTAACCATCTATTTATTTATTTTATTGTTTTAACAATTAAAACACAAAACAAAGAATTTCAATTTCTGAAATTGAAATGGCCACCTAAATTGCAAAATGTAAAAACCTAAAACTTGAAACTTATGAATTTTAAATTTCATTTCACTTTATATACTAATGCATAAATTTCAAACTAATTTGAATTTCATTTGCATTTAATTTAACTTAACCTAACTATAGTTAACATTTAACCTTAGTTAGATTATTTTAACTTAACCTTTAAGTTAATAAATATTTAAATATTCCAACCATAGTTAACTAACTTAACTATAGTTAAGTTAACCTATACTTAACCTTTAAGTAAGGTTAACTTAACTTAACTAACTTAACCATATGGTTAACCTTTAACCATAGTTAATTTAAATCATTTATTTAACAATTAAATAAATAAATATTTATTTTAATTATTTAACAATTAAATAATCATAAAATAAAATTACTTTTATATCCTTACTAGGTTACCAAGTTAACCTAAAGTGGATCCCACCATTTAACCATATACTTTAGTTAACTTAATCTTAGTAAATTGTTGAATTATACTATATTGAACCATTTAATACGGTAAACTGCCCAAGTGCTCAAAGAGTATATTTCATGTTGGGACTCTCTAGGTCTATACTCGATTTGTCAAATGGAACTATTTTATGAATCCGTAATCGATGCCTCACACACACGTTACGAATATTACAAATCAGCGTGTTAGACCATACAAGTTGAGGTCATAACGCATACGTATATGTATAATCCTTCCATCATTTATACCATGGATGTGTGGGGATATAGATCAGCATCGTCAAATCCCCATTTGCTCATCCTTAATGTTATCTCCAGATTCGTATCTCGATAAACAATATACGCAAACACTTTTGCTATATTGTTTGACTCTGTGGAAAACTCTTTTCCCGGGTTTATACTTGTAGCCACAAGACTTTATGAAATACAACTCGGAGTATCGGATATACAACTTACCTACGTAAGCTGATGGATCCCGTATCTATACACACCAAACTTTATGAGTATCGAACCATACCCAGCAACACATAGCGGTCAAACCATGAAAGGTCTCTGACATATGTGGAACCAAAGCATGATGGATCACTCATAAGACCACCATGACGCTCAGGTCAAAGGACCACGAATACTACTCAACTCGATAAGACCTTCCTTTGACGACTTCATAGGATATCTATTGGGGTCCTCGTAAGTCTGTTTAGTATCCAGTCCTGACTGGATACCCGCATGCCTATACAAGCTCTAAGCTCATAGTCAGCTAAGAACAACCATTTGAACAAGTCAGATATAAACATACATTAATCTATATAATGTGATTCACCGATAGACCCGCATTGGTGATCATAGATCAGGAACATTATGTTTGAGACATACTTACATAAAGATATTTCTTAGCCCCTATTGTAACTATTTACAACTATATCATTACAAGTATACTCTCGGGTCTTTGTCCCATTATAGACAAGGTTCTAACTATTTAGACCTCGTTGACTCTTATAAACTGTTAACTCTTAGCATTTATAAATCTCAGCTTTGCTAACTATTAGTTCTGGTCTAAACTCTTTTAGACCAGATCTGAACTCTTTCAGATCAAACAGTGTTTGTAATGTTAAAGCATTATACCATATAAATATGATATTAACAATTTTTTATTCGAAATGTTTATTGTATAAATATTAACAATTAATATTTATCAATATTAGAATGGCATGTGAGCACCAGCTCCAATAGATGAAACATTTAATAAATTTAAAAGTTGGAAAATACTTGTTGAGACATAATCGAGCAAGATATTAAAGACATTGAGGACTAATAATGACCTAGAATTTTACAATAAATTATTCGATGACTATTGCAAAGTACATGAAATAGTGAGGCGCAGAACAGTTAGGTTCATTCCTCAACAAAATAGAGTTGCTGAAAGAATTAACAGAACTATCCTCAATAAAATCAAATGCAAGCTTTTGAGCTTGGGTTTGTCTAAATAATTTTTGGGTAAAGCATCAAGTACAGACTGCTATTTAATTAACAGAAGTCCCTCAAGTATTTTAAATTTTAAGACACCCGAGGAACTATGGACAGGGAAGCCTTCTTAGTTACAACTATTTAAGGATATTTAGGTGCACTGTTTATACACACCAAAACATTGATAAATTAAAGCCTAGGTTACAAAAGTGTGTGTTCCTTAGATATCTAATAAGGGTCAAATGATATAGGCTCTGGTTGAAGGAATTAAATGGAGTGGAAATCATTGTCAGCAAAGATATTGTGTTCAATGAATCTAATGTGCCATGCTTGACAGAGAAGTAAGATAATAATCCAGAAGAAGAAAAGAAGCTTCAAATTGAGGTGGACCACTGGCATTTAGAAGCACTATATGATCACTCATATAGTCATATGCCATCTAAAGCAGATTATGGAACCAGTACACAATGACAACATGAAAATCTTTTAGATTACCAGGTTGTCAAAAATGTAGAGAAAAGGCAACTAAAACTCTTATTTAAATTTGCTCTTTATTTTCTAATTACTTTTGCCTTGTAGACATCTTAGAAGATCACTGAAACTGAACTAAATACATGGAAAGAAGTCATCAACAATAGATATAAAGAAAAATGGTTATTTGTTATGCATGAAGAAATGAACTCTCTCATCAGCAACAAAACTTGAATATTAGTCACAAGGATTCCAAAGTAGAAATTGATAGATTATAAATAGATTAACAAAATTAAGAAATGAAGCACGTCGGAAGAGCCAATAAGATTTAAGGCAAGACTTATGATTAAAGGCTTATTAAAATAGAAGGAATATGATACACAAATTTTCTCACTAGTGGTTAAATACACAACCATAAGGGTCATGCTATCTATGGTAGCATACTTTAACTAAGAACTATAATAGATGGATGTTTAGTCTGCTTTCTTAAATGGTGATTAAAAGAAACCATCTATATGGGCAACTGGAATTATTCAAACACTCTAGCAAGCCTGACCAAGTATAACCACTGAAAAAATCTCTCCATAGGTTAAAACAGTCACATAAACAATGAAACAAAAGGTTTAACTCTTTTATTACCTTAATAGGGTTCAAAAAGAGCAGTTATGACACATGTCTCTATTTTAGAGAGATAAGAGGATCAGATGAAGTATATCTTCTTACGCCCCAAATACAAAAGATCTGACACACGATATAACTTACATTTATTCAATAATGAGCACATATACAATCTTAATGTTTCGAGTATATTCTTAAATTCTTGTTTACAGGTTGGTCTCAAGTTTAAAATATAAACATAAATATTTATTGACAATATTTAAACATTTATTTTAATTTTTTCAGGATTATAACAATTGAATTATGATTGAGGCAATTAGTAAATCGGAGATACGCAGAGTTTTCTCAAAGATTAACACTCTACTACGTCACCAGTAGCAACTTTGTTACCGAAAGCCCATAATATATTCATTGCAAATTCTTACTTAAAATCAACCCATAACCACACTTGGTGAAACTTAATCCAAATACAACCACACTTAATAAATAATACATAAGTATTTATTCAATAGAGACAATTAAAATATCTTAACCCACGTGTCCCCAAAGGAAACACTCAGCAACCTAGCAACTTAAGGAATCCAAGGGACAACAGAAGCCTTGACAAATCTACTAAGCAGACATGTACCCTATTTACCTGAAATCACTATAAACTATAATGAGTATAAAACTCAGTAAGCATACTAGTTTTTCATATATCAAAATACAAATATATATATATATATATTTGTACACAATGCATGTGTATGATATGCTGTGATAAATCAAAATTATAATCTTATCAAATCACATGTCAAGTAAACGCTTACACATTTTTTCAAAACATATAATAGGAATACTTTCACTTAACTACTACTTAGTAGGACTTTTATATTACATATCACATAATGAGCTAAATGTCACTCGTAGGTGACATACCGTATGAGAGGAATAGTACAAGTGAGGTTTAAATTATATATATATATAATGCTCATGCCAGAAGGTAAGAGCAAAACCCTCACCCTAATCATCGGTGAGTCCTCTCATATGCACCAATACGCCACTACACGAATGTGATGACTCAATCTTCCTTTAGCTACCAATAGGATCCTCCCTACATACGGAACACATAACATATATCAATCTTGAAGGAAATGTCACACATAAAGGCTCCACAAATCACATAAGGTGCCTAGTAAGTAAATAGTGAGTTTAAGCATCCTCAAAACACAAAACGTATCTTATAGATATTTTTCACTTCAAAAACTTTCTTTGTTAAACACATTTCATTTTGAAAGCTCACTTTCATAAACACATGTATATTCATGTTCAATGTCATTGCTCACATTCATAAATATATGTCTTTCACATTTCATTTTAAATATATTTTGGCATCACATAAACATATTTCTAAGCATATTTATAAAATCATACATAGACAATTACTATGCTTATTGTGATTTCAGTAAAAGTCTAGTATACTTATCTCTTAGCACTTTCGGCTATAAGGCTTAAATATCCTTAATCTATCAATGGAGATTAATCCTTTCATGAGCCTCAACATTCATACAAAACACTTGAATAGCTTACAAAATTACACATATTGCACTTATCACATCGAATTGGTCTAATTACTTTGTTTTTCAAAACCTGTCATTCTGACCACTTACACTTAGCAAAATTTTATTATATATCAAATGATGTTCAATTACTCTAAAATCCGAATATATCATTCTTGACGCATATATCCTTCTTATGTATGAATATTATATCATAATTCCTACACAATCCATTCCATAAATACTATCAAATCCAAAATATTATCATGACAGGATCAAGATATTTACTGAACAGTATTCAATCTCCCAATTTTATAAAATCATATACTAACTCAAAATTTATAAAACTACCACAGAATTACTCTAATACATATCTCAATCCATGACAAATAGTTTACTTCAAAATCATGGTCAAAAGTATTTTAAAACTATTTTAGTCTATAGCCTTAAAAATCTGTTAATCAAATACTGCAATAAGCTTACACTCTTTAGAAAATCATAACAATGTAACCACATTGATCTAAATTCTAAAATTTTAATATATCATATTAGACTTAAATGTATCACATTACAGAAATTCGTAATGTTTGAAGATCATTCACCAGGTCAAAAATTATTTACCACGTTATTATACTGTTAACATAGGCAATTTTCAGAAATTCAGGGTCATTTTGGTAAATTCATTAAAACTTTAATTTGTGAAATTTTCAATCGATTCAAAGTCTCAAATGATTATATACATGTCTAGTTTCATAGTCTCAAAATCTAAAACCAGAATTAAAGCACAACAATTTATAAAATTTTCGAATTAAGAGACTATCAAGTAGAAATTATGCATTTCATCATGATTTATCAAGCTATCTACATAATCATCATCAATTTTCAATATATCTTACAAAATTCATATCAAATCCCCAATTTTTCATTTATCCAGAAATCAAAACTTAAAGGAATTAACTTAATTAACACTAATAAATTGAGAAATCGTTATGATATACCTCTTGAAACTCCAAATTCTAATTTGTTTTTTCTTCTTCTCTTTCTCTCCCCTCTATTTCTCTCTTCTCTCTCTCTCTAAAGGGGTGGCCCGACCCAAAAATGAGTAAATTAGAGTTTAAAATGTGTATTTTTATACTAAGAGGCTAACTTTTAGTATTTATAAATTAACCCTCAAAACTTTTAAAGTATTACAATTTGGTCCTTAAAATAAATCTAAAGTCTTGCAAATAAACTCAATACTAATAGTATATCCTTAATCTATACAAACAATTCTAATAACAATGCATAATTTAAGTATCATCCATATACAAATAAAATATGAATATTATACATATATATTTATTCTTTTCGGTGTTGGATAAGTGGTTACTACAATGGATCACTTACAAGACCACCTTGGGGCTCAGGTCAAAGGACCACGAATACTACTCAACTCGAGATGACCTTTCTTTGACGGCTTCATAGGATATCTATTGGGGTCTTTATAAGTCTGTTCAGTATCCAGTCCTGACTAGACACTGTATGCCTATATAAGCTCTAAGTTCATGGTCAGCCAAGAACAACCATCTGAACCAGTCAGATATAGACATACACTAATCTATATAAAGTGAATTTACCAATAGACCCGCGTTGGTGATCATAGATCAGGAACATTATGTTTGAGACATACTTATATAATGACATTTCTTAACACCTATTGCAACTATGTCATTACAAGTATACTCTCAGGTCTTTGTCCCATTATAGACAATGTTCTAACTCTTCAAACATCACTAACTCTTATAAACCTGCTAACTCTTAACAGTGTTAACGCTTAGTATTTATAACTCTCAACATTGCTAACTCTTAGCACTGGTCTAAACTCCTTTAGATTAGATCTGAACTTTTTTAGATCATACAATATCTGTAATGTTGCAAGCATTATACCATATAAATATAATATTAACAATTTTTATTTGAAATGTTTATTGTATAAATATTACACAATTAATATTCATATAATATTAGAATAACACGTAAGCACCAACTCTAACAATTATGACACGTGGTGTATTGTGGACCCTCGGTGGAGTTTACCCAAGTGTGGGATTTAGTGAGACCCACTAGGGGTAGATTTGGTAACTATTCATAAGGGGCAAAATAATCATATCACACTTTGATTATTTAATTGTTAAATAATCAAAATATCTCTTTTATTATATTATATAATATATTTTTATATTATATTATTTTATATAATATTTTATTATATGATTTTTTATATATAATAATATTTTATTTTTGGGTGCCAACTAGTTGGCATCCATTATGTAATATTATATTAATATTTTATATATATATATATAAAGAGAGAGATGAGAATTGTTTTGATGGTTGTGTGATTGTGTTTGCCGAGAAATGAGAAAGAAATGGAGGAAGAAGAAGAAAAGAAGAAAGAAAAGAAAAAAAAAGGGAAAAAAATGAAATTGTTTCAATTTTTTCTATGGTGTTTAAGAAGTAATTGAGAATTGTTTCAGCCTCCATTTCTTATTCTTTTAGAGAAAATGATACAAACACACACTGGTTATTTTGGGGTTTAAGAGTTAAACCCAGTGCTGTGTATAGGGCTGCTGTTTTAGCTCACCAAGTCTACCGTGTTGGTGACTAGAACTGTCCGCGAGTTGGTCTTCATGCGGACTCCGAAAAAAATACGTGTATAATGTTACACGTAGAGGTGAGTTCTCTATACTACTGATATATTAATGTGATTAATATATTTTATTTATTGTGTTTATTGTAATTTACACGCTTTCGCCATATAGAATATGTATAAGATACGTATTTTAGGCAATAGACACAATTGCACATACATACACCTATATGTATTAGATCCTCTGCCAATAGTATCACTTTATCAGAGATTTAATTTCCAATGAAAATGTAAAAATTGAGAAGATTGATACTAATAAAAATCTAACAGATTTGGAAATTAAGATTTTGTCAATAAATAAGTTCGGGATATGCCTAAGGCTGTTGTATATTGGTAAGAAATGACTGTAAGGGTATTAGTTTATCTCGGTTCACAACCTAAACCTATTAGGTGTGTGCATGTGGTACACGTGTCCATTTTAAAATTATATATATATATATCTAAACATTAAATACAATATATACACCATTTATGTATCTCATACATAAAAAATTACAACGGAAGTTAGAAATTTAATTTCTTAAAAAAGAACAAGATAAATTTTATTCATTATGCTAATGATCAAAATATGAAACATATTAATCAAATTAATATGTAAGAAATGACTGTAAGGGTATCGGTTTATCCTGGCTCACAACCTAAACCTATTGGGTGTGTGCATGTGGTACATGTGTCCATTTTAAAATTATATCTATATATATATATAAGCATTAAATACAATATATACACCATTTATGTATCTCATACACAAAAAAATCGCAATAGAAGTTAGAAATCTAATTTCTTAAAAATGAACAAGATAAATTTTATTGATTACGCTAATGATTAAAATATGAAACATATTAATCAAATTAATACTAATGATAGCGAATCAATAGATATCACCTGTCAAGCCTTTGGAACGAATTTATAGCTGGAATACCGCACGAAGTAGACCCGTTGGTAGTTCTAGGACCCAACGTAGTGGGCTTAGGTCGCTAGAACAATAACCTTTATTTTTTAGCTTCGGTTTAACTTTTAAACTGAGAGATTAACTCTTAATCCCATAGCCTAACACTTAGAATATTTTCATCTTATTCTTGATGTATTCAACACTTAAATTCATCAAAACACAAATATCTCAAATGCAACAATGATGGCCTTGGGTCGCTAGAACAACAACTTTTATTTTTTAACCTCGGTTTAACTCTTAAACCGAGAGATTAACTCTTAATCCCATAGCCTAACACTTAGAATATTTTCATCTTATTCTTGATGTATTCAATACTTAAATTCATCAAAACACAAATATCTCAAATGCAACAATAATGACCTTAGGTCGCTAGAACAACAACCTTTATTTTTTAGCTCCGGTTTAACTCTTAAACTGAGAGATTAACTCTTAATCCCATAGCCTAACACTTAGAATATTTTCATCTTATTCTTGATGTATTCAACACTTAAATTTATCAAAACACAAATATCTCAAATGCAACAATGATTGCCATTTATTTAGAATGAAAGATGAATAACAAAATAACTTTTACTATCACGTTTTTGTTGTTTTTAACACTTAAAAAATTAAAACAAAAATAATTTTTCTTACCTCTAAAATTGGCTTCAAAGAAAATTAAAAAAAAACCCTTTTTTAATTTTCTTTCTTCCTTTATTGCCAAAAACCCACACTTGAGTTCTTTCATTTTTTGTTTCAAAAACACAAAATGAATTACAAAGATACACCAAAGCACTCTTCTTGGCCGGCCACTGATCCATGGTTATATATTTATATATATATATATATATATTCATCAAATGAATATATGTATATAATAATTTTATATTTTGTCAAAATATTATTATAAAAGGGATTTGGCTTATCAAATAAGCCAAAGATATGTCCAACATTTGGACAAAAGCTGGCCGGCCAGCCATGCGTTACTTTAGATAAGAAAAATATCATTTAATGCCCTTAAAATTTTCATAATTCTTCTTTTAGCAACATTTACTTTAACTATAATTAATTGTTTAATAAAATTTCATTTTATTTAGAAATTAAGTCCTCAATTAAATATTTACTTTATTAATTTAATCATGACTTAACAATTAACTCTAGTCAAATTAACTAGTCACTTAATTCTGATAACAAATATTTAAATTATTTAATACTTAAATAATCAATTTAGAAAGATAACCCTTAAAACTTTAATTAATTCAACGTGAATTCCACCATACCTATTAATTGAATCAATTTAATCTAAGGCTCACTATATGCTATGTGTTATTATTTAATTAGTCAACAATAATTATTAACTAAATATTGTACTTAACACTTAAGTACTAACATGCATACATCCCGAGGGTTCTTAAAACAATTATTCAGTTCTGCTTGAAATTATTAAATTGAACAATTCAATCCAGTACACTGCCCCAGTTCATAACGAGTACACTTCATATTGCGGGACTCTTTAGGTCCACGCCCAATTTTTCAAATGAAACTATTCCACGAGTCTATGATCGATGCCCCATGCACACATCAAGGATATTACTAATCAGCGCATTAAACCATACAAGCTGAGGTTACAACGCATACATATAATTCTTTTGTCATTTATATCTTAGATGTATGGGTAATATAGATTAGTATCGTCAAATCTCTATATGCTCATCTATGATCTTATCTCTAGATTTGTATTTTCAAGAACAATGTACGCAAACTCCTTTATAATATTGTGCACCCCTTTGGGAAACACCTTTTCCGGGTTATGACTCATAGCCACGAGATTTTCTGAAATACAATCTCGGAGTATCTGGATGTACTACTCCCCTATGAGAGCTGACAGATCCCATGTCTGTACACATCGGACTCTATATGCATCAGACTATACCCAACAACATACAGCGGTCACACCATAAAATGTCTGTGACATGTGTGAAACCAAAGTATGGTAGATCACTTACGAGCCCACCATGGCATTTGGGTCAAAGGACCACGTATAGTACTCAACTCGAGAGGACTCATCATTGACGGCTTCATAGGTTGTCTATTAATGTCCTCGTGAGTCTGTTTAGTATTTAATCCTGACTGAATACCCGTATTCATATACAAGCTTTCGGTAAGCCCATGGTTGGCTAAGAACAACCATTTATACTATATAGATATAACATATATTGATTTATATTAAATGGATCCACCGATAGACCCGTATCAGTGAAATAGATCAAGAACATAGTATTTGAGGACATACTTGTATAATAATATTTTTTAACACTTATTGTAACTCCTTACAACCATGTTATTATTGGTATACCCTTAGGTATTTGTTCCATTATAAACAAGGATCTAACCTTTTAGATATGGCTGACTCTTACATCCTGCTATCTCTTAGTAATGTTAACTATTAGTATTTATATCTCTTAGGTCTACTAATTTTTAGCACTAGTTTAAACTCATTTAGACTAGATCTGAATTTCTTCAGATCATACAATATCTGCAACGTAATAAACATTGTACTATATATTTATATTGTATTAATGATTATACAAAATATTTACTGTATAAATATGAAATAATTTAATATTCATACAATATTAAAATAACACGTAAGCACTAACTCTAATAATAATAGCATAGAATCTAAGTTAAAGAAGAAGAAAAGAACGACATTAGATACAATGATAAAATTACTTTATGATCAAAAGTGAATATGTAAAGTTTAGCCATTAAAGCAATTAGAAAAGAACCGAAATGAGCTGATTGAAATTTTTCAAAAGAAATGCCAAAACGCATGGCATCACCAATGGCACAATTGATAATTTTGGGCAAATTTAAATAAACTAAAAAATGACATCCATATCATTATTCTTCCTCAAGAGATTAGTTCGAATTTTGGTTTCAAAACTATCCTACTCCAAATTTGATCCATATTTTCAAGATTTGAGTTTTTTCAAACAAAAACCATGAAGTGCTTATATTCTATGCAAGAAACAAGTTGAAATCTCTCATTTTAAAGCTAGATCTAAATTTAACTCAAGATTGGATAATAAAAAAGAGTGTTTAAATAAACACTATATATAGACCTCAATTTAGGGTTGTTAATCATCAATGTTTTCCTCTTCTTCAAGTACTAGTAGAGAGTGAAAGGAGAGAGGTACAGTTAAAGAAAGAAGTAAATTCTTTTAGAGAAAAAAAATCATATAGAGAGAAAGCGAGTGAATAGTTGTAAATCTCTGTAAAATTACTCTTTATAATATTTTGAGATATAGTGTAATTTTAGACTCGATTATTTTTCAGCTCAAAAAAGTGAATGTAAGTACATAAGAATCGAACTACTATAAATTTAGGCATTCTTTTTTATTTTTTTTATTTTTTTGTCTATTAATTTTAATTTTTTAATTATTAAAATTTTGGGTTGGACTATAAATTTTTAACATAAATAATTTCAAGTAATTCATATGAAATTAATGTGAATTTAAATTTATTATTAATTTTTAAAAAAAATAAAAATTTATCCAATCTGTTGTGACTTCTCTAGTATCTTGGATTGTATCATCCAATCATCTTCATTTGGTACATAAAAACTCTAGTTGAAAAAATATGTACTCGTACAAAATTACGTATTAATAAAAGATGATAATATTATATTATTTTAATTATGAAACATATTCAATACTAATATTAAACTCTCATTTATTTATTTTATATTTTTATTTATTTTATATTAATTTAAATTTTTGACTCAGCGCATTTTTTTATAATATATATTAAAGTCCAAATTCATGCTTCATTAATATAGTGTCAAAGGCAATAGATCTTGTGTTCAAATTCCTATATAAATATTTGTAAGAAATTCTTTGCTTTTAATTAAGTCTTTTTTATTTTTCTTTTAACTTTCTTTCATATCGATTTCAATATCTTGGAATTCATATGAAATAATTTCAGGTAATTCGTATGAAATTGATGTAATTAAAATTTTTTTTTTCTATCACTCAACTTTCTCTAATCTTTAATTCGTATTTTAAGATTCATACAATATTACAATTGGATTTGTTTCTAATACTAATAATAAGTTTGACTTAATAACTGAAGTCTTGTGAGTTTGAATGCTTTTTCTTGCAATCTCATATCCTATATTATTTATTTTCTATTTGTTCTTTAATAATATAAAACATGTGACTACCATATAATTTTCATATCGATTTATACAAAAAGCGTGTGTTTTAAGATTTTAGAGCTATATATTAAGTTGTTTGTTTTTTTTTTTTTTTAAGGGATAAAGAAATTTTTGTCCCATAAATTTGATTTAATTCTCAATTTTATCTTACAAATTTTAAAAAATTCAATTTTATCCTAATCCGTTAGTAAGATTTTGTTAATTTTAACTAAAATGATCTTTTAATTGTACATTGACAAATTTGCCCTCACTTATTATGTTAATTAAAAATGGTGATGTGAGTACATTATACAATATATATGTGTCGGTTATTAATAGGCTAATATAAATAAAAGAACACGTAGAACGTTTTAATAGGTTCAAAATTTAATATTTATTAAAATTTTATTTTATATTAAAAAATAGTTAAAATAAATAAAACTGAACTACTAAAATTGGCCACTGTTGTCGCCGCCTATCACTAGTCGCTAGATTTTGGTACTGAAAATAGGCAAAATTTATGTTATTGAATTTTATTTTTTTATATCTACACAATGGTGGAATCATTTTTTACAAAATAAAATAAAAATGTGACCAAAAAATAGATCGAAAATAGGGGGAGGGTGGCGGCCACAGCGCGCCACCGTGAAACGGTGCCACCGCCCCCATCGTTGGATGGATCGGCGATTAATTTATTCAACGGTGGCGTCTGTTGGATGGATCGATGTCTAATCTATTCAACGGTGGGGGGCGGTGGCATGCGTTCGACGGTGGACAATGGCGGCCGCCGGTAACATCCCCCACTGTCAGTCATGGGTCGAATGGCAAGGCGGTGGCATGCACCGCCCCCCTCGTTAGATAGATCAGTGGGGGCAATGCATGCTATTTTTTTAAATACCAATAATACTAACTTCACAAGGTTAGAATATAGAATTTGTATTTCATCAGACGTATATTAATTAATGATTGTTATTTATTAAGTATTAATATTAATACTTACACTTTTTTTCTATAAAATAGTAACATTCATTAACAAGATAAAATAATATACGCAGGTAATATAAAATTAGAGATGAAAAAATTTGGATCTAGATTTAGGTTTTTGTATAAACTCAAAACTTGGTTTCCACCTAAAATTTTTTAAATCGGAGCAGATCCAGGTAATCAAGTTTGGATTTAACCCCTCCACAGTGTTTTGTCTCATTTGTTTTTTTATTTTTTAAGATAAAATTTAAACTTTTGAGATATTTATTTTGTAAAATAATTGTTAGATTGTATAATTTGTTAATAATTATTAAAAATACTACTAACATTTATGATAATTAGTACATTATTATTATTATTTGGTTCTAAAATGAACAATATTTCACTAATTGTTTTTTTCATGGTGTCTATAATCTTCTCAATTTTTTATAAGTATGATCAATAAATCACGACAAAATAAATGAATAAATATAATATATATATATTTTAAAGATTATAAATTTTAAGAATTAATTTAGGACTTCTCTTAAAAAAAAAGATAAAACTCGAGTTTTTTAAATTCAACCTAGATTCGAATTAAAAAAAAACCTGAATTCAAAAAACAAATGAAGTTTCTAGATTCGAGTTTTTTTAATTTTCAAATTTTTTTGACTCTAGACTAAATTGCTATCTCTATATGAAATATGTCACAGATTTTTATGAAGGGCAAGAATCAAAATCCACTTTGTAATAACGAAATATATTTATTAAATCATGTGATTAAAGTAGGTGTGAGCAAAGACGGAATTAGGGGTGGCTCCCCTAAAAAAATAAAAATAAATTAAGAATATTTATATATTATTTTATATTTATTTAGCCGCCCTAAGTTTTGTATTTAGCTCAAAATTCTTTCTATATGTTAAATTAGTTTCTTTTTTGAGAATTTGAATATCTTAATTTAACAAAAACTTATAGAAAAATATAAATCTTTTACTACAATAAATGAATATGTAAAAGATGTGGCCTTTATATAGGCTTAGTACTACTATAAAAAAGAAAATAAAATCTACTTTACATATAAGTAATATGTCCAATATAAGAAGTATGCCTTAAATAGAAAAATACGTCTTAAATAAAAATCTCATGCCAACATTCCCGCTCAAATTAGTGCATAGATATCTATCGTATCCAACTTATTAATCACATCATGAAATACCTTTGTTGTGATCACTTTTGTGAGAAAATTAGCTAGCTGATCTTTAGTCTAAAAAAATGAAAGTTGTATGTGTTGGAGTTAGTGCTCACGTGTCATTCCAATATTGTATGAATATTAAATGTTAATATTTATACAATAAACATTTTGAATAAAGATTGTTAATATCATATTAATATAGTATAATACTTGTAACATTACAAACATTGTTTGATCTGAAAGAGTTCAGATCTGATCTAAAGGAGTTTAGATTAGAACTAATAGTTATCAAAGCTGAGAGTTATAAATGTTAAAACTTAGCACTATTAATAGTTATCAGTTTATAAGAGTCAGTAAGGTCTAAAGAGTTAGAACCTTGTCTATAATGAGACAAAAACCTGAGAACATATTTGTAATGATATAGTTGCAAAGAGTTGCAATAGGAGCTAAGAAATATCATTATGTAAGTATGTCTCAAATATAATGTTCCTGATCTATGATCACCAATGCGGGTCTATCGGTGAATTCACAATATATAGATTAGTGTATGTCTATATCTGACTAGTTCAGATGGTTGTTCTTAACTGACCATGAGCTTAGAGCTTGTATAAGCATGCGGGTATACAGTCAGGACTGGATACTGAACAGACTCATGAGGACCCCAATAGATATCCTATGAAACCGTCAAAGGAAAGTCCTCTCGAGTTGAGTAGTATTCGTGGTCCTTTGACCTGAGCGCCACGGTGTCTTGTGAGTGATCCATCGTGCTTTGGTTCCACATATGTCAGAGACCTTTCATGGTCTGACCGCTATGTGTCGCTGGATATGGTCCGATGCTCATGGAGTTCGGTGTGCGTAGATACGGGATCCATCAGCTTATGTAGGTAAGTTGTATATCTGATGCTCCGAGATTGTATTTCATAAAGTCTTGTGGCCACAAGCATAAACCCGGGAAAAGAGTTTCCCACAGGGTTAAACAATATAGCAAAAGTGTTTGCGTATATTGTTTATCGAGATACGAATCTGGAAATAAGATTATTGGATGAGCAAATGGGGATTTGATGGTGCTGATCTATATTCCCGCACATCCAGAGTATAAATAATGGAAGGATTATACGTATACGTTATGACCTCAACTTGTATGGTCTGACACGCTGATTTGTAATATTCGTAACGTGTGCGTGGGGCACCAATTACGGATTAATGAAATAGTTCTATTTGACAAATCGGGTGTGGGCCTAGAGAGTCCCAATATGAAATGTACTCTTTGAGCACTTGGGCAGTGTATCATATTGAATTGTTCAATACAGTATAATTCAGCAATTACTAAGGTTACGTTAACTAAAGTATATGGTTAAATGGTGGGACCCACTTTAGGTTAACTTGGTAACCTAGTAAGGATATAATAGTAATTTCACTTTATGATTATTTAATTGTTAAATAATTAAAATAAATATTTATTTATTTAATTGTTAAATAAATTATTTAACTTAACTAAGGTTAAAAGTTAACCATATGATTAAGTTAAGTTAACCTTACTTAAAGGTTAAGTAAAGGTTAACCTAACCATAGTTAAGTTAGTTAACTATAGTTAAATTAATTAAATATTTATTAACTTAAAGGTTAAGTTAAAATAATCTAACTATGGTTAAATATTAACTAAGGTTAGGTTAAGCCAAATGAAATACAAATGAAATTCAAATTAGTTTAAAATTTATGCATTAATATATATAAAGTGAAATGAAATTGAAAATGATTAAGTTTTGTAAGTTTTTAGTTTTAGGTTTTGCAATTTTGGGAGCCATTTCAATTTGAGAAATTGAAATTGTTTGTTTTGTGTTTTAAGTGTTAGAACAACAAAACAAATTAGATAAATGGTTACTAAATGTAATAACTAAAAATAAGATTTGTTTTTATTTATTCAAGAGTTGAATAAAAGGAAAAACAAATTTAATTAAGTTAAATAGTTTAACTTTGAATCATGTTTAAGAGTTAAACACATATGTTGGATTAAGATGCTGCCATTCTAGACAATCAAACCCACCCTTATTGATTGCTAGGATTGATCAAAGATTCATTTCATGGTGGACTTCAAAGAAAATTAATCCAAAGGCTTCATTGGTAATATTTCTCAATTTCGGATTTCAGTTTAATCAAATATGTATTTTCTGTGTTCATTGTATTTAATATTTCGCTGTGCACATGTATGTATGAGATATGTATATTGTTTGTATGATGAACACAACCCACATGCAAACACCCTAGCAATTTGTACAACACACCCAACAATTGGTATCAAAGCAATTTTGTGTTGTTATGGGTAATTTTTTAGTGTTAGCTAAGTGTTGGCTAAGTTGTAGGATAAGTACTGGGGCTGTTGGGGTGCATTTTAAGTGTTAAAAATGCAAACCAGTGAAAAACAGCACCTGGAACGCCGCAGCGCTCATGTCCAGCGCTGCAGCGTTCATATGAACGTTGGGGCTTTGGGTGTATGACGCCCCAGCATTGGATGAGCGCAGGGGCACTGAGTTTCAGGTGCCTCAGCGCTAGAAGCACTGCTTTCAGCGCCCCGGCACGGGTAAGGCAGCGTCGCAGTGCTGAGGCTTGTGAAGCCCTAGCGCTGCAGCGCTATAAGACCAACACCGCGGCGTTCTTATACTAAAAAAAAAAAGAGTAAAATCTTTTTATTTTCCGCATGTGGGGGTTTATGAGATGTAATAATAATGGTTATTAGTTTACATGATAAATCAAGAAAATAATATTTTTTATTTTATTTATTTTTGTAACCACAATGGGGGCCCCACTGGTGGGGGTTAATTGTGCTTGTACAGAAATGAATAATTGATTGAGAATAATCTCTCATGTGATGAGAGCATATAATATGAAAGCCTGTTGTTAAAATCTCTCTTAATTAGATTGAAATTTATTATATTATGTGATAATATTTTAAATGGTCCGTCTTGTCAATACGGTGTGAGATGGGTCACTATGGTCTTTCCCAATATTGCTTTAGCGTGAGGGATTTAGTCGGTGTAACTTGGTCTAATGCCGGTAAAACATGAGATGAATCAAATATATGCGAACATATTATCCAATATTGCTTTAGCGTGAGGATAATGTCAGTAACATATATTTGAGCATTGACGAGTTAATCTGAAATACAGTTACCCAATATTGCTTTAGCGTGAGGGTAATGTATATTTAGGATCAGTAGTAAGAGTTGTATAAGATACAATTGACAAGAGTTGTCTACCTGTTGGATTTATAAAGGCCAATATTGCTTTAGCGTGAGGCTGGAGTAAAATCCCAATAGGGTCCACTTCCCGCTGTATAGTTTAAAATATTATACTATCTTATCCCGTTTGAGAGATTAAAGGGATTAAGTAAAGCAGTGGGAGGACGTTTTTAGATTAAAAAATATATAACAGTTATACCCATGATCTAAAGCATAATTTATTAACGATAAAAAATGTTTTGCTACGCATCTCCTATTTTGTCTTATAGAAATAAGATATTTGTCTTATAGAGATAAGATATTTGTCTTATAGAGATAAGATGTTTATCTTATAGAGATAAGATGAGTACAAGCAATCCGTTACTAATTTTGAATAAATACCAATAACTATAGAGCACTGAATAAAATTTGTAAGACTTGCTTAAGGATCTAAGAATAGTTCGAGATTCAGTAATATTTGATATTACTAAACCACAGATAAAGAAAAGTCATAATGAAAAGTGTTTCCACCGTGATAAGGTTTAAAATAGTAAATATTACTATTCATCACACCTTGACTTAAGAAAGATTGACTCATTAGATATTTGTTTGACCAAACATTAACATTTCATTAGCATTTGATGTTAACTTAGCAAGGGTATAAGATACCGCTTGTTATTCTCATATCTGTAAGATGTTACATGATTTGAGAAATGCTTGATTACTAAGAAATGAAAAGTTCAGCTTCACATAGGTAATGGAGATTTTCTGAACGTGGTAGCCATTAAGACTTCACAGTTACTTCTTATTTCTAGTAACAGTATTAATGTTGTATAATTACTATTTCGTCCCAAACATTATTAGGTAAATCATATCACTCCCTGTAGTTGACAGAGTGGGTTATCATAAAAAATATAGGAAATAGTTCCTTATAATAATGATAATGATTTACTAACTGAATGTCAGTTAATGAATGGTTGTTATATCTAATATACAACAGAAAATGTTATAAGTATAGAGGTGAACAGAATAAATAGTATTTCAACAACTTAAATAATGATAAATAGTAGTATATATAAGATTAGGTCATGTAGTCGTGAGACAACTTTCCCGTCTGGTTAAGGATGGTCAGATATTTGATCTGACTATAGTACATTGACTAGTTTATGAATTATGAATTCAAGAGAATATGGCCGAATCTTTATGTAGGTGTAAGACGCCAAGCCACTAGTTTATTGGATCTGGTACATATAGATGTATTTAGTCCAATAAATCTTACTGTTATCAATGATTTCGATATTTCATTGTCTTTATAGTGATTGTCACTATATAGACATGTGTTTTTAGGAAACGCAGGTCAGAATAATTTCGAAGTGTTCAAAATGTTCTGACAATGAAGATAAAGAAACAAACCCTTATGTATATTGAGTGCTTTCTATTAGATCGAAGTAATTTATACATAATCAGTAAATTCACAAATTATTTAACTAGAATATGATTCTCTCTTAGCATAGTCCTTCGGATACTCCTCAACATAAAGATGTTTAGAAAATGAGGAATCAGACTATATTAGATACAGTCTGATTGATATTGAAAATCGTTGATCTTCTAAAATATCTATGAGGTTATACTTTAGCATCTGCTACTCACTTATTAAATAATTCCATAATCGTTCCTACTACTTTATATGAGATATAGACTAAATAGAAAACGAGTCTTAAATATGTTAAGACTTGGTGTTATTCTGTTTTCATAAGAGTTATGCAATAAAATAAACTTGTATCCAACGGTACAAGTATTGGTTCATTTAGTATCCCAAGTGTATAATGGGATACCAATTCTATAATTCAGATGAACGAAATATGTTCGTTTCTCATAATGTCACATTCCTAGAGAAAGAGTTTCTCATGGATTGTGAAGATTATAGAAAGATTGAACTTGATGAAGTCAATCTAAATATAGATGAACCAACGATGGAATTTTATTTTTCAAATGAGTGAAATACCTTTAACACACTAAGTTCATAGGTCTAAAAGGATATCAAGGCCATCATTTAGGTATGTTTGATACTTGAAGGTGCCCTTTATGTTTTCTTAGTTGAAGAAAAGGATCATTTAACTTATGAAGAGACGATGTTTGACATCGATTCGGAAAAATGACAAGATACTATAAAATTCAGAAATTGACTCAACGCATGACAATTAAGTCTAGGACTTAGTTGAGCTTCCTGTAGAAACTGTTTCTATTAGCAGTAAATCAGTTTATGCAACGGAAGCAATGTGGGCCCTATCTGAAGGAATGGTCCTTCATGGTCTAACTGATGTTGAAAGGTTACACTCAGAGATCTAGGATCAATAATAAGGAAACCATTTTCATCAGTAACCATGCCAAAGTCAATTTAGATTTTGTTAATGGCGAGATACCATAAAATTTGAAATTGACTCAACGCATGACAATTAAGTCTAGGACTTAGTTGAGCTTCCTGTAGAAATTGTTTCTATTAGCAGTAAATCAGTTTACGCAACGGAAGTAGTGTGGGCCTTATCTGAAGGAATGGTCCTTTATGGCCTGACTGATGTTGAAAGGTTACACTCAGATCTAGGATCAATAATGAGAAAACCTTTTTCATCAGTAACCATGCTAAAGTCAATTTGAATTTTTTTGATGATAAGATACTATAAAATTTGAATTTGACTCTAAGTATGACAATTAAGTCTAGGACTTAGTTGTGCTTCCTGTAGAAATTGTTTCTATCAACAGTAAATCAGTTTACGCAGCGGAAGCAGAATAGGCCCTGTTTGAAGGAATAGTCCTTCATAGCCTGACTGATGTTGAAAGGTTACACTCAGAGATCTAGGATCAGAAATGAGGAAACCTTTTTCATCAGTAACCATACTAAAGTCAATTTGGATTTTGTTGGCTATTGTTGTATATTATGATTATGGGATTAGTTAATGGATGTAAATAAGCTGTTTTGGGAAGTATATCTCGAGTAAGAGATATGCAGAGAATAACTTGATGTTTTTGCATCCAAGCCTAACTTCTAATATAATGTGCAAACTGAGGAAGTCCATTTATGGACTTGAGCAGTTTTTCCCGAAGCTAGAATCTTTGTTTATATGTTAAAATCAGAAAGTCTGATTTTATCAAGAATAAAGAGGAAGCGTGTATGTTCAGAAAGGGCAGTGGGAGTATAATTATCTTTTTAGTTCTCTAAAGTGGAAAATATATACTCAATATTGGAAACAATGTTGCTATATAGCAAGTAAATCAGATAAGTGTTATCTATGTAAAGAACTTCTTCATAAAAGATTTGAGAGAGACTTCCTGTATACTAGGTATAAAGCTTTATAGAGATATAGCTAAGGAGCTAATAAGACTCTCTCAATCTTCGTACATAGACTAAGTCCATGAAAGGTACAACTTGATTAACCGTGAGATAGTTAAAATCCCTTTTAGACATGGCATTCATCTTTCTTAAAAGAAGTGTCCTCGGGAAGAAGATGAGAAAGTTAGAGTGTCTAACGTCTCAGATGCATTAGCTAGAAAAAGAATAATGCATACCGTCTAATGTACGAAATCTGGATTTAGATGGTTGTAAGTGTTATAAGCTGGTATCTAATTAATTCAGATCACGACCATTAAATAGTTGTGAAACATATCTGAAAATACTTGAGAAGTATAGAGGATAAGTTTATATAATATAGAGAAACATTTCTTACAAAAGGAAAGGATGCACATATTCAGACTTTCGTCTGATTTGGATGGTAGAAAGTCTACATCTAGTCATGTGTTTCTCTTTATCAGTACCGGAGCTAGATAAATGAGTGTCAGTAAATGTCCATAGGTAATTCTGCCTTAGAGGTAGAATATGTTGCAGCTTGAGAAGCCTGCAAAGAAAGGACTGTGGATATTCAAAATTAATTGCAGAGCTTTGAATAGTTCCAAGCTCAGTGGATCCTATCCCACTATATTGCAAATTAATGGTGATTGCTTAAGCCAAGAAGCCATATGGCACACCAATATTCTGATCATGTGAACTCAGAAAATCACATAATTAGAAAATTCTTGACTACAAGAGTTGAAATAAAATCTAGGGAACAATCCTTGGAAGTAGCGAGCCCCCTAAGCCTAAACTCCTATAGTGTTTGAGAAACATGTGGAGTGTATTGGTATGAGATACCAGTATGTATGGCACTGAAGCAAGTGGGAGTTTGTTGGAGCTGGTGCTCACATGCCATTCCAATATTGTATGAATATTAAATGTTAATATTTATACAATAAATATTTCGAATAAATATTGTTAATATCATATTAATATGGTATAATGCTTGTAACATTACAGACATTATTTGATCTGAAAGAGTTCAGATCTGATCTAAAGGAGTTTAGATTAGAACTAATAGTTATCAAAGCTGAGAGTTATAAATGCTAAGACTTAGCACTGTTAATAGTTATCAGTTTATAAGAGTCAGCGAGGTCTAAAAAGTTAGAACCTTGTCTATAATGAGACAAAGACCTGAGAGTATACTTGTAATGATATAGTTGCAAAGAGTTGCAATAGGAGCTAAGAAATCTCATTATGTAAGTATGTCTCAAATATAATGTTCCTGATCTATGATCACCAATGCGGGTCTATCGGTGAATTCACAATATATAGATTAGTGTATGTCTATATCTGACTAGTTCAGATGGTTGTTCTTAGCTGACCATGAGCTTAGAGCTTGTATAAGCATGCGGGTATACAGTCAGGACTGGATACTGAACAGACTCATGAGGACCCCAATAGATATCCTATGAAACCGTCAAAGGAAAGTCCTCTCGAGTTGAGTAGTATTCGTGGTCCTTTGACCTGAGCGCCACGGTGTCTTGTGAGTGATCCATCGTGCTTTGGTTCTACATATGTCAGAGACCTTTCATGGTCTGACCGCTATGTGTCGCTGGATATGGTCCGATGCTCATGGAGTTCGGTGTGCGTAGATACGGGATCCGTCAGCTTATGTAGGTAAGTTGTATATCTGATGCTCCGAGATTGTATTTCATAAAGTCTTGTGGCCACAAGCATAAACCCGGGAAAAGAGTTTCCCACAGGGTTAAACAATATAGCAAAAGTGTTTGCGTATATTGTTTATCGAGATACGAATCTGGAAATAAGATTATTGGATGAGCAAATGGGGATTTGATGGTGCTGATCTATATTCCCGCACATCCAGAGTATAAATAATGGAAGGATTATACGTATACGTTATGACCTCAACTTGTATGGTCTGACACGCTGATTTGTAATATTCGTAACGTGTGCGTGGGGCACCAATTACGGATTAATGAAATAGTTCTATTTGACAAATCGGGTGTGGGCCTAGAGAGTCCCAATATGAAATGTACTCTTTGAGCACTTGGGCAGTGTACCATATTGAATTGTTCAATACAGTATAATTCAACAATTACTAAGGTTACGTTAACTAAAGTATATGGTTAAATGGTGGGACCCACTTTAGGTTAACTTGGTAACCTAGTAAGGATATAATAGTAATTTCACTTTATGATTATTTAATTGTTAAATAATTAAAATAAATATTTATTTATTTAATTGTTAAATAAATTATTTAACTTAACTAAGGTTAAAAGTTAACCATATGATTAAGTTAAGTTAACCTTACTTAAAGGTTAAGTAAAGGTTAACCTAACCATAGTTAAGTTAGTTAACTATGGTTAAATTAATTAAATATTTATTAACTTAAAGGTTAAGTTAAAATAATCTAACTATGGTTAAATGTTAACTAAGGTTAGGTTAAGCCAAATGAAATGCAAATGAAATTCAAATTAGTTTGAAATTTATGCATTAATATATATAAAGTGAAATGAAATTGAAAATGATTAAGTTTTGTAAGTTTTTAGTTTTAGGTTTTGCAATTTTGGGAACCATTTCAATTTGAGAAATTGAAATTGTTAAAACAACAAAACAAATTAGATAAATGGTTACTAAATGTAATAACTAAAAACAAGATTTGTTTTATTTATTCAAGAGTTGAATAAAAGGAAAAACAAATTTAATTAAGTTAAATAGTTTAACTTTGAATCATGTTTAAGAGTTAAACACATATGCTGGATTAAGATGCTGCTATTCTAGACAATCAAACCCACCTTTGTTGATTGCTAGGATTGATCAAAGATTCATTTCATGGTGGACTTCAAAGAAAATTAATCCAAAGGCTTCATTGGTGATATTACTCAATTTCGAATTTCAGTTTAATCAAATATGTATTTTCTGTGTTCATTGTATTTAATATTCCACTGTGCATATGTATGTATGAGATATGTATATTGTTTGTATGATGAACACAACCCACATGCAAGCACCCTAGCAATTTGTACAACACACCCAACAGTATGATCTTCAAATCAAGTTTCTCTTTAATAAAGTGATGATCAATTTTCATATATTTAATATAATCATGTTGAACTAGGTTATACACAATTTCAATAGTTGCCTTATTATCATAAGTTAGACTCATCGATTTCTCATATTCAATCCCCAAATCTCGTAGTTTACTTTGAAACCACAACAACTCACATACACCATGAGTTATACCTCAAAATTCAGCTTTCGTACTTGATCTATCTACAAAATTTTGTATTTTGCTTCTCCAAGTAACTAAATTACCTTCCACAAAAGTGAAGTAACTAGATGTAGAATATTATCGATTTTATCTCCTACCCAACTAGAATCTATATATCCTTTAATACTTGAGACCACATTTTTTCAAGAATAGTAAACCTCTTCAAGGTGCACTCTTTAAATACCTTAAGATCTGATCTATTGCATTCATGTGTTTTTTACAAGGTGCAGGCATAAATTGACTTATGACACTCATTGTATAAGTTATATCTGGCCTAATGCGAGACAAATAGATTAGTCTTTCAACCAAACTTTTATAGCACCTTTTATTAGTTAGAATATGACTTACAAATTCTACAAATTGGTGATTCATTTCTATAGATGTCTCAACTGGTTTACAACTAACATCTCAGTTTTAGATAAGAGGTCTAACATATATTTCCTTTGTGAGAGAAAAATACCAAGTTTTGACCTTGAGACTTTAATTCTTAAGAAGTATTTAAGTTGACCAAGAACTTTCATTTCAAATTTAGCCATAAGATATTATTGTAAAGCATTTCTTCCATCCAAGTCATCTTTTATCAAGGCCATGTCATCTATATGCATAATAAAAAAAATGTTACCTTTCCTTCCTTGTGTTTTACAAATAAAGTATGGTCTAAATTACTTGTTTATAATCAAACTCACTCATTATAGACGAGAATCTTCAAAACTAAGCTCGAGGTGATTACTTTAGCCTATATAATGTCTTCTTCAATTTATATATTTTAGTTGTTCTTGAAAGTTTACTTTTAGCTTCAGGAGGTAAATCCATGTATACTTCCTCCTTAATTCTTTATTGAGAAAATCATTTTTGATGCTGAATTATTGAAAAAGCCAATCTTAGTTTGCCGTTATAGAAGTAAGAATAGGAATTATTTTAATTTTAGCTACTAGTACAAAAGTCTCATGATAATCGATTTCATATTTTTACATATATCTTTTTACAACTAACCTAACTTTATATCTATCAACACTATCATCAACATTGACTTTAAATGTAAACAACCAATCTACACCCAATTGTCTTCTTCCCTTTAGGTAATGGGCAAACCTTCTAAGAATTATTCTTTTGAAAGGCCTCCATTTATTCATTCATCGCCTTAATCCACTTTGGATCTGCCAGAGCATCTGGGACATTATAATGAATAGATACAATGGATAACTAACTAATAGTAAATGCATATAATTCTTATAACCTATGAAGGGTTAAATGATTACTAATTAGGTACTTTATTTTAGCTTTAAGATCAAGCTTGTATTTTTTTTATAACTCCTCATTAGCCCTTATGGATATTTATTGGCTATATTTTTTGTGAGATCAAATATTTCATTAGGTTCATTAATTATGAGACCGAAGGTTACTTGTGGAGAAACATCCTTAGTTGATTCTTTGATTGATAATGTAAGTACGGGAAAATTAGGTAATAGATTGGAGGGTCTTGATCAATGCTTGTGGTGTTAGGTTTGGACTCAAAAATCTTATCCCTATCTTCTACTTCAAACAAGTTTTTTTCACTAAATTCATGGATCAAGCCAAATTTATGAGATAAGTTCTCTTCATTATATCTCTCCCCCTGAATAGTAAAGTTCTAACTTATGAAAGGAAATATCAAAGGTAACATGTAACTTCTAAATTTGAATATCATAACACCTATAACTCTTTTGAAACTTTGAATAGCCAATAAAGATACAATGTTTTACACATGGATCAAGTTTACTTTGAAGAAATTTAGGCACATGAACGTAAGTCATACAGCCAAAAACCTGAGGTTCAAGATTAGAAAGATAAGAGATAGAAAGTAACGATTCTATCTTATATTAAGGCGTTTAAAAATTTATCATACTAGATGGTGTTCAATTAATTAAATAAGCCACTGATTTTATTGCCTCTCCCCAATAAAATTTAGGCATATTTATATCAAAGAGAGAAGTCTAAATTATCTCTAGTATTTGCCTATTATTTCTTTCCACTAATATATTCTGTTATGAAGTATATATACATGAATTTTGGTGCTAAATTCTATGTTGTCTATAAAAAGTACCTAAAAAGGGATCTATAAATTCGTTAGCATTATTAGATTACCAAGTATAAATCTGCCTCTGGTATTGAGTTTTTACTATGCTATAAAATTCTTGAAAAACCATACATACACCACTTTTATATCAAAGAAGAGATATCGAAGTCAATCTAGTACATTCATCAATAAATTTAATAAAATAACAAGCTTTAAAAAGGAATAAAATTTTTGCAGGACCTCATATATTTGAATGAATAACTACAAAAGGCTTTGAATGTTTATACAAAATTGATAAATAAGAAATACAATGGCTCTTAGCTAGTTTATATTTCTTATGGTGAAAGTTGAAATCATTCAAATTAGAAAACAAATTCAATTATAGTTCTCTAAGATAGTAAAAAAAAAAGATGTCAAAGCCTTTGGTGCCACCAATTAGTCACTCAATCTTTATCCTCACTAATTCTTTGATTTGCTTGATTCAGCTTTTATTTCTTTTTTTTTCATTAACTTCAAGTAATAGAGTTTACCCTGCCAACACCATAATCAAGAATCTTCCTATTTAAAAATCTTTTTAGCAATGGTGGTGAGGATGATGGACTAGATTTCGTTTAGGCTCAAGTGCTTTTTCCCCCTTTTTCTAACTCTACGAGGGTAAAAAAAATGACTTTTTTTATTGCCCTGGGAATTTAGGTATAACCAATATCTGGAAAAAAAAATACAAAAAAATAAACCAAAACGTTATGGCACATATAAGGGTAGAGGCAGTTCAGCTAATAAAAAAGATATTATATTTAAAAAATAAAATCACAAGTACAATATCTAAGGTAAGAGTATCCGATAAGATCATAAAACCCTTCCTCCCTCTAGTAATATGAGAGGTATTAGCATTAGTTTATAAAAATAACCAATTCAAAGTAAGGGGAAAAAGATTTTAACTGACTAGGGTCCTTAGTCATATAATTAGATGCATCTGTATCAATAATTTATATACTATTCTTAGAAATAATAAAAAAATACAGAGGCTTGTACTTGGGTGGATGCCATTGGTCGAGAGTTGTACATGCTCCTCTTTCTTGAATGCTATCATAGCTTTTCTTGTAATATTATTTTGAGATTTTTTCATGAAATTTCACCATTCATTTGTCATGAAATTGACAACGATAGTTCGAAATACGTTATTTGAATATACAAAGTACAAAGAAACACTTTGATACTATGTCAGAATTATGAAAAAATATGAATCTTTTACTATAATGAATGAATATTTACAAGAGGTGGCTTTATATAGGCTTAGTATTACTATAAGAAGAAAAAAAAAATCGACTTTACACAAAAAGAAAAGTGTCTTGTATAAATAATATGTCCTATATGAGAAGTATGACCTAAATAGGATAATACTTGCTAAGAACTCCAGCCAACATATAACAACATAAGTATTAATTTATATTTCTTACCTTAATTGGATAGAATTAACTTTTATTTATTTATTTTTTACATTATGTTTATTTATATTTCATTTTTAAAAAAAAAATATTGCTTCAAAGAACTTAAGTGTTATTTAATTTTCATCAAATCCTACATTATAATTTTAACTTAGTAATACTCAAATTTTTTTCGTCTTTTCTCTACTTGATATTTATATGTGCTTTAAAGTGAATTTAGTTTTAATAGTAAATTTAATTAGTTTTATTAATTTGAAATCAATAATAGATTAATTATATATTTTGAGATCTCTCTCATCACAAATTTAATAGTGTATTATATATTATTATTATTTTTATTTTCTTACATACTTATATTATAAAGTTCATTATATTTCCTCATATAAGACACAAATATTTTTATGAATAAAATTATTTTTATATCATAAAAACTTATGAAATGATATTGAATAAAAAAATTTAGTTACGTCCCTAGGAGTGTGCTAGTACTTACCTAATTAATATATTAACTAAACTAACTAAAACTAAGATATGCTGCCACGCCAACAAGAAATTCTTCTGCTAATCACGACTCATGGGCCTGATGTTGTTCCTTGCTGAAATGCTGAAAGCTTGAAACTTAGAAAGCTACATTTAGAATTTTGGCAGTCTTTTTATTTTAATTTTTTTATGAGTAGCACTACACATATATAATTAAAATATAAAATTTATTTCTTAAATAATATCATTAATCGATAACAATTATTTATTAAATAGTTATTAATTTTTTATTTTTTATTAATATAATATTAATTAATTATTGTCACATATCACATTACTTAAGTTACAAATTTTATACCTTAATTATATATATATAACAATTAAATTTTCTTTATTAGATCAATATTATGATCTTTCCTCTTATGATGCCGCTTTTGAAGGCTTTCGTGGAGATTTTATGAGTTGTTTTTCAATGCATCCTAATCATAAAAGATTTTTCAATTTAATATTATGACGTTACATGTTCGAAAAATCTTTGGTGGAAATGATGATGTGCTTCTCCAACTCACCTTTGATCTTCCTTGACAAATCACCATAACATGGATGAACTTGAACAATACTAGTATTTTCATAGTTAAATCAATGCGCTTTTGTTGCTAATGTAATTTTAACCTTTGAGATATTCAAGATTTGCATGATGGGGTTCTTTCACATTATTTCACTTATTAAAAAGGGACATTGGGTGAAATTCTTTATTTAGTGAATGTTTTCTTAATTTATAATTATTATTTTCAAAAACAAAAGCCCGTGTAAGAAAAGAGGAGATTTTATTTGTGAAAGCAACAGTAGTAACTTTTGCTTATATCTTATTGTTTATGTAAAGTAACGATAAGAATAAAAAATAAAATATTAGGTTGGTAAAAGATAGAGGTAAACCATAAATAATCATTCATTAGAAGATAAAACTCTTTTCCTTTCAATATTATTAACAATACAAAAGTTCACGGGATTCTTGACAATTGTCGACCAACAGAGTTAGGGTAATATAAAGATATTCTATTTTTGAATTTACCATCACCATTTAATAAAAAATAATAATATTATATTTATATAATTGGAATATATATAATTTTTGTATTTCAATTCATGTGATATAAGGTGTATCAATTATTAATTGATGTTGTATAATATCATATTAAATGAGAATTAAAAAATTAATAATTATTTAATACATAATAATTAACAATTAGTGATGGAAGGTAAGAGATTTTGATCTTCGTGATCTCAAATTGATCTTTATCAAAGTTGAGAGAAAAGTACGAGTAAAAAATAAAGAGAGCATTTTATTAATGAATGAATATAATGCGTACATAATGAATGACAGAGATTTATTGTGAGCTGGCCTTCTATTCATAGCCATAGCCCATATATTGGACAGTCCACAAAGACCTATACTTAAACCACAATTTACAAGAATACCCCCTTGTGTGGAAATTGTTTTTATACTTTTGTTTCTATAACTTCTTTGATAACTTCCTAAAGGTGTACTCTAGTGGTAGAGACAAGCTTTACATGAACTTTTTTCATTTAAATATTGATGTTGACCTTCTAACTTAAAAGTATTATTTGCTATTATAGATGAGATCTTTACGTGTAAGTAAAATTCTTAATGCACCATTTTGTATGCATCTTCTTTTGTTTTGATAACTCTGAGTATAATACAAAGAAATTAAAGATGAATTGCATATTGAATTTACTTAAGAAGCTGCAAATATTCTTTTATTGAATATTATTTGTAATTTATAAATTCGAGTAACTTAATAAATATTTTTTTTATTGTATATTAACCATGATTTGTGAGTCTATCTACTTAATAAATTTTTTTATTATATATTAATCTCGACTTTTGAGTCTAAGTGACTTAATAAATATTATTCTATTGAATATTAGTCACAACTTATAAAATTGAATTACTTCATAAATATTGTTATATTGTACATTAGTCGCGACTTGTGAGTCTAAATGATTTAAAAAGTATTTTCTTATTGTATATTAGTTATGAATTTTGTGTAAATAACTTAAAAATATTCTTTTATTATATATTAGTTATGACTAGTAGCTTAAGACTTTTGATGTTGTGTACGGCGACTTGTGGTGCAAAGTTTTTATTTATTTTATATGCTTTTATTTTAAATTTCTATGTCTTAATTTTGCATTTTTTACCCTTATTTTGGGTTTTATAGCCCTCATTTTGAATCTTCATACCTTAATCAAGGTCTTTGCACCCTCATCTATGGTTTTCATGCCCTTACTTCAGTCTTTGAAGATTATAGTATAAAACTTGTGCTCTATGAAGTCATGTCTTCTAGGTCGATCATGTAGAAATACCACCATATAAAGTTGTATTTTGGAGAAGTAGAGACCATATAAAATTTCAATCTCATGAAGTCTTTGGTACCAAGTTTCTTAAAAATATCTTTTAATCATTACAAGTAATGTGGCATAAACTTTGAAAATAATAATGTGACATACACTTCGATTTATTATTATTTTCATAATTATTACCATTTTCTTTCTTAAAATCTCGCTTGCATGATTTTTATTTTACAGCGATATATTTATGAAACAACTTATTTACATGAATTTTCAGTTTGTAAGGTTATATTTATGGAGAAAAAAACTTGCTTTACATTTATGAGAGAACTCGTTTATTTTCTTTTTCACTTTGAAATAGTATATTTAAGAAAGAACTCGTTTATTTTCTTTTTTACTTTGAAATGGTATATTTATGAAAGAACTCGTTTATTTTTCTTTTTACTTTGGAATGGTATATTTATGAAAGAACTCGTAGCATATTTATGAGAGATATGAGAGAATCTGTCAGTGTGATTTTTCACTTTTCGGCAGTTTACACATTCATGTATATTATTATTATCATCATCATCATTATTATTTTCATATTTGCATTGTCTTTTAAATAATGAGTTAGTACAAAAACGTATCAGTAATGCTAAAATACAAACAGTATAAAGTCTTAATATTATCATAATAAAAGTAGATATTTAAGAAAGAATGTACCTAGGCTTCATTCATTGTAGTGATTCAAGTACGCTATTAGTTTGAATGACTAACTTGCAAGTAAATGAAGTGGAAATATCAATCAATGAAAATTGAAATACCCTTAAGAAGTTATAGCTTCATGAAATTACGGTTATGTAGATTTGATACAACGTGTAGTCACGGTTGAAGGATAGAGATACTGTGGTCATATGAAATTACAACCTGATGAAGTTATAGCCTTTACAACCATTTTACGACTACTTCTTAGTCATTCCTTTTCAACGACCTACTCTGACAGCAACATGGTAAAAACCTTTTTTTGGTTATATCCCTCAGATCAGCAGGAATCTTTATAGCTAGGTGATTGCAAAAAATGCCTTATATGCTTGTTGTTCATCCCTATCTTCTCAATGAAAGTGTTGATATGAAGCTTAAATACTTGCAAGGAATTAAAATTGAATATTTTGTAGCGACTTCCTAAGACTGGGGGGATTGTGCTCCTTTCCTATAGTATGTTCAAGCAACGACATGTTGACCTTGAATATTAAAAGGAGCAGGTTATATAATTAAATCAACATTCGCTTAGTAATCTCTACTTGATCGATCTTTTTCAAGACGAATGAAGGACTTAACACATTGAAAAGACTCATATATACATCTAAATGGTTGTTGCAGAAGATTTTCATATATTTTAGTGTCGAGTAATAATCCTTTGAAATATGCAATTAGTGGTAAAGTATCATTAGGATTCTTGATTCGCATGTACGTAGATTAAAAGCATCTCACATAGTCTTTTAGACTCTCTTGTAGCCCTTGTCTCACAGTTTCTAAATCAAACACATTAACTTGTTTATGGTGAGTTGTTTGAAAATGATTGACAAATAACTAGCAGAAGCTATTAAAGGTTTTGATTGAGTTTAATGGTAGGTTTTGCAACCATAATCATTGTAATGTCAATTAAAGTTAAAAGGAATAACTTACATTTGAGACAATCATTATAATCTTCAAGGGATATAGTTTGTTTGAAGGAATACACATAGCTCATTGGGTTAGAGTTACCATTAAACGATTCCAAATAAGGCATGTGAAAATTCAACGACTTCTTTTAGCTTTTGTTCTCATTATTGAATGGAGATTCTTGTAATTTCTAAGTATAAAATGAATGAGAAGTACAAGGAATGTAAGTTGATGACTTTGCAGTTGCTCATCAAATATCTCTTGGATGCAAGCTTTCAATAATTATTCTACTAGACAAGTTTCAAGAAATAGTAGAGCCCTAATCTTCTTTTTTTAAAGATTAAAGGTATTCATCCTATTAAACTTATCTATTTCTTACTTGATTGTAGTCATGATTTAAATACCCTAGGTGTGTATTATTGAATCTTAGCTCTGATACCAATTTGTTGGAGGAATCACCCTTTTTTCTATGAGATTAGGTTAAAGCGAAGAACCCTAGTCAAGTTCAACCTTGAACCCTAACCTTTTTACGCAGCGGAATAACCTGTATATCAAGCAAAATAGCAAAAATTCAAAGCAGAAATAAAGAGTACAATACAATTACTTACGTGGTTCGGCCAATTGTCTACATCCATAATGGATCCAATGATCCTAGTCTCTCTTATTAACTCCTTAGAGATTTTACAATGAAAACTCAATGAAGAACCCTCAAAAGAACCTAATGTTTAGTGTACCCTTATTTTACTAAGAACAATGAGCATTCAAACGATGGTTCCACCTTAGTGCACATAAACACTTAGTGTCTACCCATTTCTTCTCTTCTTTTAGAGTGTCTTTTTAATGCTTGATCTTAACTAAAAGGTTTATAAGTGTTTATATAGAAATTATTTTGTGCCTACTAATCCTATTTCTATTGGAGTAAGAGTCCACTTGTTTTGAAAGTCTTAAACTTTTCAAAACTCAAAATTCGGATCAAAAACAGACTTTTTTCCGCTCTAACGTCGCGGTGCTGAGGCCCTAGAGTTACAACGCTTAGCCTTGAATCATCCAAAACTGAAGCATTAGGAACTGTCGCCACGGTGCTGGGCATGCCATGTCAAGTGCTGCGGTGCTGGGAACCTGACACCGCGACGTTGGAATACTAATCTGGGTGCTACGGCTTTCAGCCCTAAGCTCCGTGGCGCTGGCCCTTATTTTCAGCTCCGCGCTTTTCTTCTCTTCCTTCCCGTCTTTTAATCCCGTTTCACTTTTTTCTTCGTATCCCACATATTCTAAATTTTTTGTGACTCTACTCTTTAATATTCATCTCAATTCTTGTTTAAACAAGATTGTTGAATCACCAAATCTTTAATATAGTGGCTGGGATAACTTGCAGGAAAATGTTATTAATAAGCGACTTCTTTAAAAAATGTACTTGTTGCTACTATATTATGTGCAAGATTAGATTTGGATAAACCAATGGTGGCTGAATAACTTGTGGAAGCATAACTTGCAGAGGCATAAATGGATGCATGGTTAGAGGATCACTGTTACAAGCAATGTTGACACTTTCTAAAAACTTGCAACCTTGAGCCAATTAAACTTGTAAGTCTTTATTTTGCTTGATAACCTTTATAAGATAAGTTTGTTACTAAGTGAAGGCTTCTTGAATTACTCCATCTATTACACTTATGCATTAGGCCTTTGATGCATGGTTGAAATCCAATCTATAACTTATAGGGTAACAACTTAAGGAACAACAAGTTGTGTAGCAGTGGATTATGGTGTTGTGAGTTGTGGTGGAGTAAATTATAGTGCAGTGACTTATGATGCAATGACGTGGTATAACAATTTGTGATGCAACAACTTGTGGGCTAACATATAGATTATAACTATCTTCTTATAGCTTAAGAACTTGATCATGTTGTTAAAGAAATGTATCCTTAGCTACAAAAGTAGTTCGAGTTTGACTTTTTTTCTCCATGATTCACACAAGCCTGATGCATAAGTTTAATAGATGAAGTGTTCTAACAATTCAAGTTGAAGTGTTCTAACTATTCAAGTTTCTAATAAAGTATATGCAAGAAAAATGTCCAAAGTACACTACCAAAACTTAAATTTGAGATTTGATATTGAGAAGATAAAATGTGAAAAATGCTATTAGAAGATGACCAATCTAAAGTTGAAATATCAAGGATTTGATAAAGGGGTAAAGGCAAATGAACCCCCTTAGTATAGTGAAAATAATAAACACATCCCTATTTTAAAATAAGTAACAAATCAGCTCTTATCTATGACTTTTTTTCGATTAAAATTATAATTGACCATTATTGACTTTGTTAAATTACTTATTTGCGCTCATTATAAAACTAAATTAGACGTTGACCAACAATGACTAACCATTTACTGTCATTAATTGACGTTAAATTACTATTAACTAAAATTAATTAGCGTTGAGTGACATCATTGACTGGTGTTGATAGTTACTAAAATTGTGCCACATGTCCTTATTGCATAAAGATATAAAAATGCTCCCATCCGTTTGAATTTAATAAAAAAAAATAATGAATAGGGGTCGATTTATCACTTATTAAAACAAAAAAATGTATATTTGTTATTTTTACTATATTAAGGGCCTATCCATTCTTTTCCCATTTGATAAAGCAAAAATAAACTACAAAAATATCACATGATTTTGTAAGTGTTAAATTCAATGGTTATATCTAGATTTGTAAATCTGACTTACTGAGCTGCCAAGAGGATACCAAAATCATGTTTGTGTCATTATCTCAAACAGAGGCAAATGGCAACCAAAACAAATTTTAATGGACAGATATAAACTAAAAGACAAATGTGAGGCTCATTTGGAATAAAAGAATAGTTTACGAATGTATTTAACTTGATGTTGTGTAAATTTTAATATAATTGTAAGCGTATAAATTTATTAAAATTAAAAAAAAAATGAGCAATGAAGTCGAACTTATGAAGATTATTTAAAATTAAGAAAGATTAATCTAATCTAAAAAATATAATTCCAACCTAATTTAAAAAAATAGAAATTAAATTATTTGACAAAAATTAAAATAATGAAAATATAAAAAAAATTAAAACAAACAATTAAAAATTTTAAAATTCAAATAATTAAAATTATCAAGATTCTAGAATTCACTACTATTTAACTTCGTAATTATTTTATTTATCAGTTAATTTCTCAAATTAAAGTGACATGTCGAAATCAATCTATTATCATCTCATAAATATAACATTGAGCATAAATTAATTAATTTTAAATAGATTCATTTTTGCTTCGCTTAATTGTATACTTAAGTATTCTATGTATAAACTAAATGAAAAGTAAATAAAGAATCAAAGGTAATTATATTAATCATTAAAGTTCTAATCATAAAATAATTAAATAAGTTTTTAACTATAAAATTTCTTTTGATATTAATAATGAAAAAAAAATTAATTCAACCTCAGTATAAAAAATGAAAAAGAGATGATTAAATTGGAAGCATAAAGTAAATAAAATCAACCATAAAAAAAAGAAAAGAAAAAGAAAAACTTAAAAGCTTTCAAGATTCAAGCTGCCTCCGAAACGGTGCTTATTTCTTTTTTACATTTCTTTTCCTGTGCTCTCCAATTCTTTTTCTGTTTCACGTCCCTTTTCCCTCTCTGTCTTTCTCTCTTTATTTTCTTTACATAATGATAATGCTCTCCTTTGGCCACTCATGCATGCTTATAATTTATAGGAGTTTGGCCGCCTACAATTTGCTATTCCAGTTTGAAGTAGAAAACGCCTATGTAAGAATAACCTTTCTGTTTTTCGTTTAAGCTTCTTATTTAAATAGAAAAATAATATTGTTATCTTTATCAGACTTTTCTTATTGTGGGCAGTTTTTTAAATGAATTGCAAGTTTTTATATTCAGCTTCTTGTCTTTAAATCTTTTCCTCTATATTCTTATTTATGTTCTTGTTTAAAAAAAATACTCTAATAAATAATAAACAACTAATAATTATAAATTTATAGGTTATATAAGTAATAAAAATAAACACATCATTTACAAATCAAACTTATATAACATCGAGACAGGAATGATTTGCAAGAATAGTTTACCTAGATCTAACTTTTGCCTTGGATTTTAATCATTTACGAATCAACGAAACAACTCAAACAAAGAAGAACAAGAGTGGGTTGGGGCGGTAATCAATAACTGTGACCATCAACATCAAAATTAATTAAAAATATGAGAAAAGTGGGTATAAATCAAAGATAGACTTCGGAGTATCAACTATGGCTCATCAATCATGAGATCTATATAAAACAGAGTTCGAGATTATTGAGAGAAGATTAATCAACAAGTCACATATAACACCATATGGAAGATCAAAGATTTTAATCTTCATGATCTGAAGTTGATCTTTGTCAAAGTTGAGAGAAAGATATGAGTAGAAAATAAAGAGAAAATTTTGTTAATGAAAGAGTGTATTGTGTACATTATGACTGAGAGAGACTTTAATGTCAGTTGGTCTTCTATTTATAGTCATAGACCACATATTAGAAAGACCACAAAAACCTATAATTAAACCACAATACTCCGTTGTGTGGCAATTGTTCCTTTAGGTGATGCATGAGTTGGGATACAAAGTTGGTATCCCAACTTTATAAGTGTATTACTACACTAGCTGTAAAATAAAAAATGATTGGACATTTAATACAAGAAATGATATTCAAAATTATTTAAAAATTGATACTAACGTGCAAAAGTAAAACTATTGGATAATTTTAATGAAGACATAGATTACATTACTAGTACTATTAAATTCATAATTTTTAATACATGGAGGTTTGTTAAAATAACAAAGCACTCCTTTGTAAGTACACCCCTTAATCTGAGGTAAGAAGTTTGAATTTTTCATCTCCTATAATTGTAGAAATAATCAAAAAGAAAAAAAAATCTATGTGATAATGAGCTCTATTTTTGTCAATTAAGAAAAAGACAATGTTAAGTGTAGGCTATAGCAGGAAGTTGCAAAACAATACTAATTATATTAGAAATATCGATTAAGTTATACAATTAATGCATGTGCTTCCTTCATTGCTTAGTTGGCCAATCCAATTTCATCGTTGTGTACATCCCAAAAGTTGGAGTTTAATGGTGTCACTTATGTACTTGTATGCTTGTTTAATGACCGTTTGAAAGCTTTTTATATTTGCTCTTTAGGAAAAAGAACTCTTTAAGACTTCTAAGGTTGGGTAAGGAACATAAACATATCATTGTCCCTTGCCGGTTAACTAACCCACATTGTCGGTTAATGGTCAAAGTTATCGACAAAATGATCGTAGCTTAACTAGTTTATAAAGAGACTTTCAGATTATAAATTTTGTGATTTATACCATAATAATGATAATGTTAAATTCGTTGTAAAAATAGTAAAAGAGGGAGAATTAGAGAGAGAAAAAATGCATCATTATAGCCACCACCTTCCAATGATGGAGCGTTATTATACAATGCGATGTAAATATGATAGATTTTCAGTCAATCATCAAGGATATAGCGGCAGTTGAATGGCTATTATAATGATTGCCATCTTTCTCTATCTATTTCTTCCTCCACTATAGTTTCTATGGTAAAATTGACACCGTTATTTTATAGATCGTGCAATTTGAGAATTTGAAGGCATCTCCAATAAACTAACCAATTAGGTCTCAGTGCTTGCATTGGTGATTGACCATCGACGATGTCGAATAGTCACCGTCTCGATTAATGGGAATTATTTTTTATTTTATTTGATAGGACTACTTAATTATGTTTAAAAAAAATTAATTTAAAGTCTTTAATTCAAAATTTTATTGACCATTTTACATTTTTAATCCTCTAACAAATAGAATCTATTACTGAACAAAGTTTATGCGTCTTTTTTTAGACTATAAAGATATGAGAAAAATTTTCGAAAATATCCCCTAATTTAATGCAGTGATCTATTAATATTTTTTAATTATATATGAAATTTTTTAATTTTTTATAGTTAAAAAAAGGCATATATAATTTTACACCCAACCTTAAATCTATTTGATTTTCTCCTCTCTTCATTCAAGTGCATAAATTTATAAATAAAAAAACGAATAGAGTTTATAAGAAAATGGTGAAAAGTAATCAATGAAGTAGAAAAATTGTTGAAAACACCAATTTTGATCACCACAAGTGACGGGCCACACACCTATAGCACCCATGTGTGAAGCAGGCACACTAAGTGTGCACTTAGCACTTTTGCATCATGTGGTGTGTTATGGTGCCACCACACGGTGCACTCTAATTTTTTAAATTTTTTTATTAAATGTATTTTAAATTTATTATTTAATTTTTTTAAAAAAATTAGGTTTTCAATTAATTTTTTAAATAAGATATAATAATTAATATATTTATTAATATTATATTTAATAATATTAATTAAAATGTCATTATTTTAAATTGGTATAATTTTTAAATGAAATATAGTAATTAATATATTTTACTAATATTATTAAATACTAAACTCTAAACTCTATACCCATAATCCTTAACTCTAAATATTAACCCTATACCCTAAACTTTATGTCTCCAAGGCAGATGACAAAAAATTACCAAAAATAGACTTTTTCAAATGTAATTATAGTTTCATGTATAGCAAGCGTAAAATTGCATTATTAATCCTATATAGAGTTTACTATGGAGGCTGAATATGTTACATTTCAGGAGAAGGTGAGGAGAATGACTTATCTTGACAACCTCTCACCATAAATTACTAAATCTGTCATCAAAACTGCTCTTAATCAGTTTGGGACAGTAAAAAATATTCAATTTATTCCTAACTATATAGAATCAAGGAACATCCCACGATTTGCTCTGGTAGTTATGAAAAACACAAAGTAAGCAAAAAATCATTGTTTCATTTATGGCTGAGTTTTCTGTCATAATATCGTGAATGCTTTAATGAATGATTGCTTATCCATTTTATATAAATTGTCTCAATGCCTTATTAGAATTAGTGATAATCATGGATGTTTGGAGAATTTTATGAACAAGTTTAAGGATTTTCACTTTTTTTATTAACAAGTGTACTAAATAATCTATAACCGAGTCCCAAGATCCCTATATCTTTTATCCATTAGTACATCTTCACCATTTGAATAGAACATACTTTTTCTTCCTTATGTTTCACTCAGTTCATTAAACTGGCAGATTGTGAAAGGAAATCTAAACCTTGTAGAAGTCGCAACATTTAATAGTGTATTTAATTGCTTTTCAAATAGCATCAATGTAAAGAACATCATAAAAAAGATTCACATAGAAAATTTTCAATTACTTTTACCATATGGTTTAAGGTTTAGGATTTAAAGTTTATATAGTATGCAGTTAATATGATAGAGGCATGTACTTGTATAAAACATGATGCTTTATCTCTTAATAGCGAGATTTTAATTAATTAAAGTTAGAGTTAGATAAGAATATAGTGTCAATGGAGAAACATAGTAAAGCTCGTGAGAATGCTTTGAAGAAGCTTTGTAAGATATATCTTAAAACATAGCATACTCAGCCTCTATAGTAGATTCCATGCATGATGAAGAATGTGATTTTATGCTTACACTACATGCAACTGCACTTGGAAAGTCTATCGTTGATAGATTTCTTATTATCTTCCTTAAGGATATAAGGTTTAGGGTATAAGCTTTATGGTTTAGGGTTAAGGATCTTGAGCTTCAGTTTGATATCATCCTTGAACATGTTATAGGGTTTATGATTTAGGGTTAATGATCACAAGCTTTAGCTTGATATTATCCATGAATATGTTATAGGGTTTAGGGTTTAGAATTTATGATTTAAGGTTAAGGATTATACATTTAGGGTTTAAGATTTAGAGTTTAAGGTTAAGGATCATAAGTTTAGAGTTTAGGGTTAAGAATCATAGATTTTATGGTTAAAGTTTAGAGTTAAGGATTATAGGTTTAAAGTTTAGGGTTGATATAATCAAATCTCTCATAGATCATGCTCTGCAACTATCCTTGTGTGTATTTAATGGTCATTTAAGTCGACCATATTAACTACATAAGGAAGAAAGAGTACACCTTATCAAAATAATGAAGATGTACTCATAGACAAAAGATAAATGGATGTTAGGACTCAGTTACAGATTGTTTAGTAAACTTATTAATAAAAAATGTGAAAAAGCATAAAACTTGTTAATAGAATTATCTGAACATCTGTGATTATCACTAATTCTAGTATGGACTTGAGACAATTCAAATACACAAAGCAGTCCTTCATTAAAGTATTTTCGAAATCATGAAAGAAAACTCAATTGTAAATAAGACAATGACTTTGGCTTGCTTTGCAGTCTTTAATTTGATATCATCCATGAACATATTATAGGGTCTAGAGTTTAGGATATATAATTTTTGGTTTAAGGCTAAGGACCAAGGGTTTAGGGCTTGGTGTTTAGGGTTAGGGATTATGAGTTTAGGGTTTATAGTTTATGGTTAAAGACCATGAGTCATGAGTATAGAGTTTAAAGTTTAGTTTTTTTTTTTTTTAAATGAGTTAAGGTTTAATAATTCATTAATTCTATTGATAACTAAAATTAATTTAATTTCAAATTAAAATAAATTTAATTTAAAAATTTTAAACAAATTTAATTAAAGAAATTAAAAAAACCCCAAAGAAATTAATTTTAAAAAAATTTAAAATAAATTTAAATTTAATTAAAAATACATTTAATAAAAAATAAAATAATTTAAAAAAATTAGGGCGTGCCACGTAGCACTTGGCTTGCTACTTGTAATGCCTAAAATTGGTGTTTTTGCTAGTTTGTTTCCTTCCCATATCATTTTTCTATAATTTTTTCATTAAGTCTAACTTTGTTTTGGTACTAAACCTATCCATTTTCAAAATATTATGTGCTTGAATGATAGAGTGGAGAATTTCGAAGAGATTTAGAGTTGGGGGAAAAATTATCTAAATATGCCTTGTTTGGCCAAAAAAAAGTTAAAATTTTCATGTGTCTAAAAAGGATTATGGCATTTGGTGGAAATATTGATTCAATAATCTTATATGGGCAAGAATTGTAAAGAATATTAAGGGTAGAGTTACTTTAAAATCAAGTACGTGTTGGGTGTATAAGGAATAAGAGTAAAATAAAAAGTTAGAAGAATGGGTATTGTTTACGCAACAACTTTGAATATTTTATATTTTGTCTCAATTGATTTCTTTAAATGGGATTTGAACTTGTATAAGTAAGGACTCTTATTCCAACTAAATTTAAAATTTTTAGGATTATTTTATTCACTATATAAACCCTTGTATACTCTTTATTGAAGATTAAACATTACAAAAAAGACTTTAAGAGAGATGAAGAATTAGGTAGACCCTAAGTACTGTATGTGCTAAGGTGGAACCGTTGTTTGTGTGAAAATTGCTCTTGTGAGAATAAAGAGACACCAAATTATAAATTCTTTGAGAGTTCTTCTTGTTGTTTTCCTTGTAAACTCTCTTGAGAGTTAAGAAAAAATGTTAGAATCATTTGATCCACTGTAGATGTAAGTAATTGGCCGAACCACGTAAATTAGTTATGTTATGCTCTTAATTTACTTTGGTTTTCTTAATATATTTGCTTAATTATTTGTTATTTCTGCTATACAAATGTATTAAGGTTAAACTCAATCTAAAATTCTTCACTTAACATAATACTTAAGAGAATAACGTATCCTTTCAACAACATTAAATTAAAGGCTATTTTTAAAAAAAAAATCCTAAATATTAATATCTCTTTCTTTGATTCTTAAAAATTTAAGTGTCCTTTTCTCATCTATTATTATTTTAATAAAATATTAATTAATTAAAAATAAAATTGACAGCTACTTTATCTCCTAAGAGTCGAACCCTTGTAGCTTGACATGGGAAATATATGCCCTACCAATAAGCCATGCCCTCGGAGGCAAGTAAAATATATTTTGTTTTGTTAGAAAGTTTCAAATATTTACTAAATATTTTAGTGGTTATATTTTTTAAAATTAAGTACAAGCAACTTTATAACAAATGAACTTTTATTTTTTTTTAATAATATTATATGTGCATAATTATGATTTAAAATTTATATTTCACTTAATATGAGTTTTAATAATTTTATTATTGATTGATATTATATAATTATAATAATAATAATAAATAAAAAATTAATAATTATCTAATAAGTAATAGTTATTGATTGGTGATACACTTATTAAGTGTAGAACTACTCTTATTAATTATATAATTATTATTATGTTAAATATTTATTTCTTTATTTTGTAAATTTATTATTATACTAACTCTATATGTATTTTAAAAAAATTATTATTATATTATTAATTAAATAATAATAATTATTATTTTTATTATTATTATCTTAAATGTGTTACATTTTTTAAAAATTATATGCAAAATGCCAGAACTGTATGCGTAGTATTCTTATTTTTATAAAAATAATTAAAATAATTTTTAAAATATCTCTTATAAAAAAAGTCTAAAAAAACACTTTTAATATAAAATATTTAAAAACAATCTAAGCAAATATGTATCAATACTTTTCTGAAAAAAAAAAATCCAACATTAATGTTATCCAAAAAGTGTTTTCGGAAATAATCCATCATATATATATATTTGTTTGAAGAGCAATTCCGTTACCTTTCGATTTCTACTTGCCACGAACACTACAAATGAACGTAAAGACGACCTCTTTTCAAAGCTTCTTTCGCGTTATATGGCTGAAGCTGAACCCATTAGCGAGTACAATCACCATTTTCCTTCGATTTTGAAAATGGAACAGAATCATGGAGACGCAGGTATTTTCTTCTGTAAAAGTCTTCCATTTGAAAGCCCCCCCCTTTTTTTTAATGAATATGAGGTCAATTCTTTTATGCCTTAGAGACATTGTTTCATTTTATTTCTATCATTTTAGCCCATCTATCTGTTTGTAGAAATGTCTGTGAGAATAAATTCAATGTTGACGGCTACTCTACTACATATATAAGTTCTTCACTTAATTATGCATTTCTCTGTCATGAAGCTGTGATTGACTATAGAATGATAATATCATCTTTATTGTTCAAGCTGTACTACAACTCATTTACTTGTGATTCTATATTAACTAGTAGAGAGTGGCACTCAACAGGGTATTCTAATTTGTAGAGCCAAGCATTACTGGATTGCGTAAATATTGTATATGTTCTCTTTTACGAATTTAGAGAACATATACAATTTAGTCATGAATCAAAAATTGCGTAAATATATATATGTATCCATTGTACATACATATTGGATGGAGTGCTGGTTAGTGGCTGAATCATCTACTATATATATTGAAAATTGTTACCACCAAAATTTACCTTATTGTGCTAATATCTTTCAGTATCATACTGTTGAAGTTTGTTGTTTTCCAATATAATCAATTTTAAAGTTTTTAGAGGTTTTATTACAATTATATATGTTTTACAAATTTCGGATAAATTTTTATTGACTTCAAAACTTCATATATGCATGATAAATTACATTTGTTTCACATACCTTTGATAAATATAACCCTTTTTTGGTTGACACCAAAACTTATAAATATTCTTATTAAATTTACATGTTTAATAAATTCAAATATACAAAAATCTTTGAGGATAATTTTTAGAAATTGGCACATCAACAAGTCTACAAAACTTAACACGGTATTTTAAAAAAATCATAATACTAAAACTTTGGCCCTAACGTATAACAATTCTTAATAATCATAGATGCAATATAACCATTGATACTCACCCATAGGATAGATAAATAAAAATAAGAGAGATAAGAGACTCATGTATTTCATGCATATACATATATTCAAAAGCAATCGTATTGTATCATGAAGAGTGGATTTTGTTATAATTCAAGTCTAATTATTTGAGATACACATTGGTAGTAAATGTAACTTTATTATGTCTTGACAACCAATGAAGTTAATGGGACATGATATGGTTACTTTAAGTGAAAGAACATCCAAGCATACACACACAAAAAAAAAGGTATGGGTACATGTATTTGCATGCATATGTTGGTAAGGGGTAGTAAGTTATCGTGCATTTGATTATAACCACCAATGTTATATAGTCAAAAGAGGCATCTTAAATTGTATCCCAAAAAGTGATGTATCAAGCAACTATTAGGTGGTGAAATAGTGTAAATTTTAAAATCATTTATTACACTCACTAATTATTTGACACATCACTTTTTAGAATACAATTTGGGATATAATTTGGGATGCCTAGCATTACTCATAATCAAAAAGGCCATATCATCCTTGTTATTAATATTAGATTTCTTACGTATATATGTTTTTTTTCTTTTGCTAGACAAGATTATCATTGATCATTATTCTATAATTGTTTGGATGGAGCATCTTATTAATATCAACCTTACAACAACATAGATATTTTGTTGATTATTTTGAAAATTCACACCGCACTGCTAACTTCATCGCACAAGTCAAAATGTGGTGATCACTTGGTGAGTATAATAACTCCTACGTGTATATATATGTATATTTGGTAAACAACCAAAAAGGGGGTTAGCTGGGATGCACATGGTAAAACATGTAACTTGATTCATTTTGGACAACCTTTTCACATTAGTAAAACCCTTCCAAATTTGGAAAACATATATAATATTGAATGCGAGTAAACGAGAAGTGACTAACTTGTGATACCATACGATTGCTTCAAATAAGTACATTCATGAAATACATAAGTTTCTTATCTCTCGTCTTTTTATCTATCTATCTTATATGTATGAGGAGTGGGTGGTGAAATTGTTGAATCACTTTTGTTTGGTACAAAGTTTTAGTTTTATGGTATTTTAAAATACTATATTACTTTTTATTGACTTAGTTATGTATCAATTTCTAAATTTTTCTTCAAAAATTTTGTATATTTAAATTTGTTAGACATGTTAATTTAATAATAATATTTATAAGTTTTGATGTAATCAAAAAGGAAATTATGTTTTATCAAAGATATACATCAATAATAATTGTAATTTATATTGCACATACAAAGTATTGAAGCCAATAAAATTTATCCTAAATTTGGACAACATATGTGATTTGGATAATCTAAATGAAGTGACTATTTCATGACATGATATGGTAAACATTTTAAGCATGCACCTAAGAACAGTACAACTTTTAGTGCTTTGGAGTTGAGAACTAAAGTTATATAGTGGGAGAAAGAGGTTATAAACTTATTGGTATAAATGTAATTGATAATGCCTAGGCAACTTTTTCAAGTTAAATAAACTTATCCCAAAAGTGGAAAATATATATTATTTGTTCATGAGTCAAATGAAGTGACCATCTTGCAACATGATATAGTTTACTTTTCGTATATATATACACGCACACACAAACATTACAAGTTACTTTGAAGTTGAGAAGAAGAAAGATATGCAAAGAGATCAAAATAGAGGTAACAATTGCTATCATCTTCAACCGCAGATGCAGTTGTCATCAATATCAGGTATGTGTTTATATGTTTCTTCTTTTGCTTATGAACAATACTTGCATCTATCCCATCACATTCAATAACTCATGGTTTGTTCCCCATCATGATATTTTATGTTATATAGACTCTTAAATATGTAACATAGCTGAACTCAGTGGCTCTGTGATCAACCTACTGGGTTTGGTTACATAAGTCAGACGAAACTGAACTGCCTACATGATCCAACTCTGAATATGGTTTTGATGAAAACCTCCAAAAATTTTATTGGTGAATGTAAAAGTGGGCAATATTTTATTTGCCAAGCACAATGGGAGTAATTAGTTTATACATATTTTTTCTTAAACATCGAAAAAAATTCACAAGGTTTATTGTCATTTTGGTTACTGAGAAAGATGGCATCCTGTAATATACCAGTTTTTAAAGCTGAAAACTTTGTCATCCATTCTTGTGATAAATACAGGGTCGGTGCTGAAAAGAGATGATATTAGATATTCCAGTCCAACAAGCAAAAAGAGTAAGGCTAATAATTGTGATACTTTGAGACCATGGCTGAACTTCATGCAGAACTTTTTGATGTAATCTCCAGTCATCTGAGAATAACAGACTATCTCAAGCTTGGTCGTGTCTGTTGGAAATGGAGGTCATTCTCTCTAGCCTCCAGGCAAAAGTTTCTGACATCACAACCACCATTTGTCATTTTCATACTATCACAGGCTTAAAAAGACCTGTTGTTTCGTTGACATATTTAATGAAATCAAGTATGAGACTAAACTGACTTACTTTAGTGGCAAATCCTGTGGGTACATAATCATGGAAGACCTTAGTAACATTTGGCTTATGAATCCCCTTACAGAAAACCAACACGTATTCTCCAGTATGCCCCTATTTGATGACTGCATGCATCTCTATGATCGTGCAATCTTGTGCTTCTCTTTAAAATGGATCATATTATGCGGTTTCTGGCTGATAGGATGAATCCCAGGTTATGCAACATAGCTAAGTGGGGAGGACGGAGTAACAGTCTATATTACCTTCCATTCGATTCAACTAGATGTTTTGTGTACTCCCTAAACAGCGAGCTCCTTTACAGTATCATTGTCACCAAAGGAGCTACAATTGTTTCTCCAGGAATGATTCTTGGTATTTTGCACAACAATCATACAACATAGATATTGTCGGGGATGGCGAATATGTTGCTATGTGAAAGAAGGCTAACCTATGCTGCTTTTTCTTTTTCTCTTTTTAGCTGTAAGTTTGGACAACTTTGCTGAGAACTTTTGCTTTGTTGGGTTATGATGTAAGAACTTTTCCCTTGTGTTATGATAGTAAGAAACTTTGCTTTATTGCGTTATAATTCTTCTTAACCTGTTCTTGTGAATTGCGTTGAAATATATATAGGTGGTATCTGTACCGGGACATTAGCCAACTATGAGATATATGATATTTGCTGAAATTGTTGGGTTGACAGAGTAGCATATAAACGCTATATTTCACTTATCATTCTCATTAGATAAGAAATCATATTTTTGCCCTTAAGAAAGTGCCTGCTTGGTAATGTTTTCAAAATCAGCTGTGTATTTCGAAAACAAAAAGCAATAACAAAACTTGGCTCGACTTTTTTTTCAATAGAAAAAGGTATAATTTTTAAAATTTAAAGATAATCATTTGTAAATAAAAGTTAAAAATAATTATTTTGATTACTTTCCAAAGTAATTTTTTAAAATATAACATGGTAGACAATCGACGGGGCTTGTTACTAAATGCATTCTCATTGTTTTCCATATCCATTTTAAAAACCTACTCTTGACAAATATTAGCAAACACATTTTTTATTCTTAAAAACATCAATTTAACTTTTAAAAATAATCTTTTTTTTAAAAACACCATTTCAAAAATCTAAATGTATTGATTAAGCATTTGGATGCAATTTAGCACATTTGTTATTCCATCTTCTGTTTGAAGAGGTGCTTGAGAGATTTTCTGCTGATATTTACACTTTCGGAGCAACATAAATGTATGTATTTTAAATTCAAGCCAATGTATATCGACCCACCGAAAGCAAAAAGAAAGCTGGCAACAATACAAGAGCAAAACTTAATGAGCATTGTGCTTATTTGAAACTGTTACAAACTCTCCGCCTATTAATTTTCTAGCCCTCACAACACAATTTCCAAGGTTATGCTTGCTATACCATTGATATCACAATGAAATCATCACACCCAAAGCCATAATTCTGCATTTGCTGGTTGTGGATTAGCTACTTCACCTGATCTTCTTCCACCTGACCAACTAAAGATTTACAAACTACACTTAGAATAAAAGGCACGGTTCCTCAATCACACATCCTACCAAAGTGGGAGACTGCTCGAAGGGCTTAATTTCCAAATCATATATATTATTACATCAAATATTTCCACCACCCAACAAAAAAAAAGTGTGTTTTGGGGATGACACATTAGTTAGCAGTTCCAGGGTCATCAGTGATAACTTTATTCAATTTCCTCAATTAGTTTCTAAATTGGGGAGGGGAAAAAACCATTCAAATTGAAAACTTATTTAATCACAATAACAAATCAACCTGAAAGAGGCCAAAGTATGTTACTCCTACACAAGGTAACATTGACCAATGACCACTGTTTCCTTTTCCTTCAAGGATTGCATTTGCAAATCCAAATAACATTATAACAAAAATATAAGTAGAGAATTTGAAGGGAAAATATGGAACTCAAAAAGAAATCTAACAAAAAAGAATGTATATCGCGTATATGGAGTAGCTTATTTCTACCTCAAGTTGGAAAAAAAAATTCTTCAGGTTACTCCATTGCCAATACAATTAATCCACCAATTTGACATGGCAGAAACCTAGATCATCTGATAAAGCAATTATTTCCAATTCAAGGCCTCCCAGAAACATGAGTAAGAGAAACTGGAGGGACGCTAGTTGACAACATCAAGGACTAGCTTGCGGGACTTTAAAACTGACCACTTCATGCGCCGGTAATAAGCAGCTTGAAGTAAAGCCAAAGACAGTACAAATATCCATTTAAAACCCATCTGCATTAGAAGCCAAAAAAACATTAGAAGAGAAGTCAATATTAAATGTTATTTGATGGCAGCATAATTTAGAAGCGAACATACAAGCTTCCTCTCTTCCATTTCCGGTTCTGCAGCCCACGATAAAAATGTCACAACATCTTTTCCCATCTGCACCGAAACAAAAAGAGAAGACATGAGCTTTGGAGCAGAGAAAACGTCTATATTATAAACGAATAGCTCAGAGCATCTTCTCATCCCCAGGCATTACACATTTGAATAAAAGGCAACCTGAGCTTCTGTGGCAGGGGTACCATCTTCATACTCTACAGCACCATCATTAAGCATTTTAGGCATAGCAATTGCTCCCCCGGGAAAGTAAGGATTGTAGTGCAATCCCTCTCGGATCTACAGTAGTCATTGAGATTAGATATGTGATCAAAAAGTGAACAATAGTTAACCTTCAACTTTAAATTATCACAAAATTAAATTATTACCCTCAAGTACACAGAAAACTTGACGTATACAACCATTTAAATCAAACCTGATATTATCTCATTTATTACATCTACATTTCAATGTGAAGACATAGTTTCAAGCAAAATATACCACTTTTAAGCTTCAAAAGAACTTATCCATCAAGGAAAACTACCCCCAAAATGAAAATGAAAGGGAAAAAAGAGCCCAAAACTGAATTGTGCAAAAAACAAGGGGAAAAAGCATATAATTCCAACTTAGCAATATGCTGCCTAGTCTTCTAGTCTGCAACTAAATGAAACTCTTTTTTTAAAGCACTGAAACCAGAAGGCTTCCCTTAGAGGAGAAATGAAGAATTTGTGTACATAATTCTGCATAGCAGTAACAAAGAAGTGAACAAGATCCGAGAAGCAGGACAACTTGACCAAGACAGCCTCTCCGTGAAATCTTAAAGGGCTATCATAATGATAGTGAAGCAGTTTAACAAACACCAAAATTAAGAGCTACTGCAAATTAATGCAGATTCAAAACTTTCTTCTGCTCCTCTGTCCCTCCCCTATTACCAAAAATGTCTACACATATTATAACCAATAAGTATTTCCATAAACCCTTTAGGTTTAATTTAATATTGCAGGCCAATGGGAAGAGCAGTGAAAATGTGCTTAAGACAGGAGCAGGAATTACCGTAACACCAGCAGGAGGATCGTGATAACCAGTTAACAGTGCAAACACATAGTTCTGACCATTATGACGAGCCTGAGAGCACAGAGAGTTAGATATTTACGAGGTAGATAATTACAGCTACTAACAATATATGTCAGAAACAGTAGTTACTTTGGTAATAAGACTTAGATCTGGAGGATATGCCCCTCCATTAGCAAACCTAGCAGCCTGTTCATTGGCATACGGTTGAGGAAAACGATCACTGAGTTTACCAGGGCGAGTGTACATCTCACCCTCATCATTAGGTCCATCAACCACCTCAATCTCTGCAGCCATTGCCTTTGTCTCCTCTTCAGTATATGCCACACCCACCAAATCACGGTATGATATTAGTGACATAGAATGGCAGGATGCACAAACTTGTGTGTAGACCTGGTGACCGCGGCGGATCCTTAACATTCAAAATCAACATCAAAGATTTAAGACTAGCCGTACCATAAACTTAAATATCATTAGATAATATGTAACAGTTCTGTATTACAATTTCCAATGAAAAGTTTGAATAGATAGGTTTGAAGGCCTGAGCAGCTTCACACTCTCTGATGGACGTACAACATCCAGCCTCAAAATAAAACAAAGAAGAAAATGTACACAAGTTCTCTTTTGCCCAAAGTATGGAGAACAGCAGGTCAAAGAGGAGCATACATAGTGCTATGAATAAGAATACAATGTCACTTTCAAACAATGCTCAACAAGAATAACAAATATTGTTCAAGATAGAGGGACTGCAAGGAAAAGAGCAAGGCTGAATGAAATGTGGGCCAAGATATTGGAGACAGCTCGGAGATATACAACATAGTCAAAGGTATTGCTCTAGACAAGACAAGGCTATAACAATCAATGCTTGATATGGTTCAACAAAATTAAAAATCATACATGTTTTTTTGTCCAAGTTAAACTGTAGACTAAATAACAAACATAATGACAGAAGAAGGTAAACATAGAACTCACGATGCATGGTCATATGAACTGAGAATGCCTTTGTGAGGCCAAGGATAGTTTGAGCATTCCAAGCCATGTTCAGCTTCATCAGCAGTAGCTACTGTTGCAAAGCCCAAAAACCCTGAAACACCAGCTCCAAGGAGTGCAAATGCCCGTAGGGACTTCATACCAGCTGATCCAGCATCTTCATGAATTTTCTTTGAAGTAAGAAAAGATAAAACTGGCAACCCCTGCAAAATCACATGCATCAACTATTAGGTAAAAAAAATTATGGTAAATTATGCCTTCTACCTGGTTGCATACCGCAAAGGTGCAATCCAATGAAAAGCAACTTTTCTTACCATAGATAGAACCATAAAGACAGGACTTGAAGTTGGAAGAATCTCAAACATCAAACTATATGTGATTCATTTTTCAAATCATAATATGCAAATGTACATTGAAACAGTAAAGGTGATCAATACTTCAGTGAAGGTCAAATGGTACCATATTAGCTGATGCATCCATATGTCAACCAGAATAGACAAAACTCACAAAGGCACAGAAGTAACTCAAGCAGAATATAAATCTCATAGTTAGATAAAAATATACTCTTATTTATCAGCCAAGTGCAGTAAGTTGGTTTCTTAAGGGTATAAGGGACAGGATTCTTACAGCAGAGTGGGACTGAAGTTTCCTTCTAAGGAGCTGGTGGATAACTCCTCCTCCAGCCATTTCAGACAAAATCTCTGTCAATTAGTTCACTGTAACAAGAAAAGGAAGAATTACAAACACACTCTAACAAATATAAGTTTTATGTAAAGAAAACATCCAAGAATTTGAGGCTGATACTGCTTGACCAAATAAGTGATATTGAAACAAACCCCAATAAGTCAGGATAATTCCATGAAACTGGGACATTCATTATTCATTTATTAATATATATATATATATATATACAAAGGCAAAGTACTGTTATTTTCATTTATTAATTTCGTTTTTTATTTTCCACAGATCAAGATGATGTTGAAGGAGCAATTGTCAATTACTGACTGGCTTATTAGGAATCACAAGCTTAGCCCATCTTCCACATTGTTTAATAAAAAACAAACATATCCTATCAGATGCTCGTTGATATCCAGTACGGACTTTCAAGGATTCCGGCGATATTTAATGACTCAGTGCATTATGTAATATAGAGTAGAAACTTTAGATAATATTTTCAAATCTTAAATTACAAACACTATCACAATCTATTCCAATAACCATTCTCAATCACTATAAGAGCATTAGAACCAATATAGATATAAATTCCAATTGAAATTAACACGTCCCAATATAACAATCAGAAAAACATTAACATACACGAAACAAAACGACAAGACTTTCAACACTGACATTTCAATCAGCGTCTTTTCTTTCTGAAAGTAAATTGTTAGATTCTTAATAAACCCTAACGATGACGAAGACAGGCAGCAGATCGAAGAGGATAAGTGAGACAGAGAAGAGACCAGACGAGATGAGATGAGATGATAAGAGAACTCACCAGATGAGATGAGATGAAAAGATGGCTCGATCGGCGAGCTTCTGGTCAAAGGAGAAGGCGCAGCTGAGATCTACGAAAGAAGAAGAAAGCCAACTAAAAACGAGAGAAGAGAACGCACACCACACGGGTTAATTAACGCTGTTGCTACCACACGCCCCTCCTCTGTTCGATCTTTTCGTCATTTGCTACTTTTGGGCCCTTTCTGGGCTTCAACTTGGGCCTACTGTTTTATGTGCTTGAATTGATCCGGTACACGCACATATGCAATTCCCTTTCAGAAAACATTCAAAACGGAATTATTAAACTAATCCTTGCAGTTTGCATTTGTAAGAATAACAAATAAGTCCACAAGTTTATAATTTGTAACAAACTTTTCCCTGCCATCGAATTCTATTTCACAAAAGTTTACGGAGTTAATGCTTTTTACCATTATATCCCTTTTATAATGTTACAGAATGGCCGACTGTCAGCCTTGCTTTCCTGTTTTTTGTTACTGAAAACAGGGTGGTGTCTTCGGGAGATGCTCTCATTGCAGATCTCATGTGGGCTTCTTCTTCTTCTCCTTCGTCTTATTCTTCTTCATATTTGTCAATTGCGTCGAACTGGGCTCATGTGAAATCCAGGATCATACTTGTACCCAAGGCAAACACCAGCAAAATTAATCACCAGGTCCACGTTTTCTTTCTCATTCATTGCAGTAGTCAAAACTTTTTTTTAATTGAAATGCCTCTCTTTTTTCCCCTTTTGTTTGTGGATTTTGAGAAGCGGGTTTGGGTGACTTTTGGTTTGCTTCATCTTTGGTTGCTAATATTAGTAAATGAATTGATAATCGATAAATGGATCTTCTTTGTATATTGTTTTTTTATTTCGAGAAGGAAATATCATCTTAACTGAGACAATTAGTTGCGTTAGGTTCAGTCTTGTGAAAATATTTGTTTTCGAGACACAAAATTCGGAATTATTTGGTTTATGATTCTGTTCATTTTCTCATCAACCATGTCATAATCTTTCTCTTATTAATCATTTTTCTGTTAAACCCGCGAAAATTTGACTTGTATTGCTAATTGTTTCTTTTTTACTATCTGTATAAAAAAAATCAGTAGCTGTGAAAGACAAAAGGATAGGATCCTTTGGATTAAAAAAATTGTTTAAAAAAATAAATTTATACTAAAGTTAGATTATCTAGTATATAATTATATGTATAAAGTTAGAAAATTACTTTAATTTTTTAATTGATAAATTTTGAATTAAATAACTATAATTTTTTATATTATCCTTAATTTTGAAATTTACATATGAGTACATAAATCTCTCTCACTCATGCATATTTCTAAATTTATACATATATAAAGTAATATTATAGATTGAGAGAAAAAAGTAACCTAATTCTCATTTTCATATAAAAATATATTATTTTTTATTATTTATTACCTCCCTTATATATAAGTACATTAGTTAAAAAGTTAGAATTTGATTAAGATTTGAGTTAATAGATAAATTATAAGATTTACGAACTTTTTAGTTTCAACTTAAAAAGTTCAATTCAAATCATCTTATGACTCACTAATTCTTTTAAGTTAATTTCAAACTAGTCTATTAAAAGTCAAATGTTGCACTATAGTAACTCAAGTAAAATAAACAAAAGCTCATTTTAGTTAAAGTTTTTTTAATTAAATTAGACTTGGTCTTAAGCTAATAATAATTACTTAATTAACTATTTAAATGTGATCATAATTAAAGTTAGGTCATAAAATATATTTTATTTCTTTTATTACCTATTTACCCCTAAGTCACTCAATGCTCTAATAATCATGTTAAATATATATATTTTTTAAATAAATTTATAAATAAATATTATTATTTAATAAATAATTTATTAAATAAACTGCGATCATATATTTAAATGATAAAGTACGACAAACAATTTAGGTGAACATAACTAAGTAGATTCCATCTTGCAAATATACGTTCTTCTGATCCATGAAATTATATGTTCAAGTAATCAAAATTTTAATTGTTTATATAAATCTTACTTCGTGATAACTCAAAAGATACAACACATAAATATAAGTTTATTACTTCCTCAAGAGTAAAGTGAATCAAACTTATTTGTTGAAATGTATATAGTAGGTATATATATGGTAGGCGTAAAATAGGAAAGCATTAATGATATTCTTTTTCTGTATAGAAGACTTCCTTTCTAGGGTTGTCTCTTTTCCTATATATTATACTCTTTCTTTTCAATGAATAAGACAATAGATTATATTCTCATCTTTTACATAGTATTAGAGCCATTGTTCTCTCTTTGATTTTTAGTTTTTTTTTGACAAATTCACCCATTTCCTTTTCTGACCACTGTGTGTTCTTCCTTTTTTCGGTGGTTGTGTATTCTATCCTGATATCACTAGTAGTTCACCGGTGAAAATCAAAGAAAACAGAAGCTAAAATTTCGTCCCACGCGCCGTCATCGAAATTTGACCTTTTTTTTTTATGCCCATGGACTCTTACCGTCGGCATCCCTATCCTTAGAACACACCAGCGATCACTTCTGTGGCGGCCCGATAGTCATCGGCTTTTGCACACCCAGCCACGCACCGTATTTTTCCTCGACTTTACATTTTTCGATCTTAGTCTCTAATGCATGTAAGGTTCACAGCTGGCACCAATCGCTTTAGATGATGTCGGCGACCCCAAAACCACCCATCTTGTCCCTTTCCATCACCGGTCGCCTTCACCGTTGTCAAAAAAACTGCCTCTATTTCGCCAAAAAATTGGTCCTAATCGTATGTTGTTATCTCTTTCCTCATTCTCTCTGATTTGTGAGCCAATATAACTACTGAGAGCTCTAAAATAGGTTCAATTTTTTTTCTTCGGTTCATTCACGATTATTTCTGTTGAAAAATTGATAGGGAGTAGTAATTATACTTCTTAGGCCGCATCTATTGAATTATGGTGTATGAGAAATAGCTTAGAGGACCATTTAACTACCAAAGTTACAGATTTAAAAAATAAAGATACAATTGAGTGGAAAATAGTTGATGCCTTATTATGTAATCAGTTATGACAAACCATCGATCCTCAATTATATCATCTTTATAAGGCCTATCGAACATGTTTTAATAATTGGAATCAAGCTAAATTCGTATTTACTATTGATATTCAAAGTTGTACTCTGTGGTCTCAAGTTTGTTTAATCTAAAATAATAGGGTATAGAGATGTTAGAATTTCTTGGCAAGATGGCCTCTCTCAAAGTTGAGTTTAATTCACTTCTACCGTGTGGTGAAACTGTCATTAACAATCTTGCTCAAAGGGACAAATTCTTTATGGTTCTAACCCTAGCATCACTTAGCCTTAAGCTCTCGTCAGTCTGTGATCAGATCTTTGCTAGTGTTGTTGTTCCTTCTATGGATGATGTCTTTGCCCGACTGCTTCGTATATCTGCTCTAGGTCATAAATCTAGATCCTCTACTACTAATTCAAATTCCTCCGTCTTGGCATCTTAGTCATAATCTTCTTTTAAGAGAGAGCAATGTGATCGTGAAAAAAGTCATCTGAAATGCACTTATTGTCATCAATAGGGACATACCCGTGAAAAATGTTACAAGTTACATAGATGACCCCATCGGGCTGTTAACCTTGCTCAATCTGATCATTCTGACACTACAGACAAGCAACTTACATCCATGACTCTCACCGGTGCCGACTATGAGAAATACCTTAAATATCAAGTGGCTAAGTAGTCTACCTCTTTCATTGCCTCAGTTGCACATACTGGTAATTTAGTTGCTTGTCTTACTCAATCCTCTCCTTCAAAACCCTAGGTCCTTGATTCTGGTGCCTCAAATTTTTAGCAACTTTCAATTACCTTCTCATACTTTTGCATCTAGGTCATTACCATCTATCACTTTAGCTAATGGTTCCACAACTATTGCTTAAGAAGTTGGTCGAGCGTATTATCTTCCTTCCGTACCTTTAGAATATGTTCTTTATATACTGCGTTGTCTTTTTAATCTTATATATATCAGTCAACTTACTCGTTCTTTAAATTATGCTATCACCTTTGTTGATGACTCTATTGTTATACAGGATCGAAGTATGGGGCAAACGATTAGCACAGGACGTGAGTCACAGGGGCTCTGTCATCTCAGTCTTCTGCAACCATCTGTAGCATGCATTGTCACTGAATCTCCAGCACTTATTTATAATCGTCTGGGACATCTGAGTTTATCAAAACTGCAAATAATGATTATAGATATGTCTAGATTGTTGTATTTAAATTGTGAGTCATGTCAACTTGAAAAACACACTCATGGTTCATTTTCCAAGCGTGTCAATAACCAGGCTGCGTCCCCCTTGAATTAGTTCATTCTTATATTTGATGATTGTTCATGTTGTACTTGGTTATTTTTAATGAAAGATCGATCTAAACTATTCTCCATCTTTGAATCATTTTATGTAGAAATTAAGACATAGTTCTGTACTACTCTTCGAACATTGCGTAGTGATAATACACGTTAATATTTTTTCATTCCCTTTACTAAATTTATGTCTTCTAAGAGAATTTTACATCAGTCCTCTTATGCCTACACTCTATAACAAAATGGGGTTGTCGAGCGTAAAAATAAGCATCTTATTGAAACTGCCCGCACTTTACTTATCCATAATCACGTTCCTCTCCATTTTTGGGTTAGCGTTGTTCTTACTGCATGATTCTTGATCAACCGTACACCTTCTTCCGTCTTATAAAATAAAGTCCCTCATTCTCTTCTATATCTTGATACACCATTACATCCTCTCTCACATTGGGTTTTCAACTGCACATGATTTGTCTATGTCTTTTCTCCTGAGCAAGACAAGTTATCTGCTTGATCCATAAAATGTTTCCTCGGGTACTCCCATCTTTAGAAAGGATATAGGTGTTATTCTCTTGACACACATCGATATTTTTATGTCTGTTGATGTCACATTTTTTTGAATCTTCCTCTTTCTTCTCTTCTTCTTGTTCCAAAACACAAATCATCACAGAAGTTCTTCCAATTCTTTATATTGTTCCTTCTCTTACATCATCTCCAGCCTATGATAATCTTATCCATGTTCCTTCTACAGATGATATTATTAATATTGTTCCTGATGTAGATCCTGTAGGTGCTGCTGTTGATACAGGTGATGCCATTGATACTGTTTTTGTTGACTCACTGCCTGCCCTTGATTCCTCTCTGACTGTGGTCTTACCTTCTGATGAACAATTTTTTATTACTATTCGTAAAGGTATACGATCCACTCGCAATCCTTATTCTATATATAATTTTCTTAGTTATCATCACCTATATCGCTGTTGATACAGGTGATACCATTGATACTATTTTTGTTGACTCACTGCCTGCCCCTGATTCCTCTTCGACTGTGGTCTTACCTTCTGATGAACAATTTCCTATTACTATTTGTAAAGGTATATGATCTACTCGTAATCCTTATCTTATATATAATTTTCTTAGTTATCATCACTTATCTTTCCATATTATGCTTTTATGTCTGCTTTATCTTATATTTCTATCCCCAAAATACTTCGTAAGGCTCTTTCACACTTTGGCTGGTGCCAAGCAATGGTCAAGAAAATAGTTGTTTTGTATGTTAATGGTACATGAAAATTAGTTTGGTTGCCACCAGGGCACTCCACGGTTGGTTGTCATGGGTATACACTATCAAAGTTGGACCTATAATCAGGTGGACAAATTGAAAGCTCGGTTGGTTGCAAAATGATACACTCAGACTTATGGGCAGGATTATTACAAGACTTTCTTTCATGTTGCTAAAATGTTATCTGTTCGATTGTTCTTATCTATAGCTACTATTCATCAATGGCCTTTGCACCAACTTAATATCAAAAATACGTTTCTTCATAGTGAGCTTCAAGAAAAAATATATATGGAGCAACCACTTGGTTGTTGCTCAGTAGGAGTCTGGTATAGTATGTAAGCCTCGTCGCTCCTTATATTTTTTGAAATAGTCTCCTTGTGCCTGGTTTAACCGCTTCAATACTGTTATCCAGGAGTTTGGCATGATCCAAAGTGAGTCAAATCATTTTATTTTCTATAAACATACACCACAGGGTCAATGTAGATATCTAGTAGTTTACGTTAATGATATTGTCATTACAAGAGATGATCAGGAAGGTATTAAACAATTAAAAAATCACTTATTTCATCATTTTTAAACTAAATATTTGAGATTGCTTATATATTTTCTTGGTATAGAGGTTGCTCAATCTAATTCTAGAATTATTGTCTTTAAAAAAAAATATGCGTTGGATATTCTAGAGAAAATAAGAATATTAAACTGTAGACCTATAGATTCTTCCATAGATGTTTATGCTAAACTTCTACCTAGATAAGGGAAACTGCTTTTAAACCCTGGAAGATATCGAAGATTGGTTGGTAAACTTAATTATGTTACTATTACATGGCCTAATATTATATTTTCAGTCAGTGTTGTCAGTCAGTTTTTACAGTCTCCATGTGATAGTCATTGGGATGCAATTATTCAAATTTTACGATATATTAAGGGCATGCCAAGCAAAGGATTGTTGTATGAGAATAAGGGTCACACACAAGTTGTGGGATACTTAGATGCAGATTAGGCAGGATCTCTGTCGGATAAACGGTTTACTACTGGGTATTGTGTTCTTTTTGGGGGTAATCTTGTATTATGAAAAAGTAAGAAACAAGATGTTATCAGGTCAAGTGCAGAAGTAGAATATCGTGTCATGGCCTTAGCTACATGTGAGTTTATATGGTTAAAACAATTAATCTAAGAATTAAAGTTTACAGACATTTCACAGATAAAGTTATTTTGTGATAATTAAGCTGTACTTCATATTTCATCCAACCCGGTGTTTCATGAAATAACTAAGCATATAGAAATTGGTTGTCACTTTATTCGAGAGAAGATTTTGTCTGGCTGTATCTATGCTAATCATATTAGTTCAAATAACCAGTTAGCGGATATTCTTACTAAATCTCTCAAGGGTCCTCAAATTGATTTTATTTATAACAAGTTTAGTGTATATAACTTATATGCTCTAGCTTGAAAGGGAGTGTTGAAATGTATATAGTAGGTATATATATGGTAGGCGTAAAATAAGAAAGCACTAATAATATTCCTTTTCTGTATAGAAGACTTCCTTTCTAGGGTTGTCTCTTTTCCTATATATTGTACTATTTTTATACAATGAATAAGACAACAGAATCATATTCTTTTCTTTTATATTAAATTTTTGTGAATTAAGATCAATGATATTTAGTTAACCAAATTGAAATTGACAGTAGTCTCATTTAATATATCATATACACTAATTTGTTTTACTCGAAAACTCTATTTTGATGATTAAGGTAAATCATTCACTATAAGAAGCAGAAAAATTATAGTCTTATATAATAAATGCCCTTTTTGTTAATGGCTATGAATAATATTCAATTTATAATGAATATGTGATCAATACTGTATGCCTTGGCATCATATACCTAATATATAAATCACATCCTTTATCAATATGGGCTCATCAATATATGCTCAAACATATGTATAAACAAATTTTATTAATAAAAAAATATTTATTATACATGCTTTGAGGGCACAAAATAACATTCATCTAGTCTTTGGATCCTATCTAGACTAATATAACCAATACATAGATGCCATAAATTTATTTGATTAGTGAGAGACATTTTAACCCTTTTATGGTGATTAGATTTATTATTCAATTCTGTATCAAACAATGAATTGATTTAGAAAATATGCACTATAGACTGTTAACTAGTGTACTAAAATATATAAATGACTTATTCTTTTAATTATCACAGTTGAGTTAAAAATAACATAGTAATCAAATTTACTCATACAACTTAATTAAGGTCTAATTACATTTACATTTAGGCACAAACAAACAATCATCCAATACTCAAATTCTAAAATCATCAAAATAAAGATGAACAACTCTTACTGCTTTAGCTGCAATAGTTGCATCATATCATAGGCTAAGGTTGATTTCTCCATCATTAAGTAATTTGGTCCCTTGGAACTCTTGTAATGAATTACAAATATGATTAGGACCCAAAATCTACTATTTAGAAATCTATAGAATCAACTACTAAATATGTCTAAATAAAAAGAATATTACTAGAAGCTGAAGCTATCATTTTAGTTATTGAAAGCTTAGCTAAATGGATTGGACAGTTTCTCTTCCAATGCCCTTTAATGACATATTGGAAACACTTTTCTTGGGCCTTTCTTTTTTTTGAATTTGCACAGATCCTGAATTAAATTTTTTTTTTTCAATTTGTTCTTCTTCTTATTACTCTTTTCTTTAAGATTGAGATCAAAAGAAAAAGATAGGCTTTGAGTCTAATAACTACTATAAACATCTATGTCAACTTAGGGTGCATTTGCATTAGTTTTAAAGGGCATTTATTAGACAAGATAAATTTGTGTTTTTCAGCCGCGAAGACAATATCTAAGTTCTTTTTCTGTCCAAAAAGTTATTGTCAAATAATTTATTTTGATTAAAAAATTGTGCTAGTGGGTTAAATGAAGGCATGATTCTGAAAAATAAATTCTTATATGAGCATACATTCTCTTATAATATTAAAATTTTTTTTTGCATAATATGAATGCATGAAATGCATGTTTGTTGAACTCTTTAATTATATTTAATTATACATCTGTAATTTAATTTTCATTCAAAATACGCCTCTATAGGATAGTCATATTCGTCATGAATTAGACTAATACTCTATTAATTTTTTATTATTATTATCTAGATATTTCATATCAAATAATAATAAATTATCAATTCTTTTAGCCTTTAGATTTGACTGACAATAACTCCTTAAGGAGGTATCAATTAACCTAAATTGAATGTACAATCATTATTTCAATCCTCAATATTTTTTAATTAAAAAAGCAATCATAGGGTAGTTTGTTTTGCATGAGTCCTATATCGAATCTTATCCTTCAGAGAAGTTCTATCTAGTAACTAGTTTTGATTAATACCCTTCATAGGAAATCTAACAAGATTTGAGATTAGACATTAATTTACTTCATTATAAGACTAATAGCGAAAGCTGCGGGCCTTATGCCTAAAGCTTTCTCCCACTCAATATATTAAACTTTAGAGTTTTTTATTTTTATTTTTAATACTAATTAATTCATTTAATTGACATTCTACCTATCATTAATTAGGTTATGTTAATTTAATAAAATTAATTTAATATTTAAACTATGACGATAATCTTATCCTAATTTCATTAGAACATTAATGTTACATAAGATAACATATTTATGTATAAACATGTGAATGTAGCACCTTTAATCTATATGACATGTTATTCAACCAATCAATTAACTAAATAAATAAATAACCTATCATTCATGATTTTTCTAGGAAGAAAAACATTAAAACTAAGTCTATATTCTTCAAAATGCTCTTTAAAGTTAACTTGGGTTTATCTATAATGTCCATCTCCACTTGCTTGTCTCTTTCATGGGTTAGGCATTTTGGGCTTTTAATTTTTTTGTCTATTTATTTTAAAAATGAAAATAAATTGAGCATATTTTAAATTTTAAATTTTTATTTGGCCTCTTTAAAATAAAATTTATAAAAAATATTTTTAAGTCCAATAATTTTATTAAAATAGCTCAAATAAAATTTTATGAAATTTAAACTAAAATTAAAAGTTTGGGCCAATTTCAAATTTGCAAATACTAAAAAGTAGTTCACAAACTAATTTAGGTCAAAATTAAAGCCTATTTACAAATTCTGTAAAGTTTTTTGGCCAAGCCATAATTACCCAAAATATAAGTTCTGTTTAGGGCCATTTGAATTTTTTTTAAATGAATTTTGTTTAAGGCATATTTGTAAAATTTGCAAGCATTTTTGGCCAAAAGAATTAATCAAAAGATAGAAGAGGCTGAGTGAGAAAAGTCAAATAAAACTTAAAGTTTTATCTTTTTCTCTCCCTCCGTTACGCAACCCTCCACTACCCCAAGACCGGTCACTACAAAAACTGATCATTGTTCATCGCCAACGATGTAAAGGAGCTTGCCCAACATTACTAACATCCCCTAGTCGTTCTTCCTTGCCGATCATCCTTAGATAATACTTGCTTGAAAAAGAAAAAATAACACCTCTTGTTGGTGGTTCGTGATAGGTCATGCTGTCGGTCTTCCTCTTCGTGACACGAATCTCCATGAGGATTTGACAATTGTGGCCGCTTGAATCTTACATGTTTGCTACTCACCTCCATTTGCCGCCACACGCCACTGTCAACTCGTCGAAAAATCTTTTTTTCTTCTCTTTTCTTTTTTTAATAATAATACTTAAAAATTCCAATATTTCAATTCTTTAGATTTACATATTAAAATCTATGCCAATTAATTGTCTTATAATAAATTTAAACAATCACAAGAATTAATCAAGAGTAAAAATTGTGATAACATTTCATCATTATCCATTGACACAATTCTAAAAAACAATATATAAGCAAATATCTAAGAATGAATTATTATTATGAGCATCACTATTTATCATATAATTAATAAAAAAAATACTAATTATAGATTAAATTATACAATTGGTGTCAGAATAAATAATTACCACCTTATACAAAAATAAATTATACATGTAATATGAAACAAGCTGGCTTTGATATCAATTGTTAAATTTTTTTTGTTTAATAAAATAAATTTGCATGGAAGCCAAATCGTTTTGTCCATAATTACATGTAATCTTCTCTATTATCCTCAATCTTCAAACTCACATGTGTGGGTATGTGGATCTCCTTTAATCTTCAAACCCACGTATACTCAAGGCAATGCTATAGACTAAGAGAAGAGGAGTAGCTTAATTCTTTTTTTCACGTAAAATATGTAATAGAATTATTGTTCTTATTATTTTTTACTACTCTCTACCTCTCTTATATATGAGCACCTCCCTTGAGGATTTAGAGTTTGATTAGAATTTGACCAAGTAGATGGACTACAAAACCCATGGGTTTTTAGCTCTAATTTAAAGGATCCAATCTAAGTTATCTCATGACCCACCAGTTATTCTAAGTTAACCTCAGACTATTCTATAAAAAGCCAAAGGCATGATTTTAGACCAATAATAACCACTTAATTGATGCTCTAATTGATATTTATAATTAAAATTAGGCCACAGGAAAATGTTTTGTCTCTTTAATTACTTATTTACCCATAAGTCACTAAATACTCTATTGATCACATTAAATGTCTATATTTATAAATAAATTTTTAAATAAATATTATTATTCAATAAATAATTTATTAAATATATTGCAACTACAGATTTAAGTGATCAAGCACTACAAATAACTTAGGTGAACATCATTAAGAAGATTTTACATTACAAATATATGTTTCTGCTATCCATGAAATTGCATCTCTAGGTTATTGAGGTTTTAACCATTTATATGAATCTTACTTCGTGATAACTCAGAAGATACAACACATGAATGTAAGTTCATTACTTAATCAAGATTCAAGTCAATCAAGCTTATTAAAACTTTTATAAATTAAAATCAATGATATTTAGTTAACCAGATCAAAATTCACAGTAGTCTTATTAAATGTATCAGATACATTAGTTTTTTTTACTCGAAATCTCCAATTCAATAATTAAGGTAAACCATTAATTATAAGAAGTAGAAAAACTACAACTTTATATAATGAAATACCTTTTTCATTAATGATTGTAAAAAAGTTTTAATTTATAAAAAATCTATGATCTAAGATCTAATTTATAAATAACCTATGATCTATACCTTCTGCATTAGCATCATATTCTTAATACATATATTACATAATTTGTAAATATGGGCTCATTAATGTAAGCTCAAATATATGTATGAATAAATTTTATTAATCAATAAATATTTATTACACATGTTTTAAAGGTATAAAATAACATAAATATGTCTAACAATTCTTTAGAGATTCTTTGTCAGCAACATTTGTTGATTTACTAGCACCTGATTTGGAATGTGAGCAAATGCCATCAACACTGGCGCCTTGTCTTGATGAAGCTGCTATATAGATTAAGAATCTTTTCTATGTCTTGGCAGGATATGGGTCCCTTGACTATGTGAGCATTAATTCCCAGCTCTAAATTATTCTCATTTTTCGTCTTGAAATTAGGGGCCTTAAATTTCAATTAAATAGCTGAATGCAATTTTTTGCGATTTCAAAATGGATGGCTTCTATTTATGCTAATGTTTTTGTCCAATAGGTGGATTTTCATGTAGACATATATAATTTCATAGATAATAGATAGGTAGATAGATTTGATATGCCAAAAGAGATGGCTTATTCGCACTATGGGATAAGAGATACATTTATATGGTTCCAGGATAATATGGCCCTCAATGTAGAGGGCCTATAGCTCGTATATTTGTTGATATTAAGATAAAGAAATACAATAACATGCTTTCATTACCAGCTCCCAGGTATATGACTTGTTCAGATAATGCACTTTCATGTTTTCATCTACAATCACATTGTCACATGCTAATCTGTTGAAGATAGCCAAAACTCTAAAGGAATTATTCTAGGAATATCTATAACTATATATTTGATATAATGGTGGAGAATATCTAAGAATATTCTTGTTTAAAATGGCTGATATGTTATTTATTTTGTAATCCCTATTTTTAAGGAATTGTCTTTTAAAGTCTCTTTATATAGAGACCCTTTTTCTATGGAATAGATAACATAAACAAGTTATATGTTTCTTTGAAATACCTACGTGGTATTAAAACTTAGGCTTGAATATGAACCTTTTACCATCCAAATGGCCAATTAGGTCAATACCGGATCTGTTGATTCGGTAAATACCTCAAACACCCTTAACACTTCAATACCATCCTTTCTACCTACTGTTGACACTCACTCTTTGCAGATAACCTAACATAAACTTGATGGAACTAACTATAAGACTGGTCTAAATCAGTTGTAGTGGTGATTAGAGGAAAGGGGAAACTTGAATATCTTACTGGGGCAGTGGCTGTACCTATAAAAAACGTCAAGTATCCCACTTGAGAATCTGAAAACCCCATTGTTATAGTTTGGTTAGTTAATTCTATGGAAAAACAATTGCTAGAAACTATTGTCATATAAAATAGCCAAGGAAATCTGAGAAACTGTCAGAGATATATATCAAACCTTAGAAATTTTGTACAACATTTTGAACTCAAGTCAACTTTAAGAGATTAAAAACAAAGTAATCAGTCTATCACATATTATTACAATATCCTAATAGAATTGTGGTAGGAACTTGATTTGTTTAAAGATCCTAGCAATATATGTCCTACTTGCAGCAAAAAAAAAAAATTAAGTCAATATAGAGAATGCCAGTCTTTGTTTTCCTTTATGGATTGAACAAGGATTTAGAAGAAGTGAGGGGTCGATTACTTGGTAAGAAACCTATGCCAAAACTCAAGAAAATATTTGCTAAAGTCAAAAGAGATGAGAGTCGATAGAGAGTAATGCTAAGCAGCACCAAAGCTAGAATAGTAGATAGCAATTTACAATTGGCTCTTGTCACTCGAAAAAAAAAAAAGAATAGAGCATCAAAAGTAGAAAACAACAGTACATGGTGTGCCATTGCTAGCATTCATAGCATACAAAAGAAACATGCTGGAAGATTCATGTGAAACCAACTGCTTAGAAGCCACGACGTCAAAAGGAAAACAAGGCCTTTTAAGCAACATCCCAGAAGCCAAAAATTGAAAATAAGCCAGACAAAAAACCTGGTGTTTGCTCATTCACCAGATAACAAGTTGAGGAAATTCAAGCCTTCCTCTTTAAATCCAACTTTTTACCCACCAGTCACATAACCCAAAAAGGTAACTACCTTTCAGGTCTCAATAATTCTTAAGAGAATGGCCTCTGGATTGTTGATTCGAGAAAATCAGATCACATAACTAGATGTCACTCCTTATTTTTTAATTATACTCCATCTGCTAGAAACTTAAAAGTAAAAATTTTGGATGGTTCTTTATTACCCGTGGCTGGAAAGGGTTCTATTAAACTTGCTAATTTTATTCTTGAGTCATTATTACATATGCCAAATTTAAGAACTAACTTGATCTATATAAGTAAGTTGATAAGAGATTTAAACTGTGTGGCTAAGTTTTTTTTTTCTTTTTATTGTGAGTTTTAGGATTTGACTTGGGGATGATGATTAGAAGTGGTAAGGAGTATAAAGGCTTGTACTACCTACATCACTCATATCAAACACTAAATAAACAAGCAGTAGCTTCCAATCGTGACTCTGATTCTATTTCAAAAACCATGATGTTATGACATTTTAGGCCAGGCCATCCTAGTTTTTCATATTTAAAAAAAATGTTTCCATTTTTGTTTTTGAATGAAGATGTGAATTACTTACAATGTGAAACCTGTCAACCTGCCAAACATACTTGTGTCCTATTTCCTGTTAAAAAGTACTTTCTAAGCTATTTTTATTAATACATAGCAATGTGTGAGGACCTTTTAGAACCACTGCTTTACTAGATTTAGGCAGTTCATAACTTTCATAAATGATCGTTCACGGGCATGTTGGGTTTTCTTGATGAAAGAAAAACTGAAAGCCTCATCCATTTTCAAAAAATTTCATAAAATGATTGAGACTTAATTTAAAAAGAAAAATCAAGTTTTTTGTACTGATAATAGAAAAGAATGCTTTAACTCAATTCTAGGATCTTATTTGGTAGAAAATGATATTTTTTCATCAAAGTTTTTGTGTTGGAACTCCACAACAAAATGAAGTCCCTAAACGAAAAATTGCCATTTTTTGGAAGTTGCCCGTGCTATTTTGATTCAAAATAATGTACCAAATTTTTTTTAGGAGGAAGCGATACTCATCGCCACGTACTTACTCAACAGATTACCCTTTAAATTACTCAATTTTTAAACTCCACTCCATATGTCTATCCTACAAATCATCTCTTTCATACAATACCTCTCAAAACTTTTGGCTGCATTATATTTGTTCATGATATGAGTCCTAACCTAGGTAAACTAGATCCTAAGTCAAAAAAATGTATCTTCTTAGGTTACTCTCCAAACCAAAAGTGTTATTTTCCAAGTCTCAAAAAAACGTTTGTTTTTTTTATATCTCATTCTTTGAAAATCAGCCATACTACCTTCAGAGAGAGAACATAAGAAAGAAAGGCAGTAGTTTTAGGGATATTAGTGCTTTACATGATCCTAGTTGTGTTTCAATTTCAAATTTAGGAAAAAAAGGTAGTAGTCTTTAATATATTAGTGCTTTATTTGATCCCGACTTTGTTTCAATTCCAAACTCACTCTCACTACTGATACCACCACCACCTGAGACTTTGCCTAATCCTTTAGTTAATATTCTTGAAATAGAATCAAAACTACAGAGATAGGGTTAAGATACTATGCTTCGTGTTTATTTGAGGATAGCGAGACCAGTGATAGAGGTACATGAAATCATACTTCCTCAACATTGCCAAACATCCAATTCGAAGAATGATCCTCACTATACAGTAACCGACCTGATTAATACAAAAGAAAGACGGCAAGTTGATGATCTTGACCTTCTTATTGCCCTTCAGAAAAGAAAGAGGACGTAAACTCTACACCATATTTCCAATTATGTATCTAGTAATAAATTGTCATTGTCATTCAAAACTATTACAACAAATATTGAGAAAACAATGGTCCTAAGGAATGAAGAGCTTTAGTTGAAGAAAAAAATGAAACATAAGACTTGGTGAAACTTCCAGAGGGAAAGGATATAGTAGGCTACAAAAGGGTATTCATAGCTAAGTTTAATTCTAATGGAACGGTGGAGAGATACAACACAAGGCTAGTAGTAAAGCTGTTTGCACAAACATTGAGAATAGACTATACTAAAACATTTGCTCTAGTTACAAAGATAAATTCAGTTAGGGTTTTATTATCATTAACTGCCAATTTGGATTGGCCACTACATTAGATGGATATTAAGAATGTCTTTCTTAACGGAGATCTTGATGAGGAAGTGTACACGCAAAAGCCACCTGGGTTTCAGACTACAGGGAATGCTAACATTGTCTACAGATGGAATAAGTCCTTTTATGAATTAAAACAATCACCAAGAGCATGGATTAATATATTTGCCAAGTCTGTCAAACAATTTAGCCTTAATCAAGGTCAGTCAAATATCACACTATTCTTTAAACATTATGTGGAATGAAGGGTGGCCATTCTAATCGTCTACGTGGATAAAATAATTCTTACAAATGATGATAATAAAGAGTTGACAAGACTGAAAGTTTTTCTGTCAAAAGAATTTGAGGTCAAATACTTAGGACAACTAAGGTACTTTCTTGGCATGGAGGCAACTAGAAGTAAAAAAGGAATCATAGTTTCACAAAAGAAATATACACTAGATCTCTTGAACGAAACAAGAATGTCAAGGTGTAAATCGACAACATCTCCAATTGATCAAAACCATAAAATTGGAAGGACTGGAGAATCTATAGACAATGAGAGATACTAAAGACTTTTGGGAAAACCAATCTATTATCCCACACAAGACTTGACATTGCCTTTGCCATAAGTGTTGTAAGTCAATTTATGCATAATCCCCACAAACAACACTTGGATGCTATTTACCGAATTCTTAGGTACTTAAAGACTACTTCAAGGAAAGGTTTCTTCTTTAAAAAGCAATAGAAAGGTGGAAAGATATACAGATACCGCTAGGCAGGTTCAATTAAAAATAAAAGATTCACATCAAGTTATTGTTCTTTTACATGGGAAATTTTAGTTACCAAGAGAAGCAAGAAACAGTCAATGGTATCTAGAAGCAGTGCTGAAGGCGAGTTGAGAGCACTGGCTCAAAGAACTTGTGGACTAATGTGGTTAAAGAAAATGTTAGAAGAACTTTGAGTAACTAAGGAAGAATCTATGAGATTGTACTGTAACAACAAAGTAGCAATTAGTAGTGCTCACAATCTTGTTCATCATGACAGGACAAAATATGTAAAGATTGATATACATTTTCTAAAGGAGAAAATTGAGGAAATGATTATTTGTGTGATCTACATTCCAAGTAAATTATAACTTACAGACATTTTAACTAAGGGATTACTAGGGAGATTGTTCGAAGAACTAGTAAGCAAGTTGGATATGATAAATATCTATTCACAAGCATGAGGGGGAGTGTTGAAGTAGTCAAAAATCTGGAAGAATTATTATTAGAATATCTATAGTTGTATATTTGATTTAATGGTAGAGATTATCAAGGGATATTCTTATTTTAAATGGCTAATATGTTATTTATTTTGTAATCCCTATTTTTAGAAAATTCTGTCATGTAAAGTCTCTATATATAGAGACCCTTTTATATGGGATAGATAGCAGAAGAAAGCTAAATGTTTCTTTGAAATACCTTCATAATCATCTGCATGTTTTTGCTGCTAATACTAAAAAACAATAGATATATTCACATGCTTTTAGTTTGCGTACTTAGAAATATTGCGTCTCTTCAGATATAGTCCAGCTTTTGGTGTAAAATTATATTGCAGGTCACTTCTAGAATTTTAGTTATTGAAATGCATGAACTCTGCTCCTATTTATAAGATTCTAAGCTTGCCAATCACTCCATTAGCCATGTACATAATTAATGACCTATACTACCAGCTCCATTTTGGCTTGTTAAAAAGCATGTGCTTTTTCATTCAAGAGAAGTTTTAGGTTTTCACCCGCTTTGTTAGAAGCAGTACCGATGCAAAATTTATCACTACATGTAATTCACATTATTTACTTATACTATAATCCTTTGTGAAAAATTGGTGATTTAACAATCTTGGTTGGACAAGAATTGAGATGAATACCAAAGTGGAGAGTCATAAGAAGTCTAGAACGTGTGGAACACGTATGGAGAAGTTTAGAATGTGTGGGACACGTATAGAGAAGTCTAGGACGTGTGGGACACGAAGGGGGAAGCGAAACAGGACTCGAAGATGCGAAGGAAGCGAAGAAAGCGAGCATAGGCGCCACCAGGGCTGAGAGACGCAGCGCCCAGCACAGAAGCCCAGCGCCGTGGCACTGGGTCCCTAGTGCCGCGGCACCAGACGCGACAGGGAGTCTGTTTTGATTCGGATTTTGAATTTTGGGGAGTTTTGAACTTCCAAAACAAGTGGACTCTTACTCCAACAATGAATAGGGTTAGTAGGCACGAAATACACCCTATATAAACACTTGTAAACCCTTTATTTCAGATCAAGTATTAAGAGAGACTCTAAGAGAGGGGAAGAACTAGGTAAACATTAAGTGCTTGTGTGCACTAGAGTGGAACCATTGTTTGGGTGATCATTGCTCGTGGTAGAGCAAGGGTTCACTAAACATTAGATCCTTTTGAAGGTTCTTCAAATTGAGTTTTTCTTATAAAATCTCTAGGGAGTTAATAAGAGAGGCTGGGATCCTTGGATCCACCGTAGACGTAGGCAATTGACCGAACCACGTAAGATTGTGTTGTACTATTTTATATTCTGCTTTGAATTCTTACTATTTTACTTGATTAACAGATTATTCCACTGCATAAGGAGGTTAGGGTTCTAGGTTGAACTTGAGGTTCTTCACTTCAACATAACCTCAAGAGGAAGAAGAGCATTCTCTCCCTCAACATCCTTGTTAGGTTTCACCCTATCCATCTTGCCCTATTGATTATTTGAACTGTATGTGCCAGTGATCCTTTTGAAATCTGATTGAATCTTTGCAACTACTTAAGAATCTTTTTCTCTACTTGACTCTAGCTTTAAACCTTCCATTTATACTTGATGTGCTCTAACATTAGCTGCAGCAATTGTAGCAGCCTAAAACACCTTTACTTGAATAGCTGTTAATAACTACCAAATGCTTTAAGGTGCAGCCTCAGCAGGAATTAACGTAATTAGAAATACATATTCATGCACAAACATAACCAGTATCATCAGTAGCTGAATTTCATATCAGATATATGAAGAATCTTTCACATGAGAATTTTCAGGTATTTTCCAGCAACTCAATTATGGAGAGATTGGCTTCATGTGATGGGTGGCAGCAAAGAGAATCACCACAAACCTGGATTGGAACACTGGAATATTGCAGTAAAGGATGGAAGAGCATTGGAAAAAGAGTGGCGGACTGAAATTCCTATTCCTCGTGGTGGACCACATAGGTCTGTGTGCTTCCCTCATCATAAATATTTATCATTTGTTTTCTAATAAGGAGGATTTAAACTTTCTATGCAATTCAAATTCACACAAAAAGAATATATTTTCAGCTAACTCAGACAACACACATTCACACTTCTGCATTTTCTGATCAAGTAAATTTTTGAACAGAACTTGCGTTATGGTTATGGTTAATGTATTGGCTTTTTGTTATTGGCGGTCAAGAGGGTGATTTTATAGCCAAACCTGGGTCACCAATTTTCAAATGTTCATGCAGGCACAAGGTACAGTGAGATGACTGCCATTTTTCAGTTGCTTTTGTGCTTGGATTGGTTGTTACAATGCTGTGATGTTCATAATGCATGTATGTATTTTACACGGAGTCCTTATATCTGCATTATTTATTGACATCAATCTTTTACCTACTTAGATGCATGGATTTTCCATTTAGTTTCATATTTGTTACTTACACGTCTCCTTGAAATTATTTTCTCATCTGTTTCAGGTAGTTTATGGTGATGTTTATATGTTGGATGACGAAATGAAGTGGAAAGTGTTACCTCCAATAGCAAAACCCAGCTCACATATAGAGTGTGCTTGGGTAATCATCAATAATTCAATTATCATAGTAGGAGGTACAACAGAAAAGCACCCAGTGACCAAAAGGATGATCCTGGTCGAGGAGGTGTTCCAGTTCCATTTAGACTCACTGGTAAACATGTTCTCCTATATTTACAAGCCTCCAAAGTAGAACATAATGCAATATGCTTATGACGTATTTTTTATGTGTCTGTTCCATTTAGGTGTCTCATTGGCCAATAGAGGTCCTAATCAATTTGTGATCTGTCTTATCTAGGGGCATTTCTTTTGTGAAATATGTAATCTTGTATATCTTCTTTCTGCCCAAATTCTTTCCGGCTGTTCTTGTGGCATTACAACATCAATAAACGTATTTCCTTTTTTGTCCCTAGACTTTTTGTTTCCTAGAACGATTGCTCCAGTCAGTCATTTAACATTGACCAACTTTTTCCTCTCTTTTCCCAGTTAGTAGCTTCATATGTCTGCAGTCACTTCTTATTTCATGTTCTCTTGTTTGGTCAAACATTGTGTGAGCTATCTCAAAACGTGTCAATAAATCTTGTGATATGCTCAATAGTAATGCCTCGTAGGGGATGAGAATGTGATTTCCACTTTATATGCATTGTCTATGATTTCCCTTCCACTTCATATGTTAATAATCCTTCCATCTTGCATTGAGGGTATGACTTAAACTCATTAGTGTGTTTTCTTATACATAAAACCGTCATCCCTGCAACCCAAATTTTAGGTCTGTATTTGCAATTTGATGTCCACTGCTCAAGGAAAGCTATTTTTCATTCCATATTATTGATCATCTTCTGTTATTTAATATCAAATGGCATTCAATCCGTTAATAATTGAAATTCTATCTTCTATTGCCAATTGCAGACATGGTCAGTAATCGGAAATTTTCCTTACCGTGTAAAAACTAACCTGCCTGGCTCTTGGAATAGATGGCTATGTTTTACATCTGAACCGCGGGACAGAGGACCAGAGTCCACAGCCTCAGAAGGTCATAGGAGAAATGTGGAGAATCAAATTGCAATTGTTTTCCAACTTTTCTTACTAGCTATCCTTGTAAAATTCTGATAGTTTTGCATAAATGCATTTTGATTTTTGAATTGATCAGTTGGAGCTTCTTCAGTTGTATTTCCTATAGCTTGATAACTAATAAAACACAATCTTTATCAAACCCTGAGTCCCCATTTTTATGAACAATCAAAATTATTATATTAACCTTCATTATTGCAACAAATAAGATTCCTTTCTATATTACAGAATTACAAAGATTACAGAAACGTGCAGAAAATAATGGTCATCCAGATCCACATATACACAGAATGGCCATAGCATCTGAACAAACCCAGTCAGAACATGGGTTTTGTTTTTTTAAAAATATTTTCTCTACTGAATCATCGTTCTATGTGCACTTAAGATTAACCAGAGCAAAAAGCAAAACAAATCGAGTCAAACAGCTCTAATCACTTGAACAACAAGGACAATACTCTCTTTAAGCCATAGTAGCCACCACCAGCAATCCTTGGTTGCCCTGACCTGTACCAACCTAAACCCAACAGCAAACAAGAAAATAAATTGGTTTAGGACATACAACTAAGTGATCATTCAACAAAGCAAACAATGCATCCCATAAATCAAATACACATTAGCAATCAAGTCAATGTCTTTTAAACAGACTAAGTCTTTCCAAACTAATCTAAACTGTGCAACCAGGCCATGGGAAAGTGCATTGCCAGCCTCTCATCTAGCATCTTCAAAGACATCACGGGACATTTGCCCCATTTTTCTTTTTCTTTTTCTTGTGGGCATCTCATGGGTTAGTTTTCAAATTGTTATTTTGCTAATTTTATGCTTGATTAAGCAAAAAAAAAAGAAAAAGGTTCAATAGCGCTGCTCTAATCTATATGCCAATGCATGACATCAATAGCATGGTCTTGCACACCAGATACAACAGAAAATGATCTACCATAATTTTTGTGGGATCCAATCCACTGACCTGTTTAAATACTCCATTTAGAACTGAAATTCCCAAGTACTGCAAAGTTCCACAAATTTGCAAGACCACTAATAGATTGGTAAGTTCTGCAGAAATTATCGCACTTTAGCATAGGAGCAACATCCATGCAGCAATTTGTAGGCTTGTGTGTCTGAGTAAGAGAGGGCAAGAAAAAATATACTTTTCATTTGAATAAAGGAGCATATGGTGCTGGGCATGGAGAAACAGTATGGTCAGGTAACTGCTCTATCAAATCAGCTGTCGCCAGCAGGCATGCATTTAGCATTTTCTTTTCCAACCTCACAAGCTGAGTGGCAACTCGCTTCTTAGGGTTCAAGTTAGAATCTGCCAACTGATGTAATGAAAAGTTTTTTATTAGGCTGCAGTCAGTCATAGATTAGGACTTAAACATTCAAAATATATAATAGAGCAAACAATACCAAAGACTCATCTTCACTCAAGGTAGTAGGGTAACAAGCTAGTCTTCCCTTGAAATAATCAGCAAGCTGATCTAATACTGCCCGTTCCATACAGGGGCTCACCTGTTACATCCCAAAAAATCCCAGGGAGTCAAATATTCCATTCCACATTTAGATATAGAGTATCTTAGCATTTAATTCTCCAGTGATTTTGCCTGGATAATAACTTATGAAGAACTCAAATAACAAAGACAGATAAAATTGGAAAATTTAGAGAAAAAGTCAAGGGCAAGCCAACTTGCAAGTAATTATATTAGAAAAAATGGATGAGGTGAAAATGGTGAAAGACTAAAACTTTTATCCTTAAAATAGGGTTACTAAGGTTAGCACATGAAACCTTTTATGTGGTTGACCATCTATCTTACTAAATGTTGATTTCTAAATAGAACATGCTTTTCATTCCAAGCTTTAACAAAATTTCAGAATCCAAAAGACAGATTTAATTAGGCCTAAAAAGAAAGTGAGAGAACTTGAACGAGATGAACTTACAAGGCAAATTGGACCTTGTGAAGAAATGACAGATTGCATCTCAGATGTATCAGAAACATAGCCCAATCGCAAATAAGGAAGCATATCTGAAACAGCTTCTTTTTCCCGCCCTGCATAGACCTACCGAAGGATCTCATCCATTAAAAAGAATGCAGTAAGCTTCATTAAAAGTACAAAAGGTTGAGGTCCATACATGAAAAACCTGCACTGATAGTTTTCCATTTCGTTGGGCAACCATTCGCTTATCCTGATATTGAGGATCCTCAGTATTCAAGGCTGCCTGGAACGTGCAGTCAAAAAACATTACAAGATTGACTAACAAAAGCAAAATAGCAAGCATGAGAAAGCAAAATAGCAAAGATCTTACCTCAACCACTAAACGGTCATAAGGATTATCTTCATCAACAAAACCATAGTTTATAAGCAATTTTGCATTAGGCTGCGGGCCACACCTGCAAAAGAAGTTAAAACTCTATGTTTTATAAGGAAATACATAAATGGGGCAACACAGAGGAGGCAAGTCTTCTTTACCCAGAAAGGACTAAAACAGCAACTTGAAATTATGGCCAGTAAAGCAGATGTTATACCATACAACAATAGATTCCCCAGCTTTGTATGGACGATCAACCACCAATTCAACAGCATCATCAATAGCAGTTAACATTGCCTTGCAGTTGCTACTGTAAGCTAGCAATGGAGGTCCAAGAGGAACCAAAGCAAATCGCCGAGCCAAACTGACTTTCTGAGTTAAAGAGTTCCCCAATTCATCATTAGAACGCTTGTTTTATAGAGATAAAAAATAAATGTTTGGGGGTTATTCTTCCACTATTTCAATTTCCCTTTTTCTTTTGGGTTGGGGGAGGGGGGATGTTAAACTGGTGTTTTAAGATGGCTAGTCACAACAGTAAGTCAGTATTCCCAACTTTTTACTGAAACAGGAAATACACCAGATTAATTAGAAATTGCTTAAGATGATAATAAAACCCATAGGTTACCCATTCAATGCCAACTGATGCAAATGATTGTCAAAAGCAAAAGAGAATGGGATGAGGAGCAATTGATTACATTACTACTCACAATAAAGGAATGCAAACATCTAAAATTGAATGCTAATTTATCGTATATTGATGCTGCATTTATATTCTAGCTTAAAAAAAATCCCAAAGGTAATGATGCCTTGAAACATTAAAAATGCAAATTCACAGCCTTGTACATGTTTCATATTCAACATAGGAACAAAAGTGAAGCCACAGATAGCTGCCTACCAAGTAAATACAAGCAAGGCACAGAGAAGCATAATAACATTGTCTAATTCATACATGTCAAAAGGCGTTTAAGTATGGGAGGGTGTCACATTTTTCCAGCTAAACAACTACCTGCAAATGCACAACACAGGACTGGACAGCAACAAAAGCTTGTTTGAAAATCTCAAATGGAAAGGCTTCAGTTGGTATATCATACGGGTATTGCTGCAAGAAGAATATAATGTAATCAACTGATGTCAGACCATGACTAAATACTAAAACAATAAGAATTAATGGGCAACCAAAAAAAAAAAAAGAAAGAAGCATTTACTTTTAGTACACATATAAATGCAAGAGTAACCTGAAATAGGGACCCGGCCATAAACCAGACAGTGTCGAGCTCATTGTACTCTCTTTTGATTCCTTCAGCCCTTTCAAGAACTTCAGCCTAAGTCATTAACACCAGAATATAATCTTAAACCCTTTTGGACCCCTAACGAGGATAAACCTCAGATAACTAAGAAAGGCATGTAGCACAAGGTTACAGGCATTAATCTTTTAACTGAAAAGAAGACAAGAAAAAGTACCTTAGTGGGGCTACCTGTAAGGTAAGCCAATTCAGCTTCCGACCACAGAAGAGGCGATTCGACAGCTAGCTGGCCTCTCCCTCGCTGATGATCAAGTTCTCCGATGTACGGATACCAGAACGACTTTTTCCCTTGCTTCTTCTCATACATTAGATACAATGCTAAACATGCCAACTCCGATAATTTGTTGGTAGTTAAAAGTTCTGCTGCATGATAACCAAGCAGATGGAAAAAATCCATATACCTAAATCAAAACTAGTTATAGTGAAAAATATGACTCATATGTAATGTCCTCATCATCATAGTTAACCCTGGTACACCACAAGCCTAATTGACCTTTGCTGAGGGGAGCTATTGTTTCGTACACATTGATTTGCCAAATATTCACATAAGCCTCACACTTCAAATACAGTAAATTAAACATTGCCCCTCTCATTTACAGATTAATGGCCACAATCGATTATCTCCACCATGCTCCTTAGATCAATGCTATTCATCCTAAATTTATTTTCAAAAAGTCATCTTAAGTCAACTACTACTATGCATTTAAATGCATGGTTGTTCCAGTGTGTTCCACAAACTGTTCAATACTAAATAGGTTCCACTACAATGTTGGTAGCAATATCTAGCACAACATGCTGCCAGCAAAAATATAAATGACAAAGAAGAATTGTCCATTTCTTTTTTAAGAACATGATACACAATCTGTATTTTACAACAAGAAATGATATAGCAAAATAAGTATCCAGCACAAGAGCAAACTTGTAAGTCCAGACCACAAGCCTCCTTAGTAATTGCCTTTACCCATATTATCAATTAACAATGCTGACCATCTGAACCAACTCAATCCTAACAATCGCACATCGTCTCCAACATTGACAACACAATTGACCATGAAATGAACTTAATAACCAACAAATAAAACAATGCACCTTACCAATGGTCTCGTTCCCCAGCACTCTCTCAAGCGTCACCACCAACGAGTTCGGCACTGAGAATGCCACGTCACCTGCCTACTTCAAGGAAAAAAGAAATCGTAAAACCATAACTTAAAAAGAAACCGAACCAGAACACATGATTTAACACACAAAATCAAGACCTGAAGATCTTCGCTAGCGGCAACGTAATGTATAGGACTGTGTTTTTCGTCATGTGAAGGCCTTTCTTTAAGCACAACTTTACAAGGAGGCAATCCGTTCTTGTGCATCCAAGATTTCAAGTCACCTGTTTCCTCTTCTTTCTTGCTCGCAACTTCGCGCGAGCCAGCAACCAAAGTACCGGAGCTTAAGACCCGAATTGAGTAAGGGTTTCGTCGGCGAACCAGCCGAAATGATGAGTCGAAATTAAGGGTTTTGTTAACCGAGATTGATATGGCGGATGTGACGGAGAGAGGGCGAGGCGATGACTGGATTGGCGGCGAAATGCATTGGCCAATGCGTAAAGAACAAGAAACTTCCATGAGAAGAAGGTTTAGAATTTAGGGTTAGGGTTAGAATTAGGATCAGTAATGAACGTAGAAAATCTTAAGTGAGTGAGAGTTTGGGAGATTTTAGCTTTGGATATTTTTTTCAACGAGCTGCTGTTGCTTTGAGTTTCAGATTTGGGTTTATATATGCGTAGCGGATAAGAGGGAGTGGGTTGATGGAGAAATGCCTTTCTGTTTATGTAATCCCATTGGAGGGAAATAGAAAAATATCTCGTGTGACGATGCATGATTTTATTTATGATAAAAAAGAAAGGGAAAATGACAATCGGACCTCCAAGTTCGGCGTCCTAAAGTTTAAACAAACATTAAAAAGATTTCTGACTGTTACATTTAACGTTCTTAACGGAATATTCTTAAAAATGACAAAAATTAAGGGTAAAGTAAATAACTTTACCAGGAAATATCCCCGATTTGAAACCAGTAAAAGTAATTACTCGTTTCAATGAAGCCTCACCTCACCTGTCACCTCGATCAGCCGGATTGTACATCAACAACAAAAAAAATTTCGCCGTGAACTTCCTCCCTTCTAAAGTACTGAACGGCTGATATGACGTACCATATCCACCCGTAATCTGATCCCTTTCCAGTTTTACCATCCACGGTCAAATTATTCCCACCTGCACGCTGAAATGGGAAATTTTCGAAATTAATCCGTCTATTTTGATCAAAGTCAACATTTCTATATACTATATTAACCAAACACACATATTTTTCCATTTTACTTTCATTGCAAAATTTGAAAGCTCTTTCTCTCTCTTTTGCAAAATTTCTCTCGGCCAAATTGCAAAATTGATGCGATCGATAGAAAATTTATAAATCGACCTTAAAATCATCACATTTAAAGATTAAAAATAAAATAATTAATTATGAAATTAAAAAATTTTAAAAATAAACAAAAATTGATAAATTTTTATTATAAATATTATTTTGTTATATTTTTATTATGTTTTTAAATTCTACTAATTCAAATATTTAGATTTAATGTTAAAAAAAGTAGATGAAAATAGGGGTAAAAAATCAAAAATTATAAAAACTAATTGAAAATTATCGATTTAAGCTAGAAATTGCGTCTAGCTCATGGCTTATGTGCCGAAAATACTATGCGCTTTAGTGCATTGTACAATGCGCGCTGCGTATGCCACGTGGCAATATTTTATTTTTTAATTTCTTAAATTTATATTTTATTTTGTTTATTAAATTTTATTTAATGTAATTTTTTAATTTTTTTAATTAATTATTTAACTTTATCCTTTTTTAATGTATGCTTTGGGAGAAAATGGCAAAGTTTTAATAATAGCGTTGAGAGATACATTAGATGTCAAAACATCTATATGTTAATTTTAAAAAAAAATAAAATATGAAACATTGTTGAAAAGAGTTGGTCATATTATTAAGACTTATTCTACTTAAAAATGATGACAATGTAATTTTTTGGTTAAGCCTAAAAAAATTATCATCTATGTGTAACATTAGATGTTCGAGCTCCCGTATGTGAAAATAATGCAGAAGCTATTAGAGATAGTGCTTACGTGCCATTCCGATTAACATTAATCATTTCAATAATAATCGTTAATTCATAATTATATGGTAAGAAACTTGTAACATTTACAGACATTATAGATTTAAAGGAGTTTAGATCTTATCTAAAAGAGTTTGGGTCAACGTTAAAAAGTTAGCAATTCTAAAAGTTAGAATCTTATTTGAAATAGGACAAAAATCCAAGAATATATTAGTAATGACATAGTTGTAAAGAATTACAAATTGAGCTAAGAAATCTCATTATGCAGTATGTTCTTGAAAATATCGTTATTGATCCATGATTACCGACACAGGTCGATCGGTATTCATTTTAGATCAGTGTATGTCTATATTTGGAATGTCCAGATAGTTAGTCTTAATTGACCATGGGCTTAGCCAAAGTTTGTATAGGCATACAGATATTTTGTAAAGACTAGGTACTGAACATACTCACAAGGACCTCCAATAGACATCCCATAAAAGCTGTCATTAGAAGGTCTTCTTGAGTTGAGTAGTATTCGTGATCCTTTTACCTGAGTGTCACAGTGAGCTTGTAAGTGATCCACCATGCTTTGGTTTCTTGCATGTCAGAGACCTCTCATAGTCTAACCGCTAAGTGTCGATAGGTATGATCCAATACTCATAAAGTCCGGTGTGCATATATAAGGGATTCGTCAACTTATATGGGTGAGTTATATATCCTGATACTCTAAGAATTGTAGTTCAGAAAGTCTTTTGGCCAAAAGCAAAAACTCCGAAAAAGCGTTTTCTGTAGGGTTAAACAATATCGCAATAGTGTTTGCGGATATTATTTTATGAAAATACAAATCTGGAGATAAGTTCACAGTTGAGCACATAAAGATTTGACGGTGATGATCTGTGTTTTTACTATTCAAAGATATTGGTGATGGAAGGATTACACAGATAGATTGACCTCAACTTATTCACGGACTTGCAAAAGTGTTATGTAAGATAAACGAAGGTGAACCTAAGGAGTCTCACAATGTGAAGTGTACTCATTGAGCACTAGGATAGCGAGACGGATCGAACGGTTCATTCCGGAATGATTTCAAAAAGTAGGATACGTTTCAAGACCTCTATGAAAAGTGAGAAACATACTTTGCAAATGTTGTAAAGAGGTCCTTATTGCATGGCAAATGAAATCTTGATACATGACCACTTATTTGACAAGTGGGACATTGGAGTTTTGCATGATTGACATTTGGCAGCATGCATTGGATGCATGAGTGACAAGTGTTAACCATGCAAAGGATGAGGTGGCTAAACGTTTGCAAATATTACATTTAGTCCCCCACCCCATATTTGTTAACTATATAAATAAGTTTTGAACTTGTTTTTAATAAGTTCTTAGTTAACAAAATAGCCACATTTTGAGAGGATTTCAAAATTGAATACTGTTGAAAATTGATAAACTACGCTGTCATTCTAGAGTTTCAATCCCACCATTTTGTTGAAGCCTAGAATTGTTCAAAGGTTGACTTCAATGTGAACTCAAAGTAAAGAAATGTCCAAAGGCTTCAAAGGTATGCTTTTATGGACTTGTTAGTGTAACAAGACTTCAATTTCAATATGTTTGTTACTTAGAAAATTATTTTTCAATTTCGCTGCATAATTATGTATGATTGTCATACATTAGATAAAATGAGTAATTAACACAATCACATACATACACCATAAATACAAGTTAATAGAAGCACCCATCAAGCAGAAATAAGTCTATCATAATTAATGCATATCCGCAAATAATAGCAACTAAGTGAATAGTATAGCCCCAACAATTTCAATCCATGTGTTTTCATCAAACCCTCCAAATAATTATTGTTATTGTCCTATAATATTCATCGAATACCTAATTTATATATATTATGATAGTCAGATATATGGAGATGTTGGCATTAATGTTGGTAATGATGCTGATTATGATATTGGCAATGATGTAGGTAATTATGATGGAAATGATGATGATGATGACGACGGAACAAAAGCCGATGGAATGAATGACATACTGGAGGGCGAACCATGTTATATTTCTAAAACTTCTGTTGATGGACTGTATGATAAATATGTCCTGTACACAAGAAAAGATAAGGTTCAAGTAGAAAATATATTTTAGTTCATGCCTCTGATACCCTGATTTGACTTGAATATATCAAAAAAGGTATCGTGTACTAAAATTAGAGATATATTTGTAGAAATGTTATATAATAGCAAAGATAAATTTCATGAGGCTATAAGTATACTAGCACTTAAGGGAAATTGAAGCTTCAAAGTTCATAAGTCCACCGAAGATTATTTTAAGGAAAAATATGATGATGACAGATGCAAATGGAGATTACGTACAATGTTGACAGAAAGTTAACAATTTTTTTACTGTGAAGAGAGTAAATGCAGAGCACACTTATATTTTGGACCGATTGTAAGATGGTCACAAGTAATCTAAAAGTTGTATTTATTGATAAAGTAATTAAAAATAAGTTTGCATCGGTTAGTAAAAATTATAGACTTAAGGAAATTCAAGAAGATATACGTGAATAATTTGTGTTGAGATAACGAATACTACAACTTGGTGAGCTAAAAAGCATGCATTAAGATTACTAAGAGATGCTTCAGAGGATTCATTCAGATTGCTTCTTTCATACAATTATATTTTTCAATAACAGAACTTGGGTATGGTTAGTCACTTAGAAACTGATGTCGATAATCACTTTAAGTATTTATTTATGGCGCTGGGACTCTGCATCAAAGGTTTCTAGTCATCCATCCGACCGGTGATTGTAGTTGATGGAACATTTTTTATAGGTGCATATCTTAGTACAATATCTGTGACAGTATGTAAAAATGGAAACAATTAGATATTTTCATTAGCATAGGAGATTACTGACTCAAAAAATGATGCTTTCTTGGACGTGATTTATAGTCAAACTCTAGGGAGTAATTGGTGACCATCAAGATCTAGTTTTTATATCTGATCAACACACTAATATTGAGATGGTTATTTAGGGTATATATCCTAATACATATCATAGGTTTTGCATTTTTTACTTGAAAAAAAATTTAGTGACAAAATACAAGTTACCAACAGAAATGTCTAAAAAATTGAGATACTTGCCTGATTATTTTCTTGTTACCAAGGCGTGTTGTCTTTCTGATTTTCAACATTAAATAATCAGGATGTAAGATATGAGACCTGATGTAACTAAGTATTTGAATGAGGATATTGGTATAGAAAAATAGGCTCGATCAGCTAGTACTTTCAGAAGATACGACATCATAACCACTAATATCTCATAGAGCATTAATGTAGTTGCAAAAAAAGTAAGAAAGCTTATTGTGACCAATTTGGTGGAGTGAATATTAGACTTAATGCAGCTATGGTTTTATCATAAATGGGAAGTGGCACAACATATGATGACTATGTTAATGACTTGGGCAAATCGCAAGGTGATGAAACATAATGATAAAGCTAGTCGAATGACTGTTTACCCAATGGATAATTTATAATTTGTAGTTAAGGACAACAGTAGAGATGAAATAGTGGACATTCTCAGAAAGACATGCAGTTGTCAAAAGCTTGACTTCTAGTAACTATCTTGTCCCCCATGCACTTGCCATATGCAGACATATGAGACTAGCACAAGAGTCTTTGTTTGACTTATTACATGGCCGAGTCTTTATTTCGTGCCTACAACGAGTTAGTACTTCCAGTTGGCCATCTATCAGATTGAGTATGTGAGTAATTTTAAACCTATGGTGCATGCATGTGGGTTGTGTCTATCATTCAAATATGCATATATATCACATACATATATGTACAGCGGATGAGTAGAATACTAATTTCTTAATAATAAACACAAATAAGTTTTATATGTTATCTCATAGATGTAAACTATATAAAGATTGAAAATTTATTATCTTAACAAGCCTTTGGTTTTGGTCGAACTGGAGTATCCGCCGTAAAATAACTCGTTCACAATTCTAGTTTTTCAACACGGTGGGCTTGAGGAAGCTAGAATATCAACATTTCCAACGAAGAATTTAACATTTGAATCCTTATTTCTACCTTGTAGTATAGGTGGCCAAAAATAGAAGGAAAATGGAAGAAGTGTATTTTGTGCTCTCAACACTTAGCCAAAATCTCACACTTCTCTCTCCAAATGCCTTAACCGTATCTATTTCAAAATAGACAACATACTGCTCATTTATTTATTTTTCACTTAATGGAAAACACTTGTTCATTTTAATTGCATAATGGCCTTCATTATCATGGTCAATGTTTGTCATTAGTGTTTTATTTATTATTGTTTACAATAAATCAAAATGAAAACAAAATAAAATGAGAAATTATTTAGATGAACTTGGTCTAAATTTAGACCAAATGAGAAACACTTTCTCATTAGCAAGAAACATGTTAAGGCTTACCATTTACAAGTTCTACCATTTTATTCTTATTATATCATTTAATTAATATTAAATAAATAAATTAATCATATTAAATCATGGTAGAAACACATGTGAATTTAAATAAAAAAAATGAATTGTTTGATTTTAATTTAAATAATAATATCATATTATATTATTATTATTATTATTATTATTATTTTATTCAATAAATATTTTAATGAATAAAATAATGATATTATTTGTCCAACAAATAAGGTTATTTTGGTAATTTTCAAGTTAAATAATAATTGGCTCACAATGTGCCATATGTCAACATCTCATTGGTTAACAACTAATTAACTAATTGATGTATTTAACTCTTAAGTCTTGACACGTGCACGACGGAGGGAGACTGAAGTAAATATCCGGTCTACTGGAATTTTCTGGATCAAACTATTCAATCTAGTACGCTACCCTAGTGTACAACGAGTACACTTCATATTGCGAGACTCTTTAGGTCCACTCCTGATTTGTCAAATAGAACTAGTCTGTGAGTTCGAGATCGATGCCCTACGCACACATCATAGATATTATAAATTAGTGCAGTAGACCATACAAGTTGAGGTCATAGCGCATACATATAATCCTTTCGCCAATCACATCCTAGAAGAGCAGGGATATAGATCACTACCGTCAAATCCCTGTGTGCTCATCCATGAACTTATCTCCAGATACATATCTTGACAAACAATACATGCAAACACTTTTACAATATTGTTTAACCCTGTAGGAAACTCTTTTCTTGGGTTTGCTGCTTATGGCCATAAGACTTTCCAAGATACAGCCTCTAAACATCCGAATACATATAACTCATCCATGTGAGTTGATGGATTCCATATCTGTACACACTGAACTTCATAAGCATTGGACCATACCCAATGACACTCAATGGTCACACCATGAAAAGTCTGTGACATATGTGGAATCAAAGTATGATGGATTACTTACAGGCCCACTGTGGTACTCAGGTCAAATGATATTACTCAACTTGAGAAGATCTTACATTGACGGCTTCATGGGATGTCTATTGGGATCCTCATTGAGTCTGTTCAATATTCAGTCTTTACTGAACACCTGTATGCTATACGAACTTCCTGTAAGCCCATAGTCAGCCAAGAGTAACCATCTAAACCATCTAAGTATAGTATACACTGGTCTATATAAAAAGATTCCATCGACAGACTTGCATCGGTGAATTAAGACCAGGAACACATAATTTGAAAATAGACTTACATAATAACATTTCTTAGCACCTATTTCAACTCTTGCAATTATGTTATTATCAGTGTACTCTTAGGTTTTTATACTGTTACAGACAATGTTCTAACTTTTAGACTTCATTGATTATTATAACATGCTAACTCTTTAGCATTTATAGTTTTTCAGTGATGCTAACTCTTAGCATTGATCCAAACTTCTTTAGATCAAATCCGAACTCTTTCAGATCATATAATGTCTGTAGCGTCACAAGCATTAAACCATTTAATAATCATAATTAGCAATTTAACAAGTAATGTACTGTATAAATATTATAAAATAAAATATTCATACAATAATGGGATGACACGTGAGCACAAATCCCAATAGGATAGTCCCAGAGGAGTTGAGAAATATTGACATCCAGTCTCCAATAACATATCATCAAGTAGGCAAGTGTAGGACAAATCAAATTTAATCTTAAGGGGAGGAACCATTGAAGAATGTTTATAGTTGTTGTAGACAACATAGACATAACCGACAGATATGTCGAAACCTTATTATTTTACATAGCAGCTAATATATGTTTGTTTATAAAACTAAAATTTATATTTAATCTTGAATTTTACTATATTATTAGCCTAATTTATTATTTTTCTTTATTTTAGGGCCCGTAGAAGATAAAAAGAACAACTTGGACCCCGAGGCATAATTTTTACATTGATTTCACGAGATAAAGGGTTTCTATACATGACTTATAGGCCATTTTTGTCATTAGGACCTATAGTAATTTATTGTATTAGACTTTTGAGCTTGAATTTTTATTATACTATTTTTGGTATTTGATGTCATAATGTCATTAACTGTGTCTAAGACACTTAAAAAATAGTTGATTATAGATGTATTTTTCATTTAATGTTGATAGTTTTGAGTTGTGGATAAATTATTGAAAGTTTGAAAGTATAGTAGCATGTGTTTGATTTTATAGAAGTGTTAATGTAAGTTATAGGTTTAGGTGTAAGTATGTTGTGCATAGAGTGTATTATGCATTTTAACTTTTAATTTTATATGTCTCACATGTAAAATATACACAACGGAATATAATACACACATTTCATTACATAAATGAGATAAAAATAGGTCACCCTTAAAGCTTTGCTTTGTATAATTCTAGTCCAAGAACTAGATGGGATTACTAAAGCTGGAATGGTAACTTTCTTTCTCAACAGGAATTAAAGTTGAAGCAACATTTGCTTTTTTTTATCTCTCAGTTAATTAACTAACTTATTAATATATTTAGTAACTTTTAGTTGCTTGATTCCATTTGGATTGCATATAAGGTCTTTATTTTTAGGAAAAATGGCTACTTAACTTACCAATCAAATTCATTTGAGTGGCTAAACATTTGAATCATGACAATGCAAACATTTAGCCTACTTCATGCTTAATTAAGTAGCTTTATGGCAATTAATTAAATTGGCCGAATTAAAAGAAGATTGGTGGCAAAAATGCTCTTTCAGTTGCCATTAATCAATCTACCTCATGCTTAAATAAAAAGCATGACAATACAAATATTTTCTCCCATTTCATGCTTAATTAAGTAGTTTGGTGGTAATTAATTGAATTGGCCAAATTAAAGGAAGATTAGTGGCTAAAATACTTTTTCAATTGCCATTAATCAATCCACCTTATGCATAAATAAAAAGCATGACAATTCTAATCTAAATGGTGAAGTGGTATTTTTCATTTTAAAAACTTTTTACTTTATCCACCTCATGCTTGTAGAAAGCATGACAATTCAAATGTATAGTGAATAAGGTGGCCGAATGAGGTGAATAATACCTCATACTTTCATTTTCAAATGGTGGCTTAAGTGGCAAGTCCCCACTTGCTACTTTTCAACATCTTGTTAGGCTTAACATTCAAGCCCTGTTAATTTCTTGAGAGACCTAAAAATAATTTTAGCTTTTCGAGATCTTTCTAAATCAAACCATTCGCGGTACGCTACCTCAGTGCTTAACGAGTATACTTTATATTGTGTGACTCTCTAGGTTCATATATATTTGTCCTACAGAACTCTTCCGTTAGTTCATAAATAATACCCTACACGCACATTACAAAAATTACAAAATAGTGCGTTGAACCATACAAGTTGAGGTTAATACATATTCATATAAGCCCTCCGTCACTTATATCTAGAAAAAACAGAGACATAGATCATCACTATCAAAGTCTCCATATGCTCAACTCTAAACTTAACTCCAGTTTTATATTTCAATAAATAATATCCGCAAACACTTTTGCGATATTATTTATCCCATGAGAAATACTTTCTCAGATTTATTGCTAATAATTATAAGACTTTCTGAAATACAATCTTAGAGGATCAGGATATACGACTCACTCAAATGAGCTGACGGATCCCATATCTATACACACCAAACTTTATAAACATCAGATCATACCTAGTGACACCTAGTAGTCAGACCATAAAAAGTCTCTAATATATGTGGAACTTAAGTATGGTGGATCACTCATAAGGCCACTGCGGTGCTTAGGTTAAGGGGCCATAAATAGTATTCAACTCGAGAAGACCCTCTATTGACAGTTTTGTGAGACGTTTATTGGAGGTCCTCATTGAGTCTGTTCACTACCCAGTCATCACTGAATACCCGTATATTTATATAAGCTTCCATTAAACTCATGGTCTGCTAAAACTAACAATCTGGACCATCCAAATATATACATACATTGATCTATATATGAAAAGGTCTTCAGTAACAGACTTGCATCAGTGAAGATAGATTAAGAATATAACGTTTGAGAATATACTTGCATAATAACATTTTCTAACACTATCTGTAACTCTTGGCAACTATGTCATTACTAATATATCCCTAGGTCTTTGTTTCATTACAAATAAGGCTCTAACTTTTTAGATTTCACTGACTTTTATAACCTACTAATTGATGCGATATTTCTATATCTTAAAATTGAGTGCAAGTATACACTATCTTATGTAAGTAATAAAAGGACAAAAGAGTTGGATGTCGAACCCACAGGGATAATTTTTACTTTTTAACCAAGTACTAAAATTATATATTTCTAATAATTATTCAAAAAAATAAAAATCTAAGAATGAATTTAAAAAGTATAAAAGTAATGACACAATGTAAAGAGATTTGGACGATAACAATATAGAGAAAACTTAGGATTAATATTATCCCTCAATATACTTTTCAATGATTAATCATCTAATATTTAATTTCTTCTAATAAAAGTGCAAAAAATAAATGCCACAACTTAAATAAAATAAGAAAATAGCAATATAAAGAAAGCATAGGGTTAATTACTATCCTTCAAAATATTTTCTAAAGTTTAATCCTTTTAATATTTATATCTCTCAATTCTTATAATTGGTTAAAACACTAATGTATTCACAAGTTTCTCCCAAGGTCATGCAAGTATACTTTAATTTACCAAATACCTATATTCATATGGTACTTGTAATAAATTAAGATTCATTAAGATTAAGTCTTATTGATCATACATGCCAATTAGGTATATACCTATCCTAATTTAAAACTTGTATATGCAACATTTAATGTTACTCTACAATCATGCATCAAATTACTTAGGTCTAAATATAATGATTCCTTTTTCGAGATTATCAAAATATTGTCAATTTATTCACCATATATTAACCAGATATATTGAAGCATTATGAACAAATATTTTGAATAACAAAGAACTAAGTTTATTAAATATTAAAAAGGTATGGCAATTAAGCGCACATATTGAATTCAAGTATTAAACCTAGAAAGAAAATTTAGTTCATGGTTATAAGAGAATAGCAGGAAAAGTAATAAGAAATTATGATACAATCAATAGCAAACCGATATAGACGTCGTATTGCTCTTAATTGCACTGCTTAAGAAACTCTTGATGCCGAGAAATGCCTTGAATTTCTTTTTATAGCTGCTTCAATTAAGCTTCAATTGCTCTCTAAGATTTGTGTTGTACGTTCTTTGATGCTCTCTAAGGCTTGGGACGAGTGGCTTTTTATAGGGATTGATATGAGCTTGAAATCTCCAATTCTCATCGGGTCAAGAATCAAATTGTTGCTAAGGCGCTATGTTGCTATCGCTAGGGCGGTGCGTGTAAAAGGCCGTATCGCTAGAGCGGTGAGGTGCTGGCACTAGAGTACTGGGTCATCGTTGGCACGGTGGGTTTCGTTCAAGTCCCTATAAATAATAATGATGCTCATAAATAGCCATTTATTTTTATAAAATAATAAAATTTTATAATATAAACATGAAAAAATATATGACAAATATGCCTTTATCACTAATTCTTAATAGTGCTAACTTTTAGCAATTATAACTCTTAACGTTGCTAACCCTTAGCATTGGTGTAAACTCCTTTAGAACAGATCTGAACCCTTTTAGATCATACAGTGTCTGAAACGTTACAAGCATCTTACCATATAAAATATAATTAGCGATTTAACGAAATATTTATTACACAAATATTGAATAAAATATTCATACAAAATGGGATGGCACATAAGCATAAATCCCAACATTAAGATGTCCGAAAAACAGAGGAGACTATCGAAATTTCTACTATAGTGAGAGTTTATAAATATTCATGGGATAGTACTCAAGATCCGAAATTTCATTTTACATATTACATACCTCTATATGTGCCCTTGTGGTTTGAAATCACACAACACCTGTATTTATACTAACAAATTTTGGCAGAATTTTTTTATTTTAGGAATGTTCCTAAACCTATTTTTTTGAATATATATATATATATTTCTATACAATTATACATTATATCTGCACACATCCATTAAATACAATGAATTTTATATAATTATATAACACAAATGCTTATATATAAAATAATATGGACATCTATACATCTCATTGAGTAGTGGTCCATAAATCTAGGGCCATTTTTTGTCTAAAGAAGACACCAATCTCGGAGAAGAAATCAAATGGTCGACCCAACATAAGATACTCAATGAACATACAAGTAAATACATAACAATTCCCACTCTTGACCCTCTATTGAGGTACATTATCCTTCCAATAAATAACTAGAAAAAAATGATGTTTTTGTATTCACTTCTCCCCTTAATTGATAAAATCTACATCTTCGAAGATAAAATAGAATGAAAATACTCAAAGGTGCGAGAAAATCTTCAATCACTTCGTTGAAGTTTTCATTCACGTTGGAATCATATAGGGTAATTGTCTTCTAAACAAAATCAACCTCGGTGGTAAACTAATGTTCTAGATTGAAATTTAATGGGATATATACCTACACAATCATTGTTGTTTTATTATGAACTTATTGTAATCTAAACGATAAAAGTTATTACTTAACTTCCACTACCTTATTGACCATAGCCTACATTTTACCACTAACTAAGTAATCCTTTATTTTTTGTGTATATGACAACAACGTAGCAATCCATTGAACCTCAGCTACTAAACTACTGTGTATTCGTCACATTTGTCTAATGTACTCTTTAAAATAAATATATATGACATTAAACTCATCAAATTTAACCAATAATATTATAATATAATGTTCATAACAACCAAGCAAAAAAAAAAAAAAAAAAACTCACATAAAAATTTGTATCTACAACTGTGCAATCTTGTGAGTACATTTGGCGAAACGTATCTTGTCATATACAGAGCACCTTTAGATACTCAATAATATGTTGTAAAACCCTACATAGTGTATATAAGTGCTGATATTGTTATAAAACTCATAAAAAAATATAAAATAAAAGTTTCTTATCGAATCATCAAGCTAGTGTTACAAAATGTTGTTAAACCAATTCCTATTAGCATCGATCCCATGTAAAGAAATACGCTACTATGGATCATTATTATTTATCCAATCCTAAAGTTCATTAAGTTTTGCTTTATTTATAGGAATCAATCGCTATGTATGTTAACTAAAACTTCTGCTTCCAATTTGATAAATTTGCTTTTGACATTCTTTCAAAAAAGATTAGTATAAGGAGTGTGTTTAACATACGTGGACTTGTATTGGAGCCCATACTTGCTCATCTCTTGTGAAATAGCATCAGGTATAATTTGAACACTTGCGGGGCTCTCAGTTTTTATGCTGCATATCCAGTTGCGACTGATGTTGATACTCAGGCACAGAGTCTGTGTCTGAATGCCATCGACCATGCATTCTCTCTCCTAAAACAAAATAACACTATCAACATATTAACTTGTTAACTTTGTACCAAATCAACTTTATGTATAAAATGTACCATTATCTGATATGCATCCTTAGAGATCTTGGATGACTTGAGGTACTACATCATGAGACTCATATGATGCAATAGCTTTGGTTTATCCTTGTCCATTTTAGTTATTAGCTCTGTTTTAATGGTATCAATCTTGGTGATTAGCTCTATTTTCATAACTTACTTCTCATCCCATAGATCATCAATCTTCTTCTTCGGAACATTATACTACAATGACAAGCCTTACTCAAATTATACATAAGTAATTATAATTAATCTTAACTATACAATACATATCAACATTATATAGTGAATTAAAGAAAAAAGATTAAATTATTGTACCGTTAGTCTAGACACTGGTGGAGCTTCAAATTGGTAGCCACGCTGAACATCCATATCGGTGAATTAGATGTTCGACTTTGCAGTATGCTCAAGTTTGAGAGCCTCTCTTCATTCTCTCGATGAAAAGTGCAATTTTGTTGTCGTACGACAATCCTCATTTTTCTCGTGTTTACTGTGTACCTGTTAGGGTTGGTGCTTACATGCCATCCCTGAATGTACATATACTTATATATTTATACAATTGTACATTCTGATTAAATCACTAATACCCATTAATATGGTACTATGCAATGTAACATTACAAACATTGTACGATCTGAAGGAGTTCAAATCAGATCTAAAGGAGTTTAAATAAGGGCTCATAGTTAGCTACGCTAAGAGATATAAATGCTAATGTTAGCACAATTAAGTGTTAGCTGGTATAATACTCAACGAAGATCTAAGAGTTAGAGCCTTGTTTGTAATGAGACATAAATCTGGGATTATACTAGTAACTGCATAGTTACAAGAATTGCAATCGGGTGTTAAGAAATGCTAGTTGCGCAAGTATGTTCTCGAATAATTGTCCCTGATCTATTTCTGTAGATGCGGGGTTTATCAGTGGATACCTTCTTATATAGATCATCATATGTCGTACCTATAGGGTATAGATGGTCTTTCATAGCTGACTGTGAACTTGGAGCTCATATTGACATATGGGTATCCAGTTAGGACTGGATATGAGATAGACTCACGAAGGCCTCTGATAGACACCCTATGTGAGCCGTCAACAGAGCGTCCTCTCGAGTTGAGTAGTATACGTGGTCCTTTGACCTGAGTGCCACAGTGGGCTTATGAGTAATCCACCATACTTTGGTTCCATGCATGTCACTGACACTCCATAAGCATCAGACCGCTAAGTGTCGCTGAGTGTGGTCTGATGCTTATGGAGTCCGGTGTGTGCAGATATGGGATCCGTCAGCCCGCATAAGTATTTTGATATCCAAATGCTTCGAGACTGTATCTCAAAAAATCTTGTGGCTACAAGCATTAATCCCGGGAAAGAGTTTTCGTCAGGGTGGAACAATATGACAAAGGAGTTTGCACATATTGTTCAGTGAGATACAAGTCTGAAGATTGGACATGGATGAGCACAAGAGAATTTGAAGGTGATAATCTATATCCTTAGCACATCCAGGATATCATGACGGAATGACTATACGTATACGTTGTAACCTCAACTTGTATAGTTTAACGCGCTAATTTGTATATCCGTGACGTGTGCATGGGGCATTGCTCATGGACTCATGGAATAGTTCTATTTGATGAATTGGGTGTGGACCTAGGGAGTCCTGCGATATGGAGTATACTCGTTGTGCACTAGGGTAGCGTGCCGAATTAAATTGTTTAATCTAGTGATGCGATATTTCTATATCTTAAATTAAGTGTAAGTATACACTATCGTATGCAAGTAATAAAGAGACTAAATAAGTCGGATGTCGAACCCACAAGGATAATTTTTTCTTTTTAACCCATTACTAAAATTATATCTTTCTAATAATTATTCAGAAAAATAAAAATTTAAAAATGAATGTAGAAAATATAAAAATAAAAACACAATGCCCAGAGATTTAGGTGATAGCAATATAGAGAAAATCTATGATTAATACTATCCTTCAATATGATTTCAAATGATTAATCTTCTAATATTTAACTCCCTTAGTCTTTGTTATTGATCAAGACACTAATGTATTCACAAGCCTCTTCCAAGGTCATGCAAGTATACTTTAATTTACCAAATACCTATATTTCTATAGTACTTGTAATAAATTAAGATTCATTAAGATTAGGTATTATTGATCATACATGCCAATTAGGTATATTCCTATCCTAAATTAAAACTTGCATATGTAACATTGAATGTTACTCTACAATCATGCATCAAATTACCTAGGTTTAAATTGTTGGAGCTGGTGCTCACGTGCCATTCCAATATTGTATGAATATTAATTGTTAATATTTATACAATAAACATTTCGAATAAAGATTGTTAATATCATATTAATATGGTATAATGCTTGTAACATTACAGACATTGTTTGATCTGAAAGAGTTCAGATCTGGTCTAAAGGAGTTTAGATCAGAACTAATAGTTAGCAAAGCTGAGAGTTATAAATGCTAAAAGTTAGCACTGTTAAGAGTTAGCAGGTTATAAGAGTCAGCGAAGTCTAAAGAGTTAGAACCTTGTCTATAATGGGACAAAGACCTGAGAGTATACTTGTAATGATATAGTTGCAAAGAGTTGCAATAGGTGTTAAGAAATATCATTATGTAAGTATGTCTCAAAGATAATGTTCCTGATCTATAATCACTAATGCGGGTCTATCGGTGATTCACTATATATAGATTAGTGTATGTCTATATCTGACTGGTTCAGATGGTTGTTCTTAGCTGACCATGAGCTTAGAGCTTGTATAGGCATGCGGGTATCCAGTCAGGACTGGATACTGAACAGACTTATGAGGACCCCAATAGATATCCTATGACACCGTCAAAGGAAGGTCCTCTCGAGTTGAGTAGTATTCGTGGTCCTTTGACCTGAGCGCCACGGTGGTCTTGTGAGTGATCCATCATGCTTTGGTTCCACATATGTCAGAGACCTTTCATGGTCTGACCGCTATGTGTCGCTGGGTATGGTCCGATGCTCATGGAGTCCGGTGTGCGTAGATACGGGATCCGTCAGCTTACGTAGGTAAGTTGTATATCCGATGCTCCGAGATTGTATTTCATAAAGTCTTGTGGCCACAAGCATAAACCCGGGAAAAGAGTTTCCCATAGGGTTAAACAATATAGCAAAAGTGTTTGCGTATATTGTTTATAGAGATACGAATCTGGAGATAAGTTTATGGATGAGCAAATGGGGATTTGACGGTGCTGATCTATATCCCCGCACATCTAGGATATAAATGATGGAAGGATTATACGTATACGTTATGACCTCAACTTGTATGGTCTGACACGCTGATTTGTAATATTCGTAACGTGTGCGTGGGGCATCGATTACGGATTAATGGAACAGTTCCATTTGACAAATCGGGTGTAGACCTAGTGAGTCCCAATATGAAATGTACTCTTTGAGCACTTGGGCAGTATACCGTATTGAATTGTTCAATACAGTATAATTCAGCAATTACTAAGGTTACGTTAACTAAAGTATGTGGTTAAATTGGTGGGACCCACTTTAGGTTAACTTGGTAACCAAGTAAGGATATAATAGTAATTTCACTTTATGATTATTTAATTGTTAAATAATTAAAATAAATATTTATTTATTTAATTGTTAAATAAATTAATTTAACATAACTAAGGTTAAAAGTTAACCAAGTGGTTAAGTTAGGTTAACCTTACTTAAAGGTTAAGTAAAGGTTAACCTAACCATGGTTAAGTTAGTTAACTATGGTTAAATTAATTAAATATTTATTAACTTAAAGGTTAAGTTAAAATAATCTAACTAAGGTTAAATGTTAACTAAGGTTAGGTTAAGCCAAATGAAATGCAAATGAAATTCAAATTAGTTTGGAATTAATTCATTTGTATATAAAGTGAAATGAAATTGAAAATTCAAAAAAAATTGAATTTAGTTTTTTAGGTTTTGCATTTTGGGAGCCAATTCAATTTGAGAAATTGAAATTGTTTGTTTTGTGTTTTAAGTGTTAGAACAACAAAACAAATTGAATTAATGGTTACTAAATGTAATAACTAAAAACAAGATTTGTTTTATTTATTCAAGAGTTGAATAAAAGGAAAAACAAATTTAATTAAGTTAAATGGTTTAACTTTGAAAAATGTTTAAGAGTTAAACACATATGCTGGATTAAGATGCTGCCATTCTAGACAATCAAACCCACCCTTGTTGATTGCTAGAATTGATCAAAGATTCATTTCATGGTGGACTTCAAAGAAAATTAATCCAAAGGCTTCATTGGTGATATTTCTCAATCTCGAATTTCAGATTAATCAAATGTTATTTTCTGTGTTCATTATATGTAATCTTCCGCTGTGCACATGTATGTATGAGATATGTATATTGTTTGTATGATGAACACAACCCACATGCAAGAACCCTAAGTAAATTCGCCCAACCATATAACCCAACAATTGGTATCAGAGCAATTTGTGTTGTTATGGGTGATTTTTTAGTGTTAGCTAAGTGTTGGCTAAATTGTAGGACAATTTCCGGGGCTGTTGGGGTGCATTTTAAGTGTTAAAAATGCAAACCAGTGAAAAACAGCACCTGGAACGCTGCAGCGCTAAGGTCCAGCGCGGCAGCGTTCATATGAACGCGGGAGCGCTGAGCGTATGACGCCCCAGCGCTGAAGTACCGCGGGGGCGCTGATTGTTTGGCGCCCCAGCGCTGGACAAGGGCGAGGGCGCTGTTTTTCTGGCGCCCCAGCGCGGGAAGCACTGCTTCCAGCGCGCCCGCGCTAGTAAGTCATCGCCGCAGCGCTGAGGCTTGTGAAGCCCTAGCGCGGCAGCGCTATAAGACCAGCGCCGCGGCGTTCTTACACTAAAAAAAAAAAAAAAAAAAAAAAAAAAAAAAAAAAAAAAAGAGTAAAATCTTTTTATTTTTCCGCATGTGGGGGTTTATGAGATGTAATGATAAGGGTTATTAGTTTACATGATAAACCAAGAAAATAATATTTTTTATTATTTATTTATTTTTGTAACCACAATGGGGGCCCCACTGGTGGGGGTTAGTTGTGCTTGTGCAAAAATGAATAATTGATTGAGAATAACCTCTCATGTGATGAGAGTATATAATATGAAAGCCTGTAATTAAAATCTCTCTTAATTAGATTGAAATTTATTATATTATGTGATAATATTTTAAATGGTCCGTCTTGTCAATACGGTGTGAGATGGGTCACTATGGTTTTTCCCAATATTGCTTTAGCGTGAGGGATTTGGTCGGTGTGACTTGGTCTAATGCCGGTAAAACATGAGATGAATCAAATATATGCGAACATATTATCCAATATTGCTTTAGCGTGAGGATAGTGTCAGTAACATATATTTGAGCATTGACGAGTTAATCTGAAATACAGTTACCCAATATTGCTTTAGCGTGAGGGTAATGTGTATTTAGGATCAGTAGTAAGAGTTGTATGAGATACAATTGACAAGAGTTGTATACCTGTTGGATTTATAAAGGCCAATATTGCTTTAGCGTGAGGCTGGAGTAAAACCCCAATGGGATCCACTTCCCTCTGTATAGTTTAAAATGTTATACTATCTTATCCCGTGTGAGAGGTTAAAGGGATTAAGTAAAGCAGTGGGAGGGCGTTTTTAGATTAAAAAATGTATAACAGTTATACCCATGATCTAAAACGTAATTTATTAACGATAAAGAAATGTTCTGCTACGCATCTCCTATTTTGTCTTATAGAGATAAGATGATTATCTTATAGAGATAAGATACTTGTCTTATGGAGATAAGATTGTCTTATAGAGATAAGATGAGTACGAGCAATCCGTTACTAATCTTGAACAAATACCAATAACTATAGGGTACTGAATAAAATATGTAAGACTTGCTTATGAATCTAAGAATAGTTCTAGATTCAGTAATATATGATATTACTAAACCACAGAAAGAGAAAAGTCATAATGGAAAGTGTTTCCACCGTTATAAGGTTTGAAATAGTAAATGTTACTATTCATCACACCTTGACTTAAGAAAGATTGTCTCATTAGATATCTGTTTGACCAAACATTAACATTTCATTAGCATTTGATGTTAACTCTGCAAGGGTATAAGATATCGCTTGTTATTCTCATATCTGCAATATGTTGCATGATTTGAGAAATGCTTGATTACTAAGAAATGAGAAGTTCAGCTTCACGTAGGTAATAGAGATTTCCTGAACGTGGTAGCCGTTAAGACTTCACAGTTACTTCTTATTTCTAGTAACAGCATTAATGTTGTAAATTACTATTACGTGCCAAACATTATTAGGTAAATCATATCACTCCCTGTAGTTGACAGAGAGGGTTATCATAAAAATATTGGAAATAGTTCCTTGTGATAATGATAATGATTTACTAACTGAATGTCAGTTAATGAATGGTTGTTATATCTTATATACAACAGGAAATGTTATAAGTATAGAGGTGAACAGAATATATAGTATTTCAGCAACTTAAATAATAATGAATAGTGGTATGTATAAGATTAGGTCATGTAGTCGTGAGACGACTATCCTAGCTGGTTAAGGATGGTCAGATATTTGATCTGACTATAGTACATTGACTAGTTTATGAATTATGAATTCAAAAGAATATGGCCGAATCTTTATGTAGGTGTAAGACGCCAAACCACTGGTTTATTGGATCTGGTACATATAGATGTATTTAGTCCAATAAATCTTACTGTAATAAATGATTTCGATACTTCATTGTCTTTATAGTGATTGTCGCTATATAGACATGTGTTTCTCGGAAACGCAAGTCAGAATAATTTCGAAGTGTTCAGAATGTTCTGACAATGAAAGTAAAGAAACAAACCCTTATGTATATTGAGTGCTTTCGATTAGATCGAAGTAATTTATACATAATCAGTGAATTCATAAATTATTTAAAGAGAATATGATTCTCTCTCAGCATAGTCCTCCAGATACTCCTCAACATAAAGATGTTTAGGAAATGAGGAATCGGACTATATTAGATACAGTCTGATTGATATTGAGAATCGCTGATCATCTAAAAATATCTATGAGGTTATACTTTAGCATCTGCTACTCACTTATTAAATAATTCCATAATCGTTCCTACTACTTTATATGAGATATAGACTAAATAGGAAATGAGTCTTAAGTATGTTAAGAATTAGTGTTATTCTGTTTTCATAAGAGTTATGCAACAGAATAAACTTGTATCCAACGGTACAAGTATCGGTTCATTTAGTATCTCAAGTGTATAATGGGATACCACTTCTATAATACAGATGAACGAAATATGTTCGTTTCTCATAATGTCACATTTCTAGAGAAATAGTTTCTCATGAATTGTGGAGATTATAGAAAGATTGAACTTGATGAAGTCAATCCAAAAAATTAGATGAACCAACGATGGAGTTTTAATTTCAATGAGTGAAATACCTTTAACACACTAAGTTCATAAGTCCAAAAGGATATCAAGGCCATCATTTAGGTATGTTTGATACTTGAATGTACCCTTGATATTTTCTTAGTTGAAGAAATGGATCCTTTAACTTATGGAGAGACGATGTTTGACATCGATTCGGAAAAATAAAAAGATATCATAAAATTTGAAATTGACTCAACGCATGACAATTAAGTCTAAGACTTAGTTGAGCTTCCTGTAGAAATTGTTTCTATCAGCAGTAAATCAGTTTACGCAGCGGAAGCAGTGTGGGCCCTATCTGAAGGAATGGTCCTTCATGGCCTGACTAATGTTGAAAGGTTACACTCACAGATCTAGGATCTATAATGAGGAAACCTTTTTCATCAGTAACCATGCTAAAGTCAATTTAGATTTTGTTGATGACAAGATACCATAAAATTCGAATTTGACTCTAAGTATGACAATTAAGTCTAGCACTTAGTTGTGCTTCCTGTAGAAACTGTTTCTATCAGCAGTAAATCAGTTTATGCAGAGGAAGCAATGTGGGCCCTATTTGAAGGAATGGTCCTTCATGGCCTGACTAATGTTGAAAGGTTACACTCAGAGATCTAGGATCAATAATGAGGAAACCTTTTTCATCAGTAACCATACTAAAGTCAATTTGGATTATGTTGGCTATTGCTGCATATTATGATAATGAGGACTGGCTTATAAATGTAAATAAGGTGTTCTGGGAAGTATATCTCCAACAAGAGATATGCAGAGAACAACTTGATGTTTTTGCATCCAAGCCTAACTTCTAGTATAATGTGCAAACTGAGGAAGTCCATTTATGGACTTAAGTAGATTTTTCCAAAGGTGGAATCTTTGTTTATATGATGAAATCAGAAAGTCTGGTTTTATCAGGAATAAAGAGGAAGCGTGTGTGTTCAGAAAGGGCAGTGGGAGTATAATTATCTTTTTAGTTCTCTAAAGTGGAAAGTATATACTCAATATTGGAAACGATGATTGGAGTATAGCAAGTAAATCAGATAAGTGTTATCTGTGTAAAGAACTTCTTCATAAAAGATTTGAGAGAGACTTCCTATATACTAGGTATAAAGCTTTATGGAGATATAGCTAGGAAGCTAATAAGACTCTCTCAAACTTCGTATATAGAATAAGTCCAAGAAAAGGTACAACTTCATTGACTGTGAGACAGTTAAAGTCCCTTTTAGAAGTGGCATTCATCTTTCTTAGAGGAAGTGTCCTCGGGAAGAAGATGAGAGAGTTAGAGTGTCTAACGTCTCAGATGCATTAGCTAGAAATAGATTAATGCATACCGTTTAATGTACGAAATCTGGATTAAGATGGTTGTAAGTGTTACAAGCTAGTACTTATTAAATCTAGATCATAACCATTTAATGGTTGTGAAACATATCTATATATACTTGAGAAGTATATAGGATAAGTTTATATAATATGGAGAAATGTTTCTTACAAAAGAAGGGATACACATATTCAGACTTACATCTGATCTGAATGGTAGAAAGTCTACATCTAGTTATGTGTTTCTCTTTATCAGTACCGGAGCTAGTTAAATGTGTGTTAGTAAAAGTCCACAGGTAATTCTGCCTTGGAGGTAGAATATGTTGCGGCTTGAGAAGTCAGCAAAGAAAGTACTATGGATATTCAAAATTAATTGCAGAGCTTTGAATAGTTCCAAGCTCAGTGGATCATATCCCACTATATTGCAAAATAACGGTAATTGCTTAAGCCGAGAAGCCATAAGGCACACCAGTATTCTAATCATGTGAACTCTGAAAATCACATAATTAGAAAGTTCTTGGCAGCAAGAGTTGTAATAAAATCTAGGGAATAATCCTTAGATGTAGCGAACCCCCCTAAGCCTAAACTCCTATAGTGTTTGAGAAACACGTGGAGTGTATTGGTATGAGATACCAGTACGTATGGCACTGAAGCAAGTGGGAGTTTGTTGGAGCTGGTGCTCACGTGCCATTCCAATATTGTATGAATATTAATTGTTAATATTTATACAATAAACATTTCGAATAAAGATTGTTAATATCATATTAATATGGTATAATGCTTGTAACATTACAGACATTGTTTGATCTGAAAGAGTTCAGATCTGGTCTAAAGGAGTTTAGATCAGAACTAATAGTTAGCAAAGCTGAGAGTTATAAATGCTAAAAGTTAGCACTGTTAAGAGTTAGCAGGTTATAAGAGTCAGCGAAGTCTAAAGAGTTAGAACCTTGTCTATAATGGGACAAAGACCTGAGAGTATACTTGTAATGATATAGTTGCAAAGAGTTGCAATAGGTGTTAAGAAATATCATTATGTAAGTATGTCTCAAAGATAATGTTCCTGATCTATAATCACTAATGCGGGTCTATCGGTGATTCACTATATATAGATTAGTGTATGTCTATATCTGACTGGTTCAGATGGTTGTTCTTAGCTGACCATGAGCTTAGAGCTTGTATAGGCATGCGGGTATCCAGTCAGGACTGGATACTGAACAGACTTATGAGGACCCCAATAGATATCCTATGACACCGTCAAAGGAAGGTCCTCTCGAGTTGAGTAGTATTCGTGGTCCTTTGACCTGAGCGCCACGGTGGTCTTGTGAGTGATCCATCATGCTTTGGTTCCACATATGTCAGAGACCTTTCATGGTCTGACCGCTATGTGTCGCTGGGTATGGTCCGATGCTCATGGAGTCCGGTGTGCGTAGATACGGGATCCGTCAGCTTACGTAGGTAAGTTGTATATCCGATGCTCCGAGATTGTATTTCATAAAGTCTTGTGGCCACAAGCATAAACCCGGGAAAAGAGTTTCCCATAGGGTTAAACAATATAGCAAAAGTGTTTGCGTATATTGTTTATAGAGATACGAATCTGGAGATAAGTTTATGGATGAGCAAATGGGGATTTGACGGTGCTGATCTATATCCCCGCACATCTAGGATATAAATGATGGAAGGATTATACGTATACGTTATGACCTCAACTTGTATGGTCTGACACGCTGATTTGTAATATTCGTAACGTGTGCGTGGGGCATCGATTACGGATTAATGGAACAGTTCCATTTGACAAATCGGGTGTAGACCTAGTGAGTCCCAATATGAAATGTACTCTTTGAGCACTTGGGCAGTATACCGTATTGAATTGTTCAATACAGTATAATTCAGCAATTACTAAGGTTACGTTAACTAAAGTATGTGGTTAAATTGGTGGGACCCACTTTAGGTTAACTTGGTAACCAAGTAAGGATATAATAGTAATTTCACTTTATGATTATTTAATTGTTAAATAATTAAAATAAATATTTATTTATTTAATTGTTAAATAAATTAATTTAACATAACTAAGGTTAAAAGTTAACCAAGTGGTTAAGTTAAGTTAACCTTACTTAAAGGTTAAGTAAAGGTTAACCTAACCATGGTTAAGTTAGTTAACTATGGTTAAATTAATTAAATATTTATTAACTTAAAGGTTAAGTTAAAATAATCTAACTAAGGTTAAATGTTAACTAAGGTTAGGTTAAGCCAAATGAAATGCAAATGAAATTCAAATTAGTTTGGAATTAATTCATTTGTATATAAAGTGAAATGAAATTGAAAATTCAAAAAAAATTGAATTTAGTTTTTTAGGTTTTGCATTTTGGGAGCCAATTCAATTTGAGAAATTGAAATTGTTTGTTTTGTGTTTTAAGTGTTAGAACAACAAAACAAATTGAATTAATGGTTACTAAATGTAATAACTAAAAACAAGATTTGTTTTATTTATTCAAGAGTTGAATAAAAGGAAAAACAAATTTAATTAAGTTAAATGGTTTAACTTTGAAAAATGTTTAAGAGTTAAACACATATGCTGGATTAAGATGCTGCCATTCTAGACAATCAAACCCACCCTTGTTGATTGCTAGAATTGATCAAAGATTCATTTCATGGTGGACTTCAAAGAAAATTAATCCAAAGGCTTCATTGGTGATATTTCTCAATCTCGAATTTCAGATTAATCAAATGTTATTTTCTGTGTTCATTATATGTAATCTTCCGCTGTGCACATGTATGTATGAGATATGTATATTGTTTGTATGATGAACACAACCCACATGCAAGAACCCTAAGTAAATTCGCCCAACCATATAACCCAACATAAATATTATGATTCCTCTTCCAAGTTTATCAATAATATTACCAACGCATTCACCATATATTGGCCATATATATTGAAGCATTAAGATCAAATAATTTAAATATCAAAGAACTAAGTTTATTAAATATTCGAAAGATATGGCAATTAAGCACACATATTGAGTTCAAGTATTAACCCTTGAAAATAAGTTTAGGTTATGGCTACAAGAGAACAGCAATAAAAATAATAATAAATCATGATACAATCAATAGCAAACCGAATAGGCATCAAATTGCTCTTAATTGCGCTACCTACGAACTCTTAATGTCGAAGAACGCCTTGAATCTCTCTCTAAAGTTGCTTTAATTAAACTCCTATTACTCTCCACGACTCGTGCTCTGTATTTTTTGTATTCTTGAATTTCTCTAGGTTGTTCTTGAATTCTTCTTAAAGTTTGGGAACTAGTGGGTTTTTATAGGGATTGATATGTGTTTGAAAATCTCAATTCTCGTCGGACTAGGACTCGCGCTACCGCTGGGGCGCTATGCAGTTGTCGCTGGGGCGACACGAGAAAAAGGCTTTCCCGTTGGAGCAGTGGGATGATGGCGCTAGGGCTCTGTTCCGTTGCTGGCGCAGTGACTGTTTGGCGCTGGGGCGCCAGATTCGACTTAAACAGATCATTTTTTTTATTTTCATCACTATTCCAGCGCTAGGGCGGTAATACTCGTGGCGCTGAGGTGATGGACACATACTTTGAAAACTTTGTATTTTAGTCCCTGTTTTTGCTCAAGTCCCTATAAATAATAATAATGCACATAAATAGCTATCTATTCTCATAAAATCATAAAATATTAATAATAAAAACATGAAAAAATATATGACAAATTTGCCTTTATCATCCAGTAATATCCAACACAACTACGGGAATGCGTGCGTGTGTGTATTTAAGTATTAAATACAATAATTAGTCAATAATAGTTATTTATTAATTGTATAATGACACGTGACATATTGTGGACCCTCGATTGAGTTTACTCAAGTATGAAATTTAATGAGACCCACTAAAGATATACTTGGTAACTATTTATGAGGGGTAAAATAGTTATTTTAGACTTTAATTATTTAATTGTTAAATAATCAAACTATCTCTTTATTATATATTATTATATTATATATTATTATTTTATTTAATGGTGACATATAGTTGTCAACCATTATTTATTTTATATATTATTTTATTAATATTATATTATTATTTTAATATATATATATATGAGATAAGTGTGTGAAAATGTGAAAAGTGCAGTGTGTGTTTTTGGGCGAGAGAAATGGAGAAAATGAAATGGAAATGAAATGTTTTCATGGTGCCGCAAAAAGAAAAAAAAAGAGAGAAAAATGAAATTGTTCTCTATGGTATCAAAAGAAGCAATTGTGAATTGCTTCAATCTCTATTTCTTATCATTTTAGAGAAAATGATAAATACACACTACCGACCATTTTGAAATTAAGAGTTAATCCCTTGCTGGAGTTCCTATTAAATTCTTATCATCGACATAAATTACTATGATAGCAAATTTAGATTCTAACTTATTAATGAATACAAAAAGACAAATAGAATCATTAATATATCTTTTTTTTATCAAGTGCTTATTGAGTCGACTATATCACATGCGTTTAGATTACTTTAACTCATACATATATTTTTGTAACTTTATAGAATATAATTTGCAATGCGGTGGTTAAAATGCTATAAGCAAACCTTTCATATTTTTTTTTAAATATAAATATCAATATTAAGTAACCCATATAAATAAGCTTTCATCACATCCATAGGAAGTATGTTAAGTTTTTCTAATACAACCAAAGTGATCAAGAACTGAAACATAATGGCATCAACTGTAGGAGAATAAGCTTTTTCATAATCAACACTAGTTCTTTATTTGTTCTGGAATCCTTCTTAGAGAATTCATGTACCTATCATCAACTACATCATTTGACTTTTTTTTAAAACTTAGATTCCTTAATGGTCTCTTACTGTTGTCATCTATATTAGACTATAACCTAACACTATTTATATCATCATCACTTAATGTTTCAACATCAACCTGATATGCATGCATCTCTTTTTTCATAGTTGCATTCACTTGAACGCCATATAATACATCATCATCTTCAACAACCCCCTCACTAAGCACATTACACCAAGTTAAGGCCCCACCACCCACATTGGTAGGTTTTACTTCAAATGTACTTACAACATACTAGCCTTATTAAATCACATTCAACATTTGCACATATTACACACTACCTATCACCTAATTCTTCTTCCTTATGAGTAATACCATATTCACTAAATTCATACACATTGTCTTCATTAGAGTTAATTAAGAAATCATAAACATTTTAAAACTCTTCTTTATCAATATTAAAATAGTATAGCCTTTTCACCCAATTTACCTAGCAACTGAAATATAGCTTGCAACTCATTATTGTTGGCAATCTTTCTCTTATCATGCTCACTAGGAAGAATTACACATAATGTAAAGGCATGGCAGCTATGTTTAATCCTTCAATTTTTGTGTTAACTCATTCAAATTAATGGATTTGTGATTAAAAAAACCAAGATCAAACTCATCCCCAAGAACAGTAAGAATAACTTTAAGTGGATGCATAATATAAGCTGTCAAGTATTAAAAAAATAAAATAAAATTCTTTAACATATCATAATGCATATATAATTCATAGAACAAAATTGTAACAGAGTACTTATAATGTCTTTAGATAAACAAATGACAAAAATGAAGCATCAATAGCTATTTTCCCATTGAAAGGCATTTGCACTTACAAAGTGCTACATAATTATTGCATTTTCATATTAGATAAATTACACAAACAACTAATAGCAAGGAATCATAACCAGCTGTTGCCATTCAAGGCCAATCTTATATATTGCAACAACATCATAAATTCATTTTTGTAGCACATAAATTTCATAAACAGTGACAACAACAATATTATGCACAAAAAAAAAAAATACAATATTTGATCCAAAAAGTAACTAAACAAGAATAAAATATTACTATCATACCTTCCCCTTCTCAATAGCTTAATGATACTCATAAAATAGAGTGCTTGTTAGAGTAACACTTCTCAACACATACACATATGATAAAACTATAGCTACCAATTTGTAGAGGGTTGATTTGAGGCTTCTCTTTTTATGTTTTGCCACTAACTCTCACCCAACAGTCATCGTTATTAAGTTTGAGTACTGTTTCATCTCTAAGCTTTACAAGAAAAGTGTGTTGTGATGGGACTAAGGGGTGTTGCTGACATTTGAGACTAATTTGATTGATTTTGAATTTAATTTAAACTGTTCATGGAGTACTATTATTGAATTGCCCTTGATTTTGTCAATTTCAAAGATGGCTATTAAGAGAGAGGGGTACTTGTTGCCAATTTCAGCATCTTTTGATTGAAGCTGCCAAATAGGGAAAGTTCTGGGGAGGAAAATACAAATAGCCTAATTATTAATTACTAAATACAATGTCATGTCAATATGGCTCACAACTTCACAATACAAAATTATCTTGCCATGAAGTATGAACCAACCAAAAAGAATAAAGACCTAATGACCAATATCCACAAACCATAGTTGCCAATGCCAAATAAAGAATGAGCCCCCATCTAACTCCACTCCATTTATCAATTCTCTTTTTAAGGCTTTAAGCTTCCTAAAAAAAGTAATAAAAAAAACCCAAAATCTATCTAAAGCGTAATTTTGACAGGTTATTTAATTAAATATTCTAAAATACTTTATAATTTACATTCCACTCAACTATAATTACATATATATCCCAAAAGAAGGTGAGCAATAACCATAATGCCCTTTAACAAATCTCAAATAAATTTTTTTGAAAGGACTACAATAGCCTTCTGTTATATTTTTGTTTTGTCATATTCTTTTTTTTTTTATCTTATTACTCTATATTTTTACTTTGTCTTCTTCTAAATTATTAAAAAGCATTATCTTTTTTTTTTCTTGACACAAATAAAAAGAGCTTTTCCATATAAAATCCATAATAAAAATTGTAATAAGATTAAGGAGAAACTTATAAGGTTGAAGAGAGACTAGGCATTTGTGATAAAGTTGAAGAGAATCGAAAAGAGGTAAGAATCGATTTCTTTTTATGGTATTTTAACATGTTAATGAAAGAAACCTTTTTTTTTGTTTTAAAATCAAAGCCATATTTAACAAATGTAAATGTTCTCATTATGATATATTTATGTTATTTTCATATAAATCACTAATGCTTCAACTCCAATTTATTAATCTAGTTTATAAGTGTGGTATTATTTTTGCACTTTGATTGTTGTTCTTAAATTTTGTTACAAGTCTTCATGTAACATGGTCATGTAAGAGTAATGTAGCAGAATTGTAATGTCACCTAAGTCAATATAGTAAATTGTGTTATTGTAGAAGACTTTACATACATGATTTTGTAAGAGTCTTGTATAGTCGTGTACTTTCAATTAGGTCAATGACTATTTTTTTATTTATTTACAAGACTTAACATTATATAGTCTTCTACGAGTCTTATACTATCACCTAAGCCAGTCTAATATATATCATTTTGTACCAGCCTTTGCATACATGGTCTTGTAGGAGTCTTGTACTATTACCTAAGTCATTGTAATGCATTATAATTTTTACAAACTCTATATGTATATGGTATTTTAAGAGTCATATAACAATATTATTTTGTACTTATGTGAAGACTTACTGTAACATAGGCTCATATTTTATGCAGGATTATTGTGTCATCGTTAACAATAATTTGTTAAATAATAATAATATGAAAATAGAAGCTTTTACAAGTTCTATGAAAAGAGTACTATAGGAATTAAAGTTTCACGATTAACAAAGTTATGACCAACTTGTTCAAGAAGTTGTTATTGTCATTAGCCTTAATCTTTCACAATGTGATATCACTTTAACATGGTAAACACAATGAACTATATCTTCATATGAAAATTTTGACAGATGGCATATAAATTTTTTCTTAGATGAGATTGCAAGTAAGATTAGCAACCCTTTATGTGTCACAATAAATCCTAAAGTTATTCTCATAATGGATCCTAAAGTTATTTGCACAATAAATAATGGTGATTTAGGTAAGGAGAGGAGCCCAATAATAGATGAATGCAAATATTTGCAAGTTGGTAGAAGAGAAAATTTACAAGTAAGTGTTAATAAGTTGCTTGTAGAAAATAAAGTAGACCATGCTTTGGTGCTTGACATGTAAGGCAATTTAAGCCTGATCCAATGGACATCAATATTGTTTTTTATGACATGTATCACCATTGGTCAATGTATCACCAAAATTGAATAATCTTCTTTCAAGTGGTAGTCCATTGCATCTATAAAAAGTTACATACTTGTAATGAAGTTGCTTACAAGTTCTTTTGCAATTCACACATATGATTCAACTACCATCACTAATAATCTCACATATGAAGAAGTTGATAGTACAATGAAGATCTTGTGGTAAAATAAATTTTTGATTCAAAAAAATAATTACAAGTAATACTCAATTTAATAGCTGTTAGGCAACACTTTCAGTATAAAACACCAAAGTTTGGCATGGATATTCTAGTTATTGTTTGCATCAATAATAATTGCAAATGACATCTCTGAGCAAATGTCACGCCCCAAACCCAAAAGATCTGACACACGACATCACTTACATTCATTCAAAAATGTGCACTTATAAATAATATTACACAAAAATTCAAACTTTAATTCAACATAGGAATCCTTAACAAGTTGCTAGTAAGTTCAACACTAAAAAGAATCAACTCATAATCTAACATATACACATAATCCTCTATTGAACATATTTAAACATTCATTTCAATTTCTTTCAGAATTATAGCAATTGAATTATAACTGGGACAATTATTAAACCGGAGATACGCAGAGTTTTCTCAGAGATTAACACTCTACTACGTCACCAGTAGTAACTTTGTTACCGGGAGCTCAGAATATATTCATTGTAAATTCTTACTTAAAATCATCCAATAACCACACTTTATGAAACTTAAACCAAATCCAATCCACACACAATAAAATAATACATAACTATTTATTCAATAGGGACAAATCAAATATCATATCCCACGTGTCCCCAAATGAAACACTCAGCAACCTAGCAACTTAGGGAACCCAAGAAACAGCAGAAGCCTTGCCAAATCCGCTAAGCACACATGTACCTTATTTACCTAAAATCACCATAAACAATAATGAGTATAAAACTCAGTAAGCATACTAGTTTTTCATATATCAAATACAATTACATATATGTACACAATGCATATGTATGATATGCTATGATAAATCAAAATCATAATCTTATCAAATCACATGTCATGTAAACGCTTACACATTCTTTCAAAACATATAATAGGAATACCATCACTCAACTACTACTTAGTAGGACTTACATATCACATATCACATAATGAGCCAAATGTTACTCGTAGGTGACATACCGTATGAGAGGAATAGTACAAGTGAGGTTTTTAAATCACACATATATAATGCTCATACCCGAAGGTAAAAGCCAAACCCTCACCCTGATCATCGGTGAGTCCTCTCACATGTACCAATACGCCACCACACGAATGTGATGACTCACTCTTCCTTTAGGTACCAATAGGATCCTCCCTACATACGGAACACATAACATATACCAATCCCAAAGGAAAGGCTACGCATAAAGGTTCCACAAATCACATAAAATTCCTACTAAGTTAACAGTGAGTTCAAGTACCCTCAAAACACAAAATATTTCTCATAGACATATTACACTTCAAAAGTTTTCTTTGTTAAACACATTTCATTTTAAAAGCTCACTTTCAAAAACACATATATGTCATGTATGTCCATGCTCACATTCATAAATACATATCTTTACATTTCATATCAAAATATACTTTGACATAACATAAACATATTCCTAACCCCATTTACAAAATCATACAAAACAATTACTATGTTTATTATGATTTCAGTAAAAAGTCTAGTATACTTACCTCTTAGCACTTACAGCTACAAGGCTTAAATCTCCTTAACCTATCAATGGAGATCAATCCTTTCATAAGCGTCACAATTCACACAAAATACTTTAAATAGCTTACAAAATTATACACAATGCATTTATCACATCAAATTGGTCTAAATACTTGGTTTTTTAAAACCTGTCATTCTGACCACCTACACTTAACAAAATTTTCTAATACATCAAATGATGTCCAATTACTCCAAAATCAGAATATATCATTCTTGACTCATATATCCTTCTTATATATAAATATTATAACAAAATTCCTACACAATCCATTCCATACACACCATCGAATCCAAACTACTAACCTGACAGGATCAAGATACTTATTGAACAGTATTCAATCTCCTAATTTTATAAACTCATATACTAACTCAAAAATTATAAAACTACCAAAATAATACTTTTGACACATATCCAAATTCATGATAAATATTTCACTGCAAAATAACTGCCAAACATATTTTAAAACTATTTTATTCTATAGCTTTAAAAATCTGTTAATCAAATACTGCAATGAGCTGATACACTTTAGAAAATCATAACACTCCAACCACATTGATCTAAATTCTAAATTCCGAGTATATCATATTAGACATATAAACTTATCATATTCCATAAATATGTAATTTTTGAAGATCATTCCGTAGGAACAAAATATTTGTCACTGTATCATACTCTTTACACAGGAAATTTCCATAATTTTAGGGTTATTTTGGTAATTTCACAACAAATTCAATTTCTGGAATTTTGAATCGATTCAAAGTCTCAGATGATTCTAAACATGTCTAATTGCATATACTCAAAATTATAAACCTGAATCGAATCACAATAATTTATAAAATTACTGGATCAAGAGACTATCAAGCAGAAATTCCACAATTCATCATGATTTATCAAGTTATCATATAGATCGTCATCAATTCTCATAAGATCTTACGAAATACACATCAAATCGTCAATTATACATATTTCTAGAAATCAAAACTTAAGGAATTAACTTAATTAATACCAATAAATTGAGAAATAGGTGTGATATACCTCTTAAAATTCAAAATTTCAATTGCTTCTTCTTTTTCTTTTCTTTCTCTCCTCTCTATTTCTTTCTTCTCTCTCTCTAAAGGGATAGCTTGACCCAAAAATGAGCAAATTAGGGTTTCAAAAGTGTATTTTTATACTAAGAGGCAAATTTTTAGTATTTATGAATTTGCCCCCAAAACTTTCAAAGTATTACAATTTGGTCCCTAAAATAAATCTAAAGTCTTACAAATAAACCCAATACTAATAATATGTCCTTAACTTATAAAAACACTACTAATAACAATATAAAAATTAAGGATCACCCACATACAAATAAAATATATATATTTATATATATATATATAAATACATATTCTTACCGGTTGTAGATACTGGTTACTACAGCAAAGAAGGTTAAAAATTCTAACATGCTTTAAATTAGAAAGTTCCACAATATCTACACTTGTTCCTTTAATGTTCATGATAGAGTTAATCGTCAAGCTTCATCCAATCTAATCGCACATCAAATTAAGTATAAGTACAAATGGTCATCATCTTTATATAAAGTTGCCAATATAAGAGAAGATTTACAAATACAATATGGTTATGAGATTAGTTACATGAAATATTCTAGAGCGAGAGAATATGCAATAAAGTTAGTAAGAGAATCAACAAAAGACTCGTTCAAGTTATTATCATATTATATAGATGGATTCAAGAAAAAGAATCCAAGCATTTGCACTTTCTTAGAATTGGATGATGACCGTAGCTTCAAATATTTCTTCATATCATTGGGGACATGTATTCGAGGATTTACACTTTAATTAGGTTATGATGGTCAAGTGAAACAATCATTATCCTGATCTTCTTAAAAGATAAAAAGACAAAAAGATGGTCAATAAGCTCAATCCATGGTGTATGATGATTGTCTTACTAATAGATATTGACTCAAGTAATCCATGCATTTGTTTTTGTTATTTAAACATTTGTTTGCTTAAGTTTTGTTGTGCTGTCAACATTGTCACTTTTTAATATGTATGATGCTTTTAGTTATTCTTTTTACATTAACGTATTGGACATTGTTACTTTAATTATGTAAAAGCCACTGTCATTTTATGATGTGGATTAATAAATGTTAAATGTATTGTTGAGTGCATACTAATTATGTCTTTCTATAACAATTGAAGCATTATAAGAGTTATGTTATAGCTAAGACTTTACTTGGTGTTGTGTTGTAAGAGTGTTGTATATGTCGTTCAAGAACACAATTTCCTTGGTATGCATTCTATTTTTTTTAGATGACTTCTTTTGTATATTTTTATGATACGAAGTTGATAGTATCAAACTCTAATACACTATAAATAACCATCTAAACAAATTCTTGTAAAAAGAAAAACGACTGAGTGTGTCAAAAATTAAAAGTACAAGACCCTTATAGAACTTTACAAGACTCTTAAAGAACTTTATAAGACTCTTATAGAACTTTACAAGACTCTTATAGAACTTTATAAGACTCTTATAGAACTTTACAAGACTATAGAATCAAGTCTTTTAAAAAAATTTGATAGTACAAGACTACAAGACTTTATGAAATAAAGTCTTGTAAAAAGAAAAAAGCAGCATCAATGCATGGAAAAGATTTCAGTATAAGACCTGTACAGACTATATAAGACTTTTAAAAATAAAATATTGTATACTTTTAACAATACAAGACCTTACAAGATTATACAAGACTTTGTTTGAATATATTGAGAATGGTTAAAAGATTTTTATTTTCTAATAAATGTTTGCTTAGTTAAGAAGATTGAGAGCTCAACTTGAATCCGCGGTATATGGGTTCATGATTGTTAAGTTGGTGCGTAGACTTAGAGTGTATAGCTACACTAAAATAAAATCATAAACAATTTAATATTCACTTAATCTGTCAATAACATTAGCATGTATGAAAACATACAAATAGCCTAACACTAAAGATCGATTAGGTTAAAAACAAAAATCAAAATTGCATATATATGTGATAAATGTATATTTACAATCTAGAAATTCATCCTCATACTTTTTTCTCTTTCTTTCTTCAATCATTAGTGAAAAAATATAAAACAATCTAAAACAAGATGCTTTGGGTGCTTGTGTACATTGTATGTAAACAACATGGCCATTGATTAACATCTCTAAGTAACACAACACAAACACACCACAATCTCTATTGTATTGATTAATATAATAAGTATATTAAATCAATGATATAAGTAAAACAATTAAAAAAAACACAATTAAAAAGTAGATTGTATATTAAACAGTTTGGTGTGGAGCATTTAATGCTTGAACAGCCCTCCAAGAATGATATAGATCAAAATCCCAAAACTTAAGCTATGAATCATACCATTATATCTCTTTAAGTATAAAAGGCACTACTATAATAAATGGTTGCATCTTAATGAAAAAATCAGCATTGTTTATAATTTCCCTTTCCGACTCATATATTGTTATGGTCTTTTGTAGAAGGTCAAACTTGTTCAGTACCCACTGCATATTCATGACATTAATGGGAACATATACCTATATACGTATTGTTATTATTAATATATTGTAGATAGTGTTTACATGTCATTCCATTGTGTATGAATATTTATTAATATTTATACAATATATATTTTAATAAATCGTTAACTTATTTATATGGTACTAAGCTTGTTAATTTTCAGATATTGTATATCTAAAGGAGTTTAGATCTGATTTAAAAGTGTTTAAGTCAGTATTAAGAGTTAATAATTCTAAAAGTTAGAACTTTATTTGAATTGGGACAAAGACTCTAGAATATAATAGTAATGACAAAGTTACAAAGAGATACAAATGGTGCTAAGAAATGTCAATATGCAATATGTTTTAAAAAATATTGTTCCTGGTCTATGGTTATTGATACAGGTCAATTGATATACCTTTTTGATCAATGTATGCCTATATCTGGATTGTCTAGACGGTTAGTCTTAGCAGACCGTGAGCTTAGTGGAAGCTCATATAAATATGTAGGTATTCAGTAAAAACTAGGTACTGAACAGACTCACGAATACCACTAATAAACATCCCATAAAGCCATAAATAAAATGTCTTCTCGAGTTGAGTAGTATTTGTGGTCCTTTGACCTGAATGCCACGATGGACTTGTGAGTGATTCACTATACTTTCATACATATTAGAGACCTTTTATAGTCTAACCTCTGGGTGTCGTTAGGTATGGTTCGATGCTCGTAGAATCTGGTGTGCATAGATATGGGATCCGTCAGCTTATATGGGTGAGTTTTATATCTTGATGCTCCGAGATTGTATTTCTAAAAGTCTTGTGGCTACAAGCATATACCTCAGAAAAGAGTTTCTATAAGGTAAAACAATATCACAAAAGTTTTTGTGGATATTGTTTATAGAAATACAAATTTGGGAATAAGTTTATAGTCGAGCAAAGAGAGATTTGACAGTGAAAATCTATGTCTTTACACTTCTAGGATATAGGTAGAGGGATTATACCGATATGTTTTAACCTTAACTTGTATGATTCAATGCGTCATTTTTGTTGTATTCGTAGCATATATATGAGACGGTATTCACGAACTGTTAGAAAGATTTTATAAGACAAATAAGTGTGAACCTAGAGAGTCTCACAATAAGATCTATACTCATTGAGCATTGAGGTAGCAGACTGGGTGGAATAGTTCGATCTGAAAAAATTATCAAAAGCAAGATTTATTTCATGATCTCTTGGGACGCATACTTATCAAAGCTTAAGTGTTAAGCTTATTATTAATTAAAGTTAACAAAAGATGTTAACTTAAAAATTAATAACAAGTGGCATATAATATGCCTAATTAATAGACACTTATTGATGAGCATAAGTTAAATATATAAAATGCAAACTATTTTCATTTTGGATAGATATATTCATTTGGCTAATGCAAGAAGAAAAGTGAAGAAAATTTCTTCATTTTTCTTAAGTCACCAAACCAAGTAAGAGAGACAAGGGTTTAAGTGTTAAGCAATAATCCAGCAAAAATTAAGTTTTCATTCTAGCAATTTGATTCCACCCATATCAATTGTTAGAATTGTTCGCAAAAGCACTTCAGGGTGAAACCCTGCAGATTTGAAACTGCACTGACGGTCTTCAAATATATAATTTTTATTATTGTAATATAACTTATTTTCAGAGTCTAATTGTTGAAATAAAATTTACGTTTCCGTTGTATGTGTGTGTGACACACATTTAACATTTCAATAATCACGTGCACACAATAAACACCCACATAATATACACTAGATAATTGAAATGAATATGTAAAGAACTAACCTTAGAGACTTTTATTCATGAAAGCACGTTTTTGAGTCTTTTCCCTAATGCATATATAATTTATGACTCTTCTGCCATATTTCCCCAAAGTTTCTCAGGATTTTTTGTTGTAAATGGCAAGCTTTTCTCGAATATATTGCTGAAAACATATGGCTATATGTAAGTAAAACCTTAAATAAAATGCAAATTACATTATTAATTGTAAGGAAATTCTTACTTGGAAATAAATATCCATGGTTGCATAAGTAAGATGGTGGCCTTTGAAATGTTGCACCAAATGGCATGACATCTACAATTTATATATTGAAAAATTCAAAAAAAAGGTCCATACAATTAGTCATAAGTTAAAGTCTTATAAATATAACTTGCAACTCATCTGAAAAGATTATAATGAACACTAAAGAATGGATATCCACTAACCCACAACTTAGTACAAGAAGTACACCTAATCCACTAAATCAATTAACTCTAATTAATAACAAAAAAAGAAAAAAAAAACATGTAATGACTAAGATGGATTTGAAATTTTCAAAGACAACAGTGACAATATAATGAGAGAGAAATAGAGATTATGAAAACAAACAAATACATACAAATACTATCTCAAAATTGAAGCAATTGTCAAAAGGCAAAGTCTAACATAAAGCATCTTGTTCTCTAACAAGCATATACTTAGAGATTCAACATAAAATATACCTTACAATCACATGTAATAAACTTAATTTATACGATGATCAAAAGGCATCAAGAATTTATTCAAATAGAGGCATAATAGTAAAGAAAACAGTTCTTCATGCACAACTTACCATTGTTTATACATAGTTTCTCTAGACGTAAGATATAACTATTGATATTGACTTTCAATCACATAAAGCAAAGAGATATAAGGAATCAGACAACCACAATCTTTTTCCATATGACACAAGATGCAAATAATCAAATTCTCGATTCTCAACTCAATGGTTTTGTTTATTTAGGTCAAAAAATAAACAAGCTAATAGTAATTATCCTTTGTTTTCATTTTCATTTTTTAAACTAACAAGTGTACTTGCAAAACAGGGAAGCTTGTGCATCAGAGAAACTTCAATGGAATTATACAAATCTAAGCAACAGAGAAACTATTTGGCAGATGCAACAATAGTTTGATAAAAATATTTGTAGAGGCATGTGTATGCACATATTTACAGAGGCATTAAATTAGATAAAGAAATTGTGTAAGTTCACATATAATGAAACTTTTGAATTTAAGTTTGCACAATTTGGAACAAACTGATTATATGATTCAATGAAACAAAACAAAAATAAAATCTTGAAAGATAACACGAGCTGAGCAGAGATTGGGATCCTTGGACAAAATTATGCTAACAAGTGCAACTAATGCCCAAAACATCCAATGTACCATCGGGCCTTCTTTGTTGCCTTTTGGATTCCATCTAATCTAAAACTGTCAAACTATACTTGTAGCTTATAGGGGTATGCATTGCACCTTATATGCCTACAAAATCCTATATGAAACATTTGTTCTCTAACAAGTATTTCATCAATCATGTGGCATAATAGGAGTAAGGAATCTATTGAACATATTATTCAACATACTTTAAACAATATATCATAATGTTGGGTATGGTTCAAAATTGTATTTAACTGGGTGTGTGTATGCATGTGTGCATGTCCATTGTTCATTTATATGTATCACATACAATATATATATATATATATATATATATATATATACAATCTATGCATCTCATGTGTAAACATGTGCAAGGGAAGCTGAAAATCTAATTTCTTAAATAATAAACACGATAAATTTTGCATTTTATTACACTAATAAAATTAAACAGATATTAATCACATTAATACCAAAGTTGAGAATAATCACTTGTCAAGCCTTTAGAACAGTATAAGATCAAGTACCGCCTGAAATGGACCCGTTGACAATTCTAGGACTCAACAGGATGGGCTTGAGTCACTAGAATAACAACTTTATTTCCAGCACCGATTTAACACTTAAATCCTGAGATTAACTTTTAATCTCTATAGTCTAACACTTAAACTATTAATTTGTTTTTGATTTATTCAACATTTAAATTTATCAAAAAACAAATTTTAATGCAACAATGATGGCCTAATATTAAGATAAGAAGATGAATAGTAGAAAACCAACTTTTGATCTCTTGATTTTGTTGTTTTTAACCCTTAAAACTAAACAAAAAGTTTCTTCTTCTTTTCCATCAACCGGCCACCAAAGGCATTCTCTTGCCAATTTTTGTTTCATCTTTACACTTATATAGGCATTTAGATTTAATATATTTTATTAATAAAGTAACTAACTCAAGTGATTAACTTTTAACCATAGTTACTTTATTAATAACTTAACCATTCAGTTATAAAATATCTAAACCTTTAACCTAACCTTAGTTAATACATTAATCTAGGTTAGATTAACTTAAGTTAGTTAGATGTTTTGATTACTTAGCCCTAGTTAACTAATAACTTAGGTTAGGTTAAGGTTTATTTAACTATTAAATAAATCAAAATATCCATTTAACTTAACCTAATGGTTAACCTTTAACCATAGTCAAGTTAGTTATTTATTTAATAATTAATTAAATAAATTGATTATTTAATAATTAAATAATTAATTAAGTAATATTACCCTTAAGCCTTTATTTAACCCAACGTGGGTTCTATAAAATTCTATACTTGAGTTAATTTATCTGAAGGCTCACTATGCACCACGTGACATTATTTAATTGGTCAATAACAATTGTTAACCAATTAATGTACTTAAGTCTTGACACGCGCTCATCCTGAGGGTTGCTTAAATAAATATTCAGTTTTGTTAAAAATTTACTGGATTAAACAATTTAATTTGGTTCACTGCTCAAGTGCACAACGAATACACTTCATATTGCAAAACTCCCTAGGTCCATGCCCTATTCGTCAAATGGAACTGTTCCATGAGTCTGTAATTGATGCTCTACGCAGATGTCACGGATATTACAAATTAGCGCATTAAACCATACAAGCCGAGGTCAAAGCACATACATATAATCCCTCTATCACCTATATCCTGAAAGAGCGGGCATATAGATCATCACTATCAAATCCCCATATGTTTATTTGTGAACTTATCTTCAGATTTCTATTTTGAAAAATAATATCCACAAACGCCTTTACGATATTGTTTAACCCTACGAAAAACTCTTTTTCAGGGTTATATACTTGTGGCCACAAGATTTTCTGAAATACAATTCTTGGAGCATCAGGATATACAACTCCCTTATGGGAGCTGAAAATTTTCATATCTACGCACACCGCACTCCATGAGTATTGGACCATACCTAGCGACACATAACGGTCAGACCATGAAAGGTCTTTGACATCCGTAGAACCAAAGTATGGTGTATCACTCATAAGTCCACCATGGTGCTCAAGTCAAAAGACCACGAATATTACTCAACTCGAGAGGACTCATCATTGACGACTTCATAGGATATCTATTGGTATCCTCGTGAGTCTGTTCAGTATCTAGTTCTTACTGAATACCCGCATGCCTATACGAGCTCTAAGCTCATGGTCAGCTAAAAATAATCATATATATCCTACAGATATAGACATGCACTGATCTCTATAAAAAAGAATTCACCGACAAGCCCGCATCGATGAAAATAGATCAAGAACCTAGTGTTTGAGAATATACTTGCATAATGATATTTCCTAGCACTTATTGCAACTTTTTGCAACTATGTCATTACTAGTATACCCTCAGGTTTTTGTCCAATTACAGACAATGTTTTAACTCCTTAGATATCACCGACTCTTATAACCTACTAACTCTTAGCAGTGCTAACTTTTAATATTTATAACTCTCTATGTTGTTAACTCTTAGCACTGGTCTAAACTCATTTAAACCAAATCTGAACTCCTTCAGGTCAAATCTAAACTCTTTTAGATCATACAATATATGTAGCGTTACAAACATTGTACCATATATGTATTTAATTCTAATGATTATATTTGAAATATATATTGTATAAATAACAATTAATATTCATACAATATTAGAATGACACGTAAACACCAACTCTAGCAAACAAATCCTCAAGATCTTAAGTTCTCTTCTTAGGATTTTATTCACACATTTGATTAAAACAAAAATATGTGAATTAGATTTTTAAAAATAAATATAAAAAAAAATTAACTACTAACCTAATAATTAGCCATGGCTGACAGCAAGATGTGGGGCTTTAGCTGCAAACAATAGTTTAACGGCAAAAGTTCATCTCTGTAAATTTTAGTGGCAATGGCACTTATTAGTAGTAGGCAATGATAGAGAAAATCTAATTTTTATTTGTGTAATTTTCGTGATGAGAAATGGTACTTGTCTTATTTATTTATGTTGGATGGTTTTTTTGTCATTTAAATTTAATGGTGTCAGGTTCATTAATAGCAAAATGGTCTTTCTACTTATTTTCCTATGATATCTTTGTAATTTCAGATATGGGGCATATATTGTATAATTTCGGGGTTATGTTGGCGTATAGAGTCTAATTTGCACGGTTTTAACTTAGCAACAAACACCTTTCATAACCTTAGACCTCCCCTTAATCTCCTTTCTGTTGAATACGCTTTCTCAATCAAAGCAACCTTGCCATGGCGTGAACGTGATGATGATTCAGTAACTTTGATCAACTCAGTCACCAATCCACATATTTCCTACTCTGAATTCTCTTACAGAATTCGATTCTTATCTCTACAAATGACACCACTTTTTTACTCTCTCAAAACTCCATCCAAGCACCTATCCTCTATTTCTCTCTTATCTCGTTCGATGTTTTTATCTCTCCTGCAAACCCAATCAGTGCCTATTCAAATACTTCCCACCAGGTTTTGTTATATATGTTAAGTTTTATTATTTTCTATATGGACTCATATAATAATAATAATTATACATTATAGCTATCTTAAATAAAGGTCAATTTAAGTGATATATTTTAACTATCTCTTATTAGGCTCTAAAGACATCTAACTTGATATAGACTTATCATGTATAGTAACACTAGTAATATGGGATGATAGATAACCAAGTATATAAGGACCTCTTTTAAGGTTGTGATCTCCAAGTCAAATTATTATACGTGGAGCTCTTCTCCTCTTTTTCATCATAGAGAGAGAACCCTATTAAGGACTACATAGATTTGATTATGGAATGCTGTTATACTCTTGGTTCTCATTAAAAGCTGTTGATCCTCGTATTTTAATCACTTTAGATTCCTCATGTATACTTTTCTCAATATCCATCCTGATAATTTTACATGATAGATCTAGAGTTTGTATTCTATCGGTATGAATCATTATATTTATGTCTAACAAATAGTATTAGAGCAGAAATCATGTTAAATTATTAGAATTTTTCATGTATATATTCATGATTGAATGCCTTTTCCCTCATGGCTTGTCAAGGCAAAGAGATTATATGTATGATTTTAAGAAAAATTTTATGATTTTTTTAAGAACATTAAGTTTATAGTTTATTGTGATTTGAGAGTTCAAATTTGATTATGGGTCATTAATTTGAAGAATTAAGGGTAAAAATATCAAAATAAGGCTTCAATTTAGTGTTTTTCATGTTCTTTAATGAATTTAGAATTTCTAGATTCATTGAAATATAAGACAATCTAGAATTTCTAGTTTCACAACACAACATTGCGATGCCACTTTATAGCATTATGACGTCAACCTAGGTAAAAAGTGGGCGCTACAGCGCCGCACGTCACTAGTAGAAGCTTGGTGCCACAGCACCAAGGTGACTGCCCTAAAAGGTCAAAACTTAAGGTTTGTCAATTACTTTTGGCACAAGCTAATTCATAAAGATCTGGCCTAAAACTTAACCCATTTGATTTAACAAGATAGTGTTTGACCCTGTTTTAGACCATTAGCCGTGTTGTAACCATAGCTGCCTTGGCGCCATGACGCCATTCTAACATACAGAAAAACTAAATTTTTTGTTGGTATTATGGTTGTTGTTTTACACTACTTATCTTATATTTTGAAATAAATTAATTAAAATAACATGTTCCCCAAGTAACCTTTGTTGTATAAATTTATTTATTTTAGGATATTAAGATGAATATATTTATTATTTATATAGAAAATATTGGCCTAATATAAGCTTATTTTTTGGCCAAAGTGAGAGTGTGTGTGTAGTTAATGAAATGCATAGGTGTGTTATACAAAGCATGCAACAAAAATATAAAATACATTTCAAAACCACATTCCATTACATGTATCTCATATAAGCATAAGTATAACAATTATCTATAAAAAAAAATAATTGAAGAAAACCTTACCAAAAATAAAAGTAGCTTTCCAAACTTCAAGTGCAAAGCTTACCTTGAAGTATATTATTGAACAAATCTTGATCCTAACTAAAGTAGGTTTAGGATTCTAAAATGGTAGCTATGATTTGCAGGATGTGTTAAGCTTAACTCCTAAGCTAATTAGTCTTGGCTTCACTCTCTCAAAAGAATTATTTTCTTATCGCTCTCACTTTTCTTGCTTTAATGAAAGCAAAAAACCATTCTTCTTTTTCTTTTTTAAAAAGAAAAAAAATCAATAAATAGCCGAATTACTTTCAATGAAAGCAAAAAAGGCAATCTCAATGGCCGAAACAAATCTTATCTTATAAGTTAATAAAAGAAAAAACTATTTGTCTTATTTTTAAAATACAATGGCCGAATGAATAATTAATGCATTTTGGGAGACATGTCAATATATTAAAAAAATACTTAACCATTAAGACATTGTTAATAACTATAAATTAAAAGGATTAATTAATGATAAAAGAGACAAATGTCATAAAAATAAGATTATTTGAACATTAAATTATCTCTTAATAATTACTTAAGAAATTTGATTAATAAATTAATAAAAGTGATATTTGTCAATTTCGCAATCAAATCTTAACTATTAAGCTTTGATAAGATTTTGACAAGTGTCGATCGCAAAAGGTACTAAAACCAAATCTTGCTTATCTAAAGTTTCTCATATCAAATTCTTCAACCCTAACTGTTACCCTAGTACTCAACGAGTAGACTTTATATGATGAGTTTTTCTAACTTCACACTCATTTGTTTTATGGAATATTTTCATAAGTCCGTGAACATTGTTTCACCCATAAGTTACGGATGCAACAAAATGATGCGTTGAACTATACAACTTGAGATTAACCATATTTGTATAGTCCCTCCATCACCTATATCCTGAAAGAGTAAAGACATAGATTCTTATCGTCAAATCTCTATTTATTCGACCATGAGATTATTTTTAGATTTGTATATCAATAAATAATATTCGTAAACTCTTTTGCGATATTGTTTTACCTTACGGAAATTATTTTAAGGTTAATGCTTATAGCTATAAAATATTTTAAAATATAATATCAGAGCATCAGGATATATAGCATACCTATATAAGCTAATGGATCCCATATCTACGCATATCAGACTCCATGAACATCAGATAATACCTAACGACACCTATAGGTAAGACCAAGAAAGGTCTCTAATATATGTGGAATCAAAGTATGGTGGATCACTCACAAGCCTATCGTGGCGCTTAAGTCAAAAGATTAAAAATACTACTCAACTCGAGAAGACCATCCATTGACAGCTTTATGGGATGTCTATAAGAGGTCCTCATGAGCTTGTTCAGTACTTAGTCCCTACTGAATACCTGCATACCTATACGCGCTTCTACTAAGCTCACAATCTGTTAAGACTATTCGTCTGAACAATCCAGATATAGACATACACTGATCTGAAAGTTTTACCAATCAACCTATGTCGACAAACATTGATCAGGAATGATGTTTTTTAGAACATACTTTATAATGACATTTTTAGTACCATTTGTAACTTCTTGCAACAATGTCATTACTGTAAATATCCTCTAGTCTTTATCCTGTTCCAAATAAGGTTCTAACTCTTAGTCCTAATCTAAATACCTTTAGATTAGATTTAAACTACTTTAATTCTACAATGTCTGAAAAGTAACAAAATTATTAATATATAATAAATTAATGATTTATTGAAATGTACAATGTATAAATTGTAAGTATGGTGAGAAAGTGTATGTGTTTAGTGAAATACATATGTGTATCATACATAACATGTAGCAAAAATGTAAAATACATTTCAAAAATCACATGTTTCAAATTTAATTCTATTACAATAATAGAAAATATATCTTTGAAGACCGTTTGTGTAGTTGGAAAATTTGAAATGTGTAGCCTCATGCTGAAGCACTCCCGTGAACAATTCTAGGTACTAACTTTGGTGAGTTTAGGATTCAAGAATGATAGCCTTTTATATGCAAGATTTATTATGCTAAACTCTTAAGCTTATTTTTTCACTCTCATAATTACTTTTACTTTCTCAAAGCAAAAATACACTAAACATTTTTTATACCTTAAGCAAATATAGCCAAACCAAATAATAGAAAACTAAAGCTTAAGAAACAACTCTTATTTCTTCTTTTGCACCTCACTAAAGATAACAAAACTTAGCAACTCAGTTTTGAGACTTAAACCATGAAGAACTTTTCTTCACCTATGTTTCTCTTAAATGGTTGAATTCATCTGACCAGAAAATGCAAACTATTTGCATTTTATATGTTGACTTTAGCCTAAGGATAAATTCCTTTTTCTTATCTCATAAGAAGTGTATTGGCTGAAGTCATAAGCTAAAAAAAATGTAAACTCATTTTTTTCTCTTTGTTATTAATTATTGTATTATTTTTAAAGGACAAATGTCCTTTTGATTTACCACACAAATAATCGGGCATCTCATGTCCTTAAAGATCAATTCTTAGCCTTTTATTAAAATAGTCAATAAAAAAAATTAAAGGGACTGTTGTCAATTTAGAATAGGAAACTTAACAATTAAGTAAACATAAAAGAATCAAAAACAAATTCAATTGAGACAAATGTCCAACACACACTTGTCTCAATTGTAAGCAATGCTTATCTTTTAAGGCTTTAATATTTCTTTACGATGTGTTGTTTTCTAACATTTAGGATTCAACACGTCTCCTTCCAACAGGTACTAAAACAAAATCCTACTTATTCATAAGTTTTCTGGAATGAACTCTTCGACCCTAATTATTACTTTAGTGCTCAACGAGTACACTTCATATTGTAAGACTCTCTAGGTTCACACTCGTTTGTCTTATGAAATATTTTTATAAGTTCGTGGATACTACCCTATTCATATGTCATGGATACAATAAAATGGCGCATTAAACCATACAAATTGAGCTCAACCATATTTGTATAGTCCCTCCATCACCTATATCCTGAAAGAGCAGAGACATGAATATTCAAAGTCAAATCTTTATTTACTCGACAATGAATTTATTTCTAGATTTGTATTTCTATAAATAATATCCGAAAACACTTTTGCAATATCATTTTACCTTATGAAAACTCTTTTTTGGGGTTAATGCTTGTCGCCACAAGATGTTTTGAAATACAATCTCGGAGCATCAAGATATACAACTCACCTATATGAGCTAAGGGATCCTATATCTATGCACACCGGACTCTATGAGCATCGAACTATACCCAACGACACCCAAAGGTCTCTGACATGCTTGGAATCAAACCATGGTGGATAATTCACAAATCCACCGTGGTGCTCAGGTTAAAGGACCACAAATATTACTCAATTCGAGAAGATCTTTCATTGACGGCTTTTTAAGATGTCTATTGAAGGTCTTTGTGAGTCTGTTTAGTACCAGTCTTTACTGAATGCCTGCATGCCTATAGGAGTTTCCACGAAGCTCACGGTTTGCTAACTTGTTTGGACAATCCAAATAAATACATATATTGATCTGAAAGGTTCATCGATCAATCCGTGTTGGCAAATATAGATCAAGAACGATATATTTGAGAACATATTTCATAATGCCACTTTTTAGCACCGTTTATAACTCAGTTCAGACAAGGTTCTAACTCTTAATACTGACCTAAATCTCTTAAGATCATATCTAAACTTTTTTAGATTTACAATGTCTGAAAAGTAATAAGATTAATATCATATAAATAAAATAATAATTTATTGAAATATATATTGTATAAATATCAAATAAATATTCATAGAAAATAAAATGGCACGTAAGCACCATCCCCAACAACTCTCACTTGATCTAGTATCATTCATGATGATATCTAATATCCATCGACTCCACATATTTCTCAAACACTTTAAGAGTTAAGGCCTTAGTGATTAGTCGGCTACAATATCTATAAAATCTACTCTATATACCATTATATCTCATCTAGCTAAGATATTTCTAATTATGTGGTATTTTTTCTCCATATGCTTAGACTTCTGGTGCACCATTGGCTCTTTGGCTTGAGAAATTGCACCATTGTTATCACAAAATAATGGGATAAGATCCACTGTACTTAGGACTATTCGTAGCTCTGCAACAAACTTAAGAATCCACATTACTTCCTTTGAAGCTTCTAAAGTCATAATGTATTCTACCTTTATGGTAGAATTAGATGTGAACACCTATTTTGCACTCTTCCAACTGATAACGACATTGTTAAGAAGAAACATATACCCAAATGTAGATTTTCTATCATCTGAATCAGACTGAAAAACTAAATCACTGTATCCTCTCATTTGTAAGTAACTATCTCTATAAATAAAAAACTTCTCCTTTATACCCTTAAGGTTTTTAGGATATGTTTCACGGCCAACTAATGGTCATTACCTGGATCAAACTGATACTAGCTTGTAGTACTTAATGCTATACTGATGTCAGGTCTTGTACATAACATGGCATACATCAAACTAACTATAGCCGATAAATATAGTATGTTAGAAATTTTAACCCTTTCATCATCTTTCTAAGGACACATTCTTCTAGAAATATAAATGTCATGTTTGAAATGTACATTAATTGTCTTATAGTTATTAAAGTTATACCTTTCCATAACACTATCTATGTACGATGACTAAGAGAGTCCTATCAGCTTCCTGGTTCTATCTCTATAAAGCTTTATATTTAATATATAAGAAGCCTCTCCCAAATCCTTAATGGAGAAGTTTTTACTAAAATAACTATTAACTGACTATAACATACCAATATTATTTGTGGTAATGGGTATGTCATCCATGTAAAGAACCAGAAAGACAATCATGCTTTCGCTGACCTTTTTATGCACATGCTTTCTATTTGTTTATAATGAAACTGACTACTTCATCAAAAAGAAAATTCCAACTTCGGAAGGTCTGCTTAAGTCCATAAATGGACTTTTTCAGTTTGTATACTAAATTAAAACTCAAGTTGGATGTAAATCCTTTAGGCTATTCTGTGTATATCTCTTCCTGGAGATATCTATTCAAAAAAATCGTCTTTACATCCATCTGCTAGATTTCATAATCATAATATGCAATAATAGCCAATAAATTCGAATTGACTTTAGCATGGCTACTGGTAAAAATGTCTCCTTATAATCTATCCCAAATTTTTTAGTATAACCTTTTGTCACCAATTGAATTTTAAAGGTCTCTACCTTTCTATCAGGCCCACGCTTTCGCTTATAAACCCATTTATAACTAATAGGAACAATTCTTTTGGAAAGCTTAACCAAGTCCCAAACTTGATTTTTATATATAGAGTTAATCTCGAATTTCATGACATTTTTCCATTTTCTCGAATTGATGTCCAACATCGCCTCTTTATAAGCTAAATGATCCTTTTCTTCTACTAAGAAAAATTCAAAGGCACCTTCAGGCATTAAACTATACCTAGCAGGTGGCCTCAACATCATTTCTGACCTACGGGGAGGGTGTCTCAAAGGTATATCACTCAGTTGAACCTGAGGTTCCATTATCGGTTCATCAATATCTTGATTAACTTCATCAAGTTCAATCTTTCTACAATCCCCATATTTTATTAGAAACTATTTCTCTAGAAAAGTGGTATTATGAGTAATGAACACATTTCGTTCATCTGAATCATAAAACAAATATCCCATACAATGTTTAGGATATCTAATGAACTGATACTTATGCCCCTTAGGTGCAAGTTTATCATATTGCATAACCTTTATGTAAATATAACAGTCCCAAATCTTAATATACTTAAGACTTATTTTCTTACTAGTTCATATCTCATACAGAGTAGTAGGAACAGTCTTTGATGGAATTGTGTTCAATAAGTGAATAGCAGACTATAGAGTATAACCCCTAAGATTCAAAAGATCGGTAAAACTCATCATCGATTAAACCATATCTAATAAAATCTTATTCCTCCTCTTCGAAACACAATCATGTTGAGAAGTACTTGGAGGACTATATTGATCAAAATCCCATTCTCCTTCAAATAATCAATGAATTCACTGCCTCGATTTAATTGAAAGTATTTGATAAATTTACCAATTTATTTCTCTACCTTTACTCAAAACTCTTTCAACATTTTAAAAGTTTTCAACTTGTATTTCAATAGAAACATATATCCATATCGTGACAAATCATTTATAAAGACAACAAAGTATCGAAACCTACCCATGACAGTGTGATTCATTGCACCATATACATCACTAGGTATTAGTTGTAATAAATCAGTGGCCCGGTATCCAACACCAATAAAAAGAGATTTAGTCATTTTCATTTGAATACAAGATTCACAAAGTAGATAAGGCTCTATGGTAAGATTAGGTTTCCGACCATCCTTAACTAGATAGATTATGCGTCTCACACCTATATGACCTAATCGCATATGCCACAATTCAGTATTATTTAAAGTTTTTAAACTTTTTCTTTTCTTGTTTACCTGTACATTCAAAATATTTCCTGTTGTATCTAAAATATAATGACCATTTATCAACTAACAATCAGCAAGGTAAATATTGTCTTTATCATATAAATACAAGGAACTATTCCTAATATATATATGATAAACCTCCCTATCAAGTACAAAAAATGATATGATTTACCTTATAATATTTGGTACAAAATAACAGTTATACAATATAATAGTTCTACAAGAAGAAAGAAGTAACTTAAAGTTCCAATAGCTTTAACCTCTAAAAAATCTTCATTTCTTACACGAAACTATACTTCTCCTCTCCTTAGCTTCCTCATATCCCTCAAACCTGCAACATATTGCAAATGTGTAAAGGATATGTAGTATCTAATACCCAACATGTGCTAGTGTCAAAAGCTAATGAAATGTCAATATAGGTAAGCATACATGTAAGGAGTTTATCTTTTATGTGGCAAGGTACCTTGGACAATAACGTTTTATTGCATTTATTCGTTATGGAAACACTTTCCATTGCATTTATTCATTTCCTATAACTTGGATACATCAAATAATTCTTTCAGATGAAGCGTAATACTATTTGCACTATCTATATACATATGCTCTATCTGAAGATCAGTAGACATTGTGGTCATGATATATAATTTGACCTTAAATCATCGCTTATCTATTTCTGATAACTTTTAACCTCTTCTGAAGAGGAATTATCAGAAACACCTTTAAGCTTCTTCTGATCAATGATATATCCAATCTTTTTTGAATCTAAAACTATTCTGAGATTCATAAGCCAGTCAAAATAATTCTCGGCACCTTTTAGTTGGTGTGTATCTAATATGCATACCAATAGATTGCTTATAGTCATCTTATCTTCACAAGATAAAATAAGAGATGTTAGCGAAACATTTCAAATCGTTAAAATACTTTAGATCATAGATACAACTATTATATATTTTCAATCTAAAGATGTCTTCCCACTACATTACATATTTCTTTTAATTTCTCTAATCAGAACAAAAGTTTAAATACTTTAAACTTTACAGTAAGAAGTAAAGCCAATTGGCATTTTACTCCAACCTCATGCTTTAGCAATATTGGTCTTTGTAAATCCAAAAGGTAGATAAATTTTGTCAATTGCCTCTCATGTAACTCTTACTGTTGATCCTAAACATACCTTATCCTCATGCTTTAGCAATATTTGGTACATATATTCCAGATTAACTTGTTAATAATCAAATATAAGTTACTGATACTACCCTCACACTTCAGCAATATTAGGCAATACTTTCATTTACATTTGCCTCATCTTTTGTACTACCTATATCACATGAGAATATTATTCTCAATCAAATATTTATTTCACGTAAGCATAACTAACCTTCACCGATAGGGCTCATATTATGGTTAACAATGTAAACAAATTATCACAGTTCATATAATAATTATATAATTGCATAAAACATCACATTCATATAAATGTGAAAGAGGGTGAAAATCATAAACGTTGCGGCACCGAACAAAGAATGCCCTTATGTTCATCAAACAAAGATATTTTGCTGCAAGGTCAAGTTTTGAAGTCGCCAACCCTATTATTTTTAGCCTTGATGTCAAATATTACAAATTTACTCCATGTCTAACTAGACACAACTTTTGTGTCCCACACTTAATATACAGTATGCTCTAATACTACTTTATAAGTACGGTGTGATAGTTTGTGTGTGGTTAGTGAAATACACATGCGTGTCATACACAACATGCAACGGAAATATAAAATGCATTTCAAAACCACATGCTTCAAATTTAATTCTTTTGTAATAATAGAAAATATACCTTTGAAGGCTGCTGGTGTAGTTGGACAATTTAAAATGCGTAGAGTCTTACCTTATAGTGCTCCTATAAACAATTTTAAGTTCTAACTACGGTAGGCTCAGGATTCTAGAATGGTAACCTTTTATATGCAGGATTTATTATGCTTAACTCTTAAGCCTTTATTTTTCATTCTCTTAATCACTTTTGCTTTCTCAAAGCAAAAATACACAATCCTTTTGTACTTTAAGCAAATATGGTTTAAGCAAATATAGCCAAACCAAATGATAAAAAACTAAAGTTTAAGAAACAACTCTTGTTTCATCTTTTGGACCTCACTAATGATCGAACCAAAACTTATCAAATCTATTTTGAGACTTAAACCATGAAGAACTTTTCTTCGCCTATATTTCTCTTAAATGGTCGAATTCACCTGACCAACAAAATGCAAACTATTAGCATTTTCTATTTTGACTTTAGCTTAAAGACAAACCCCTTTCTTCATCGCATGAAAAGTGTATTGGACAAAGTCATAAGCCAAAAAAAAATGTAAACTCATTTTTTGACTTTTGTTATTAATTATTTTATTATTTTTAAAGGACAAATGTCCCTTTGATTTATCACACAAATAGTCGGGCATCTCATGTCAATAAATTGATCAATTCTTAACCATTTGTTAAAATAGTCCATGAAAGCATTAAAGGGACACCTGCCAATTTAGGAAATGAGACTTAACAATAAAGTAAACATAAAATAATGAAAACAATTCTAATTGAGACAAATGTCCAACACTTGTCTAATTATAAGCAATACTTATCTTTTAAGGTTTTAATACTGCTTTAACATGTGCCATTCTCTAACACTTAAAATTCGACACGTGTCTTTCTTAAGAGGTACTAAAACCAAACTATGCTTATTCATAAATTTTTGGATTGAACTCTTCAACCCTAACTGCTACTTTAGTGTTCAACGAGTACAGTTCATATTGTGAAGCTCTCTAGGTTCACACCCGTTTGTCTTATAAAATATATTCATAAGTCCGTGGACACTGTGTTATTCATATGTCACGAATGCAACAAAACGACATGTCAACCATATTTGTATAGTCTCTCTGTCACCTATATCTTAGAAGAGTAGAGACATCACTTTCAAAATCTCTATTTACTCGACTATGAACTTATTTCTAGATTTGTATTTATATACATAATATCTGCAAACACTTTTGCAATATTATTTTACCTTACACCAACTCTTTTTATGGTTTATACTTGTGGCCACAAGACTTTTTGAAATAAAATCTTGGAGCATCATGATATACAACTTACCTATATGAGCTGAAGGATCACATATCTATGCATACTAGACTCTATGAGTATTAGACCATACCTAATAACACCCAGAGATTAGACCATGAATGGTCTCTAACATGCATGGAATCAAAGTATGGTGAATTACTCAAAAGCTTACCATGACACTCAAATCAAAGGACCACAAATATTACTCAACTTGAGAAAACCTTCCATGGAAGATGTCTATTGAAGGTTATCATAAGTTTGTCCAGTACTTAGTCCTTATTGAATGCCTACAGGCCTATACGAGCTTCCATTAAGCTCATTGTCTGCTAAGACTAACCATCTGGATAATCTAGATATAGACATATATTAATTTGGAGATTAGACCATAAAAGGTCTCTAACATGTGTGGAATCAAAGTATGGTGAATTACTCAAAAGCCTACCATGACGCTCAAATCAAAGGACCACAAATATTACTCAACTCGAAAAAATCTTCTATGGAAGACTTTATGAGATATCTATTAAAGGTTCTCATGAGTTTGTCCAGTACCTAGTCCTTATTAAATGCCTACAGGCCTATACGAGCTTCCACTAAGCTCACTGTCTACTAAGACTAACCATCTGGATAATCCAGATATAGACATATATTAATTTGGAAGGTTCACCAATCGACTCGTGTCGGCAATATAGATCAGCAAAGATATATTTGAGAGCATATTGTATAATATTATTTCTTAGCACCATTTGAAACTCCTTGCAACTATGTCAGTATTATAATATTCTCAGAACTTTGTCCCTTTTAGATCTATAATGTCTAAAAAGTAACAAGATTAATACTATATAAATAAAATAATGATTTACTGAAATATACATTGTACAAATATCAAATAAATATATATACAAAGTAGAATGACACGTAAGCACCATCCTCAACATAAATATCAATAAATATTTATACAAATAATGGAATGACACTTAAGCACTATCTCCAACAAATAAATGTGTGATAATTATCAAATTTTTTATGCATGCAATAAGTCGGTCAAAAGAAAGGCTTATTGTTTGCAGGATTTGTTGTCAATATTTGTTTACTAATTGGGAGTATAACTTATAAGTTGATATTTTTGTCCAAAGACTAAATATCAATGTTGTGCTGGGTATCTCGTGATAGAGCCCACCTTTATATGTTTACTTGTGTTATGTGTATATGCTTTAGGCCATGACAATATTTTTAATTGTGAGCTTGTTGTCTTTTTTATGTTCCATGTTCAATTTCTTTTGATTTTTTTATATTTGCAAATATAAATCCCATCAATGTGCTTAATGGCACAAACTTTAGAGATTGAAAAGAGAATATTTTGATCGTTTTCAATTGTATAAATCTTGACCTTATGCTTCAAACAAAATAATCTAATGCTCTCATTGATCTATGTTCTACTAAGGATAAAAGGGATTTAGAGAAGTGGGATCATTCTAATCACAAGTGTCTTTTGATCATGAAACGTGCAATTTCAGAAACCTTTAAGGGAACTATTTTTTAGTAAGAAAATGCTTATAAATTTTTTAAGGAAATTAAAAAGTGTTTTGCTAAAACTAAAAAGGTTTAAACAAGTACGCTACTGGCTAACCTTGTTTCAATGAGGTATAAAAGAAAAGAGAATATAAGGGAATACATCATGGAGATGTCTAATCTCGCTTCTAAATTAAAAGCATTACAGTTAGAGTTGTCAATTTAAAGTAAGTTATAACATCCAAAAGGATAAATGTACTTTTAATGAGCTTATTTCATATTATGTGCAAGAAAAAGATAAATTAAAGCAAAAAAAGACTAAAAGTGCTTATTTAACAAGTACTTCTTAAAATAAAGTTACCAATAAGAAAAGAATAAGAAATTTACAATAAGGACTCCACATAACAAAGTGCAAAAGAAATAAGATATAATCATTACTTGTTTCTTCTGCAAGAAAGTTGATTATGTAAAGAATGATTGTCCTAAGAACGCCATATTGCATGTTAAGGTACACTTTTCAATTTAGTTTGTTTTGAAGTTAACATAGCTTTTTTACCCAAATACACTTGGAGGGTAGATATAGGTGCAATTAATCGTATAAATGTGTCTATGCAATCTTATCTGAGGAGCTGGTTACCAATTAATGTGAAAGATGCATCTATGTGGGAAACAACGCAACTCTTGTAGAAGTTATAGGATTATTTAGATTACAATTAGAGACTAGTTTTTATTTGAATTTAGATGAGACTTACTATGTACTATCATTTAGATAGAACTTAATTTTTATTTCTAGTTTGGACAAATCAAGATATTCTTGTTCATTCAAAAACTAAATTTAGTCTTTATTAAAATTCAAATCTTATTGGTATTGGTTCTTTGATTGATAATATTTACAAATTGGATGCCTATACCTCTTTTAATGAATCCCTACATGATAATAAATGTGGTACAAAGCGATAGTTAATTAAAGAAAATTTTGCTATGTTATGGCACAAACATTTAGGACGTATATCTAAACAGAGAATTGAAAGACTTGTGTCATATGAGATTCTTGATTCTCTTAATTTAATAGATTTTAAAGTTTATATTGAAAGCATTAAGGGAAAACATAAATAATAGAAAGTTATGTGCCAATAGGAGCTCCAGCATTTTAGAACTAATAAATACTGATATTTGTGGACCATTATTTACAGCTTCTTATGATGGCCAATAATATTTTATTACATTCATTGACGAATATTCTTATTATAGGTACTTTTATTTTATTCATGAAAAGTCTCAATCTTTGGATGTGTTTAAGATTTTCAAAACTAAAGTTGAAAATCAACTAGACAAGAAAATTAAAGTTGTTATATCTACTGTGATGGTGAATACTACGGCAAATATGACAAATCAGTTGAACAACATCCTGGACCTTTTGCGAAATTCCTAAAGGAGTGTGGCATCATCCTATAACACACAATGCTTAGGAAACTAAGCATGAATGGTGTTGCTAAGAGATGAGATCGTACACTTCAAGACATGGTGAGAAGTATGATTAGTCATTCTTCTTTAATTGAATTACTTTAGGGAAAAGTACTAAAGACTACTATTTATATCCTCAATAGAGTTTCAAGTAAAGCAGTATCTAAAACCTTCTACAACTTGTGGACTAGTAAGAAACCTAGTATTATACATTTACATGTTTGAGGTTGTCTAGTTAAGGCTAGGCCATATAGGCAAATGAAAAGAAATTGAAGTCAAGAACAATCAACTGTTATTTTGTAAAATACTTTAAAAGATTGAAGGGTTTCAAGTTTTATAATCCCTCAAGTAGATCATTTTTAAGATGAGTACTATTAAGTTTCTTGAGAATGTTAAGTTCGAGGAGTGAGAAATAAGATTAGGGATATTATCTTTAAGAAAGAATTTATTTCTCTTCCTACAACTGACATTGAAAATTATTAGACTCATTTTTCTGACATCATTTAAAAAGAAAATCTAAAAATACAAGAAAATATACAATAGTCCTTAATCCAAAATGAAAAATTTGCTCATGATCATGAAGAGCAACCTTAAGAACAAGTTCCATTGAGAATATCTACTAAAAAAAAGTGTGATTTTAGATGGTTATGTCGTTTATCTATAAGAGCATGAGTTTGATTAAGGACTAGAAAATGATTCAATCAATTTCAATCAAGCCAAACAAAGTTTTAATTCTCATAAGTGGATTGAGAATCATGAAGAATGAGAGAAAATCCATGAAAGACAATGATGTTTGGGATCTGGCTGAGTTGCCTAAAGATGCAAAACCCATTGGCTGCACATGGATATTTAAGACTAAAAGGGATTCAAAAGATATAAAGTCTCATTGCCAAAAGTTTCACTCAAAAGGAAGGCAATTATTACAAAGAGACTTTCATTTTAGAATCAACAAAAGCCCCTTCAGAATCATCATGGCACTTATAGCTCACTATAAATTGGAGCTACATCAAATAGACATAAAGATTACATTTCTTGATGGTGATATTAAGAAAGTGATATATATATATATATATATATATATATATATACAGCCAGAAAACTTTATGTTTAAGGATTCAAAGAATATAGTCTACAAATACAAATTAAAAAAGTTCATCTACTATCTTAAGTAAACATATCACCAATGGTATTACAAGTTCATAAAGAGTAAGTTTATCTTTCTGATTTTGTATGTTGATGATATACTACTAACAAGTAGCAATACAAGCTATTTGCATCAAATCAAGAGATTTAGATCAAGAAATTTTGAGATCAAAGATCTTGGGGACACATATTTTATATTAGGGATCGAGATACATCGAGATCACACTCAAGGTACCCTTGGATTATCACAAAAAGAACTATATTGATAATGTACTTAACAGGTTTAGCATAAAGGATTGTGCTCTAAGAGATAAGCCCATTGCTAAAAGTGATAAGTTTAGTCTTAGTCAGTGCTCAAGAATGAAATTCAATAGAAAGAGATATAGAAATTCTCTTATGCATTAGCTGTAAGGAGTCTCATGTATGCTTAAGTGTGTATGCGTCCAGATATTGTATACATTGTTAGAATGCTAGGCAGATATTTAAATAACCCTGGGATGGATTACTGGAAAGCAGCCAAACAAGTTATACAATATTTATAGAGGATAAAAGACTACATGCTCTTATATAGGAAACCAAATATATTAGAAATCATGGGATATTCTGACTCCGATTTTACCAGATGCGTAGATAATAAGAGATCTACATTAAGATATATATACACTTTAGGCCATGGAGCTATTTTCTAAAAGAGTGCTAAGAAGACACTCATAGCTTCTTCCACTATAGAAGTTGAGTTTATAACTTGCTTTAAGACATCAAATCATGGGATATGGTTCCAAAAATTTATCACAAAGTTGTGGATTATCAATGGTATTGAAAGACTATTAAAAATTTATTGTGACAATATAGTCGCAGTGATGTATTCCCATAACAATAGAAGCTCTTTGAAGTTTAAGCACATTGACATCAAGTTTCTACTTGTTAAATAGAGAGTTCAAAGTCAACAAGTGTCAAAAGAACATATTAGTACAAACTCCATGATTACAGATTCGCTTACCAATGTGTTGTCACCCAATGTGTTTCATGAGCATATTGCTCGTGTAGGTGTTATTTTATTCAATGATGTACATAAATAGTAGGACTTTGTTATTTGATGTTCATTTGGTTAAGACACATTTATATTTTATTTTTTATAGAATAAAGTTTGATGGGTTATTTATTGAAACTCTAAAATAAAGTTACACTTTTTACTACGATTTTGCATAAAGTTTAGAAAGTATAAAGTTACACTTTCTACTACGATTTTGCATAAAGTTTAAAAAGTATTTAACTTATTGGAGTTATAAAGCAGGACTAATTGGAAATAAGCATGCTTAAGATTATATTCATGTAATTTTTATGCTACACATCTATATTTGATCTATATAATTAATATTGGTATGGTGACCATTGATGGGTCTAGTTGTGAATATGTACAACGATAGTTGCATTAATCCTATATTGATATAGTTAATGGATCATATTATATTTAAGGAGATGTTTCAAGATAAGATAGTATCTATAACACGCATTAAGGTTTATAATGTATAATTATTTCCAGATGACATATTTGGCTCAAGTAGAAGATTGTTAAGTTTTTTTATTTCCTATATGGGCTCACATGTTAACAATAATTATACATTATAGGTTTTCTTAAATAAGGGCTAATTTAAGTGATCTATTTGGGCTATCTCTTATTAGGTTCTAGAAACATCTAATTTGATATGAATTTGTTATGTGTAAAGACCTAATACTAGTTAAACTATGATTGTGGGATGATAGTTAACCTAAAATATAAAGACCTCTTTTAGGATGGTCTATAAGTAAAATCATTATACGTAGAGCTCTTATCTTATTTTTCATTACAAAAAGAACCCCATTAAGCATTATATAGATTTGATTGTGGAAGACCACTATAATCTTGGTTTTCATTAAAAAGCTATTGATCCCCACGTCCTAATTATTCTCGATTTTTCAAGTATACTTTTCTTAACATCCATCCTGATAATTTGACATGATAGATATAGGGTTTGTATTCTATGTATTGACTTTCTAGTCATACATATTGATGTCTTAATGATAGCAAATCTCATGTTGGTTGTAATACATTAATCTCTTAAGCATTGAAATGTTTAAATGCATAAGTAAGGTAAACTACGAACTAGTAAAGCACTTATGAAAACTCAAGCACTTCAAGATTTCAACCAAACGAAAAGGCACATCAAGAATTATTTTAGCACTACATGAGATAGAAGATTTGCACAACATTGATGACAATAGAAAACTAATTGTGTCAGCTTTCCAAAGAATTTTATGGAAGTAAATTTGGAGTTGTTTACGAAAAGTTATGGCAAAATCATACAAGTATGCTGAAGTTGGATCAAAGTATAAAGTCTTAAAAGTTTCAAAAAATAAACCAAAATATAAAAGATCAAAACTTTGAAAAAGTCATTGTAGTGGCCTGTAGCAACAAGAGGGGCGAATTATTGTGCAACAGTCAAATACTGTACTAGCAGTGTGGCAATAGTTTAGTTACTGTAGCAACACTGTAGCAACGACTATTTTTCACTTCTTATAAATACCTCACTCATTTGAAGTTCATTACAATTGGGAAAAATTCATATATCAAAATTGAGAGCTTCATTATTCTTACACCTTCATATTAACTCATTTGAGAGTTCAAATCATTTTATTTATCAATTATTGTATTGGGTTTATTCAAGTGTTTGTAGGAAATACTTTAAGAGTGGAGTGATTACTCATTTATTGTAAGAGTTCAATTGGTATCTTAGAAACTAATTTGTTGTAAAGGTTTCTTGACACTTTGGTGGTCAAGTGTATTAAATCTTGGTTTAAAGCAAGCTAGTGTAATCTTCAAGGCGAGTTACTTGAGGCGTGGACATAGGCCATGTGGAGTATCGAACCACGTAAACATCTAAGTGTCATTCTCTCTTTTCTGTACTCTATTATTTATTATAATTACTTGTTATTAAATTTGTTTTCGTTTTAATAATTGCATAAATTATTCATATTAGTGCATTAAATTTTAAATACCTAATTTACCTCCTTTTTAGGTTACTTATCTAAAATTTAACTATGGGTATGAATCCTATTTATATTTATGTATAACAATCTAAGCTTGTCATCATATTTACCACCTCATCAACCACGTGTTGTACAGCTAGTTTCTGTCTATTGTCATTTTGCCGCTAAGGTCAACCAATGTTCTGCTTGAAGTACTTGTTATAAGGAAAAAAATGACAGCTATTTCATGTGCCATTGGTGGTATAGCTAGGTGACGTTGCCATTAGACCTGTGGCTTCGCACACTACTACCTTTGGACTTATCACTCGTAGGAGAGAGAAAGAGAGAGAGAGAATATCATAGAGCATCACTGCAGTTGATGAGTGTACAGTAGAGGCAGAGGGCGGCATATCAGCGACAATCCCATAGTGGTTATGGTCTAGGCTTATATTGCTTTTATATATTCTGTTTGCATTTTTTTCTCAATGTAAACATGCTACCTTGGTGGTCAACCCTCTAAATTCTATCTTAGTTGCTTGCCATAGGTTATAGGTTTAATTTTTGAGAGCTTCTTCTTCCTCAATTTTTCTTAATTTTGTGTTTGTGTGATATCATGAGTTTTACTCCTTTATATTTATTTGTTCACATCTTTATGCCACTATTGATTGGCTACCCTAGTGGTTTAACTGCTATAATTATTTTGGTATACGTCCCAAGTTTGATTCTGGGCAACTTATTTTCTTCATGTTTTTTGCTCTTTTTCATTTGTCTTTTAAGAGTTTATATGCCTTCTTTTTTGGCGTAGTTTCAATGAAGTGGTCGTGATATAGTGGTGGAAAATCACTTGTGGTGCATTGATGGCCCAAGCTCAAGTCTAGGTAGCTGCATGTTTGCTCTTAAAATATTCTTCTCTTATTTTTTTTTTCATGTATATATAATTTCATACTTTGCTACTTTTTGTTTAAATTATGTGTGCATATTGTTGGCCTTTGAATTATTAATCTATATGATTAGTCTCTATGAACTTTTATTTACTTTTCACAAATAGCGCCAAACTATTAATCTTAAAATTTAGTCATTTCAAAGTCAACGAGTTGAATTTATTTATTATTGGGAACCATTTGTTGAGATTAATAAAAATAAAAATAAACATAGTAAAAACATTGAATTTATAATGGTTCACCTCAAAATAAGCCTATGTCCACTTTTACTGAGTCTCATCAACTCTTTACAATGTATTATAGAATGTTAATTTTATAGTACATATACATGAAGGCAATGTCTTTACATAATAAAAATAACTTTCAGATTGATCCCTCTTAATTGGATCGTGAATGATGAATGATGCTTATCTATGTCGTAAACCCTTCTTTGATTTTCTTTCTTATTTATAGGATAGTAGAAATATAAAAGTTGTAGAATTTGAATAAAAGTTGGTAGTTCTCTTATTTGTTAGAAATTTTCCTTATAGAGTCTTAGTACAATAAAAACAGCTCTTTTTATTTTTTTTTATTTTATCTATTTATGAGTCTTTTAATAAATTGGGCCTGCTGAAATCTAAGGGAAACAAATTAATTTTTTAATTAAGTTATTTTAAGTTTTCAAAAAATTATACTATATCATTTTTTGCTTTTTATTACTCAAACTATAGCAAACTTTGTTATTCAACTTATTATAGTTGTTTCTTTTTAAAAAAAAGAAAAGAAAAAAAAAGAAAGAAAAGTTATTATGGTCGTTAATCTCCATCATAACAAGATCACCATCTTACGATTTAATTTCATCTTCAAATTTTAATTATTCTTCATCTTAATATTTTTATTATTTGAAAATCTTCATGTCCTTTTTTATTCTTGTATTTATTAATAGTATATTTATATATATTGACATGAAAAGTGATACTGAAACTAATAAGTAGAGATGATAAATGGGTCGTGTTGTTTATGGAGACACAGCTCAATAAGGCATAGTAGCGTGTTGTGCCTTAGCATGGTATAGTAGCGTGTCGTGTCGTGTCTTAGCATGACACATTATAATGTTCTGCACGGCCCGTCATGGACCTGTGCCAGCATATGGGCTCATGCATCTTAGCATAACACATTATAATGTTTTGCACGGCCCATCATGGACCTGTGCCAGTATATGGGCCCATACTAGCATGAGCCCATGATGGGCTCGTGCCAAACACGGTTTATCACGGGCTTGACGTGGCACGGTCTGTGGGTTATGCCTATTTCTTAATTTCTTTAAAATATTTAATTTGGTATATATATTTTAATTTTTTTTTAATATTTATAATTATTTTTACTTACAAATATTTTAAAATTTACAAATACTAAAATAATTTTAAGGTTTAATAATTAATTTATGTTATCTAATTTTATTTTTAGATATTTAATTTTCTTAGATATTTTAAATATGTTTTAATTTTTTAATTTTTTTAATTATAAATATTTGTAATAAAAAGAGATTTGTGAGAGTCCTCAAGAAGTTCCAACCACCAATCAGTCATCAACTTGAATTCTCACTCTATTATACTCGTCCAACATCCTATGGTTAGTCTCCAGTTTGAGAATGATAACCAAGGAAGGTTGGATAAGTGAAGTATGGTTAAGGTTTGAACTAGTGGGCGAGTGATTGCTAGTGGCTGGCTAGAACTTCATGGAAACTCTCACTAGTATCTTTTTATTACAATATTTATAATTGTAAAAATTATGAAATATTTAAAATATCTAAAGAAAATAAAATATCTATAGATAAAATAAAATAACATAAATTAATTATTAAATCTTAAAATAAAATATTTTCAATGATATTTTTTACACTTCGAGGCATGCCAATGGATGTGTGCTAAGCCAGAATGATTAGAATAAGTCAAAGTTTAACTATATGCATTGTAACAAAATGTTGTAATATGATTGTTTTTTGTTTGTTTTGAACCTCTGATTGTAAAATGATTTGAAATGAACATCATTGCGTTGCTACATCATAATTGCAATACATCTTCATTGTCACTATCTTGGTCAAATTGAGAATTAATGTTATTGTTGTCATTTTGAGGTGGTTGAGAGTTTATTTTATAATGATCTGCAATTGGAAATTATAATTGGATAAATAAAAGTTGAAAAATAAAAAAAAAATTTGAGAGAATATAAATTTTAAAGAGAGTTGAAATAATTTGAGAGAGATTTGAATTAAGTTGAGAGAGTTAGAGAGATTGAGAGAGTGAAGAGGGTAGAGAGAGCGATGCACCCCCCTCTCCCAACATCCTCAATAATTTGTGACCGTTGATCAATGGTAAAAAAAAAAAATTAAACAACTGCTGCCTATAGCCTTTATCATTTATTTATTTATTTATTTTTTCTTTTTAAAAAAAATTAAAAATTATTTTTAAAAATAAAATGTGGCCCATGGTTCATGCCATTGGGCACGACTCAATGGGCCAACTGTATCAGTATGACTTCGTGCCGTGCCTATGGGCCGTGCTAGGCCTGATCCAAACTTTCGTGTCTTAGCCTATTTTTTGTAGGCTGTGCCAACTTGATACAGTCCACTTACTATGTCTACTAATAACTTGTATAAATTTTTTAAAAATAGTAATGATATAAAATTTTGTCAAACTAAATACATCTATGATTTATTGCACAACGTCAATATGATTTAAGTAAATAGTTGTGACTGTTCACAACTTAACACATGTAAGAATAAAATCGCAAGTGCATGGCTTATGAACAACTAATAAAGTGATAAGTATGATTATTGTTCCCCTGATAATTCATCTTTAGAATTTACACTAAGTACTATGGGTTTTTGCAACTCGATTTTATCTAGACAACTTAATTTAATTGTAATAACTAAAATAAATTAAACTAACAACCTAAATTAAGTGATTAACAAAATAACAATTAAAAATGATAATATTGTGAAATGGTGAATCGATAATAAATGGGATTCTAGGGTCTTGATTTCAGTCTATTTTTCCTATGTTCTTCTTGTTTAGCAATTCTAATTTATTAATTAAAGGTTTAATACTAATCTCGTTACCTTTTCTGAGAGTCATATGTTATGCATACATATTCAAGTTGATATTCCTAACTAACTTACCTATCTACATTCATTACAAAACCTTTAAATTGATTACCTAAACATTAATCTTATTACATCTCCCTAGTGTTAAATGAGATCCTAAGTATACATTTTTAAGCTGATATCCTATCTAACTTGTTTATCTATGCAATTATTGAGCAACCCTTGGTGATTACCTAAATGTTATTAGCCTTCCGACTCAAGAACAACTAAAACTATGTTTTTCAAATTCAATAAATAAGTTAATCTCTCATAAGCATCAACTTATCAATCAACAACAACTAATTCATTTCCCAATCAATTAGAAGTATTAATTATAGAGAAACATAAATGAATTAAACAATGATCCACCAAATCATTCAAATATAGTATAAATAAAACTGCATCAAACCCTAGAATTTCAAGTTTAACCACACATAAATCCAATCATAATTAAATTTATCAAGAAATCCATATATGTAAACATGTGTAAATAATATTCACAACTACAAACTTTAAACAAAAGAGATAAAGTTAAAACAAAAAGAAGAAAAAATCGCTTCTCTGAGAAAAAGAATGATTTTTTCTCGTTATAAATAAAGAATAACAAAGGAAGCTGTGTATAGGTTTATGGTTGAGTGGTTGTCTTGGGCTGAGATGTGGCACTCAAGGATCACATGATGATTGCTTGCTTCACTTACGAGATGATAGAACTATAAGAAAAAGACTAATTAAAGCCAATCCTCCTGGCTACTAGAGTCGAAACCAAGGATGTAGAAATTGTAAGCTTCCTGTCGAACTAGCTTCTATTTCAATCTATGCTAAATGGATCGATATACCAATAATCAAGTCTTCAATCAACTAGTGGAATACATCACATCAACCTGAGAGCATTATTCAATTTGGTGCATCAATACATGTTCTTATGCCTATTCAAACCTTGTAAATTTGCTAACTCCCTCTATAGAGATGTCTCTAAGGCTTTATTCCTTCAAGTGTCTTCAATAATTCTCAAAAAATCTTGGAGACATTCTCTTACTTTAAAGATAAGAACTTCTTTCTCACAAAATGATTCTTTCTCCTCTTTCAATTCATGCTTTAGCCTTCTCTCTTTATCCCCTCTTATCTCCCTTTTGAATAAAGGCTAAGTATAGACTCCAATAGGGCAAAAATTAGGGCACCAATATTAAGTCTTTTATGTGTGCCACAATGCCAACACTCAGTTGCAAGAAACTCGTCTTGGCACCGCAGCGCAAATGCCTTCATTTTTAGGTGCCGCGATACCATTGTTTACTATTCAATTCGAGCATTTTAGTCCATTTTTTATAATTTTACGCATTTTCCTCAAATTTTTACACCAAATAGTTTCGTTAATTTTAAACTTACAAAATAACATTAAAACACATAAAAGGCTACATATTCATATTCAAAATAAAAAAACACCAATTTATGAGAAATACTAATATATAAAATGCACTTATTATTAGAATATCTTACATATTAAAATATCTTATTACTAGACTTGAAATCATATTTTCAATAAAAAAAACTAAGTCAATTCATAAAGAGACCTTTTAATTTACAATAGAAAGCTTGCAAAAGATTGTTAAGATATTTGAATAATACAACTGGTCATGGTTTGTTATTTTTCTCTATAAATCAACATCTCACTTTGAATGCATACAATGATGTAGATGGGAATCTAACACAGTGAGACCTTTTTATTTACAGTAGAAAGCTTGCAAAATATTGTTAAGATATTTGAATAATACAACTGGTCATGGTTTGTTATTTTTCTCTGTAAATCAACATCTCACTTTGAATGCATACAATGATGTAGATGAGAATCTAACACAGTGGGTAAAAAATCAATTGATGGCTATTATGTTTTTGTTAGAGACAATCTAGTTAGAGTCTTCGAAGAAGCAAACATTGAGCTAGATCAAGCTATAAATCATAGTACAAGGTACTTGCACATGTGACAATAGAAATAAGTTGATCAGTTTCTTTATTGAGTAAAATGTAGTAGTTGCTAATTAACATTTCATTAGTATATAATGACAATTCCAGTGCTATTGTTGTTGCTACAATCCAATTCATTATGGCCATACAAAGTATATGAAGATTGAAATTTATTTTATTAGAGATAAAATCTCAAATAAAGAATTCATTGTCAATCATTTATGCATCGAAGAACAGACAATAAATATCTTTACTAAACTTATTAATAGCAAAAAAATTCCATTACTTTGAAAACAAGTTGCATAGTCATGCTTCACATTTCAGGAGATATTAGAGAAATCTTACATCAATAGAGAGCTTACAGTTCATGTTAGCAGAAAACCTATATCAACATTAAGTCTTATAAAAAACAAGAATCCTTAACAGTAACCGAGATGTGATAAGATTAGTGCTAACAAAAGTGTTGTTATCATAATCTATATGTGATTAAATAACTGTTGCAAGTATTTTAGTGTTTAATATTTTAGTTTTAGTAAACATGTTCTATGCAAATATGTATGTATACTTGATGTAAGTCTATCCAAGACTAATAAGAAAAACAAAATAGAGTTGTTCTGAAATAATAAATCATAAAAATTAACAATTTTCTTTATATCTATTGATGATTAATAAATATTATATTAGTTGAAATACAAATTTTATATTTAATTGATTGTATTAATATAACAAATGAAAAAAGTTAAAAAAAAAGAAAAGAAATTGTAATATCATATATAAGGATAGACTGGCCAGTTCGGTTAGATTTCGATGAAACTAAATTAAATTATAATTTTTATTATTACATTATATTATAATTTGTTATATCTCAAAATAACAATTGCTTGATAACACTATTATATCTCAATTGAAATAACTATCAACTAACTAACTCTAAATTAGAAGAATTCTAAACTAATTTTGTAATACTGTTACATTTTAGAATTACAACTGCACATTTCAAAATTACAGTTGCTATAATATTAGAAATCTAACTAACTTTTTAATTACTAAAACACTAAAAATAATTGTCAACTAATTGATTCCACAAATTAGAGGAATGAAACTATCATAGTCCTTTCTCAAAATTCAAATCTCTAACTTTATAATAATTATCAACTAATTGACTTTACAAATTAAATGAATAAAAATATCATAATCTTTTTTTAAGATTCAAACCTTTAACTTTATATAAGATATAAAGTTAGATGCACAAACTATGCCAATAAGAAATATAAAATTTTTCTGTTCTAGGTTGAAAAGATAATTGAGCTTAAATAATGAACCGGCCTAATTTTTGCGAACCGAGCTAGACCTTCACGCCTAGTTTGATACTTCTAGGTGTTGGGCCTATAGAGAGGCCCAATTACAACTGAAGAAGGAAAAAAACCGACCACCAATTTTAATGATCTCTCTGACTGTGTGACCAGAGGCAAAATTATGAACTTGTAAATGTTCAAATTGTAGCAAAAGATGTTTCAAGTAGCTCCCGTTCAAGCTTGGATCCACTAAAATGGATATTCTCTTTGCTCAGATCCAAGAGGACCTCCGCTCCAACGACGCCCTCCGCCAAAGCGGCGCTCTCCTCCAATCCCTCCAACAATCCGCCGCCGGGCGCGACATTTCCGTCATCGCCAAAACCGCCGTCGAAGAAATTGTCGCAGCCCCCGCCTCCGCCGTCTGCAAGAAGCTTGCCTTCGACGTAATTCGCTGTTCTTGCTTAACCGCCGATCTGTGGGACTCCGTCTGCTCCGGCATCAAATCGAATCTCCACTTCCCCGACCCCGATGTCACCGCCGCCGCCATCTCCATCCTCGCTCCTACGCTCTCTCCAAACTCATCTCCGATGCCAACGCCGAGATCTCCGGTTGGTTCGACTCTCCATCCGCTAGCCTCCGCCACTCCATCACGAAAACCCTAGGTTGCATTCTCGCACGTGACGATTTAGTCACGCTCTGCGAGAACAACGTGAACTTATTAGACAAGGAGTCCAACTGGTGGACACTTATCGGCCAAAACATGCTCGACAAATCCGACAACGTTTCGAAGGTGGCTTTCGAATCCGTCGGTAGACTGTTTCAAGAGTTCGAATCGAAACGAATGAGTAAATTAGCCGGGGACAAGCTCGTAGACAGTGAAAATTCGCTAGCAATTCGATGGACTTGGGTCTCGGCGATTGCGAATTTTGTGTGGAAAAAACGGAACGCGTTAATGTCACGCTCGTTAGTTTTACCAATAGAGAGTTTTAGAGCAACGGTGTTCCCGATTGTTTACTCCATTAAAGCCGTTGCTTCTGGGAGAGTTGAAGTAATTAAAAGATTGTCAAAGGACTCAAATGGAGTTGGTCGGACTCAAGTGGAATCGACTGCTGAGAAATTAGTTGGGGTTTCTGATGTGATTACACATTTGGTGCCATTCTTGGCATCATCGTTGGATCCGGCGTTGATTTTTGAAGTGGGTCTTAATATGTTGTATTTGGCTGATGTGCCTGGAGGGAAGACAGAGTGGGCTTCTCAGTCAATTATTGCCATTTTGACACTTTGGGATTGACAGGAATTTTCTTCTGCTAGAGAGAGTATTGTTAGAACTGTTGTTACGAATTTACATCTATTAGATCTTCATTTGCAGGTGGATATTCTGTTTTACCAGCTTAGTTATTTGGTTTAGTTGTTGTTGCAAATTGTTTTTTGAAGTAGGAAACTGAAAATTATGTGCTCTAGTAATATGTGGCTACTTTAAGTCTTCAAAGAATGTTCACTAGATGAGCTGAATAAGCTTGTAGCTGTAATGGATTCATTTTCCAGTAATTTTGTGTTTAAATTTCTTTGCTAGGCTGTGAAAGTGTGAAATGCCATTTCTTATTGCTATTTAAAAAAACGAGAGAGTAGTAGACATATACCGAGTGATGTAGAATTGTGGTAATGGGTGATTGTGCGGTAACTAATGTTAATTATCTATATTTTATGGGATGGGTGTAAATGTGGTCTGATTGTGAACTTTGTTCTTGAAGGTGTCATTGTTTAAGAGGCTGCTTCTTATGGTGAGAAACTTGAGAGCAGAATCAGACCGCATGCACGCATTAGCCTGTATTTGTCGGACAGCTCTTTGTGTTGATCTTTTTGCAAAGGAAAGTGTCCGAAGAAGTCAGAAACCTCTTGCAGGAACTGACATTGCATCTCTTTTTGAGGATCCGAGGATCAGAGATGATCTTACTAGTGTAACAAGTAAAAGCTTGTTTAGGGAGGAATTGGTGGCATCACTGGTTGAAAGTTGCTTCCTGTTGTCTCTGCCTTTGCCTGAACAAAAGAACTCGGGTACGGAGAGCAGAGTGATTGGAGCCTTGGCATATGGAACAGGTTATGGTGCATTGAACTGGACAGAGCCGGCTTTAGAGGTGGTGGAAGTTTGTAGGCCTTGTGTTAAATGGCATTGTGATGGTCGAACTTATGCAATTGACTGCTATTTGAAATTGCTTGTCAGGCTATGTCATATCTATGATACCCGAGGCGGTGTAAAAAGAGTTAAAGATGGGGCTTCCCAGGATCAAATCTTAAATGAGACTAGATTGCAAAATTTGCAACATGAACTTGTCAAAGATTTGCGTGAGGTGTGTATGCTCTCATTGAGAAGTTAAAACTTCCCTTGCTATCTGGTTTTTACTTGGTGGTAATGCATTTATGTAGCGAAGTATAATTTCCAACTGGTGATGTTCATTAAGATTTCTGTGAGGTATTTCTGCTCTTATTCACTAGTTAAATACTTCCCTTGCTATCTAGTTTGTACTTGTTGCTAATGCATTTACATTACGAAGTATAATTTCATACTTATGAGTTTCATTAAAATCTGGCATTGAACTTTTCTATTGGAATACTTTCTGGCTTATGGCATTGATAGCTTTTACATTTGAGATTACGTTGTTGATTTATGTAATGCAATTTCATTTTTAAGTATCTTCTATAGAATATTTTTTGGGTATATAGATATATAAACTGATCCAGGAGTAATTTGAATCTCATTTGAGTTTCTTTTGTTTGGTTGTGTATACTTGAGTGTTGTACTAGTTATCTTTTAAATCATAATTTCTGTTATATATATGGTCATCAAGCTGATTGCATACTTATTCTGCTCTATTGATTGATAAATGCAGTACTATACTAACAAGCCATGTAGTCATGTATTATACATATAAGAATTCAGCTTGACCAACACTAGCACTAGTGGTTCATATACCTGTTACATTTTGAGATTGAGGATGATCTAAAAGTTGATAATGGAGGGATGGCTGAGTGGCTTAAGGCATTGGTTTGGTAAATCGACATACAAGAAGATTGTATCATGGGTTCGAATCCCATTTCCTCTATGTTAGCTGTGACTATGTTTTCATATTATGTGTATTGGATATTGAATATCGTTTGTTTATTGATCCTTTTCATCAAATATCTTTGTGCATTTGGCAGGTGAATACCCCAAGGATCCTGGCCCACATTATTTGGGCTGTGGCAGAACACATAAATCTGGAAGGTCTGGATCCACTTCTAGCTGATGACCCTGAGGATCCACTGAACATCATCATATCAAATATCGATAAAGTTCTTTTCAATGTAGATTCATCTGCAAATACATCAAATAGGCTTCAAGATGTTCAGGCAGTTCTTATATCTGCTCAGAGGTTGGGATCACGTAACCCTAGGGCAGGGCAATTGCTAACTAAAGAGCTAGAGGAATTCAGAAACAACAGTTCTGCCGATTCAGTCACCAAGCACCAATGTCATTTGATTTTGCAAAGAAGTAAATATGTTTCAACTCACCCAGATAATAAGTGAGTATAGCATTAGGAGTTACTGCATTATTATTGATTTTGTTGAGTATGTTGCATATTCTAGATTAGGGGTGTTCAAAATCAATTTCAATTTGTCCGGTCCAATCCAAACTGATCTGTTTTTTATGGATTTTTTAGATTGGTGGATTGGATTGGATTGAAAATTTTGAAATCCATCCTTGGTGGACTGGTTTGTGTGGAAATGAATAGATTCTAGTTGTAAAGGAAATAATTTAGGTGTAAAGGCAAACTTTCTAACTAGATAAAGGTGAAGACTTAGGCTATATATTCTTGTATTTTCTCTCAATGTAATCACACAAGTCTCTTCTTCTCTCAATTGTTTCTTCGTCGTATCAGAGCCAACTCTTGGCTTCTGACTTGTGTATTCCTTTTTTTGGCATATTGCCTGTCTATTTTCCGACAGCATTGCCCGTCTATTTTTCGGCCACCGTGCTCACTTTTTTTTGTGGCTGTGACCTCAGAAGGTTCTCCACAGCAAGACTCGAGAAATCGTCACCGGACACATCACCAAACGCGCTTCCACGCGTCGAAAACAATAACCCTCTTCGGCGGCCGTACTATTTTTCGGGAAGTACACAGTTCCAGGCAACTTCCGTCAACTCAGAAGATGCCGGAGATAAAATTTGTAGCAGTCCACTCTCATTGGCCGCTGGACACGCCTGCAACCGTCAACTTTTCGGCAATCTACAACTGGCGATTTGTTACTTTTCGGCGAGCGTGAGCTCTCATCGCCGGCGTCACCAGACTTAGACAAAGCTGGTGACCTCAAATCCAGCAGCCACGAACTCATCAGCAGTCGGACGCGCCGCATCTCCGCTGCCGTCACTAGACCGCCGATCTCCTTCGGCGAGCGTGAATTCTCACTGCTGATGCCAGTAAATTCAGGCTAAGCCGGCAAACCCAATACCTGCCATACGGCCACTTGCCGTCACCGGCCGCTGTCACCTTCGCTGGAAACCGCCCTTTGTCATCAGAAAATTATTTTTGCTTTCAATTATTTTATTCGATTTGTGATTCAATATGACCATTGAAAACTCCAAAACAGGTTCTACCTTATCCTTTAACTCATTTCCTACTTTCTTAACTGAAAAATTGGTAGGAAGTAGTAATCATGTTTCTTGGGCCGCGTCTATTGAGTTATGGTGTATGAGATATGGCTTAGAAGACCATTTAACTACTAGGGTTATAGATTTGCAAGATAAAAATACAGCTGAGTGGGAAAAGATTGATGCCTTATTGTGTAACCAATTATGGCAGAGCATTGATCCACAATTATATCCCATTATAAGGCTTACTAGACTTGTTTTGATATTTGGAATCAGGTTCAATTGTTATATACTAATGACATTAAAAAACTATACTCTGTTGTCTCGAATCTTGTCAATATAAAATAATAGGCTATGGATATGTCGGAAATCCTTGGATGGATGGCATCCTTCAAAACTGAATTCAACTTACTTCTACCAGTTGGTAAGACTGTGGTCGAAGACCTTGCACAGAGGGATAAAATTTTTATGGTTCCGACTCTGGCTTCTCTTGGCTCTGATCTCTCACCAATACAAGATCAGATTCTTGCCAGTGTAACTATCCCTTCTATGGATGAGGTGTTTGCTTAGTTCCTTTGTGTTTCTGCACTAGGTCCTATTCCTGGAACACTTGCAATGGACTCTTCAGTCTTGGCCTCCTAATCTCAATCACATAACTCTTTCAAAGGAGATTGTAGCAAAAATTGCCTCAAGTGTAGTTATTGTCATCGTTGGGGCCATACTTGAGAAAAATGCTACAAGTTGATGGATGGCCTTCTCAAGCTACTAACCTTGCTCACACCGATCAAACTGGCACCCCGAGCAATTGTTCTCCATCTATGACTATTACTGGTGCTAATTATGAGGGCTATCTTAAATACCAAGCAACTTAACAGTCTACTTCCTCCATTGCTAATATTGGTAATTCTGTCACCTGCCTCACTCAGTCTTCCTCTCACGAACCCTGGGTCTTTGATTTTGGTGCATCAAACCATATTTCCGGTAACCTTCAATTACTCTCTTGTATTTCTGAGACTGGGTCATTACCATCTGTCACTTTGACTAATGGAACTAAAACTATTGCTAATTGGTTGAGCTTTCCCTTTGCATTGTTTAGCTTTCAAAGGAGATTGTAGCAAAAATTGCCCCAAGTGTAGTTATTGTCATCGTTGGGGCCATACTCGAGAAAAATGCTACAAGTTGATGGACGGCCTTCTCAAGCTACTAACCTTGCTCACACCGATCAAACTGGCACCTTGAGCAATTGTTCTCCATCCATAACTATTACTGGTGCTAATTATGAGGGCTATCTTAAATACCAAACAGCTCAGCAGTCTACTTCCTCCATTGCTAATACTGGTAATTCTTTCACCTGCCTCACTTAGTCTTCCTCTCACGGACCCTGGGTCTTTGATTCTGGTGCATCAGACCATATTTTCGGTAACCTTCAATTACTATCTTGTATTTCTGAGACTGGGTCATTACCATCTGTCACTTTGGCTAATGAAACCAAAACTATTGCTAATTGGTTGAGCTTACTCTTTGCCTTCTTTAGCTTTAGATTCTGTACTTTATATCCCACAATATCCTTTTAACCTTATCTTTATTAGTCAACTCACTCGTTCTTTAAACTGTGCTATCACATTTGTTAATGACTGTTTTTATACAGGACCGTAGTATGGGAAAGACAATTGGCGCAAGCCTTGAGTCATAAGGGCTTTATCATTTGAGTATTCTTCAATCATCTGTTGCGTGCATTGTTATTGAATCACCAGCACTCCTCCATAATCATTTGGGACACCCACATTTGTTCAAGCTTCAAAAAATGGTTCTCGGTCTCTCTCGTTTATTGTTTTTTAATTGTGAGTCCTGTCAGCTTGAAAAATACTCTCATGGATTATTTTCAAAGCGGGTCAATAATCAGGATACACCCCCGTTTGAATTAGTTCATTCAGACATTTGGAGTCCTAGTCGAGTTTCATCTGTTTTAGGCTTTAAATATTTTGTTACATTTATTGATGATTATTCGTGTTGCACTTAGTTATTTTTAATGAAAGATCGTTTTGAATTATTTTTCATTTTTAAATCTTTCTGTGTTGAAATTAAGACATAATTCTCTACCACTATTCGTATATTATGTAGTGATAATGTACGTGAATATTTTTCTATTCCTTTTACTAAATTTATGTCTTCTCAAGACATTTTACATCAGTCTTCTTGTGTCTATACTCCACAACAGAATGGAGTTGCCGAACGTAAGAGCAGATGATATTGTCATCACAGTGTCACGCCCCAAATATTCTTAAGCAATGACTCGAACATTTGGCGCATGACAAGACCACCAAGAGGGTATTTAGCCCATTGTGTGTTAAATGGGTTAGAGCTTCTAGAAGGCCCAATTGATTTGGGTTAATGTCACTTGTGTGTGGTAGGTGCGGAGTAGGTGGGGGAGTATTCTAGAAAAGACATATTCCTTAAGATATTCTTTTGGTAGGTAGCATTTTTAGAATATTCTTTTGAATATTTTTCACTTTAGATGTGGACCATTAGATTAGAGTAAATCATAACTGTCCATTGTAAATAGCTTTAGCTATAAATAGGTGGAGCTCTCATTGAAAAAGAAGCACACCAAGTGTTTGAGAGAATGCTCTTGTATTTTATTACTAAAGAGAGAATTACAAAGCTATAGAATTATAAGCTACGAGTATTTCTACAATTTGGAGGATGCTTTCTCAAATGAGAGCTCTACCTATTTATAGCTAAAGCTATTTATAATGGACGGCTAGGATTTATTCTAATCCAATGGTCTACATTTAAAGTGGAGAATATCCAAAGGAATATTTCAAAAATGCTACCTATCAAAAGAATATCTCAAGGAATATGCCTTTTCTAGAATACTCCCCCACCTACCACACACAAATGGCATTAACCTAAATCAATTGGGTCTTCTAGAAGCTCTAGCCCATTTAATACACAATGAGCTAAATACCCTCTTTGTGGTTTTGTCATGCGCCAAATGTTCGAGTTATTGCTTGAGAATATTTGGGGCGTGACATTCTCCCCCACCAAATTCATACGACGCCCTCGTCGCGTCTTTGCTGGAACTTGCGCACCCCGGTCTTCAAACTCTGGCTGTTCGCTCTCGTGTTCCGAGCGTGCTCTCCCATCGGGCAACCCTTTCCACTCGACAAAGTACTCAAGGCTCGTCCTGAGTTCCTCACCTTTGTCATGGCGTGTGGAAATGCCCAAAGGTTTCCGGTTGTGTGGCCCAAATTCTACACCTCCCGTACCTCCACGGTATTGCTTCCAACAGCTTTCGGAATGCACTTGATGTAGCCACTGTCGTTGTCTCGAAGGTATCTCCACCTTATGCGAGATGTTGCCAACTCTTTTGGCAATAACCCTTGGCCCCTCGTCCCCATGATCAAGGCCCTTGTGAAGTGGGCGTGTTGACTTGCGTTGTGGTGGAAGTATCGTCTCCATCACCAAGTCCCCCGCACTATGCTTGACACGCCGCTGCTTGTCTTCGACCCACTCTTTGTGCTGCAAATGCACATCATGTGACACTTTGGATTTTTGGATGACACCCGCATCCAACAACTCCTCGAGCAGCCCCTGCAACTCTACCATCTCCAATAGAGGCATCGGCACCATAGTTGGAAGCGTAATCTCAAGCCCCAACATGCCCTCAATTGCTTCTCTTGAAGGTGGTTCTTCTGGTATGGCAGTAGGCTTGACCCCATTGTGCTCCCCGAGCACTTCTGTAACAACTTTCGGTATTTCATCCTTGCCCCCATTTGCCTCATCATCCATCCCCGTTGTTGAGGTTGAATGTAACCCTTCTTTGCGCTCAGCATCTTCCCTTAGTTGCATTGCGGAAAGGACTTTGGCATTTGGCTTAGATCGCCCACCCTTGGGCATGTCTACTGTCGGTATCATTCGAGGTCCTCCCTCTAAAATACACATGTAGTTGTGTTGAGGAAGTAGCACTACATTGTATTGCCGTAAGAACTCCATACCTAGCACCACATCAAAATCATCCAGAGGTGCTATTGAGAAATTTACCTCACCGTGCCATTTGCCTATATGGATTTCAGCTCCATGAACCACCCCATCCAGCAGCTTGGCTCTTGCATTCATGGACTTGAGGTATCCCTCTCCTTTCTCAACATGAAGGCCCAAGCGTTCCACTTCCACATGTTTAATGAAGTTGTGCGTAGCCCCCGTATCAACCAACACTTAAGTCTTGATGCAATTGACATAGGCTTCAATGTATATGAGCGCCGCCCCGGTTGGCGCTTCGGCACGCCGCTTGGCTTTGAGGGAATTGAACAGCTGCATACAACCCATACGACAGTCTTTCACCCAATGATCCTCATCGCAAAGGAAACAGTTCGATTTTGGACTATTACACCTATGGCCATTGCGCTTCTGCTCCTTCCACTTAGGCAGTTTGCCTTTCTCCTCCTTGCTTTCTGGAGGTTGAAACTCATTGGTTTCCCCATCCTTACTGTGATTGGGTTTAGAATTCTTGGACTTACCCGAATCTCCCTTGCTGTAATCCATGAGCGTCTCTGCCATTGTAAGGGCGTCGGATATATTCTGCACTCCATGCCGCTTCAACTCATTGGCAGCCCATGTTTGCAACCCGTCCATGAAATTGAACAAGAAGTCCTCATCGGTCATGTTGCGGATTTGCAGCATCAACAAAGAGTACTCCTTAACATACTCCCTAATGGACTTCGTTTGTTTCAACTCCATCTGCTTGCGAGCGTCGTGCGCCACATTCTCCGGATAGAATTGGCGCTTTAACTCCTGTTGCAATTCTTCCCATGTGTTTATGGTGCAAGTACCCTTGCGAATCTCCTCGCTTTTTCTACGCCACCACAGAATTGCATGATCGAAAAGGTATAAAGTTGTAGTAATTACCTTATGTTCGTCCCACACGCCCATGGTGTTGAAATACCTCTCCATTTGCCAAAAGAAGTTGTCAAGCTCCTTGGCATCCCGTCTGCCGTTAAACTCCTTCAGTTTAGGGGCTTCAACCCTTGGTGCAGCCACCACGCTTTGAGTAGCTACGCAATAGTGACCGCTCGCTTGCACAACACCATATACTCCTTGACATTTTCAAGCCCTTTACGCAGCTCCTCTACTTGGGCTTGAACCTTGTCCATGGTATTGTAGACCTTCTCCTAAAAAGCCTTAATCCAGTCCCGTTGCTTGTTAGCATACTTGTCAATGGAGCTGTCGATGAGAGAGCGCAGCTCGTCCCCTTGAATATCGAGGCGTATCTCAAGCTCTCGACGTGCTCTTCCAACTCCCTAAGGCGATTTGTCGCCTTGCTCACTGCACCACCTAGCCTCATAACCATGTCCCCTAGTTCATGGTTCGGATCAACGAACTTTTCTGGCGAAATACTCCTATGTCTCCTAGCTTTGGGGTCTCTACCCTTCCCTTTGGTAATCCCCGATGATTCAGCAACTTCCTTCACCATCTTCTTTTAACCCGCTTTGATACCACTTGTCACGAACTGATTTCTCGAACCTGCGCGACTTTAGACACTCTTCAAGTGCTAAGCAGCCTACAAGACCCAATTAAGCAAATAAAGAGATGAAGAAGAAGCACACCAAGTGTTTGAGAGAATGCTCTTGTATTTTATTACTAAAGAGAGAATTATAAAGTTATAGAATTACAAGCTATGAGTATTTCTACAATTTGTAGGATTTGGAGGATGCTTTCTCAAATGAGAGCTCCACTTAGTAATAAAATACGAGAGCATTCTCTCAAACACTTGGTGTGCTTCTTCTTCATCTCTTTCTTTGGTTAATTGGGTCTTGTAGGTTGCTTAGCACTTGAAGAGTGTCTAAGGCCGCGCGGGTTCGAGAAATCAATCCGTGACAACAGGCAGTAATCAAGATGGTATTAAGCAATTAAAAAAAAACACTTGTTTGATCATTTTCAGACAAAAAATTTGAGATTACTCAAATACTTCCTTGGTATTGAGGTAGCTCAATTTAGCTCTGAAATTGTTATTTCTCAAAGAAAGCATACTTTGGATATTCTTTAAGAAATAGGGATGATGGATTGCCAACCCATAGACACTGCCATGGACTCTTAACATTAAACTTCTACCTGGACAAAGGGAGCCCATTGCAGATCTTGGGAGAATCAAAGACTAGTTGGTAAACTTAATTCTCTTATTATTACATGACTTGATATTTTCTTCCTAGTTAGTGTTGTCAGTCAGTTCCTACAGTCTCTATGTGACAGTCATTGGAATGCAGTTATTCGATACCTACGATATATCAAGAATGCACTAGGTAAAGGTTTGCTATATGAGAATAAGGGTCATATACAGATTGTTAGATATTTAGATGCTGATTAGGCAGGTTCTCCATCAGATAGACTTTCTTCCACTGGGTATTGTGTTTTTGTTGGAGGAAATCTTGTATCTTAGAAAAGTAAGAAGCAAGCTGTTGTTGCTAGGTCAAGTGCAGAAGCAAAAATCGGCAATGGCTTTAGCAACATGTGAACTCATATGGTTGAAACAGTAAATCCAAGAATTGAAATTTGCAAAAATATCACAGATGAAGTTATTTTGTGATAATCAAGTTGCCCTTCACATTTCATCCAATCTAGTGTTTCATGAAAAGACTAAACATATAGAAATTGATTATCACTTTATTCGAGAAAAGATTCTATTCGGCATTATTTTCACCAATTATGTTAGTTCAAATGATCAACTAGCAGATGTTCTTATTAAATCTCTTAAGGGTCCTAGAATTGATTTTATTTGTAACAAGTTTGGCGCATATGATTTATATGCTCCAGCTTGATGGGGGAGTGTGGAAATGAATAGATTTTAGTCGTAAAGTAGATAATCTAAGTGTAAAGGCAAGCTTTCCAACTAGACAAAGGTGGAGGCTTAGGCTATATATTCTTGTATTTTCTCTCAATGTAATCACACAAGTCTCTTCTTCTCTCAATTGTTTCTTCATGGTGGACTGGTTTGTAGATTAACTTTGATAAATCCACTAACATCTGATCCAATTCGAAGAAAATAATATCATAATACTGAATAAAATAATTTAAAAAGTGTAATTATCTCATTTGTTTCACTACCTCAAAAGTTGAGAAAAACATTAAGCCACTCAATTTGGATAAGACAAGTAATGTCTTTTGTTGAATTTAAGTCACTTTTGATTGTTGGAATCACATTGACCTCGATTCAAGTTTCTTTATTATAATATTGATGAGATTAGTGCGTCTGAAACTTAAACCTACCCACCATATAACCTGTAATATAAATTGGGCAAGCCAAGCTATAGCACAATATGCTTAACCTATTTTGGGCTTGACCAACTTGGCCCATTTGACACCTTTGAATGGAGACTATTTTTCATTGTAATTTTAGATCTGATTGGATTGGATTGAATTGGATCTGCTGTCTTTTTGGTGGATTGGATTTTGTATTTTGATGGTAGATTGAATTGAAAAATTAACTATTCAGTTAATGATGGATTGGATAAATTGAGTCAGATCTGTCGATCCAATCCAATGAACACCCCTATTTTAGATATTAAAGCATATATGCTGATGGCTTTTCTTTTATACCTTTCATCCTTCCCATTACTTTCTCATCCCTGCCATTCTGTAACATCTGCCAAATGTCACTGGAATCCTATAGCCCATAATAAGTAGTTGTCACTCCCTCTCTCAAATCTGTTTGAGTTAGGCTGAAATATGATATGCTGCACAATTAATAAATTGCCATCACATAAAAGATTATATGTATATATGTCAGAAAGGAATATTTCTAGCTCCTTTTTTAACGTATTTCGGTATGTTGGACCATAAAATGCCAAATTAGTTCAAGTGAGACATCAGTGCATGCTTGTAAAATGACTGTTGTTTATAAAAGTTGGTATTTTTTTGAATGATAATGCATGCTTTTTCCTCATTTAGGATGGTTGTGATGGCAGATATAATTATAAACCATCTTTATTATCTAATATATTTTTTAAAAATTTAGTTTTTGTAATTACTTTGCTTCTTTGATGCACAGATCTTAGATATATCATCTTTCCTATTCAGGTGGGCTGCCATTAGTGAAGCCAGAGGAGATTATCCATTTAGCCACCATAAACTCACTGTTCAGTTTTATGAAGCATCAGCTGCTCAAGACAGAAAACTGGAAGGCTAGGTTCACAAGGCTATTCTGGAGCTCTGGAGGCCAGACCCTAGTGAATTAGCCCTTTTGCTGACAAAAGGAATTGACTCTACATCACTGAGGACTTCTCCAACAGCGTGTACTTTGGCTGGTAGTAGTGATCCATGCTATATTGAAGCATATCATTTGGCTGACTCAAGTGATGGAAAGATCAGTCTGCACTTAAAGGTATTCATTTCTTAGTATTATTTATGCCTTGTGAGTCCTTTCATTTTTTGTTGCTTTGGATGTGTTAAAACAAGTTACCTGTCAAGATTTTGAGTAAACTTCTAATATAGTGTGCTCTGGAGGTCTCTTTTTTGCATCATGGGAGGCAAACAATGATCATATGAAATGGGATGTCAATTCATAGATTGAACAGTAGTTAGAATGCACTTGCACTCATGAATTATGAACTACTTTTAATTAGAAGTATCTATTGTTTTCTCTTCAAGACAGTGAACTGCTTTGAAATAGATGTTAGAGCCACATTATGGAAAATATTTCCAATGCTTTTTGATATCTATAGAGACCTTGTATGTTGACATTTGTTTATCTACTAGATGGAGAGCTTTTTCCCCTTTCTTTACTTGAATGAGAGGTCCCTTATAGATCAACACAAGTGTAGTTGATGTGTGGAGTAAAAATACTGTGTAAATATCTGCAAATTCAAATAATTTTATTATCTTTCATGGCACAGAATTTGTTGAATGCATGTATCAGTCTGACTTTCTATAGTTTCATATTGCAATCACTTGGGACCAGCTAGACACAAGTGATAGTATGATTAATATTAGTATCTTATAGTTTAAATACTTTTAATCATGTTGGGAGCTTTCCTTATGAGTTTAAACCTTTGGGGTTAATTTTTACCCAACATGGTGTTAGAACTAGATCAACCAAGAGGTGGTTTGTGCAAAGTCCTTATTCTATTAATTGAGCATGGTCAAAGTGGGATATGTCTTCAGATCCATGGTAGGGTTGATTGTCCTTGGATCCATGGGAGAAGTTTGTTAGTTGTATTTGTCCATGCATGAGGGAGAGCTTTTCATCTTAAATATTATTGTTGGACTACTTTAAAATCAGCTTGAGCTTTTAGCATTAGTTGGTACTCAAAACAATCAAAATGATTGTCCCCTCATTTGGGTGCGTTTTCCATAAGAATATAGTAATTTTGAATAACAGGATATTGCCTGTTGTGATTGATAGCCTGCAGGTTGATAATATTTTCATTTTGAATTGGCCAAATCATTACAGGTTTTAAATTTGACTGAAATTGAACTAAACCGAGTGGATATTCGGGTTGGGTTATCTGGTGCTTTGTATTTTATGAATGGATCTCCTCAAGCAGTTCGACAGCTTCGAAATCTTGCTTCATAGGTTTTTCTTTTGCAGATACATCCTTATTTTTCATTTTCCCCCAAGCATGCCTTAATACTTTACAATGAGATCTCATGTCCTATTTACTTCACAACATGCTTGCAGGATCTAGTACTGTGCAGTGTGACAGTGGGTGTTTCCCATTTTGAGAGAGGTGCCTTTTGGGTTCAAGTCTTATATTATGAAGGCAATTATAGTGAAGAGGATCCACAGGTTTTGAGACAAAAGAGAAGCTTACGGCCAGAACTGGGAGAACCTGTAATTTTAAGGTGTCAACCTTACAAGCTGTGGAAATGAATGTGTGTATGAGTGGGAAATGAGCGAGTATGAGTTGTAAAGGCAAGTTTTCCACCTTGACAAAGGTGGAAGCTTGCCTATATATTGATATGTTCTCTTCAATGTATATCATCAAGTTTTTCTCCTTCTCTGAATACTTTCTACATGGTATCAGAGCCAAGGTTTGGCTTTTAACCTTTTTTTTTTTTTTTTTTCATTTTTCGGCCTTTCCTTTTTTTTTTCCGGCAACATTGCTTGTTTATTTTTCGGCTACTGTGTTCACTTTTTCCGGTGGCCGTGATCTCAGAAGGTCATTCATAAAAAGGCCTGAGAAATCGTCGCCGGACGCATCACCGGATGCGCCTCCACGCACCGGAACAGTAACACTCTCCGGCGACTGTAGCATTTCCCGGCGAGGTACACAGCATCCACCTGTGTACTCAGAAGACGCCGAAGATAACTTTTGCAGCCATCCACTGTCACTGCCCGCCGGACGCGCCTCCACGCGCCGGAACAGTAAACTTTCCGGCGATTTGCAACCGTCGACTTTCTTCTTTCCGGCGAGCGTGAGGTCGCAACGCCGGCATCACCAGACTCAGATGAAGCCGGTGACTTCAACTCCAGCCGCCGCAAACTCCTCGGCTGTTGGACGCGCCACCACGCGCCGCATCTCCGCCGCTGTCACTAGACCGCCGATCTCATCCTCTGGCAAGCGTGAATCCTCACTGCCGGTGCCAGTCAATTCAGACATCACCGGGAAAACTCAATACGGTCATCCGGCCTCTCGCCGTCGCCAGCCGCCGTCACCTTCGCCGGAATCCGCCCTCTGTGACCGGAAAATTATTTTTGTTTTCAATCAACCTGCTTTATCCGGTTTATAATTCAATATGGCCATTGAAAGCTCCAAAACAGGTTCTGCCTTATCCTTTAACTCATTTCCTACTTTCATAACCGAAAAATTGGTAGGAAGTAGTAATTATGCCTCTTGGGCTGCGTCTGTTGAGTTATGGTGTATGGGATATGGCTTAGAAGATCATTTAGTTACCAAGATTACAAATTTGCAAGATAAAAATACAACTGAATGGAAAAAGATTGATGCGTTATTATGTAAACAATTATGGCAGAGCATTGATCCTCAACTATATCCCATTTACAAGGCCTACCGAACTTGTTTTGATATTTGGCATCAGGCTCAGTTATATATATACAAATGACATTAAAAAATTGTACTCTGTTGTCTCGAATCTTGTCAATTTAAAACAACAGGCTATGGATATGTCAGAATTCTTTGGACGGATGGCATCCCTTAAAACCGAATTCAACTCACTTTTACCAGTTGGTAAGACTGTGGCCGAAGACCTTGCACAGAGGGATAAATTTTTTATGGTTCTGACTCTGGCTTCTCTTGGCTCTGAGCTCTCACCAATACGAGATCAGATCCTTGCCAGTGCAACTATCCCTTCTATGGATGAGGTGTTTGCTCGGCTCCTTCATGTTTCTGCACCAGGTCCCATTCCCGGGCCACTTGCAATGGACTCTTCTGTCTTGGCCTTCCAATCTCAATCACATAACTCTTTCACAGGAGATCAAGGCGATCGCAGCAAAAATCGCCCCAAGTGCAGTTATTGTCATCGTTGGGGCCATACTCGAGAAAAATGCTATAAGTTGCATGGACGGCCTCTTCGAGCTACTACCCTTGCTCACACCGATCAAACTGGCACTTCGCATAATTGTTCTCCTTCCATGCTTATTACTGGTACTGATTATGAGGGGTATCGTAAATACCAAGCAGCTTAACAATCTATATCCTCCATTGCAAATACTGGTAATTCTGTCACCTGCCTGACTCAGTCTTCCTCTCACGGACCGTGGGTCTTTGATTCTGGTGCATCAGATCATATTTTCGGTAACCTTCAATTACTCTCTTGCATTTCTGAGACTGGGTCGTTACCATTTTTCACGTTAGCTAATGGAACCAAAACCATTGCTAAAGCAATTGGTCGTGCTTTTCCTTTACCTTCTTTACCTTTAGACTCTGTTCTTTATATTCCACAATGTCCTTTTAACCTTATCTCTGTTAGTAAACTCACCCGTTCTTTAAACTGTGCTATCACTTTTATTAATGACTCTGTTCTTATACAGGACCGCAGTACGGGAAAGACGATTGGCGTAGACCGTGAGTCACAAGGGCTCTACCATTTGAGTATTCCTCAACCATCTGTCGCTTGCACTGTTGCTGAATCACCAGCACTTCTCCATAATCGTTTGGGACACCCACATTTGTTCAAGCTTAAAAAAATGGTTCCTGGTCTCTCTCATTTATCGTCTTTTAATTGTGAGTCTTGTCAGCTTGGAAAACACTCTCGTGGATCATTTTCAAAGCAAGTCAATAATCGGGCTACATCCCCTTTTGAATTAGTTCATTCCGACATTTGGGGTCCTAGTTGCGTTTTGTCTGTTTTAGGCTTTAAATACTTTGTTACATTTATTGATGACTATTCACGTTGCACTTGGTTATTTTTAATGAAAGATCGTTCTGAATTATTTTCCATCTTTAAATCTTTCTGTGCTGAAATTAAGACACAATTCTCTACTACTATTCGTATATTACGTAGTGATAATGCACGTGAATATTTTTCTATTCCTTTTACTCAATTTATGTCGTCTCAGGGCATCTTACATCAGTCTTCTTGCGTCTATACTCCACAGCAAAATGGAGTTGCCGAATGTAAGAACAGGCATCTCATTGAAACTGCCCGCACTTTACTTCTACATCATCATGTTCCTCTCCGTTTTTGGGCGGATGCTGTCCTTACTGCCTGTTTTTTAATCAATCGAATGCCCTCCTCTGTGTTACAACATCAGGTACCTCATTCTGTTCTATATCCTGATCAACCATTATTTTCTCTTTCGCCGCGTGTTTTTGGTTGCACTTGTTTTGTTCATGTATTCTCTCCTGGTCAAGACAAATTATCCGCTTAATCTATCAAATGTATTTTTCTTGGCTACTCACGTCTTCAGAAAGGATATCGGTGTTATTCTCCTGACACTCGACGTCATTTCCTTTCTGCTGATGTCACATTTTTTGAGTCTTCCCCTTTTTTTTCCTCCTCTACTTCCGAAAATCTATCACTCACAGAGGCTCTCCCAATTCCTTTTATTGTTCCTCCCCCTACGTCCAATACTGAATGTGTTCCCGTTTCCCAAAATAATCTTCCTCTTGAGGATTCTCCCTCTCCGGTTCCTGCGAGTCCTATTCCTTTTTCTCCTGCAGGTGATGACAGTGCTATGACTCCTGTGACACTTGAAGGGCCCGTTGACTCACTTCCTGCTCCCGATCACTCTCCTACTAAGGTCCTCCCACCTGCTGACCAGTTTCTCATTGCTATTTGAAAAGGTATGCGTTCCACTCGCAATCCTCATCCTATCTACAATTTTCTTAGTTATCATTGACTGTCTTCACCATATTATGCCTTTGTGTCTACTTTATTCTCTGTTGCTAATCCTACCACTCTTCGTGATGCTCTTTCACATCCTGGTTGGTGTCAAGCAATGGTTGACGAAATGATTGCTTTGCACAATAATGGTATCTGGGAGTTAGTTCAATTACCCCCCGGTCATTCCACTGTTGGTTGTCGTTGGGTTTATACTGTCAAGATTGGACCCGATGGTCAGGTTGATCGGTTGAAAGCAAGGTTGGTTGCCAAAGGATACACGCAGACTTATGGCCTGGATTATTCTGATACATTTTCTCCTGTGGCTAAGATGTCGTCCGTTCGACTGTTCTTATCTATGGCTGCTATTCGCCAGTGGCCTTTGCACCAGCTTGACATCAAGAATGCCTTTCTCCATGGTGAGCTTCAGGAAGAAATCTATATGGAGCAACCTCCTGGTTTTGTTGCTCAGGGGGAGTCTGGTTTGGTATGCAAACTTCGTCGCTCATTATATGGTTTAAAATAATCTCCCCGTGCCTGGTTTGGTCGTTTCAGTACTGTTATCCAGGAGTTTGGCATAATCCGATGTCAGTCAGATCATTCTGTTTTCTATAAGCATACACTACAAGGCCAATGCATATATCTGGTAGTCTATGTTGATGATATTGTCATCACGGGCAGTGATCAAAATGGTATTAAACAATTAAAAGAATACTTGTTTGATCATTTTCAGACCAAAGATTTGGGATTACTCAGATACTTCCTTGGTATTGAGGTAGCTCAGTCTAGCTCTGGAATTGTCATTTCTCAAAGAAAGTATGCTTTGGACATTCTTCAAGAAACAGAGATGATGGATTGCCAACCCATAGACACTCCTATGGACTCTAACATTAAACTTCTACCTGGACAGGGGGAGCCCATTGCAGATCCTGGGAGATATCGGAGACTAGTTGGTAAACTAAATTATCTCACCATCACACGACCTGATATTTCCTTTCCGGTTAGTGTTGTCAGTCAGTTTCTACAGTCTCTATGTGACAGTTATTGGAATGCAGTTATCCGAATCCTACGATATATTAAGAATGCACCTGGTAAAGGTTTGCTATATGAGAATAAGGGTCATACACAAATTGTTGGATATTCAGATGCCGATTGGGCAAGTTCTTCATCAGATAGACGTTCTACCACTGGGTATTGTGTTCTTATTGGAGGAAATCTTGTATCTTGGAAAAGTAAGAAGCAAGCTGTTGTTGCTAGGTCAAGTGCAGAAGCAGAATATCGGGCAATGGCTTTAGCAACATGTGAACTCATATGGTTAAAACAGTTAATCCAAGAATTGAAGTTTGCAGATATTTCACAGATGAAGTTACTTTGTGATAATCAAGTTGCCTTTCACATTTCATCCAATCCAGTGTTTCATGAAAGGACGAAACATATAGAGATTGATTGTCACTTTATTCAAGAAAAGATTCTATCCGGCATTATTTCTACCAATTATGTTAGCTCAAATGATCAACTAGCAGATGTTCTTACTAAATCTCTCAGGGGTCCTAGAATTGATTTCATTTGTAACAAGCTTGGCGCATATAATTTATATGCTCCAGCTTGAGGGGGAGTGTGGAAATGAATGTGTGTATGAGTGGGAAATGAGTGAGTAAGAGTTGTAAAGGCAAGTTTTCCACCTTGACAAAGGTGGAAGCTTGCCTATATATTGATATGTTCTCTTCAATGTATATCATCAAGCTTTTCTCCTTCTCTGAATACTTTCTACACAAGCTTCCACTTACTGAACTTCTTTTGCCACATAAGATTTCGCCTGTTGAATTTTTCCGTCTATGGCCCAGTTTACCATCCATAGTAGAGTATACTGGTACATATATTTATGAAGGAAGTGGCTTCAAGGCTACTGCTGCACAGTAGTATGGGACTTCTCCTTTTTTCAGTGGGCTAAAAGTGTTGACCTCCAAGCCCTTCCACAATGTTTGTTCACACATTATCCAGGTAGTGGCTGGATTTCAGGTAGGACCCACCACCCTTTATGTGTATTTTCTCCATTCAGTTTTGTGTATATACGCTTTCTGCATGAAAGTATTCCTGTCAGCTTAAACATTATTTGTTGCCTATTTTGTTAATTACACCGTAGCTCTATTATTGGCAAATCTGGAATTTAGGTTTAATTTCCTGTCAGCTTTCTGCATGAAAGTAATCCCATCAGTTTAAACATCATTTGTTGCCTAGAATTTTAATTAAACCTTAGCCCTGTTATTGGCAATCTGGAATTTAGGCTTCTATGTCCTCCTGGTTGAAACTGAAGAAGCATAACAAACTGAGGAGCTTTGATAAAATATTTGAGATTTCATGTTCGAAATGTATAAAAATGGTTCCAAGTGTAAGATTAATTTTGGAGTTAACTGTCAAACAATTTATACTTTCATGGAATGAGTTAATAATTCTGCTTATTTCCCCCCATACTGGAACGCATCTTAGTTATTACTTGGAGACTTTCAGAGCTACCCTACTAAAATTTAATTTCACACTTGGGAGCAGCTTTGTTATGCTGCAAAAACTTGGTATGGTATCTTTCTACACATGATGATTTTTGGAGCCAGTGAAGTGAGCAGAAATGTAGATTTGGGTGACGAGACAACCACCATGCTGTGCAAGTTTGTGGTTCGAGCTTCTGATGCATCAATCACTAAGGAGATTGGATCAGATCTACAAGGATGGTTAAATGACCTTACAGAAGGTGGTGTGGAGTACATGCCGGAGGATGAAGTGAAGACAGCTGCCGCTGAGAGGCTTAGGATCTCAATGGAGCGTATAGCAATGCTAAAGGCAGCCCGACCTAAAAGGATTCAAAAACTGACAAGGAAGAAGATAATGAGGAAGAAGAGGGGGATGAGGGTAAAAAGGAAAAGAAGGAATATGATAAAACAATGGATCCTTCAACTCTGTCCAAGCTAACAGCAGAGGAGGCTGAGCATCTTGCACTTCAAGCACCAGTTCTCCAGGAGTGGCACATGCTGTGTAGAGATAGAAGCGCCAAGGTTAATTAGCTTTATTATTCTTTTTACATGAAAAAAAGGTTTGCATATATTCCTTTTACTCGTGTTTTCTACTTTTTGATACTTGATCAGCAGGTAGTTAGAAATTTGATTACAGGGTGGCTTTTTCTATCCCCTTTATGCCCCCACTTTGTACATCTTGTACTGGCTCATTTGTCTATTGTCCTTTTTGAGATTTTTTTTTTTCCAAAGCACGAAATTGTTGTTAGTGCTTTCTTATAGTCAAGTTCATTTCCACAGGAATTTTGGTTCTTCTGTATACATCATGATTGATTGTAGGAGATCATTTGTGTGATATTTGAAACTAGCATAGTTAAATCTGCTCTGCTGTTTACATATTGTCCTGAATTAGGTGGTATCCGAATAAGGTTTTTCTTAAATCCTGAGTTGTAGTTTGATGGTTAAACTCTAAATCGGTGGATGCATTCATTTACATTTTTTTCTGCCAGACATCTGTTCAGGTAGCCAATTAGATCAAAGCTCATTTGAAGTTTAATTTGACTGTTTACTTCAAAAGAGGAAGGCGCCTACAAACGATACTGAAATAATAGTAAGTTTCTTCTTTCACGAGCGAGGTTTCCTCACTTTTGAGCTTGAGCATACAAGTAGTTTCAGACTTTTTTAGATCTACAAGTTACTGATTTACCGCCACCAATCTACTGTCTCACTAGCCAATACCCCAATATATGTGAAGATGCATTCTAAATCTTAACGCGTCTTCCACAAAACTTAGAAAATTTAGCCCTAGAAATAGAAAACTCTTGCAAAAACTGTCCACTTAAAACATGTGATTGAAAACTTAAAATTAACATTTATAGTAGTCAATCTCATCTATCAGTAAAGGTTTTCTTTCAGCTGTAATTTTATATATTTGATTAAATTTATGTATATTTATTCAACTAATCTCAGCAGCATTAAATGCTATTTTAACATGCATGTCTTTGCCCGCAAATATATGCGTCATGACACAACATTTTTCATTTTATGCACAGGCAACAGCATTAGGCTGGAATATACCATCAGAGAATTGAGAAAAACCCAGCACCGCTAACATCAAATCTACTCATATTTAAGTTCATGGCTAAAGTGGGTTTTTATCACATATATCAATTCCCCGCTTCAGGATCAAAATCACAAAAACATTTGCAGCTCCCTGAACAATATGGAGCCAAGAGAATCAAGTAAAAAAATAATAGTAGATCTAGGATTGTTCTCATCATCATTTACGAAGTCTAGATGCCAGAAGTCCTGTCTTATATGGTGAACTTCTGAGGAACAGTGTCAAAGTCATCAAAGTCAAATCTCTGTCGCTCTCTACCGGCCTGAATGAGTGCAGATAATTTGTTAGTGAATTGCTGATTCCTATATATGCTTATAGCTAAAATCTAGAGGGAATGGAAATGATATGCTCACCTTTCCCAGGTATAAAGGATCACATGATATAAGCTCATCCATAGAAGTCAGTTTCTTTGACAGTGCCATTATCCTGAGAACGTAAGGAAATAGATATTACTAACAGTAACCACCTCATATTTTGTCCATAGGTAAAGCAAGATAATTAGCAACTGGTATTCTTCAATTTCTCACCAAAAACACTGTTTAACCCTTAATAATCTTTATAGCAAATATCACTTATATACAGTATAAGTTAGAAGAGAAGAAAATGTGCATCTATGGTCATACAAATATTAGAGGTGACTATTGAGTTCCAACATAAATTCTTCTGATGAATTATCCATGATGTTCATACCTCTGAATTGATGAGTCAATACGCTCAATCATCTCACATGTTTTATATTGTTCAGGATCCTCTAGGAATCTAACCATTCCATCCTTCTGGTTGATTGTTGCAAAGATCTCACCATCTTGAATCTGAAACTTGTTTTGTCTTAAAAATACAGCATGAAATAGGAGTGCAACATTAATGATACAGCACTGGCACTATAAAGTTACCATTTGAAGCACATGCATTTCTGCCTCTTTGGGGCTTTTCAGTTGCACTGTATTAGCTATATCTTGGAGGGAGAGAGTTAAATATGTCTGGGTTAATCTCTGGATATTTCTCTTATACATGGATGATACAACCTGCTTCACCAGTCCAAGGTTGTTGTCCTACAAAAAACCCAAAGGTTCAGATAAAGCAAGGAAGCCAAAGAGAGCTAATATTGAAAGAAAAGTGAACAAAAATAGAGTTAAAATAGAGAACTCACACTCTCAAATTTCTCCCTGTTTGTCTGAATATATGTCTCCAACTCTGCAACTTTGCCAGTGTTGTAGGTATTTGCCAACTCAATGTATTGCTACTCAAGCATGGAAGTAACAAATTAAGGTATAAACACAAACATAAAAGAAGAAACTAAATGTGATATATCTTTCCCATCAAGTTCATGAACCACGCGAACTAAACGTATAAAATATGCCTTCTACTGAAGAAGTGCTGTTATATAAGTATCTATTGATACCACAGTAGGTAAACTGAAGAGGCAGATTAACATTCGATACATGCATATTACATAAGTTCGGCTTCTGTGCATTTAAAGAAGAAATCACAAAGGATGATCCAATTTCACAAAAAATTGAGAAAACAAACCTATTCTCCAAATACAGCATTAACATACACAGGAAGTCTAGCTTTTCAGCTACTCCATACATAACATTTTCTTGTCCCTTAGGAGGCTTATTGAACCCTGAACCAGAACTCCTTAATCAGAGAACTTACAACATTAATTATGCATCTTAAAAAATGGCAGAAAATCAGGCCCCAACTCATACAGCCTCCACCAATATCATGAACATAGTTACTCTAATTGGTTGTTCCTACAAATTTCAAAGAAGACTGGTTAATTTCCAGCCAACAATGTCTCTCTCCTAGTGCTAGCACATGCATATATAGTTGCCCTCTGTTTAGTAAGAAGAAGAATGCATGGAAAACAAGATAATCCAGATTAGTTTTTCTGAAAGGGATGTCATGACATGTGGAATCACAAAAGTCACTATCAGGACATATTAAAAGAAAATTGGGCATCTTATATATCTAAAACTAGGGGTGGGAGCCTTCAACCAGAAACCGAAAAAACCAGTTCGGTCTAGTTTCTATTTGGTTTTGAAATGTTGAAAAAATAAACAGTTTTTATGAGTAAAAACTGAGTTATTTGGTTCCAATTCTGGTTGTTTGCCTATAAAACCGAACTGAACCAGAAAAGCATTTATACATTAAGTATTACTTAACTTGAGTTTCAACACAGTGAATATCTATTGGGGCTCTATACCTTATCACACAAAAGCAAACACATGATCCTTGCTTTGACCATATATAAAATGGACAATGCCCCTAACACTTAAAACCCACTTCTAAAAGCCGTCGCCCCCTCCAAATGAAAATACCCTCAAAGTCTTCATTTTCTTGTTTCATTTCATTGATGAAATAGCTTTCTTTTGCCTATTCCATTTTATTTTAAAAATCACCCTTGCACTGCTCGCCAAAAGAAAAATCGCTTATGTTCTTTTTCTTCAATTTGTTCTTGTAAGTTTTTCCTCAAGACCTAATCATCCGCCATATCCTTCCCTCTCACACCCAGCTAGTCTGCCACCTTGCTGCTCCATCTTCCTCCAAGTCAACCACTGACTGTCTTGCCAGTTTGAAGTCCATCTTTTTTCATAATTTATTTATTATGTTTGTAATATATCAAATCATTTGCTTTGATCTATTTAAAGTAGAAATTTTAGTTGTTTGGGATGTAAATTTGTTAAGATTTTGGTTATGTTAGCTAAGAATCAGAGATTTCAGCTGTGTAATTATAAACTGAAACCGAACCAAAATAAACTGAAAATTTTGGTACGGTTCTGGTTTGGTTATGCTCATGTATTCGGTTCATACTTTAAGAAAACCGAATTATTTCAGTTCCATTGAGAGCCAGACCGAAGTTAAACACAGCCAAATTAGTTAATGCAGCAAATGCATCTGAAAACTAAAATATGTATATCAGCTTACCTGAGAGAAGTTTTTTAGATTTCTCTGAGCCGCTGAAGAAGTGTACTTAGGGAGATTGGTAGAGAACTGTCACCAAAATTACAATAAAAAATTGGATGTCTGAAAGAATGAGGCAAGAAAAAGAATACAAAATCAACTCATAAGTGTTCAAGATATCTGAGTGCATTTAATTATAGAACAAGTAGTGTGGCGCTTGTATTAAAAAATGCATGTGTACTAGGTTGTATCTTTCTATACATTTTAATAAATTTTCATTTATTAAATAAACAACCAATCTTGTGATGCAGATAAACAATAATCACACTACTACAAATTATGGTTTCCTAAGGATAGCAAATTACTTTTCACCAATTATTCTTTTTTAACAAAGTTTTTCAGTCAGTTCATATAAATGTCAAGGAGAATGGTAAAAGAAAAGAGCAGAGCATGCCTGTCCATGGTGAATGAGAGAAACCAATATATATTTTTTGTAAGCTTCAATGGCTATAGCATTGATTGTAGACATGGGAGCAGTCACAACCTGGAAAACATAGAGCAATTAGGATTTCTTATATCAAATCATGATAATAATAGATAACTAATAATGTATAATCTAAGAGCTGCAGTGTAAATAAATGACCTACATTGTGTAGAAGCTCCAAAGCTTTCCGAAAAAGCTTTTGTCCAATGAATATCATTCCACTGTCACAATGCCAATGAGAAACATAGTCAGACAAATACTCAAGGAAACTGAACAAGGGTAAATTAAAATCCCAAAGCATAAGCAACCCCTGGAATTGGATTGAATAACAATTAGATAATAGATATATCCGCATCATATCAACATGAAATGACATTCCACATGATGAACGTTCTGTGTTATTCTTGCTAAAAATAAATATCAATCATCAGAAACTAAAACAAGAAATGTCTTTCTTATAATGTCATATATAAAATGCCCTTGATTTCCAGTCATACAATAAAATTTGATTAAATAATGTTTAAATTATATAGATACGTCCACATAATATCAAGATGATATGTCATTCTACAAGATGAATTGTCTGCGTAATGCTTGCTCAAAGTAAATACAATCACCAGTAGCTAAAACAAGTTATGTCTGTCTCATAATTCCATATACAAAATGCCCTTGATTTCCACTCATAGAACTCTGGACAAAAAGTTTTCGGTTTCACATATATATGTTGTAAACAAGCTTTACGAATCTAAAAATTCTGGCTCTTTCCTCGATAAGAACAAGTAAGACCACTGTCTAGATAATTAAAAGCACCAAAAATGAAAGAAATCTCAGAAATGCTTAATATTCAATATCCTTTATGGTTCAGAAATTACTACATTTTCACCTAAAACAGACAGTTCTATTCTCAAAGTATACATTCTATAAGTTAGTTATTTGCATTAGTTGATGTTCCATGTATCATAGCATTATATGTATAATTCATCAATCAGTAACTTCATGGAGTACAATGCCTAAGGAAACATGAGAGTTTGCAGTAAGATGTTTAACTTATCAATTAGTAACTTAATGCAGCACAATGCCCAAGTAAACACAAGAGTTTGCAGTGCAAGAGCATATCATTCAATATAAAAATAAGAAGTCCCAAATGAATCATAGAAAGTAACAAGTTTAAAATTAGAAAGAGAAACGCCATAGAAGATAAGAAGCAAGAGCAACGCACCCGTAATAACAATAGAGAAAAAAGTCCCTTAGTTGATTAATCTCATAAATATCATCCTCTAGAACAGAAAGACCGATTTTGTAGCACTTAGCCAGTAAACAAAGTTGAAGAAACTCTGGATGTAAGGCAGTCAAATGCTCAGTGGAGGGCTGAATCTTGCGGATAGCTGACAGCAGTGGTCCCACCCCTCTGATGGGTGCTTCAAGCAGCATCACCTGATCCTTAAACTTCCTACAAACAGTAATGACTGCAAATACACAAACATTAACTTAATCCAGTTGCCAACTAACAGTCTAAGACACAACAATTAGAACAAAATTCTATTCAAGTTTTAAAGCTCTTTACACTTCTCAGATGCCAAACGAACTTGCTCCCCTGCACAAGAAGTAATAAATCTGGCAATGATCTGAACCAGCAAATTTGCTCGATCTTTTGTGATTGTACCATACAGACATGGCTCTCTGTCACCACAAAATACACAGAGTTAACTTTTTTCAATACCCAGATCCCAGTAAGAAATCATACTCTTCACTAAACAACTGCAACCTTATACTCTTTAACTGAACAAAAACCATCTCTCTAATTATTTATTCCACAAAACTAACAATAAAAACCAGGAAAGTATTATAAAATTTCCCGTTAACATTAAAATTTTCCCGTAAAACATATAGAAAGCAACAGAAAGAAAATATTTTCCTCCATTTTCTTTTAATTTCTTGGAAGCCAAAAAAGTTTACGACTCCATACAAGCAATTAAACAAACAAAATTTTATATCTCGTACATTAAACAAAATTCCTAACATAATTTACGAGCATAATAAATTACAAAACCGAATAGAAAAATAAAAATAAAAGAAAATCCAATTTTTTTATAGAAAAAAAGCATTCCAAAACTAGCAAAAAATACAAAGCAAACCCTCGTATATCTCACAATAAATAAATAAAGTCCTAACACAATGTACAAGCATAATAATTAACAAAACAAAACAAAAAAGAAAGAGATAGAAATCAAAATTAATGCAATAATTGGTAATTACAATAAATAAAGGTAACCGAGAGAGTGTTTGGAAGGGTCGAGCTGGTCGAGAAACGGTAACAACCGAGTCGACTCAGAGCGGAGCGAATCCTCAGCGCCTTTCAAGTAATTGTGAAGGGCCGAGACATCGGCTGCGCTGTTCGATAACCCTTGGACTTGGGTCACCAGATTTTCTACGGATTGCATTTTTTTTTTTAAATTTTTTTTGGATCGATTATGTTAAACCAAGAATGAGAAACGCGAAAGAGAGAGCGCCGTGAGTTCTGAATCAGAGTGTGTACGTGGCTTTTGATATTAAATACAAATCGATCTTGGCTCCGCCGTTCACTCGGTCTTATTCGCGGTGAGTTCACTCGGTTTTGGGCTGAAACAAGCCCATTTGGCTTGCAGAATGTCCCAGTTAAACATACCCAAGAGGCCCGAACTTGAAAGAAAATTTCGGGTTATTTTGGGATATTATCGTCTAGGTCCCCAGGGCAGGATTTGTTAATAAAAACAACTAGGGTGGCTGTTTGGCATCGTTTTAGTACCCCACCTTTTCGTATTTGGAGAATGAAAACAAGGAAAACTTGTGTCATATGGAAATATGTAAATGGGTAAAAATTCTGATTTTTTTTCCATTTATTTATTAAGAAAGTTGTTAAATGAGATAAAAAAAAAAGGGCTATGCTTGTATCAATCAATTGAGATAAAAAGTTGTTATAAGCATAGCTTGTGAATTATTAACACTTAATGACTTGGCATATTAAATGGCATGATGAAATCTTGTATGCTTGTCATTAAGGGCGGAATTAGAATTTAAAATTTAGAGGATCAAATCGTAACATAAAATTTTAAGTATAATAAAATAAAATAATATTTAGAAAAGTTATAAAGAAATATTTTTATTCTATTTTTTCAATAACCAAAAAAAGTTATGTTAGAAAATTTAGCATAATTCTATATTAAAAAGCAGTTTAGTATTCTTTCATTTTTTTGAAAATCATATATAATTGATTTTATACTAAATTTTTCTGTAATTTTTAAAAAAAAATATGAAATTAATGAGTCTAATAAAAAATTATTTTTTATTTTATTGTGAGATCTTATCTTGATAATATACATAGCCAAAATAAATATTCACTATAAGTAGACACCTAAAAATAAAGATCCATAAAAAAATACATATATAAATAGTAAGATATTAGAAAACTAACTAATATATAAATAAAAATATAACATATTTAAGAGATTTTAACTTATTTTTTTTAGAGATTTTCTTGTCTTGATTTTTGAATTAAGAAGAAAAGTTGATACAAATTAAAGAGAAAAATAAATTACTAATGTATGGTATTTTATAATTGTGAATTTATTTATATACGTTAAAATAAAAAAAATTATATAAAAAAAAATTCAAGTATAAAAATTATTTATATTAAAAAATATATATTTCATATAAAAAAAAAGAATTCTGTTTGTATTAAAAAAATTGTAGAGGAACCAATTATATATATATATATACACATAAAATATAAAATTAAAGATTTAATTTAGAAATAATTATATAATAATACACATTTAAAGGCTGTTATTGGGCGTGGGGGACCATGGCAGGACCGCCCCTGCTTGTCGTGTGTAATAATCATACGGTGAATTGACAAAAACTTATCACAATAATAAAATCACCAAAAGTATGCATTATATGTTTTAAACTTTTGTGTTTATTGTTATTTAAAAAAAACTTTTGTATTTATTGCACTAGATATAGGGCCCTCATACACTAAATTTAATTTATATACTATTTCTTTTTAATATTACTCAGTATTTGAATTGCACCTTTTAAAAGAATTATTTTTGGATAAATGTTTTTTCCACTTTAATTTCAATTTAATTATACTTATCTTATATTTTTTGTATCTTCATTTGTAATAAATTATTATATTGTTAAAAATAATTACTATTGAACCTAGAATTGGAGAGATTATGAACTTAAAAAATAAATTTATATGTTTTGGAACAACAATTAAATTTATTTGAAGGGTTGGATTGAGATAATCTTTTAACGTGTATTAGGCTTTAAAAGTCTCCTGTAACTATAAATAAGATTAGGTCGCATTTGAGTTTTTTTGGACAATGATCCTCTAATATATAAGTCAATAATAAATTTATTTTAAAAAATAAAAAGAAAATAATAAATTTTAAATGTTTTCTACATAAGAAGAGCTTTATGATTTTTAACTTGCTTAAAAAATATTTCAAAAAAAGTTTGATAAAAAAAAATTCATTTGTTCTCAATGGATTGTAAAATTCTATTAAAATTAAAACTTTTTTTAATTTTTTTATTTTGGACTTATCCTAAAATTATAAGATTAGGATTTGTACAAAAAAATCTTTAGACTCCAAAATTCTCAAGGACAGCAATAATTTAAGTCCTCAATCAATATGTATCTTTCCCTGCTTTGGCTTTAAAGGCTTTAGTGGCAAGTTTGCTTAAAACATGTTACAGAGGACTTTTAGGACTTAGGACTATGGATTGAGGATATTTATTTGTCTTGTATCGGGCCCTCTTCAATAGTGAACTTGAGCCTAGGGAGCTCGTACTATAGGCCATCTTTTGGGTCTCAAGCAAAATGTCCTTGATAATAATAATTGTTAGTGTTGTGTAGGTGTGCACTTGTGTGCATAATTAAATAATTTAATAATAATAATATAACACAGGTGTAACGCAACAGAATTAATATACATTAAAATAATCTTATTACACTAATGAGATTAAGGGACTCACTCTCGAAGTGTGCTTTAAACAATTCTAGTTGGGGATGTGGTGGGCTTCCTCAAATTAGAATAATAACTTCCTATTTCGAAATATTTAAAACAACTCTTGTTTCTTATTTCTTTCTCTCGCTCTATTTTTATTTTCTACTTGCTTTTCTTTTAAAATTCATACATTTTAAATAAAATAAACATCCGTATATATAATATTTGATACCACCTTATAAACCACTTATGCACCAACAAATGTTGGCTTGACAAGGAAAACAAAATCCTCATCATGCTTTAAAAAAAAAGAGATTTCAACAAAAAGTAATGCTGACGGTTTAAAGGATGAATTGATGGCATTTAATCACATATATATATATATAAAAGACACGTGAAGATAAAAAGATTGACCCAAAAAATAGCCTAATAAAAGGAATCTCGGTGGCCATGTAAAGTTGCCAATGAATTTAAATAACAATTGCTTTATAAGCATAATTTCAATTACACCCCTTAACAAATTAATATAATTTAAATAAAATAATAATTATTTTATTTAAATAATAACTATATTTATCAATACCCAATTTAGTACTCATATAAATTATTAGCACAATTTAATGTTACACTAGGTAGATAGAAGTGTTAAGTCTTATTTAGCACAATTTTAAGTTTAACAATTAAACCTTAACTACTCCCCAAGAGATATTGAAATAAATAAAATATTAAATAAATTAATTTAAATAAAACAATAATTATTTCATTTAAATGATAGCTATATCAATCAATACTAAATTTAATACCCATATAAATTATTGACATAATTTGAGGCATACACAAGGTAGATAAAAGTGTCAAGTCTCACTTGACACAATTTTAGATTTAATAATTAAACCTTAGCTATTCCTCGAGAGACCTTAAAATAAATATATTTTTTTTTTGAAAACTTCCTGGATCGAACAATTCGATTCGGTGCGTTACCCACGTGCCCAATGAGTACACTTTATATAGTGAGACTCCTTAAGTTTACACCCATTTTGTCTCACGAAACATTTTCGTAATTCCATAACCGATGCCCTACACACACACACACGTTATGAATAATACAAAATGGTGAATTAAACTATACAAATTAAGGTTAATCCATATTCGTACAATCCCTTCATCATTAATATCCTGGAAGAGCGGAGACATAGATCAACACCGTCAAGTCCCCTATTACTCAACTATAAACTTATCTATTTGATTCGTATTCCAATAAATAATATGCGCAAATTCCTTTGCAATATTATTTATATCACATGAAACTCTTTTTTCAGATTAAATGCTTATAGCCATAAGACTTCTTAGAATATAACTTTAAAGCATTTGGATATTTAACTTACTTATATGAGTTGACGGATCCCATATCTACGTACACCGGACTCCATAAGTATCGGACCATACCCAATGACACCTAGTGGTCAGACTATGAAAGGTCTCTAACATGTGTAGAACCTAAGTATGGTGGATCATTCACAAGCCCACCGTGGTGCTTAGGTCTAGAGACCACGAATACTACTCAACTCAATAAGACCATCCACTGACGAATTTATAGGATATCTATTAGAGGTCTTCATTAAGTCTGTTCAGTATTTAGTCCTCACTGAATACCTTTATATTTATACGAGCTTCAACTAAGGTCATGTCTGCTAAGATTAACCATCTGGACAATCTAGATACAGATATACACTGATCTATATTAATTAGTTCTACTCGACAAACCTGCATCGGTGAAAATAGATCAGGAACAAATAATTTGAGAACATACTTGCACAATGACATTTCCTAGCAACTCTTGTAACTATTTGTAACTATGTCATTGTTAGTATATTCTTAGGTTTTTGTCCAATTTCAAACAAGGTTCTAACTATTTATATCTGATCTGAACTCTTTCAGATTATTATAATGTTTGAAATGTTACAAGCATCTTACCTTAATAAAAATAATTAGCAATTTAATGAAATATTTATTTATTACATAAGTATAAAAATACAATATTCATACAAAATTGGGATGGCACATGAGCACAAATCTTAACAATAATTCCAAGGGATACATGTGGCATGCAAGTGTAATTATATAGAGTTGGAAATAGAATCTGATAAACTCAACATAATCACATTGAGAAATTAAAGGTTAAAGAGAAAGTTAATAAGTAGTAGACTACATTTATCAAAGTAGTTGTATTTGCTACTAAATTTATTTCATCTTGATGGTAGTTGTAAGTTTAAAAGTTTTAGTTTTCATTTATTATTATATTTTGAAAAGTTGTAATAAGTGCTAGGCATCCCAAGTGGTCTCTATAAATTCATGAGGGGGGAGACCAGATTTGAGTTTTAAAAACAATTATCTTTTTTTTGAGTGCCCTAGTGAGTGTCTCTTTAGAACTTTGTATCTCTTTGGTGAATTTTATTAAGTGGTGAGTTCAATCAAATAACATGTAGTTGTTATTGTAAACCTTAGGATGGGTGAAATTCTGTATTCCTTTAGAAATCAATAAAAGTAGCGTATTCATTTTGTTTCTTTCATTCTTGTTATATTAATTTTAATTCTTAAGCCTATGTCAACAAGGGTTCTTAGTTTTTAGTATCGGCTTGTTGATGCTAAAAACTTCATTATAACCCTTAGTTTAAGGTTTATTCTTAAGCCTTTTATTCTCATAGTGTTCTTTGAATATTTGGGTAGTGTGAGTCTTGATCTTGTTTAAGCAAAGTTCTTAAAAAATGTTCATAATTAGAGCCATTTTCTGTTGAGATTTTGAATTTTAGACATTACTTCATTAAATGTAGACACTTCTTGAAAACCGTGTCTCTCATCTGTTACCCTTTTAAGTGACCTAAAGGTTAAGTCAATAGTGTATGAAAGATGAGGATACTTTTTCCATCTTTAGATCTTAATCTAACAGTTATCTGAGCCTCAACAATCACATTAGTTAGCTAAAGAGACGTTTCTAAGTGCAAACTCATTTGGATCATCTGATTTCTTCAACGACCTAGATTGACTTGAGGCTTGTCTATAAATATAGGATTTTAGGCCATTTTAGCACTTTGCATATTCCAGTGAATTGAAGAGAGAGAGTCTATTTTTTCATATTCTGGAAAAAGAAATCATTATAATTGTAACAGTGATTCTGGTGACTACTTTATGATTCTGGCATACGATACCGATCGTCATTCTATGCATCTTCAACTTATTTTCAATGACGAATAGTGAGTTCTTTTCCTTCACCAAATTTTTATTCAATCTTGTGTTTATTTGATGCTAGGTATATGTACATATGTCTTTAAAGTATGCTTGTATTATAGAATTTGTAAGCATTTTTCTTCATAACAATAATAGTAGCTACTATTTTGGTTGCCTGTTTTTTATAGGATTTTTGTGTATAGTGTGTTAACTATTCTTTGTTCTCAAGTCAGAATATTTGATCTCGCTTAAAAATGCACTTAGTCTTTCATTCTTAGTTTAAAGGTGTTGACCCATAACCAAACCAAATTCCATAATGTAGAAAACTATGTAATCGTAGATATTAGACTCAATTTAGTGATGTAGAAAAAAAGGAGATTCTTTTAGTGTGAATGAGCTGGTTTCAAAGAGACTTTACTTTTTAGGAGAGGTTGACATTAGGGTATGTTCGAGGAGTAGAGGCCAAGGTTACCATGGCCGAGGTCAGAGTTGAGGGGTAGGGAATGCTCACGTTGAGATAATTGAATATAAGGACTTAGAGGACACTTAGAGTGAGGAGGTAGAGGCATGATAGCCAATACTAGCGGTAAGGGAGTAGATTTTGAATTGGACTGATGTTATTAAGTCTTTAAGATGAGTATTAGGGATCTAGAGTATTGGTGTAAGCCTTAGAAACCATTCGTGTTGTCAGTTTTAGAGACATAATATTATGTAATCAATGAAATAATTATTTAGTAAAAGAAAGAGTTCTTTATTCATATGTGTAAGTAGTTTCCTTTATTCAGTCACGCATTTAAATAAAGTACGCATATAAATGTCCAGATAATTCATTTAAAAGTTAGATAGAATTATCGAACTTGTTCCTTACAGAAGCAGTATTATCTGGACAATAATACATAATAGTAGACATATTGAATGCTTCTAAAAAGGATATCATGAGATGATATGAATTTAGATGACATAATAGTTATGTTACAGGGGCATTAGACTATTGGTTAGAGAACTAATTGTCGAACGTGACCATTAAATGATAAATCACATGGTATTGCATGTAGTCAAAGAATTGTCGTTTGGTCATATTAGTGTATGATGTAGTACTTCAACCTGAGACTAATGATCATAACAGTTTGGATGCGTATAGTTCATATGGTGTATATGAATGGAGCTAGTCATGCTCCAAACAAAAAGCCTACTTGGTCATTTATTGTTCATTCGTGAAAATAGTTAATTGTCAAGACGAGATCCGTTGGCTAGAGTATAAAGGATGAGAGTTACCGTTGACTCCATCCGGGATTCGAGTTCCTAAAGGAACGTCGATAAATGTCAAAAAATTAAATCTCTGACCAGAGTATATGAAATGTCATACGAAGAGTTCATAGTGACAAAGTTCAGCATATATCAATCGACGATTTTAAAAAGTATCCAGGTCGAGATTTTGACATTCTGTGAATTTAGAATCGATTAGGATTAGATAACAGAGGGATATTACCTACATGGTAAATATAACCAGGAACGAAATTTTTAATGAGTTGTCAAGCCATTGTGGTTAAGGACTATAGAATATTGCTAGATGTATCCTATAGTCATTGAGCATTTTAAATCCGTCCGGATCTGGCTCACGACTAACCCACAATAGTCCAGAGGTCACACCATATACCTTTGGTGTTGAGATGTGTTAGAGAGAAAAAGTTAATTATCCAGAGATGGCTAGCACTTTCCGAGGATAATAATCATATTTTTTTAGTAAAGGGTTACATGGATATAATCCAGAAATATATTTTAAGAGTTAAAATATTCAGAAAATAATTAATTAGATTAATTATTAATTATCTTAATATTTTAAGATAATTATATAGTGGGCTTTAAAAGGCTTTTAAAGAGTTTAAAGACTAAAATTACATTGATGGGCTTTAACTGAACTAATGAATTCACATAGGCCAAAGACAATTTCATTGTCTTTGGGCCAAAGGTTTTAAGACCCTAAGTGCCATAAAAGAATTTGTGAAATTCTTGGGCAAATTTTATAATTTATAAAAGATTGGTTAGTATATAAACTAACCTAAAGCTTATGTTAAAGTGAGAAAAAACATTCTTAGGAAGAAAAACACAAAAATTGGCTCTCACTTCTCTCTAAGGTTCGGCCAAGCATATCCCTCACTCAAGGGTCCAAAGGCACATTGCTTGAGTTTCAACTTTATGTTTTACTTCCTCAAAATCCCGAAAGTCTTTTTTACGTTCTCTACGTGCACTCGAGCTGCACTAACTCTACATAGATCTCTATGCTTAATAGGTTTGAACAACTTGTTAACAAGCCTATGATAGTTAGTCTTAATGTTCTTTAGTCCGAGCATATTAACTTTGTAGCAATAAGTCCCATGATGAGTAATGAACAAGGTTTTTTCCTAGTTTGGTAAGAACATCTTAATCTGATTATTCCTTGAGAAGGCATCTATAAAAATTAAAAAGCTCATGTCTGACTGTGGAATTTACTAGCTGATTAATTTTGGGGAGAGGAAAACTATCTTCTAGAATGGATTTGTTTAAATTTGTGATTTGAGAACACAAGTGCACGTATCACAACAAGTAATATAATTGTTTCCTCTTAGATTTCTGCTCACATGCCCAAGGTCTTCACTCCATAAGGCGCAAAAACTCAAGCCACAAGGCATAAAGAGGATTATGTCCTTTAGCTAATAGCACTATCTCTAAAATGGCCAAAACAATGGTTGAAACCTAACTACCCTATTCGGTCAGACTTTTAAAGGAAAAAATATAATCCACACCTTTTGAGTTGGTCTGAATAATGGTCAAAATTTGGCTACCCTCTTTGGTTAAACTCTCAAAGGAGACATGCGATCTCTTTGAGCTGGTCAAAGCAATAGTTGAAGACCCGACTACCCTGCTCAATCAAATTTATCACTTCTATAGTTGGTCAGAACAATGGTTATAATCTAATTACCTTGTACAATCTATCTCGAGAAATCAAAAGAAGTTCTTAAAAATAACTTAACTTACAAGAGATGTAGAGAGTTGTGGATAAAGTCAAGTTTATCAAGAAAAAATCCTTAAACCATGGATATTTCTAACAATTAGAGATCAACAGGGTGAGTTTAATCTGTTAGACAGTAGCTTAATCCAACAACTAGGTTTAACTCATAAACCTAAGTTATTTGTTTTTCCCTTGATCAACAACTTGAACAATAAAATAAATACTTGATTATTCTTAAAGGCCAAGCCTTAATAGAGTTGAAGTTATTTTGAGATCAATACTTGAAATCTAAAACAAGAAACAATTTCTTTGCTTTTATCCTTAAAATGAACCTTCAAGATGAAGATAAAATGAAATAGATGAAGTTATATTTATGTTGTTTTGTTTTAACTATTAAAACAAAACAAAACAAAACAAAACAATAAACTCTTATTTTCACTTAATCAATGGATAGCCACATGCATGCATATATATCAAAAGAATTAATTTTATGCATTATAATATTTATTTCAATTAACCTAACTAACTTAACCATGAATTATTTTAGATATTTTGCCTAACTTTATCATAGTCAATTTATTAACCTAGGTTAGGTTGTATATGTTGAGATTTGTGCTTATGTACCATCCTATTTTGTATGAATATTTAATTTTAATATTTATACAATTGCTATTTCATTTAATTGCTAATTATATTTATTGAAATGGTAAAATGGTTTGAACATTTTAGACATTGTATGATCTGAAGGAGTTCAAATCTGGTTTAAAGGAATTTAGATCAGTGTTAAGAGTTAGCAACGCTAATAATTATAATTACTAAGAGTTAGTGGTATTAAGAGTTAATAGGTTATAAGAGTTAGTGAAATCTAAGGAGTTAGAGTCTTTTCTGAAATGGGACAAAGACCTTAGGATATATTAGTAATGATATAGTTGCAAAGGATTGCAAATGGTGCTAGGAAATGTCATTATGTAAGTATATTCGAAAATATTATATTCCTAATCTTTTTTACCGATACGAGTCTATCAGTAAAACTCTAATATATAGATCAGTGTATGTCTATATCTGGATAATGTAGATGGTTAATCTTAGCAGACTATAAGCTTAGTGGAAACTTGTATAGGCATATGGGTATTCAATGAGGACTAAATACTGAACAGACTTATGAGAACCTCCAATAAATATCCTTTGAAGTCGTCAATGGAAGGTCTTCTCGAGTTGAGTAGTATTCATAGTTCTTTAACTTGAGCACCACGGTGGGCTTATGAGTGATCCACCATACTTTGGTTCTACATATGTCATAGACCTTTCATGGTCTCACCGCTATGTGTCACTGGGTATGGTCCGATGCTCATAGAGTCTAATGTGTGTAGATAGGGGATCCGTCAGCTTACATAGGTAAGTTATATATCTAATGCTTCAAGATTATATCTTAAAACAATTTATGGTCATAAGTGATAAACCTAGGAAATGAGTTTTCTGTAGGGTTAAACAATGTCGCAAAAGTATTTGCGTATATTGTTTATCGAGATACAAATTTGGAGATAAGTTCATGGATGAGCAAATAGGGATTTGACGGTGCTGATCTATATCCCTGTACATTTAAGGTATAATGATGGAAGGATTATACGGATATGGTTAACCTCAGTTTATATAGTTCAACACGTCGTTTTGTAATATCCGTAATGTGTGTGTGTGTGGGGGGGGGGCATCATTCACGAACTTGCGCAAATATTTCGTAAAACAAACGAACATGAATCTAGGGAGTCTCACAATATGAAGTGTACTCGTTGAGTACTGGGGTAGCAAACCGGGTTGAACGGTTCGATCTTAGAGATTTTTGAAAGTAGGATTCATTTTAAAGAACTCTTTGTAAAGTGAAAAATATAGTTTACAAATGTTGCAAATAAGTCCCTCTTTTGCTAGAAAAAGTATTCATGACACATGTCATTAAACCATTAGCTCTTATAATAATTGAATATTATTTATTTAAATAAACATTTGATGTTTATTATATTATTTTATAAGACATATGTTGGACGCTTGTCTTGAATAGACATATGATGTTTATTATATTATTTTTCATGTGATATGTGTTGGACACTTATTTTAATAGATTGATAAATAATTAAAATTTATTTTTTTATCTTACATTATTGAGACAAAACATGTATTTTAATATATTATTTTAAATGGTGCTTAGGCCATTATGAGAACATTTGTTTTGGTTTTATTTGTTTATTTTAAAACATTTACATTAAAGTACTTTTAATATTTATTAAAGTAGTCAAACAAGAAAAATGTCTCATTTTGTTATTTTTAATGGAAACAAATTCGGCCAAGCTATTTATATAATGAAATAAATATTGTTTTGTATTTATTAATTCATTTGAAATGCCATTGTCCAATTAAAATGAAGAAAAGGCTTTTTGGGATAATTGTTTTACGGAAAAGAAAGGTGAAGACATATGTTTTTCAGTTAAGTAATTTTTGCATAAGGGTTATGTAAAGAGAAGAGGGAATTTTGGCCAAGGCATTCTTTGCACTCTTGAAAAGACATTCAAACATAACAAGACACCTATTCTTCTTCTTCTTTCAAGTGAGACTTGGTAGGAAATATAAAAGAAAAAAAGGGTTTTGTTTCAATAGTGAAAATAAGAGAGTTTATTTGCTTAAAGAGTTTAAGCACAAGAACAAAAATCCTACACCACAATTAAAGCTACCATTCTAGCTACTCTAATCCCACCAAGTGTTAGAGACTAGAATTGTTCAAGGAATCACTTCAAGGTGAGCTCCAAGAAGTTTTAATCATCACCAAATTGTTGAAAAAAAATAAATAGCTTACCAATGTAATTCTCATTAATCCCTTGTAGTTTTATTTATGAGATAACATGAAACATTTATTATGTTTATCGATTATAAAATTAGATTTTTAGATTTCCACATGTGCATAAATATGTATATAATGCATGTTTTATAATGATGAGCATAATCCCATATATATGCACCCTGGGATAATCAATACTCACAAAATGGTGTCAGAGCATATTTGAGTAGAGTTGGGTGTAAATGAGTGTTGAAATTATTGTTGGTGAAATTTCGATGCTCAAATGGTTCATTTTAAAGTATTGAAATGGGTATATTAAGGTAGGAGCATCGAAGCACCGCGGCACAAAGTGCTTAACGTCGTGGCGCGGGGGCCTCTAAGCCCTGACGCCGTAGCTTCAAGTGCTTGCACCACGACGACGAGGCTCTGCCTCGAGCGTTGTAGCTCTAGGTATTGGGCACCGATGCTGCAATGCCAAAAATATAGGTGCCACAGCGCCAGATATTGGGCGCCGGTGCCATGGACCCAGCACCACGACATTGACTACACTCATCCATATTATTTTTTAAATTGTTCAAAATATTAATTTTAATCATGTAGTGGTTCATGAGATACAATGATAAGAGTTATTAGGTTGTATTATAAACTGGGATCATTTTTTCTATGTTGGTAACCATAATAGGAGCCTTACTGGTGGAGGTTAGTTGTGCTTATACAGAAATCAATGTCTAATTGAGAATTACCTCATCGTGAGATAAGGATTAAGTCTTTAAATTAAAAAATTTCTCAATCAGATTTAATAGTATCACATTATGAGATAATGTTGTATGATGATTCGTCTTGTCAATATAGTGTTAACTGGGTCATATCGATCTTTCCTATAATCGCTACAATATGAGAGATTTGGTCGGTATAATTTAGACTATGCCGCTTAAACATGAGATAAGGTAAATATATGTGAAAGTATTGCCTTAGATCGCTAAAGTGTGCAGGTAGTACCGGTAGTATATATTTGATTATTGACAAGTTAATGTAGAATACACTTATACTAAATCGCTACAGTATGCAGATAAGATGTATTTAGGATCATGAGTAAGAGTTGCATAAGATGCAATTGATATCGGTTGTCTACCCGTTGCGTTTACAAAGGCCTAAATTGCTACAATGTGCGGCTTAAGTAAAATTTCAATAGGTCTACTTCCCACTGTATAGCTTAAATTAGTTTAAACTCGTTATCCCATTTTGAGAGATTAAAGGGACTATGTAAAGTAGTGGGATGACGTTTTTAAATTAAAAATTGTATATAGATTATATCCATGATTTAAAACATTTTGTTAGCAATTAAATATCTTAAATATCCGTTGACATCTTTTAATTATTTGTCTTATGAAGATTAGATGGCTTCTAGTAACCCTTTGGTCTGCTTTCTTGATGTACACCAACTCAAATGTGCAGAAAACTATTTTGACTGGCTAATGAATCTCAGAATAGTTTTGAATTATAATAAGCTTGGGTATGTAATTAATCAGCGCTTATCCTGAGGTATTTCTAATTATGCTTTTCCAGATGAAAATGAGACATATAAGAAATGGTTAGATGATGATTTGAAAGTCAAATCTTACATCTTAACCTCGATGTCTATAAAGCTGCAAAGAGAGCATGTTCACATGGAAGTCGCTGGCAGTATAATGCTCCATCTGAATGAGCTTTTTGGCAACAGACCTCAGATCGATTTATATAGAGATGCTAAAGCTCTCTTTCAGGCTAGAATCTCAGAGGTAGTCCTATTAGTCCTTGTGTCCTCAAAATTATTGGATACATCAAGAGGTTGGAGACTATAAATATGGTACTGAGCAATACATGGGGAATAGTTTGATTCTTCAGTCGCTTTCAAGGTCATTTGCGTAGTTCATTATGAATTTTAATATGCAAGGATTGACCCTTACTTACGCTAATTTGCATAACATATTTAAGACAGCAAAGGAGGATATGAACAAATGGGGCACAACCCTTTATGTTCAGGATACTTCATTTTCTACCTTAAAGGTTTCTACGAAGTCTAAAGGGAAGAAGAAAAAAAAGGTGAAATACACACCCAAAATGAGTCCTCAGAAACGGCACATATCCAAGCCTTAAGAGAACAGTATAGCAAAAAAAAAATGTATTCACTGTAGCAAGGATAGGCACTGAAAAATGAATTGCCCCAAATACCTTGCCACCGTGAAGAAGACTCCCACAAGAATATACTTACCCATTATTAACATTTTTTTAGCATTTGATGCTAGTATAGGTTGGGTATTAGATACTACATCTCTTTTTCACATCTGTAATCTGTTGTAGGGTCTGAAGGAAATTAGATGGTTACATCCAGGAGAAGTACAACTTCAAGTAAAAAATGGTGATCACTTACAAATCAAGGCTGTTTGAAATTTTGACTTAATTCTCCCTTATAATAAAATAGTTGTATTGCATAATTGTTATTCTGTACCTTCTTGTATTAGATAGATTATCTTTATTCCTGTACTTGATAGTGAAGGGTATCATGTGTATATCAGGAACCATTCCTTATATTTATATGATATATTTAATATTTTTATGTTAGTTAAATGCCAGTTAATTAATGGGCATTATGTTTTGGATACAACTACAAATGTCATGAGTGTTCAAGGTAGCACTAGTTGCAGTTCAGGAACTTTAAATGATATAGAACTTTGGTAAATAAGATTAGGTCACATAGGTGTGAGACGTCTAACCCATCTAGTTAAAAATGGTCAGATACTTGATCTGACTATAGAACTTTACCCAGTTTGTGAATCTTATATTTAAGGAAAAAATGAATAAATTACCTTTTACGCTGCAATTGGTGGATTTCGATACTTTGTGACCTTTATCAATGATTTGTCATGATATGAGTACATATTTTTTATGAAACACAAGTTAGAAACCTTTGAAAAGTTCAAAGAATTCATACTTGAAGTAGAGAAACAAACTGGTATATACATCAAATGCCTTCGATCAGATCGAGGTAGTGAGTACATGAGCAGTGATTTTCTGATTATTTAAAGGAAAATAAAATTTTCGCTCAGTATAGTCTTACTCTGCAACACAATGGTGTAAAAGAAGGAATGAGACTTTATTGGATATGGCCTGGTTGATGATTTGCTTCACCGACTTTTGAAATATCTGTGGGGATATACTTTTGATACTGATGCTCATATATTGAATAGAGTTTCAACTAAAGCTATTCCGACCACTCTGCAGGAGATGCTGAAAGGAAAGAAACTAAGTTCTAAATATTTTAAGATTTGAGACTTTTCTGCTTACATAAAAGTTACGTAACAGGATAAACTTGCACTCAGAGGGTACAAATACCGATTCGTTGGGTATCCCAAAAATTCAATGGGATACCAATTCTATAATCTAGAGGAATGAAATGTGTTCATTTCTCGATATACTACTTTCCTTGAGAAAGAGTTTCTTATGAATCGTGGAAGTTGTAGAAAGATTGAGCTTGATGAAGTTGATTAAAACTAGCATGAACCAGAGATAGAATATCAAGTTCAATCCAGCAAAATACCTTTAACACACTTTTCACGTAGGTCGAAGAAGATGTCCAGACCACCTGCCAGGTTTAGTTAAATACTTGAAGGTGTGCTTAGAGTTTTCTTAATTGAAGAAAATGGTCATTTAACCTATAAAGAGGCAATGTTGGACATCGATTCGAAAAAATGGCAAGAAGTCATGAAATTTGAAATTAACTCAATACATCAAAATCAAGTTTGGGACTTAGTTAAACTTCTCAAAAGAATAGTTCCCATTAGTTGTAAATGGATTTATAAACAGAAGCGTGGGCCCAATGGAAAGGTAAAGACCTTCAAAGCACAACTAGTTGCAAAAGGTTATGCTCAATGATTTGGGATCAATTATGAGAAAATCTTTACACTAGTAGCGATGTTTAAGTCAATATGAAGTGTATTGACAATTGTTGCGTATTATGACTTTGAGATATGACAGATGGATGTAAAGACAGTGTTCTTGAATTGATATCTTGAGGAAGAAATATACATGGAATAGCTAGAAGGTTTTGCATCCAGTTTAATTGTGGGTCTAGTATGCAAGCTGAAAAAGCCTATTTATAGACTTAAACAGGCATCCCAAAGTTAGAATCTTCATTTTGATGAAGTAATCAGAGGATCTGATTTCATAAAAAAATTAAGAGAAACATTATATGTACAAAAAGGTAAGTGGGAGCATGATAGTTTTCTTAGTTCTCTATGTGAATGACACACTGATCATTGGGAATAATATTGGTACGTTATAGTCAGTAAAAAGTTATCTAAGTAAGAATATATCCATGAAGGATTTGGGAGAAGCTTCCTATATAATAGGTATAAAGCTTTACAGAGATAGAGTTAGAAAGCTAATAGGACTCCCCCAATCATTGTACATTGATAGTGTCTTAGAAATGTACAAATTTACTAACTGTAAGATAGCTAATGTACCTTTTAGACATGTAGTTCATTGTTTTTAGGAAGATGTGTCCTCAGATAGAAGATGAAAAAGTTAGAATGTCTAACATCCCATATGCATCAGTTGTTGGAAGCTTGATGTATGCTATAATGTGTACAGACCTAACATAAACATGGCTGTAAGTGTTATGAGCTGGTATCAATCAATCCAGGTGATAGCTATTTAATAGTAGTTAAACACGTCCTTAAATATCTTAAAGGTACAAATGACAAGTTTTTAATTTATGGAGATAGTGACTTGCAAGTTAGAGGATACACAAATTCAAACTTCTAGTCTGATCTGGATGATAAAAAGTCTACATTTAAATATGTGTTTGATCAGTTAGACAGCTCGTAGGTAATACTAGTGATCAACAGGGTGGGTTTGATCATTTACACAGCATCTTGATCTAACAACCAGGTTTAACTCTTAAACCTAAGTAATTTGTTTTTCCCTTAATAAACAACTCGAAAAATAAAACAAATACTTGATTTTTCTTAAGAAATAATTTAAGAAATCTAAAACAAGTTGTTTTGAGATCAACACTTGAAATCTAAAATAAGAAACAATTTCTTTACTTTTCTCCCCAAAATGGCTCGCCAAGATGAATATAAAATGAAATAGATGAAGTTGTATTTTATGTTTCTTTGTTTTAACTATTAAAATAATAATAATAATAAACTCTCATTTTCACTTAATGAACGGTCGGCCACATACATGTATATATATCAAAAGAAATAATTTTATGCATTATAATATTTATTTCAATTAACCTAACTAAACTCTTAATTTATCTCATAACCATAGTAAAGTTAGGGAAACTCAACCATGAAATATTTTAGATATTTTGCCTAACCTTATCATAGTCAACTTATTAACTTAGGTTAGGTTGTATATGTTGAGATTTGTGCTTACGTACCATCCTATTTTGTATGAATATTTAATTTAATATTTATACAATTGATATTTTATTTAATTGCTAATTATATTTATTGAAATGGTAAGATGCTTGGAATGTTTCAGACATTGTATGATCTAAAGGAGTTCAAATCTGGTCTAAGGGAGTTTAGATTAGTGCTAAGAGTTAGCAACGCTATAGTTATAATACTAAGAGTTAGTGGTGCTAAAACTTAGTAGGTTATGAGAGTTAATGAAATCTAAAGAGTTAAAGCCTTAACTGAAATAGGACAAAGACCTTAGAATATATTAGTAATGATATAGTTGCAAAGAATTGTAAATGGTACTAGAAAATGTCATTATACAAGTATGTTCTAAAATACTATGTTCCTAGTCTATCAGTGAAACCCGAATATATAGATCAGTGTATGTCTATATTTAGATGGTGCAGATGATTAATATTAGTAGACTATAAACTTAGTGGAAGCTCATATAGGCATATGGGTATTCAGTGAGGACTAAATACTGAATAGAATCATGAAGACCTTTAATAGACATCCTATGAAGCCGTCAATGGAAGGTCTTCTTAAGTTGAGTAGTATTTGTGGTCCTTCGGCCTGAGCACTACAGTGGATTATGAGTGATCCATCATACTTTGGTTTCACATATATTATAGACCTTTCATGGTCTGACCGCTATGTGTCGCTGTGTATAGTTCGATGCTCATAGAGTCTGGTGTGCGTAGATACGGGATCTTATAGCTTACATAGATAAGTTATATATTAATGCTTCAAGATTGTATCTCAAAACATCTTATGGCCATAAGTAATAAACTCAGGAAAAGAATTTCCTGTAGGGTTAAACAATATCACAAAAGTGTTTATGTATATTATTTCTTGAGATACGAATCTGAAGATAAGTTCATGGATGAGCAAATAGGGATTTGACGGTGCTGATCTATATTCCCACACATCCAAGGCAAAATGATGGAAAGATTATACATATATGGTTAACTAACTTGTATGGTTCAACTCGTCGATCTATAATATCTGTAACGTGTGTGTAAGGCATCATTTACGGACTTGCGAAAATGTTTTGTAAGACAAACAGGCGTAAACCTAAAGATTCTCACAATATGAAGTGTACTCGTTGAGCACTGAGTAGCAAACCAGGTCGAATAGTTCGATTTGAGAGATTTTTGGAAGTGGGATTCATTTTAAGGACCTCTTTGTAAAGTTAAAAATATAGTTTACAACTGTTGCAAATAGGTCTCTCTTTTGCTAGAAAAGATATTCATGACACATACCATTAAACCATTGGCTCTTATAATAATTGAACATTATTTTATTTAAATAAATATATGATATTTATTATATTATTTTATAAGACATATGTTAGACACTTGTCTTAAATAGACATATGATGTTTGTTATATTATTTTTCATGTGACATGTGTTGGATACTTATTTTAATGGATTAAATAAATAATTAAAGTTTGTCTTCTTGTCTTACATTGTTGAGACAAAACTTATATTTTAATATATTATTTTAAATAGTGCTTGGGCCATTATGAGAACATTTGTCTTGGTTTGATTTGTTTATTTTAAAATAGTTACATTGAAATTCTTTTAATATTTATTAAAGTTGTAGACAAATTCGACCAAGCTATTTATTTAATGAAATAAATATTATTTTGGTATTTATTAATTCATTTGAAATGTCATTGTCCAATAATTCTTTTATGGAAAAGAAAGGTGAAGGCATGTGTGTTTTTCACTTGAGTAATTTTTGCATAAGGGTTATGTAAAGAGAAGAAGGAATTTCGGCTAAGGCATTCTTTACACTATTGAAAAGACATTCAAACATAACAAAACACCTGCCCTTCATCTTCTTTCAAGTGAGACTTGGTAGGAAAAACAAAAGAGAAAAAGAGTTTTGTTTCAAAAGTGAAAATCAGAGAGTTTATTTGCTTAAAGAGGTTAAGCACAAGAACAAAAATCCTACACCATAATTAAATCTACCATTTTACTACTCTAATCTTATCAAGTGTTGGAGACTAAAATTATTTAAGGAATCACTTCAAGGTGAACTCTGAAAAGTTTTAATCATTACCGAACAGTTAGCAAAGAACAAAAGGCTTGCCAAGGTAATTCTCATTAATCCCTTGTAGTTTCATTTATGAGATAATATGAAAATTTTATTATGTTTATCGATTAGGAAATTAGATTTTTGGACTTCCGCATGTGCACAAATATGTATATGATGCATATTTTGTAATGATGAACATAATCTCATATGTATGCACCTTGGGATAATCAACACTTACAATATAAATATCTAACTAACTAAACTTATTAGTTAACACTTAATCATAGTTTAGTTAACTATTTATTTAACATTAAATAAATAGATATTTTGATTATTTAATTATTAAATAATCAATTAAGCAATATTACCCTTAAGCCCTCATTTAACCTAAAGTGGGTTCCACTAATTTTAACACTCGAGTCAATATATTTGAAGGCTTAATATGTGCTACGTGTCACTATATAATTGGCCAACAATAATTGTTAACTAATTAATGTACTTAACACTTAAGTATTGACACGTTCGCATTTGAAGGGTTCTTGAAATAAATATTCGGCTTTGTTCGATTTTACTGGATTAAACTATTTAATCTAGTATGTTGTCATAGTGCACAATGAGTATACTTCATATTGCGAGACTTCCTAGATTTATGCTTGATTCATCAAATGAAATTATTCTATGAGTCCGTAAACAATGCTCTACACACACGTTACGGATATAACAAATCAGCGCGTTGGACCATATAAATTGAGGTCAAAGCACATACGTATAATCCTTCAATCACTTATACCTTAGATATGCGGGGATAAAGATCTGCACCGTCAAATTCCCATAAGCCCATCCATGAACTCATCTCCAAATTCGTATCTTAATGAACAATATACGCAAACTCATCTGCTATATTGTTCTACCTTGTGGGAAATTTTTTTTTTTTCGAGTTTATTGCTTATGGCCATAAGACTTCTTGAGATACAATCTCAGAGCATTGGATATACAACCCACTTATGTGAGCTGATAGATCCCGTATCCACACACACTGAACTCCATGAGCATCAGACCATGTTCAGCAACACGTAGCGGTCAAACCATAAAAGATCTCTGGCATCCTTGGAACCAAAGTATAGTGGATCACCTATAAGCCCACCATGGCACTCAAGTCAAAAGACCACGAATACTACTAAACTCGAGAGGAAATACTATTGACAGTTTTGTATGATAACTATTAGGGTCCTCGTAAGTCTGTCCAATATTCAGTCCTAATTGAATACCCGTATACCTATATGAGCTCTAAGCTCATGGTACGCTAAGAACAACCATCTGTATCCTGCAGATATAGAAATACACTAATCTATATAAAAATGATTCATCAATAGACCTGCATTGGTGAAAATAAATCAGGAGCACATTTTTTGATAACATACTTGCATAATAAAATTTTCTAGTACCTCATTGCAACTACGTCATTACTGATATACCCTTAGGTCTTTACCCTATTACAGACAAGGTTCTAACTACTTAGAATTCGCTAACTCTAATAACCTACTAACTCTTAGCAGTGCTAACTCTTAGCATTTATAACTTTCAACCTTGTTAACGCTCAGCCCTGATTTGAACTCCTTTAGACCAGAGTTGAACTTCTTTAGATTATACAATGTCTGCAGTATTACTAGCATTCATATTATTTAATATAAGTTATTAGCGATTAATTGAAATGTATATCGTATAAATATTATCAAATAAGTATTCATACAAGCGGAGATAGCACGTAAGCACATACCCTAATAGTTCTTTTCTTAGTTATCTAAAGGAATTCTAAACTCTCAAAAATTGCTTTCTCTCATGCTCTCTCTTAAAATAGGTTTTTGTCTTCAAATCATAGAAATACTCTGCAACCAGGTTAGAATGGGGTTTCTAGATTCAGCATTCAGCATTATGGCCTTAGCTCCCTACTACTGTGGTGTTAGCCTGATAATCACATAACCATTGGGTGCTTACATTCTGACTTTAAGCTAATTTCTAATCATCCCGAAGTTGCCTTCTAGGGCCGCAACACTCAGCTTCTATCTCCTGGTTTGATTTTCTAATGATTCAGTGACACAACGCTAATTTCTAAGGCTTCGATGATCACGTTTGATTCCATTTTAACTGGTTTTCCTATTTTTCTTTGGATTTTCATCCCAGTTAGTTTTGATGACTTCAAACTTACAAAATAATAATAATGCACATAAAAAGCCAAATATACGTACTACAAATAAACAAATCCTAAATCTATAATAGCTCAATTAATGTCAATTATGCATATCATCTACACACATCCTCCATTTTCCATTGGCTTTCTTGACCATTACTATATTGGCTAACCATTTGGGATAATGGACTTTACAGATGACCTCTATGGCTAAAAACTTCTCAACATTGGCTGCTATAGCCTCATTCCTCTCTTGGTTAAAGATTCTCCTCTTCTGCTTGATGGACTTAAAGGATGAGTTGACAACCAAGGCATGGGATATTGATGAAGGATCTATTCTTTGCATATATTTGAAAGACCATGTGAAAATATCCAAGAATTCCTTCACTAATGCGATCAGACCATCTTTGATCTCGAATTCAATCGTGAAACATTTTTTGCCACCTTTTTACAAGATTCTGGTTTAACATGCACTAAGAACAACTACTTTATTGGCTTTAGAGATTTAGCTTCTTCTCCCTTGGATCTATTGTCGACGTATAGAAAGTCCTTTTTATCATTATTGCATAGCAACTTATTGCCATCTTTTGATATCTGAAGACAACTCATACTCCATCTCTAGTTAAAAACTTCAATTTTAAAAAATGGATGGATATGGCTGCATTTAAGTTCCTTATAAATGGTTGCTCTAGCAAAGCTTTATAGGGGAATAGTTGATCGACCATGATAAAGCTCACCATTATAGTCTTTATATTGGGTCTTTTCCTTAAGGACATGTGCAGGTTGACTATTGTTTGTGGCATGACCCAACTATCTCAAAACCCAAATAGAGGAGTCCTGGTTTTTTTATCTCTAAATTTTTAATATCAAGGTTATTTAGCGCCTCTTTGAATTATATCTATCAAGCTTTCTAGGTCAAAAAATACCCAATTCACCTCAACTTCTGCTATTTATACTAAGAATATTAATGTGTCGTTAAGTGGGTAACTAATTCCTTAGGCATCTTTCTCAATATACATAATGCAAACAGCTTGAACCCGAGAATTTTTAGCAGCTGAGGTATTGTACATCATTTAATATTCCACTATAGAATATTAGGAGTAGTTTTTCTTTGCCTATTAGAGTCTTTGGAAAGTGTGGGGCCATCTAAGATTATCATGGTCATCCTTGGTTGGGTTGAGTGCTTAAGATCTAAGACCTTGGTTGGCTGAAACTCTTTTTGTTCTCAGTCGACCTTAAATTCCTTTAAGTAGCCATTTCTAATTAGTGGTGGGTATGATGCTTACGTGTCATTCTAATTTTGCATGAATATTTATTATTTAATATTTATACAATGAACAATTTAAATAAATTGTTAATATTTAAATATATGGTACTAAGCTTATTACTTTTCAGGCATTATAGATTTAAAGGAGTTTAGATTTGATCTAAAGATATTTAAGTCGTGCTAAGAGTTAGCATTCTAAAAAGTTAGAATCTTGTATAAAATGGAACAAAAACCTAGGAATACATTAGCAATGAGATAATTGTAAAGAGTTGCAAATGGTGCTAAGAAATGTCATTATGTATTATGTTTTTGAAAATATCATTCTTGATCTATGGTTGCCGACACAGATCGATTAGTATACTTTCTAGATCAGTGTATGTCTATATTTGGATTTTTAGACTATTAGTCTTAGTAGACCGTGGGCTTAGTGGAAGCTCGTATAAGCATTCAGGTATTTAGTGAGGATTAGGTACTGAACAAACTCACGAGAACCTCTAATAGATATCCTATAGAGCCATGAATGGAGGGTCTTCTAGAGTTGAATAGTATTCATGGTCCTTTGACCTGAGCGCCATGATGGGCTTGTAAGTGATCCATCATTCTTTAATTCCACGCATGTCAAAGACTTTTCATGGTCTAACCTCTATGTGTCATTAGGTATGGTCTAATGCTTATAGAGTTCAATGTATATAGATATGAGATTTTTCAACTCATATGAATGAGTTGTATATCTTGATACTCTAAGATTATATTTTAGGAAGTCTTATAGCCACAAGCAAAAACCTCAAAAAAGATTTTTTTGTAGGGTTAAACAATATCACAAAGAAATTTGCAGAGATTATTTATAGAAATACAAATTTGAATATAAGTTCATGGTCAAGCACAGAAAGATTTGTTGGTGATGTATATCTCTATTCTTTTAGGGTATAGGTGACAAAAAGATTATACATATTTGGTTAACCTCAACTTGTATAGTTTAAGGCGCCGTTTGTAATATCTGTAACATGTGTATGGAGTATCATTCATGAACTTATGAAAGAGTTCTGTAAAATAAATAGGTGTGAACCTAAAGAGTCTCACAATATGAAGTGTATTTGTTGAGCATTGGGTAGCAGACAAAATTAAACGGTTCATTCCAAAAAACAAATTAGAAAACAAGATTTATTTTAGGATCTCTTAGGAAGCACACTTGTTAAAGGCTTAAGACTTAAGCTTTTAATAGAATAAATAATTGTTGTTTATTGGGAACCTTTTACAAGTGACATGTATGGCTTTAATGTATAACATTTGGAAAATGCATTTAATGCATGAATGACAAATGGCTTATGCATGAGATGCATACATGTTAAGTATTAAGCATGCAAATATTAAAAAAAACAAAACAAAACTGAAAAGAATTAAGTGCAAAATTCATCCATGTGAAGGAAAAACTTTACAATTGCTACATTTTACCCCATAAACCAATTTTTGGCCAAAAGAGAGAAAATTCAAGTGTTGAGCAATCCAAATCTTGCTGAAAATTCAAGATAAGCTGCCATTCAAAATCGATTTCTACATCGAATTATCTTTAAGAGTAATTTTCTTAACTTGTTAATGTAACAAGATTTAAATTTGGTGTGTATGACATGCAATTTAAAATTCAATAAACACATTCACATGCATGCACTCTTAAATACACTCACAACAATGATAGTAAAGCATGTTTGTATGCTTTTCTAGGTTAATGGAGTATGTTTGAGTTGTTTAGGATGCCCAGGAACAATAGGCACTACATTTTCAAGTATTGAAAGTGCAAAACTAGGTCTTTGTTTGAGGGAAAGTTAGGGCATTTCATGCTTAGTGTAAGGGCATTTATAATGAATGCCAGAGCATTGGGTGTGTAACGCTAAGGCATTCGGAGCATCATAATGAACGTAGGGATATTATGTGTTTAACCTTAGGGCGTTAGTGACACTAGCTTAATGCTGGGGTGTTCACTTCTAGTGCCAGGGTGTTTCAAGCACGAGATTTAATACAGGGTGTTTCACTGTGTCACACTAGAGTGGTAGCAATTTGTCACGTTAGGGTGTTCAAGCAATTGAATGCTGGGGCATTCTAATTTATAATGCAACGATGTTTAAAGTAATTCACTCCATTTTGTATACTTATGCATATGATGTTTAATTTATATAATAATATAATTGTTATATGACTTTTTAAAATATTATGGTCATTTGTTTGCGTTATTAACCACAATGAGAGCTCTACTGGTGGGAACTAGATGTGCTTATGTAAAATAAATGTGTGATTATAAATCATATCCTCATGAGATAGGGATAAGTTTAAAAATCTCCTTTAATAAGATTAAAAATGCATTTCATTTTGAGAAAGTATTATGCATGGTTCATTTTGTCAATATTGTATTAGACAGATCACCTTGGTCTATTATAATATTGCTAAAGCATAGGGGATTGGTCAGTGTAATTTAGACTATGCTAGTTGAACATAAGATGAGACAAATATAAACGAACATATTGCCCAATATTGCTAAAGTATGAGGATAATATTAGTAACTTATATTTGATTGTTGACAAGTTAATCTGGAACACACTTACCCAATATTGCTAAAGCGTAAGAATAAGATATGTTTAGGATCAGTGGTAATAGTTGCATGAGATACAATTGACAAGAATTGTTTATCTTTTGGGTTTTACAAATGCTAATATTGCTAAAGCGCAAGGCTGGAGTAGAATGCTAATTGGGTCTACTTCTCACTATAAAGTTTAAAATGTTTGAACTTTCATTTTCCTATTTAAAAAATCAAAGGGAATATATAAAGTAGTTAAAGAGTCTTTATATTGAAAACATATATTAGTTATATCCATAATCTAAAGTATTATTATTTAACAATTTTGAAATATTCCACTAACATCTTCTATTTTTTTATCTTGTGAAGATAAGATGGCTTTGAACAATCTATTGGTTCGCATACTTGATGCATATTAACTAAAAGGTATCGAGAATTATCTTGACTAGCAGATAAATCTCAGAATAGTTCTGGATTCAGATAAACTTTTATTTGTGATTGATCAGAAGATGTCTAGAGATGTTTTCGATAAAGCTACTTCAAAAGAGATTGAGACTTATCAGAAATGGATTGATGATGATTTTAGAGTCAAATCATACATCCTCGCCTCAATGTTGACTGAACTTTAAAAGGAGCATGTGCACATATATAGTGTAAGCAGTATCATGCTCCATCTAAAGGAGTTATTTAGAGACAGACCATATAGGTTGATATGTGCAGGATCTCCAAGACACTCTTTCAGTTTACGTTAGTTGGGGATAGTTCAGTTAGTCCTTATATACATAAGATGATTTTCTACATCAAAAAGTTAAAGATTGTAGATATATCTCTGAACAATAACTTAGGAAATAGTTTGATTCTCTAATCTCTGGTGGGGTTACTTACACAATTCATCATAAACTTCTATATACAATGGTTGACTACCACATATGCTGAGCTACACAATATGTTGAAGAATGCTTAAAAGGACATGAATAAAAGGGGTCCAACCTTTTATGTTTAGAATGGTGCTTAATCTTTTGCCTTCAAGGTTTTTATGAAGTCTAAGGGTAAAAAGAAAGAGAAGCACACGCCACATGTTAGTCCTCAAAGATAAGTGGTATCCAAGCAGCAATTAAAGAATAAAGGCAAAGGAAAATGTTTCCATTGTGGCAATGATGGACATTAAAAGGGTAATTTTTTAAGGTACCTTGCCACAATCAAGAAGAAGCCCTCGGATAAATATTTGCCTATCATTTACATTTCATTAGTATTTAATGCTAGTCTGGGTATGTATTAAATACCACATCATTCTTATATCTGAAATATGTTGCAGGGTCTAAAGGAAGTTAGACAATTACAACATGGAGAAATACTACTTCATGTTGGAAATAGAGATTTTCTACAGGTCGAAGCTATTAAATATTTTGAATTATTTCTCTCTTGTGGTAAAACTTTGATGTTATATGACTATTATTTTATATCAAACATCATCAAGTAAATTATATCCCTTTCTATATTTGACATTGAAGGTTATCATGTATTTATTTAGAATCATTCCCTATACTTATGAGATGAAGATAATATTTTATTAGCTGAGTGTCAATTGATAGCCATTATAATTTAGAAACACAGGAAATATCTTGAATGCACAGGTGTAGCATCTATAAGTTTCAATTAGGATAGGAATATACCTAGTTGGCATGTATGGTTAAAACAACTCAAACTTAATGAATTCTATTTAATCTCGGTATTATAGGAATATAGATATTGGATTGATTGGGGTATAATTGCTTGACCATTGAAAGAGGCTTACGACGAGCCTAGTGTTGTAACTAATAATTAACTAAGAAATTTTCATTCAAAGCATATCTATAACAAGCATAGGCTAAGGGATAAATACACGTCCTAGACTCAATTTATCATTGAGAGTATTAAAATTTATATCTTGCTTAGTTAGTTGTTAATTTAGCATTTAATTTCATTATTAATTGAATCAATTTGTTTGGATAAAAATAAGAGAATTAATTTTAGTAATTGAATAGAGCAAAGTACTTGTCATTGTAGGATTGATACCCCTTACCTTTTATTGCTTTGAGCGATAATGTACACTTATGTTTAGGATAAGCGTACACTTATGCTTAGGATAAGCATACATATAGCATGCATATACATTAACACTTCGATTTAATGTATAACATTTGGCAATTACGTATAATGTATGAATGACAAATGGCTTATGCATTAGATGCATTCAATGACAAATGTCAAGCATGCAAAGATTGAAAGAAAAATAAAAGTGAAAAATGTTAAGTGCAAAATTTGTCCATGTGAAGGAAATACTTTACAATTGTTGCATTTTACCCCCTAAACCCATTTTTGGCCAAAAGAAAGAAAACTCAAGTGTTGAGCAATTTGAATCTTATTGGAAATTCAAGATAAACTACCATTCTAGATTCGGTGTGAACTTCATAATTGATTTCTACACCGAATCATCTTTAAGGATAATTTTATGAACTTGTTAGTGTAACAAAACTTATATTATGTGTTTATTGAATTAGATTTCATTCCATTGCGCGTTGTATGTATGATATAAAATTTAAAATTTAATGAACACATTTACATGCATGCACCTTTAGATGCACTTACAATAATTAGCTGGTCAACTTGCTTTCTTAAATGGTAACACTCATTGGTTATGTACCCATGTTCCTAATGAAAGTCATACTTCTTATTTTTGTCACATTGTGTCACGAGTGCTCTTATGGCCACTGGCTCTATGAGTAAGCCTTTTCTTTTATGGCCTCAAATATAATCTCTAAAGGGATAATGAGGGTAATAAATTTTTCTTTTTGAATTCTCACCACCAAAGGGGAAGATCTCCTTATTCTTACACCCTGACTCTCTTTGCATGACCAGTCTCTCCAAGGACACTTCACTACCTTAGATAGTGATTGATCTTTTTTATCTCTAAACATTCTCCCTTTGGTAGATCTTCTTACTTCTCTTCCTCGTACTTTTCCTCGGATATGTATTGTCGTCACCTTTTTTGCCTCTTTTTCTTTCTCAATCACCATGTACTTAGGTGCTCGGTCTTGAGCAACTAAATAGGTTGCAATTAAGTTCTCAAATAAATAATACTAGAATCGATTTAACCTCAGCTATATCTTAGAGTTTCCAATGTGATAAACATGTTAAAAAACCAAAGTTGAATCACTTCTTGGTGGAATCATCTCATAACGTCCATTGAGATTTTTGTTTACCCTTGCCTAGGATTTGTAACTGCTGTGGGTACTTGGTCGATTCATAGGCTCTTTAAAAATGTTCAATAAACTTGTCGATCAGCTCACTATAAGAAGAAATACTCTTCTGTTTCAAACTTTGGTATAAGAGAAAGATCTATCCTTCCATGTTTATATGAAATAATCGACATATCTGACTTTATTTTAATCTTGTAATGGATAACAAGTTGTTACTTGACCCATATAATGGTTTAGGTCAATCACTCATTTATAGATTAAGAGGCTATGTAATCTAAAGGTTGCTGGCAATTTCATGTCTTTGAGCTTTCCGATAAGGAGAGACTTCCTGTCCCTTTCGGTAAATTTCAAGTAAAGAAGTCCTTGCTTCTTTATCCTCCAATAGTTTGTTCAATCATTCTTCTAGTTCTTGAAATTTTTTCTCCAAAGGTACTTCTATCATTTTTTTTGTCTGTTGCTTTGTTTTGTCTCTTCTTATTTAATATCCTATGAGCATCATACTCGTCTAAATGATTCTCGTTTCTTTCCTTATCTTTATTTTGTCTAACTCGCCCTATGTCCTTGACCTTCAAGTATACGAGTACTTGGTTATTAAGTTCTCAACATAATCTCTTGCTCTAGGGTTGGCTTTCTTTTTTAAATAACTCTTGTATCCTCTTCCTTAATTGCTCTTATGTGAATTGAACAGGGAACCTTCTATCCCTAATTGAGGGCAAAGGTCCTTTAAGATTTAGTAGGTTAACCCACTGGTTGGCTACTACTTGAGGCTCATATTGCTCCTCTAAACTTCTGTGCTTCTTTAACACTAGTGCCAATAATTCTCTCAAGTCCTTCCTCTTATCTCATTCTCTTTAATTTTCTTCTAATTTTGCTCGCCAGTTGAACATCATTTCTTCTCAATGCATCGCATTATCATCTCATAACCCTAATTACTAGTTTTGGTTAATCTAATTAGGATTCTCGGTTAACCATTGGTTTTTGTTTATTGTCATGAGTAGTCATAGAGTGAGTAGTCATCTTATCTATCTTTGATCCCTTCATGGCTTTCTATTTTATTTCTACATACGACACCAAACAATTGATTTTAAAATTTAAGAGATTTTGGGCCCACACATTAAATTTGTATTTCTTGGGAATAACTAAATCTGTTTGAATTGCTAGGTTGAGATAACCCTCTTGATGTGTATTAGGATTTAAAAGTCTCTTTCAACCAAAAATAAGGTTAGACTAATAAGGATTAATTAAGTCTAATATTTTCATCTTTCAAGCTTAATATTTATTTGTTGAAATTAAGATCATTTAGCTTTTTATATGCTTTATTATTATTTTATAGGTTTGGAGTCAACGGAGCAAATATAGATGAAAATTAATGAAAATAAGCCAAAAATATCAAATTGTTACAATACCCTACTACAGTAGATTACTATAATAACAAGTTACAGTACCAGCACCATAGCACCCAAAAACAGCACTCAAAACAGTGAGTATAGTGCCCAGAATCTAGCGTTGTAGTGCTGCGCAAACAGTAATGCATGAACAGTACTCGTGAATATTGTTTATTGTAGCTCATAAACAATAATCATAATCTGACTTGTATTTGATATTTTACCATAATTTGAAGACATAAACCTATAAATAAAAGATCAAAAATCCTAATTCAAATAATCAAGAGGAGAGAGAAAAATATAAGAAAGAGCAATTTTTAAAGGATTAAGAAGACTAGAAGATTGAAGACTACAAAAAAAAATAGTTTTATTTCTTTAACTTTTTATCTTTATAGTTTTCTATGATTTTCATGATGTTATTCTTGATAACCTATAGAACTTTTTATTTCACCATGACCTAAGTTTTTATTTTTAGGGTTAGACTTTTGAATCTAATATGTAGTTGAATTTTGTTAATTCTTAGCTTATAAAGTTAATATATATAATAGATTCATTCTATCTGAGTTTATTGCTTTCATTATATCTGGCCAATATTATGAATGATTGAGGAACTATGATGAACTTGACAAAGAGATTCATGTGTTTAGCCTAAGATAGTTTGATGCATTATCATAGGGTAACAACTATGAGTTCCATGTAGGATAGACATATATATACCTAGATGGCATGTATGGTATGCTTTAGACTTGATTTTAATGAATTACATTATATTCTGATTGTTATAGACATATAGGTAGTTGTTAGAATGCGTAATATAATCACTTGACCATCGATTGAGACTTGTGATGAGATTAGTGTCTAAGTCAATTAATTTGTATTAAGGAATTAACTAAGAGGTTAATGAATCTAAATATTAAGGGATAAGTCTAAACCCTAGATTGTTATCAATTGGTGAATTTAACTCTTTGTTTATTTGCTATTTAGGTTTAGTTTAATTTGATAGAATTAGGTTAATTGATTAACTTTTAGATTTTAGATTTCTCTGAATAAAAGTTGAGTGGACATAATTTTAGTAATTAATTGAAGAATTAGAATATATAGTTCATGTGGGAACGATACTTTGATTTAATTCCTATATTACTTGATACGATAGTGTATGTTTACGCTAGGCTATTATAGCACACAATCATAGATTGCGCCAGAGTTTTTTTTGGATGATAACCCTCTGATAACCTTTTAAAATAAAAAATATTTTTATTGTTTTAATATTTTTGTACAAAGTATCAAACATGTCTTTCAAAAGTACTAATTTTATGTGATAAAATAAGTTTTAAAACACCATTTAAAATTATTACCGAACGTATTTTCAAAAGAATAAATTACTAGACGCAATCTTTACTGTTACAGCATTGAATATTAATGACAAATAGCTAATTTTAATTGTATTTTTAAGTTTTTTTCTCCAAAAAAAAAAAGAAAAGAAAAGGAATTTAGGTCTTTAAATTAGAGTAAATAACACATCTCATGTACTATTATTATTTTTATTTTAAGTAATATATAATTTATTGATTTTTTAAAAGAAAAATGTATATTATTATTTCGAAAAAATATTATAGATACAATGATTCAAAAGATGTGGCGACAAAAGTTACCATACATTATATACATTATTACAAATCGTAAACTTAGCCAAAAAAAAATGAGCCACCATATTACTACTTTGACGAATTAAAAACCAAGATATATTCTCTATGGCTCTTAACAAATGAAGAACAAAAGCGAGAATATCACCCTCAACTCTCGAAAAAGACTTTTATTCAATGCATGTATAACATTTAGGCAATCCAATTCACAATATTGAAAGAAATCCTACAAGCAATAGAATTAGGTACCCTATAATAGAGAGCCAAGCATTCAAGCGCAAACTAAGAGAAAATACCAACCAATATCTTTGAGAAAACAAGCACCACCACCCTATGGGAGTCGCAAACCACCATTTCCAGATCAAGTAATTGCCTTTCTGATTAATAGTTATATCAACATTAATTTTAACCTGTCCAAGACATGGCCCAGACCAATATATTAGGGTTTGAGATGAAATAGCCTCAGAAGAAACTTTGAAAAGGTCGGGAATGATTGAAGAAGCCATAAAATTAAAAGCTACAAGGTTTTGGGAACTAATAAAGTTTTTGTAAGATTGGTATTCATGAAGGTAAAAACCTAAATAATCAATAACCTATCTTGGATCAGAATAAACATCTTAAAATAACATTCTATTACAGGTAGACCAGTAACTCTATAACAACATACAGAGGACTTCTAACTCCTCAATAGATGAGACCTAAACAATAGCCAAAAATAGAACCCTAAAGTTGTTCCCCTAGAAATTAGAACCAATGTTGTTGAAACAACTTAAATCCCAAACCGAGCTTGAAAAAGGGCATGTGAAAAATACATGATGCATATTTTCTTCTTCAACCTAGCACCGCCCTCACAACCTAAAGTTGTCGATGCCACGACTAACTAAATTGACATTAGTTGGTAGTAAATTTAGCACTGCTCACCAAATAAAGAACTTAACCTTCAGTGGGATATTTAACCTCCACAGGCTCCACCATCAAGATTGTAATTCGTAAAGGCAGCTCACGGCTATCATAATTATCATCTTCATTAGTCATACCCAATCTAACAAGAATTATTTTTATCAAATTTGCATCTATATCTTAAAATAAAGAATGAAGAAGACCAAAATTCCAGGCCCCACTCGAAAGAATGACATCTGAAACTCTATAACAATCCTGACCTCAACTAGGTATAATTGGTTTAAAAAAATAGGACGAGGAATCCAAGAGTCCGAGAAAAGAGTAGTAGATCAACCATTCCTCATATGCCAACTTCCCAATTGAAGTAACTCTCTACCCCAAATTAGACTACGCCACAAGGAAAAACCCCTACATCCCCCTAGGGCTTAAAAAAATATTAATTAGGAAAATACTTATATTTTAAAATGAGGGAAGCCAAACTTTTTAGATTAGAAAGAACACGCCAATTTTGCTTTACCAGTATAGCCTTGTTAAAAATAAGCAAATCCTTAAACCCTAAGGCTCCATCTTATTTTGGTAAACACATAAATTCCCATCGTAGCTAGTTAATTTTATGAATACCCCTATTCTGACCCCCACCAAAACCTTCGGATCAAGAAAGTAAGCCTCTAAAGGATAGAATAGGGTAATTGAAAAATGGACATAGCATAAATGGGAATAACCTACACAACCGCCTAAATAAGTATTGTCTTACGTCTTCTATAATTGTAAATGGTGCTAAACTGATCAATGATGTGCTAGAAGATTAATCTCTTATTAGCACCAACAATGGGTGGGAGCTCAATATAATGGCCATAGGTTTCTATATGAGAAGCCTAAACAAACTTAATATAGATAGTTGAACATCCACCTTAGGACTAAAAATAACAGGTGATTTTTTATAAATTAATCTGCTGACCCAATACCTCCTCATACAATGAAATTATTTTTTTAATAGTTGAATAATAAAACATAGTAGATTGACAAAAAATCAAGCTGTCATTCACGAAAAAATAGATGACTATTTCGCAGGCCATTAAGTGCATAGGAAAATCCATTAAGTTTTCCATTAACTTTGCTTCTTGCAATAAAAAAAGAAAAGAAAGAAACCCTCATTACAAATAAAAAATAAATAGGGTAACAAAAGACACCCTTGCCTCAACCTTCGAGATAGAAGGACCGAGCCTGTAATGGCACCATTGATCAAAAAATAAAATCGAACAATAGAGAGGCAATTAAAAATAAGACTTGCCCATCAAGAAGGAAAGCTCACCTAAGCATGAAAATGGGAAAATCTCTACCATAGGCCTTGGTTATATATAATTTTAAGCCTACAAAACCAAAGTTGCCCGAATGTCTTCGATGAAGTGAGAGCATAATCTTAAAGGCCAAAATAATATATTTGAAATTAATATTTTTAGAATAAAAGCACTTTGAGCATTAGAGATTACCTCAAATAAGACTAGTTAAAAATAGTTAACAATGACCTTAGTCACAATCCTGTAAAGGAAATTACACAGGCTAATTGGCCGAAAATCTTTTATAAAAGTCAGGGATGTGGTCTTCGGAATAAGAATGACATTTGTGTTATAACCACTTCAACGATTTAACTTCCATTTAAAATCCCAAGCAGTAATCCACCAATAATATCCTAACATTGTTGGAAAAAAAAAGCATGAAAACTATCTAGTCCTGGTGATTTGTAAGCCCCCATAGAAAATACTGCCTTATATATTTTCGATGTTGTGAAATGCGCTTTTAGAAATTGAAGATTTACAAGTCAAAGGGAAAGCCTATGAAATAAAACCTCTATCTAGGGTTTCCTAATTGAAACAACTTCTAGAAGTGATCATAAACAATCTCTAAAGGAATCATACCACCTGCCAAAGAAGAAAAAAGACACTGTATCTTATTTTTTACCCTTCAGTTTATGGCTTTCATATAGAAACATTTGGAATTATGGTAGCTTTAAGTAAACCAATCCACTTGAGTACGTTGGTTCCAATAAAGCTCCTTATTCAGTAACAAACCCTGTTATTCACACTCTAACAATTTAAAACTAATTGTGTCAACCAGAGAAGAACCTTTAAGCAACCTCTTAATATCCCTTCACACTTTCCTTATCCTTATTAGAATAGATCCCTTATTTTAATAACTCCAATCCATTAGGTCAAAAGCATACCCACACAACTTTTCAGCAATAACCGAATCTAAAGAACGACCCCATGCATTTGAAATAACCTCCAACAAGAGTCCTCTAGTAACTAAAAATATTCAAATAAAACCCTTTCATGATTGCCTTTCTACCTTACCTGAGGAGCACTTAGGAAGAGAGTAACATGTAAAGACCAATGATCAAAGGAAAAAATATCCTTATGGAAATTCGTAGCCTCCGAAGACAAAAGGTACCAATCTGCATAATAATCGCCTTATCAAGCCATTCAAATACTGCTTCCCCATCACAGCTAATACACTTTTACGTGAATCGAGACCCAATAAACCCTAAATCCTATAATTCAATATCAACCTTAACTGCTTGAAAATCAAATATAAAAGATCGGATAATCAAGGAATCTTAACCTTTTCTTAGGCTACCAATATTTCATTGAAATTCCCAACGCAAAAGAAAGGTAAGGGACCGATTCTTCAATAGTCTTAAGAGAGTCCAACTATGTATCTACTTATGTCTAATCTGGTTGCCATAAAATTCCACAACTCGCTTACAATTTTGAACATGATCCACATATTAACATGTTTTATGGTGTATACATGTAATTGTGTACACGTTGAAAAAATAAAATATGTATATTATATACATGATTATGTAGCGGAATTAAGCATATGATTAACATAATATATATAACTTATATCATTAACAACATAAGATGACAGAAAACACACCATTGAAGAACTTCGGTGAAGATTTTAATTCTAAATTCTTCCTAACTCCAACTTTAAGCTCACCTTAAAGTGTACTATTGTTCAATTCTAGTTCAAACCAATCCAGTGGGATTGTGAAGTTAGAATAGCAACAATTGAATTTTCAGCAATAAGGTTTAGTTTCTTAAAAGAAAAATAAAAAGAATTTATTTTTCTTTCTCTCTAGTTTTTCTAACAACCCTTTATTCAAAGAAAAACTCTTTGAAACTAAAAACTCTCTTCAATGCTCTCACCTTGCACGTTTTTGCTTCACCATTTGTTAATCAATTATTCAATTCAATTTTAGGTGTGTTAAGCACTTCACAAGTGCTTCTAAAATTAATTAAGTGGCCAAAAATTTAAAATAATAAAGTAAAAAATAATATTTGGTGGCTGTTATACCTAATTTGGTATATGTCTCCCATCTAAACTATAATAATAAATAACTAAATAAATATTATTATTTATTTAAATAATATTTATTCAATTATTCAAAAAAACTATTTGAATAATTAATTTTTTACATTTTTTTTATTTTACTAACATGGTTAAGGGTGAATTCATGGTGAAATAATTTATGGAACAAAATTATGCAATTTGTTAACATCCAATTAGTTAACAACTCTTGTCAACTAATTAAGTGATATACTTAACATTTAAGTCTAGACAAGTGCATAACCTTAGGAACCTTGAAATATATTTTTGGTTTACTGAAATTTCTAGAATAGAGCTATTTAATCCATAATGATGCCCCAGTGCACAATGAGTACATTTTATATTATGAGACTCTCTAAGTCCACACTCGAATTTTCATATGGAACTCTTTCATACATCCGTGAACGATGCCCTACACACACGTTATGAATATTACAAAATGGTGCGTTAGACTATATAAGTTGAGGTTATAACATATTCGTATAATCCCTCCATCATTTATATCCTAGTAAATCGAAGATATAGATCAGCACTGTCAAATCTCCATATGCCTTATCGAAATCTTACTCTATAATTGTATTTCAATAAATAATTTTTTCAAACACTTTTGTGATATTATTTATCCCTAAGGTTAAACTCATTTCCCAGGAATTACTGCTTATGGCCATAAGACTGTCTGAAATACAATCTTAGAGCATTTTGATATATTACTCACCCAAATTAGCTGATGGATTCCAAATCTATAAACACCGGACTCCATGAGCATCAGACCATACCCAGCGACACCCAGTGATCAGAATATGAAAGGTTTCTGACATGTGTAGAACCAAAGTATGATAGATCACTCACAAACCTACCGTGACACTCAAGTCAAAGGATCACGAATACTACTCAAGTCGAAAGACTAACTATTGACGACTTTATGGGATGTCTATTGGAGGTCTTTTTGAACCTGTTCAGTATTCAGTTCTTACTGAATACATGTATTTATATATGAGCTTCCACTAAACTCATGGTCTACTAAGACTAATCATTTAAACTATCCAGATATAGACATACACCGATTTATATATTTATTAAGGTATTCACTAAGAGACTAGTATCAATGAAGATAAATTAGGAATATAATATTTAAGAACATATTTGCATAATGACATTTCCTAGTACTATTTGTTACTCTTTACAATTATGTCATTACTAATATCGTTGGCTCTTGTAACCTGATAAATCTTATCAATGTTAACTTTTAGCATTTATAACTTTTAGCATTACTAATTCTTAGCAATGATCAAACTCCTTTAAACCAGATCTGAACTCTTTCAGATCATATAATATCTAAAACGTTACAAGCATCTTACTATATATAAAATATATTTATCAATTTAATGAAATGATAATACTAGTATAAATATTAAATAACTATTCATACATAAAAGGATGACACGTAAGTATAAATCCTAATAACTTCTACTTACTTTAGTGCCATTCATGATGGTATCAAATGTCCATTGACTCTATATATCTTTCAAATACTTTTGGAGTTAAGGCTTTAGTAAATGAGTTCGCTACATTATTTATAAAGTCTACTCTACAAACTATTACATCTCCTCTAGCCAAGATTTCTCTAATGATATAGTATTTACTTTCCATATGCTTAGACCTTTGGTGTGCTCTCGGCTCTTTAACTTGTGTAATGGCTCTGTTGTTGTCACAAAACAATGTTATAGGATCCATTACACTTGGAACTATTCCAAGTTCAGCAATAAATTTGCATATCCACACTGCTTCTTTTGTGCTTTTAAGGCTGCAATATATTTTGCCTCTGTTGTGGAATAAAGTATGGACAACTGTTTGTTACTCTTCCAACTAACTGCTGCACCGTTGAAAATGAATACATATGCAGATGTAGACTTTCTATCATCTAGATCAGACTAAAAGTCTAAATCTGTGTATTTTCTCACATGTGAGTCACTTTCTTTATATATCATAAACTTTTCCTTAGCACCTTTAAGATATTTAAGGACATGTTTCACAACTATCCAATGGCCTTCGCCTAGATTAGACCGATACTGACTTTAATAATTACAGCCATACTAATGTCAGGTCTTGTATACATTATGGCACACATCAAGCTTCCTATAACTGATGCATATGGTATATTAGACATTCTAACTTTTGCATCTTCACTTTGAGGACACATCTTCCTCGAAAGATTAACGATATGTCTAAAAGGTATATTAACTGTCTTATAGTTACTTAAATTATACCCTTCCAAGACATTATCTATGTACGATAATTGAGAGAGTTCTATAAACCTCCTGGCTTTATCTCTATAAAAATTTATACCTAATATATAGGAAGCCTCTCCAAAATTATTCATGGAGAAATTCTTACTAAGGTAGTTTTTAACTAACTGTAACATACTAATATCATTTTCGACAATGAGGATGCCATCTATATAAAGAACCAAGAAGATTGGCATGCTCCCACTATTTTTTTTATACACACATGATTTTTCTTTGTTCTTGATGAAACCAGACTCTCTGATTACTTCATCAAAATGAAGATTCTAACTTCGGAAAGCCTGCTTAAGTCCATAAATAGACTTCTTCAGTTTGCATACTAAAACAGAAGTTTGGCTAGATGTAAACCTTCAGGTTGTTCTATATAGATCTCTTTTTCAAGATATCCATTTAGGAATGCTATTTTTATATCCATTTGCTAAATTTCATAGTCATAATATACAACAATTGCTAGTAAAATTTGAATTGACTTAAGCATCGCTACTGGTGAGAAAGTTTCCTCATAATCGATCCCAAATCGCTAAGAATAACCTTTTGCCACCAGATGAGCCTTGAAAGTATCTACTTTTCCATCAGTCTCACGCTTTTGCTTATAAATCCATTTGCAACTGATTGGAATAATTCATTTAAGAAGTTCAACCAAGTCCTAAACTTGATTTTGATGCATTGAGTCAACTCAAATTTTATAGGCTCTTGCCATTTTCTTGAATCGATGTCCAATATCGTCTCTCTATAAGTCAAAGGATCCTTTTCTTCAATCAAAAAAACACAAAAAAACACCTTCAAGTATTAGACCATACCTATCAGGTGGCCTTAATATCCATTTTGACCTACGTGGAGGATATGTCAAAGGTATTCTACTGATTGAGTCTTGGGTTCAATCATTGGTTCATTTACATCCTGATTGAGTTTATCTAATTTAATCTTTCTACAATCTCCATGATCCATGAGAAACTATTTCTATAGAAAAGTGTATTTTAAGCAACGAACACATTTCATTCCTCAGAAACATAGAACTGGTACTCCATTGAATTCTTAGGATATCTAATGAATCGATACTTATATTCTTTAGGTGCAAGTTTATCCTATTGCATAACTTTGACGTAAGCAAGACAGCCTCAAATATTAACATATTTGAAACTCGATTTTCTTCCATTCCATATCTCATAAAGAGTAGAAGGTATGGCTTTTGATAAAACTTTATTCAATTTATAAGTAGCAGTTTCTAGAGCATAGCCCCATAGATATTCAGGGAGATCGGTGAAGCTCATTATCGATCGGACCATATCCAATAAAGTCTGATTCCTTCTCTCCGAAACACCATTGTATTGTAGAGTACTTGGAGGACTATACTGAGCAAGAATTCTATTCTCCTTTAAATAACCCAAAAATTCACTGCTTATGTATTCATTACCTTGATCTGATCGAAGATCTTTAATATACATTCTGGTTTGCTTCTTTACTTTAATTCGAAACTCTTTGCACTTTTTAAAAGTTTCAAAATTGTGTTTTATAAGAAACACATATCCAAATCATGATAAATCATTGATAAAAATAACAAAGCATCGAAAGTCACCCATTATAGTATAATTCATTGGACTACATACATCACTATGTACAATTTCGAATAAATTAGTGGTGCGATGTCCAATATCAATAAATGGAGCTTTGGTCATTTTTTCTTGAATACAAGATTCAAAAACTGGATAAGGTTATGTGGACAGATCAGGTATCTGACCATCCTTAACCAGACAGGTAAGGCATTTCACACCTATATGACATAATCTCATATGCCACAATTTTACATCATTTGAAGTTCTTGAGTTATTATCAGCATTCACTTATACATTCATGACATTTTTTGCTATATCTAATATATAATGGCCATTAATCAACTAACATTCAGCTAATAAAATATTATTTAAATCATACAAACATAAGGAACTGTTTTGTACATATATATGATATCCCTCACTATCCAATACTAGAATGGAAATAATTTGTTGGATAATATTTGGCACATAATAATAATTATTCAATACAACAATTTTATTACATGGAATATAGTAAATTAAAATGTCCAATAGCCTCGACTTGTAGGAAATCTCCATTTCCAACATGAAACTGTACTTCTCCAGGCTGTAACAGTCTAAATTTTTTCAGACCCTGCAACACATTACAGATATGAGAATGACAAGCAGTATCTGATACCTAGCCAGAATTAGCATCAAATGCTAAAGAAATGTTAATGATAGGAAAATGTATACTTGAGGGCATCTTCTTAATCGTGGTAGGATATTTTGGGTAGTTTCGCTTTCAATACTATCCTCGCTGCAATGGAAACATTTTTCTTTTACTTTGTTCGTATGTTAGGGCTTGGATATGTGTTGCTTTTGAGGACCCATTATGGGTATATACTTTACTTTCTTTTTATTCTTCCATTTAAACTTCTTAGAATTCTTCAGGATAGAAGATGAAGCACCCTGAACATAGAAGGTCATACCATTTTTGTTCATGTTCTCTTGAGCTATTTTCAACATGTTATGTCGATCAACATAAGTATGGATCAATCCTTGCATGTTGAAGTTCATGATAAACTATGCAAATGACCTTGGAATTGATTGGAGAATCAAATTGTTCCCCAATGTATTGCTCAGTAAGATATCTATGGTTTCTACCCTCTCTATATAAGATATGATCTTGAGAATAGCGGGACTCACTGGACTGCCTTCGGGTAGTCTAGCTTGAAAGAGATATTTAGCAACCTTGTATATTTCAACTTGAGGCCAGTCACAAAATAACTCTTTCAGGTGGAGCTTTATACTCTCAACACTGTCCAAGTGAACACGCTCTCTTTAGAGCTCTGTAGATATTGAGCCGATGATGTACGATTTGACTTTCAATTTATAATCCAACCATTTTTTATATGTCTCATTTTCTTCTAGAAAAGCATCATCAGAAATGGCTCGAGGCAGGCGCTGATCAATTACATATCAAAGCTTCTCAGAATCCAGAACTATTATGAGATTCATAAGCCAGTCAACATAATTTTCTACACCATTGAGTTGGTGAGCATCAAGGATACGAACTAATGGGTTGCTTGAAGCCATTTGATCTTGACAAAATAAAAGAAAAAATGTTAGCAGAATATTTCAATCGCTAATAAATAATTATAGGTATAATAGTTATACATTTTTTTAATCTAAAAAGCCTTCCCACTGTTTTACATAATCTCTTTAATCTCTCAAACGGGAAAACGATAGTTTTAGATTCTTTAAATTATATAGTGAGAAGTGGATCCCATTAGCATTTTACTCTAACCTCACGCTGTAGCAATATTGGCCTTTATAAACCCAAAAGGTAAACAACTTTTGTTAGTTACATCTCATGCAACTCTTACCACTAATCCTAAATACACTTTATCCTTATAGTGTAGCAATATTGGATAAGTGTATTCTAGATTAACTTTCCAACCATCAAATATATGCTACCAGTATAACCTTTACGCTGTAGAAATATTGGTCAATATGTTCGCATATATTTGTCTCATCTCATATTTAACCGGTGTAGTTCAAATCACCCTAACCAATCTCTCATGCTATAGTAATATTAGAAAAAACCAAAGTGAACCGTCTAATACTGTATTGACAAGACGGATCGTTATATAATATTATCTCATAATACAATATTATTAAATTTGATTTAGAGAGATTTTTTTAATTTAGTATATTTTTTTAATAATTATTATTATCATTAACAATTATAATAAATTTTCACATCTTATATGAATCTAATTTATAATTAGAATATTTGTTTATGCAAGCACGACTAACCTCCACCAATAAGGCTCTCATTATGATTAATAAGCATAAACAAATATATATATATATATATACATCATTTAATACAATGACATAACAATTATAATTGTATTAAATGAATCTCACATGCAAAAATTTCAAATTATAGTGTATTGTTCAGAATGATCAGCATTAAAAGTTGAACGTTATAGCATTATACAATATAATACTCAAAAATAAAATTTTTACTCTTATTTTTTAGGTCTTCAACCTTAAGCGGCCTAAGTTTCTGACTTATGAACGCCCTCGCGTTCATTATTAAGACCACCTTAGCGTTTTGCCCTTTTAACGCTCCTATGTTAAGAACTTTAATGCCCTAGTGTTATTATAAATAATGCCCCAATGTTATTTAACAAATGCCCCAGTGTTCATCAGTAAACGCTCCAATGTTCAGTTCCTAGCGCCGCAACATTTTTTGAACAGAAACTATTTTTCTATACTTTAAAATGCAATATTAACCATTTTCAGGCATTCTAAGCACTTCATATAACAATCCAACAACCGAGAAAAACAATAAACATGCTCTAATACCACTTGTTAACATGTTTTATGGTGTATGCATGTAGTAGAATTAAGCATATAATTATCATATACACGATTTTGCAGTAGAATTAAGCATATGATTAACATATACACATGTAACTTATATCATTAACAACATAAGATGACAGAAAACATACCCTTAAAGAACTTTAGTAAAGATTTTAATTTCGAATTCTTCCTAGCTCCAACTTTGAGTTCACCTTGAAGTGCACTATTGTTCAATTCTAGTTCACAGCAATCCAGTGGGATTGTAAAGTTAGAATAGTAGCAACTGAATTTTCAGTAACAAGGTTTGGTTTCTTGAAAGAAAAATAAGAAGAATTTAATTTTCTTTATCTCTAGTTTTTCTCACAATCATTTGTTCAAATAAAAACTCTCCAATGCTCTCACCTTGCACGTTTTTACTTCACCATTTGTTAATTAATTATTCAATTCAATTTTTAGGTGTGTTAAGCATTTCACAAGTGCTCCCAAAATTGATTAAGTGGCTAAAAAACTAAAAAATAGGATTTGGTAGCTATTATTCTTAATTAGATATATGTTGTTGGAATTTGTGCTTACGTGCCATCCCATTATTATATGAATATTTTATTCTATAATATTTATACAATATATTATTTGTTAAATCGCTAATTACTATTATTAAATGGTTCAATGCTTGTGATGCTATAGACATTATATGATCTGAAGGAGTTCAGATTTGGTTTAAAAAAGTTTAGATCAATGCCAAGAGTTAGCATCACTGAAAACTATAAATGCTAAAGAGTTAGCATGTTATATTGATCGGTGAAGTCTAAGAGTTAGAATCTTGTTTGTGACGATACAAAGACCTAAGAATACATTAGTAATAACATAGTGGCAAGAGTTGTAATAGGTGCTAAGAAATGTTATTATGTAAGTCTATTCTCAAATTATATGTTCCTTGTCTTAACTCATCGATGCAAGTTTGACGTGGAATCATTTTACATAAACCAGTGTATATTATACTTAGATGGTTGTTCTTAGTTGACCATAGGCTTATTGGAAGTTCGTATGGCATACATGTGTTCAATGAGGACTGAATACTAAATATACTCAATGAGGACCCCAATAGACATCCTATAAAGCTGTCAATAGAAGGTCCTCTCGAGTTGAGTAGTATACGTGGTCCTTTGACCTGAGTATCACGGTGGGCTTGTAAGTGATCCATTATATTTTAGTTTCACGCATGTCACAGACCTTTCATGGTGTGACCGCTGGGTGTCACTGGGTATGGTCCAATGTTTATAGAGTTCGGTGTGTATAGATATAGAATCCGTCAGCTCACATGGTTAGTTATATATATCCAGATGCTCAGAGACTGTATCTTAAAATCTCTTATGGCCATAAGCAACAAACCCAAGAAAGAGTTTCCTACGGGGTTAAACTATATTACAAAAGTATTTGCATATATTGTTTATTAAGATACGTGTCTGGAGATAAGTTCACGGATAAGCATATAGGGATTTGACGGTAATGATCTATATCCCTGCTCTTCTAGGATATGATTGGTGGAAGGATTCTATATATGCACTATGACCTCAACTTGTATAGTCTACTGCCCTAATTTGTAATATTTGTGACGTGTACGTGGGGCATCGATCTCGGACTCACAGAATAATTCTATTTGACAAATAAGGAGTAGACCTAGAGAGTCCACAATATAGAGTATACTCGTTGTGCACTGGGCTAGCATACCAGATTGAATAGTTCAATCCAAAAAATTTCAGCAGACTAGATATTTACTTCGATTTTTCTCTAGTCATGCACGTGTCAAGACTTAAGAGTTAAGTACAATTATTATTTCAGATGGTAGGATTTGTGCTTACGTGCACGGATTGAATAATTCCACTAGGCACATTATTAGAATTTGTGCTTACGTGCCATCTTATTATGTATAAATATATAATGATAGTATTTATACAATTATTATTTTTAATAAAATCGTTAATATTATTTATTATTGAAATGGTAAGATGTTTGTAACGTTTCAAACATTGTATGATCTGAAGAAGTTCAGATCTGGTCTAAAAGAGTTTAAACCAGTGCTAAGAGTTAGCAACGCTAATAGTTATAAATACTAAGAGTTAGTGATGCTAAGAGTTAACATGTTCATATAGTTAGCGAAAACTAAAGAGTTAGAGCCTTATCTGAAATGGAACAATGACCCGAGAATATATTAGTAATAACATAACTGTAAGGAGTTGTAGATGGTGTTAGAAAATGTCATTATACAAGTATATTCTCAATTACAATGTTTCTGATCTATTGCATCGATGCGGGTCTATCGGTGGAACCCATTAATATAGATTAGTGTATATCTATATCTGGATGGTCTAGATGGTTAGTCATAGCAAACTATGAGCTTAGTAGGAAACTCGTATAGAGATACAGGTATTCAGTAAGGATTGGATATTGAACAGACTCACGAAGACATTCAATAGACATCTCATAAAGCCGTCAATGGAAGGTCTTCCGAGTTGAGTAGTATTTGTGATCCTTTGACCTGAGGGCCACTGTGGGCTTGTGAGTGATTCACCATGCTTTGGTTCCACATATGTCAGAAACCTTTCATGGTCTGACCGCTGGGTATGGTCTGATGCTCATGGAGTTCGGTGTGCGTAGATATGGGATCCATCAGCTCATATGAGTGGGTTGTATATCCTGATGCTCCGATATTGTATTTTAGAAAGTCTTGTGGCCGCAAGCATAAATCTCAAAAAAAATATTCTGAAGGAATAAACAATATCACAAAAGTGTTTATGGATATTGTTTAATGAAATATGAATCTAGAGATAAGTTCATGGTTGAGCAAATAGAGATTTGACGGTAATAATCTATATCTCTACTCTTCAAGGATATAAATTATGGAAGGATTATACTAATATACAATAACCTCAACTTGCATGGTCTAATACGCTAATTTATAATATCCGTAATATGTGTGGGGGGCATCGTTCACAGACGTATGGAGGAGCTCCATATGAAAAATTAGGTGTGGACCTAGAGAGTCTCACAATATGAAGTGTACTCGTTGCGCACTAGGGTAACGGATTAGATTGAATTAATTCGATCCAATAAATTTCAGCAAAATAGAACGATTGTTTCGAGATCCCTCGGGATATGCATTTGTCAAGACTTAATTGTTAAGTACATCATTTAATTTATTAACAAGAGTTGTTAACCAATAGGATGGTGACAAATGACAAGATCTAAGCCCTTCATTTTGTTTCATGATATATTATATATTAATAAAATAATACAAAAATAGTTTTTGATTTATTTTATTAAATTTATTAAATAATCAAAAATAGTTTTTAATTTATTTATTATATACTTTTAATGCACTAAACATTATTATATAATTTATTGCATTAATTTTGTTTAAAAGAATTTAATATTTGGCCATTATGAATGGTGGAAGATTTCTTTATACTACATGTATTAATATAAGCAATTAAATGAATTTTATTCATTTTTTTTCATTGAAGTGGCCGGCCATGTTTTGGCTAATGGAGGAAACACTTCTTTTAATAATGATAATGTTTCATCCATTATGAAAGTGGTGAAAGCAATTGATTTTTTTTTGGTAAAATAATTGAAACAAAACAAATGAAGAGAAAGCAAGAATTCATTTAATTCTTGGAGAAGAATTCGGCCAAATGCAAGGGAGAGAGTGAGAGATATTTTTGGTCTCATTTTTCCTTTCAATAAGTTGAAAGAATACAAGGTGAAATTATTATTTTGTAATTTTTCAGATTTCTACATGTTTAGAAATATTGTAAATGACAATAGAGAAAAATAATTCTTGTTGTGTTAATAAGGAGTTATTAACAAGAATAAAATAAAACTTCATCTTCCTCTCCTCTTCCATGGATGGCTAAATCATATTCTTGTTTATGAAACAAGTATATGCATTCAAAGAAGTTGAATACAAGTTGCTGAAAATTCTAAAGCTACTATTCTAGCTGCTTAATCCCACCAAAAGTTATGGACTAGAATTGTTCCAACATATACTTCAAGGTGAGCTCTTCATATGGATTATTGAAGGACTTGAAGAATTTGTAAAGCTACCTTCATTAGGTGAGTATTTACATTATGTCATAATACAATATTGTTCATCATGTTTATAATTGTATAATTGTTATACTTACGTATATATGTGATATATATGTTGAATTTTTTAAAATGGGTGTATATGTAACTTACTTCCGTTGCGTATAATTAATTTTTTAAAACTACGTATACACTTGTATATCACATACTCGTTTTCCAACAAAGTTCACGGATGAGCACATAGGGATTTGACGGTAATAATCTATATCCCTGCTCTTCTAGGATATGATTGGCGAAAGAATTCTACATATGCGCTATGACCTCAACTTGTATGGTCTACTATCCTGATTTGTAATATTTGTGACGTGTGCGTGGGACATCAATCTCGGACTCACAGAATAATTCTATTTGAAAAATAGGGAGTGGACCCAGAGAGTCTGCAATATGAAGTGTACTCGTTGTGCACTGGGCTAGTGTACCGGATTGAATAGTTCAATCCAGAAAATTTCAGTAAACTAGATATTTACTTTGGTTTTCCTCTAGTCATGTCAAGACTTAAGAGTTAAGTACATCAATTAGTTAACAAATAGTTGTTAACCAATTGGATGTTAACACATGGCACATGTGGACTGATAAGGGCAAATTTGTCATATATTTTCTCATGTTTTTATTATTGATATTTTATGATTTTATGAGAATATATGGCTATTTATATACATTATTGTTATTTATAGGGACTTGAACGAAATTTAAAGAAAGAACGCAAAAGGAGCGAAAACAGGGACTAAAATGCAAAGTTTTCAAATTATGAGTCCAGCGCCCCCGCGCCACAAGTATTTTCGCCCCAGCGCTGAATAGTGATCGAAATAAGAAAAACGACCTGATTAAGTCGCGTCTAGCGCCCCAGCGGCAGACAGTTACCGCCCCAGCGACAAGACAGCGCCCCAGCGCTATCAACACACCGCGCCAGCGGTGAAGGCCTTTTCACGCGTCGCCCCAGCGACAGATTCATAGCGCGCCAGCGGTAGTGCGAGTCCTAGTCCGACGAGAATTGAGATTTTCAAGCTCATATCAATCCCTATATAAAGCCACTCGTTCCCAACCTTTAAGAATCAATCCAAGACGACCCAAGAGCACCAAGAATACAGAGTACGAGTCTTGGAGAGCAATAGGAGCTTAATTGAAGCAACTTTAGAGAGAGATACAAGACGTTCTTTGGCATCAAGAGTTCCTAGGCAGCGCAATTAAGAGCAATTCGACGTCTATATCGGTTTGCTAATAATTGTATCATGATTTATAATTATTTCTACTGCTGTTCTCTTGTAGCCATGAGCTAAACTTGTTTTCTAGGGTTAATATTTGAACTCAATATGTGTGCTTAAATTGCCATATCTTTTTAATATTTAATAAACCTAGTCATTTATTATTTAAATTACTTGTGTTTAATGCTTCAATATATCTGGCCAATATATGGTGAATGAGTTGGTAATATTATTGATAAACTCGGAAGAGGAATCATAATATTTAGACCTAGGTAATTTGATGCATGATTGTAGAGTAACATTCAATGTTGCATATGCAAGTTTCAACTTAGGATAGGAATATACCTAATTGGCATGTATGATCAATAAGACCTAATCTTAATGAATCTTAATTTATTACAAGTACCATAGGAATATAGGTATTTGGTAAATTAAGGTATACTTGCATGACCTTGGAAGAGGCTTGTGAATACATTAGTGTCTTGATCAATAATAAAGACTAAGTGAGTTAAATATTAGAGGATTAATCATTAGAAACATATTGAGGGATAATATTAATCCTAGGTTTTCTCTACGTTGCTATATCTTTAAATCTCATTGCATTGTATTTTTGTGTTATATTTCTTACATTTATTCTTAGATTTTTATTTTTCTGAATAATTATTAGGAAGATATAATTTTAGTAATTGGTTAAAAAGAAAGAATTATCCCTGTGGGTTCGACATCCGACTTATTTAGTCTCTTTATTACTTGCATACGATAGTGTATACTTGCACTTAATTAATGATATAGAAATATCGCATCATGGACCAATTATTGTTTGATTTAAAAATTACTAAAATGACCTTATTTATTTGACAAATAATATCATTATTTTATTACTAAAATGTTTATTGAATAAAATAAATATAATAATATACAATATTATTATTTAAATTGAAATCAAATAATTAATTTTTTTTTAATATGATTAAATTATTTGTTTAATATTTATTAAATGATAAGATAAGTAAAAATGGGTGGCATTTGTTAATAGTAGGCCTTAAGATATTTCTTAATAATGAGAAAGTGTTTTGTCATTTTTCCTAAATTAATGCCAAGTTTATTTAAATAATTTTTCATTTTGTTTTGTTTTCATTTGGTTTATTGAAGATAATAATAAACAAAACATTAATGGCAAACATAATGGATGTCATTAGATGAAAAAATGAAAGAGTAATGTTGCTCAAATGATTAAGTGAAAATTAAGCCAAGGGATTAGTGGGAATGGTAAAGAGAATTTTGAAAGGCTAAGTGTTAGAAAATTCTCTCAAGTGTTGAGAGCAAAAAACACATCTTCTATTTTTCCTTCTATTTTTAGTCACCTATACTATAAGGTAGAAATAAGGATTCAAAAGTTGGATCATTTGTTAAAAACGTTGCTATTCTATCTTCTCAAAGCCCACCATGTTAAGGAACTAGAATTGTGAACGGGTTGCTTCAAAGGTGGGTACTCCGGTTCGACCAAATACCAAAGGTTTGATAAGGTACTATTTCTCAATCTTGATGTATTTTATATTTATAAGATAACATGTAAAGTTTATTTGTGTTTATCATTATGAAATTTGTATTTTGCTCAAATGATTAAGTGAAAATTAAGCCAAGGGATTAGTGGGAATGGTAAAGAGAATTTTGAAAGGCTAAGTGTTAGAAAATTCTCTCAAGTGTTGAGAGCAAAAAACACATCTTCTATTTTTCCTTCTATTTTTAGTCACCTATACTATAAGGTAGAAACAAGGATTCAAAAGTTGGATCATTTGTTACAAACGTTGCTATTCTATCTTCTCAAAGCCCACCATGTTAAGGAACTAGAATTGTGAACGGGTTGCTTCAAAGGCGGGTACTCCGGTTCGACCAAATACCAAAGGTTTGATAAGGTATTATTTCTCAATCTTGATGTATTTTATATTTATAAGATAACATGTAAAGTTTATTTGTGTTTATCATTATGAAATTTGTATTCTGCTCATCCGTTACGCATATATGTATGTGATACGTATGCTATATTTGAATGATAAGACACAAACCCACATACATGCACCCTAGGTTTAAAATCACTCACATATGTCCCCACCTAAGCCATAATAATAAACAACTAAATAATTATTATTATTTATTTAAATAATATTTATTCAATTATTCAAAAACTATTTGAATAATTAATTTTTTACCTTATTTGATTTTACTAACATGATTAATGGGTGAATTCATGGTGAAATAATTCATATGACAAAATTATGCCACTTGTTAACATCTAATTAGTTAACAACCCTTGTCAACTAATTAAGTGATGTATTTAATATTTAAGTCTAGACAAGTGTACAACTCGAAGAATGCTGAACTATATTTTCGGTTTGCTGGAATTTCTAGGATGAAACTATTCAATCCATAATGCTACTCCAGTGTACAATAAGTACACTTCATATTGTGAGACTCTCTAGGTCCACGCCTGAATTGTCATATGGAACTCCTCTATACGTCCGTGAATGATGCCTTACACACACGTTACGGATATTACAAAGTGGCGTGTTAAACCATACAAGTCGAGGTTATAACATATTCCTATAATTCCTTCATCATTTATATCCGGATAAAGTAAAGATATAGATCAACACCGTCAAATCTTCATATGCTCAACCGAAACCTTATCTCTAGAATTGTATATCAATAAATAATATTTTTAAACACTTTTGTGATATTATTTATCCCTAGGGTTAAACTCTTTTCCCGAGAATTACTGCTTATAGCCATAAGACTTTTTTGAAATATAATCTTAGAGCATTAGGATATCTTACTCACCCAAATGAGCTGATGAATTTCATATCTACGCACACCGAACTCCATGAGCATCGGATCATACTCAGCGACACCTAGCGGTTAGACTATGAAAGATTTCTGACATGTGTGGAACCAAAGTATGATGGATCACTCACAAGCCAATCGTGGCACTCAGGTCAAAGAGCCATGAATACTACTCAACTCAAAAGACCAACCATTGACTGTTTTATAGGATGTCTATTGGAGGTCTTTATGAGTCTGTTCAGTATTCAGTTCTTACTATATACCTGTATCTCTATACGAATTTCCACTAAACTCATGGTCTGCTAAAACTAACCATCTGAACTATCTAGATATAGACATATATCAATCTATATATTTATTAAGGTATTCACTAACAGACCAGCATCAGTGAAGATAGATCAGTAACATAATATTTGAGAATATATTTGCATAATGATATTTTCTAACACTATTTGCAACTCTTTGTAATTACGTCATTACTAATATATTGTCAAGTTTTTATTCTATTTCAAATAAAGTTCTAACTCTTTAGATATCGATGGTTCTTATAACTTGATAACTCTTCTCAATACTAACTCTTAACATTTATAACTCTCAACATTGTTAATTCTTAATACTGATATAAACTCTCCTATAGACCAGATCTAAACTCTTTCAAATTATATAATGTTTGAAATGTTATAAGTATCTTACCATATATAAAATATAATTAGCGATTTAATGAAATGATAATACTAATATAAATATTAAATAAATATTCATACATAACTGGATGGCATGTAAATCTCAATACCATGACCAAAGCCTCAATACATAACTGATAATACCTTAAAACACTAACCTTCCACAACATAAACAAACCACCACTACTCCCCTCGAGCTCTCCACATACAAAGAAAACTAATACTCCAAACTCTCCCGAATTTTTTCTGGTCTACGACCATACAATTTAAAGTAAAAAACAAAGATCAAATTGGGGGAGTAATTCACGGAAACTCCTTACTACACAAGGGTTTTCAAGCCCCGATGCATTCTTACTAAGAATACTCATTGAGATGGATGGGGCTACTCTATAACTTATACTTGAGAAGTTAGATGGAACGCCAACCAAGTTTTGTCACTTGCTATGAGAATTATCCTGCTTACCATTAATTTTTTGTGTCCCTGTAATACTCGAGTTGAGTTCCCATCCTTATTCACAGAGTCCAAGTTCTCTAGAAAAAAAATTTCTTGCAATGTGCCTTAAAGCCTGAGATTGTCCAAGGTGTTTAGTGTCTTGAACTTGAAAAGCCCTGAGAAATTGAATAATTGCCATGAGTTAGAGACACATCCAAATTAGAAGGCTTGGTGTTATCTAAAAGCAACAAGGATTCGAACACTGCCGAATGAGAAGGAAATATCTCCATAGAAGTCCTACACAACAATGACCTTATAAGAGACGCATCCCCACCATCTTTAAAGGTCGAAACCGATGCCAATACAGAATCAGATTTGTTTTAAAATTAAATTTCAAGAGACCGTTTCAAAGTAGAATTCATAGAAGGATATGAAACAATGGATCTAGCAAAAGCTGATTTATCCTCCTCTACTCGTTTTAAGTTGCCATTAACCCTCAAAACCACATCACTTTGAATTTTAAATTGTGGTGCTGGTGGATTCGCAAAAGCTAACCCATCTTGACCATAAGAACCTCAACACCACCCGAATTGCCTAGGCCACCCAAATCGACTACTGGAGTCAAAACACCACCAGAAGTAGATAGCCAACGAAGGAGTAAAAGCATGGTTCCTTTGCTTTGTAAGAAGGAAAATTCTACTCCCACCCAAAGCACGGAAGGAATTTGGGAACCAGTGATTTTAAGCTTTTTTCATAACAGTGAATAAGTCCTCCAAACATTTCCGAAAAGGTATGGTCCAACATTTTGCATAAAGACAAAAGTCAAGTAACTTTTCATATAAAAAAATTTAAAATAATAAAAAATTTACCATTTATTTGATGAATTTCACGTCATTTAAAATAAAAAAAATTTAGATACTATTGCCCTATTTCATATTATTCATTGAATTATCTTCTATGTTCCTCCGTCGTTAATCATATTATTTATCAATGGAAACATTAGCCGTAGGGATGTAGCTAAAACAAATAAGGAAAATATGTCCTTAAATTAAAGAAAGTAAAATTTGAAGTAGCTATTTGATAAATCTCATTGAATATTTTTCGCTTTCGTTCAACGGAACAACCGGTGATTCGGTATTGAGATTTTCTGTCAAAACAAATTTAAGAGAAAACTCTCTGGCTGCCTGTTAAAAAAAAATAGAAAACTCTCTGGAAGCAGATCGATCCCATTAAACAGCATCTGAGTTAATATATTTCTTAGAAAAAAAAATGGCAGATTATCACTTCGTGTACAAAGATGTGGAAGGGGCATCAACACAATGGGACGACATACAAAGAAAGCTCGGAAATTTACCGCCAAAGCCGCCGGCGTTCAAGCCTCCGGCATTCGAACCGGCGGCGGACCCAGACTCAGTCCCCAAAGACAAGAAGTGGGTCGATGAGAAAACCGAAGAAGAGCTTGAAGAGTTAGATGACGACCCCGATCTTGACGACGACCGCTTCCTTGAAGAGTATAGGTAGATTTTGGTTGTTTAATTCTTCAGTTGTTTTGATATATAGTTTCTGTTTCAGTTTGTTAAAGATATTTGAGCATGTCGGTCGCAACTCCTCTTTGCTTCTTAATGTATTCTCTTGGATCAATTTTGTTTATTTAGATGGTGAAGATCGATAGGTATTTATATTGTTTTTACAATGAACTATATAAGGTGCAAATTTTGTTTAGTGCTTATGAGTTTTATTTGACATTGTGAGAATTAGAATAGCAACTTAGATGGTATGAATTCTAAATTCTTTATTCAATCGGAAATGAAATGTGAAATTCTTTAGTAGTCTAATTCCTCTCGAATGATGAATCTTTTTTTTTAAAATAAAGGAAAGGAAAGAACTATCTTGGAATTTGTAAGGGATTTACTTGTCTATGTACCATTCCTTTTGATCTTTTAGTTCCTGCTAAAGCCTATATGTGATTAAGACTTTTCGCAAGCATGCATATTTGCTTATTTAAACATAATTTTCTTTCTCTTTATTTCTAAAGAAGGGGAATGATTAATTCCACAGAAGATGTAATTTTTCAAACTGATACCTACTACAGGTCAAGCAGTTAGGAAGAAATGTAAAGAACGAGAATTGTTGAAACTAGCTTATTGGAAGTTCTATCCGCCAAAATAACTGTAAGCAGCTATGATATTATAAGTTTTTCCTCTTGCTCAAATCTGTAACCTTCATTAGCAGATTCATTTTCTGTGGTTTCCTTGATCAACTAGAGGCTACTGAGGACCCATGCATAGCACTGAATAGGGAACCGCTGGATACACCAGCTATGCCTGACATGTGAAATGGGTAAATAATTATGTGCTCAGCTTGGAATGCTATCATGAAATTGAAAGTATCAGAGATTCCTAACATTAGCTTATAGTGATTGTTCTAAGTTTCAGAACTATGGGAGAACTAATGGTCCCACTTTTTATCTGTTTCTAAAACTGTAAGCTGTTTCAAATTCCCATCATGCCCGGTTATTATATAATGCTTTTAGGTTCAATTAACTTCTCAAGAAATTTATTGTATAGGTTAATTTTCTTGTGGAGGAAATTGTTAAATTTGGTGTTAAAGTTGGTTTGTTTCTTATCTTGGATGGTGTTTTTCTTTTTATAGGAAAAAGAGGTTGACTGAGACGAGAGAAGCAGCCAAGATTGCTAGATTTGGATCAGTGATGCCAATTTCAGGATCAGATTTCGTGCGAGAGGTTTCACAAGCTCCCCCTGATGTTTGGGTGGTTGTGATTCTCTACAAAGAAGGGTATTACTACTTAAGTACTTAGATACATTTATTATGTTCTTTAACCAACTTTAGTCGGGATTGATTTATTAACAAAAATATTCTTCTGACAGATATCCAGAGTGTGGTTTGCTAATGGAGTGCTTGGAAGAGTTGGCAAAACGATACCCTGCAACAAAATTTGTTAAAATTATATCAACAGATTGCATTCCTAATTACCCAGATTGCAACCTTCCGACACTATTGGTTTACAACAATAGTGCAGTGAAAGCAAATTATGTGGGTTTGCATAGTTTTGGCCGGAGATGCACACCTGAAAGTATGTTATATATGGGCACTTCACAGCTCTTACTTCTATATTCTCGTTTTGAAGTGCCTTGTTGCTTGTTTCTGTTACTTTGATTTCAAACTGATTTGCTGCTTTACTAAATCAAACTGATTTGATTTCAAACTGTTGTTCATTTCTTGTATGGAATATTTCTTTCAAAAAGTCCTAAATTGATACATTTCTTAATCATGTTATTAAAGTATCTCTCTTATTTTCCTTTCTCTTAACATCTACTGATTTCCTTTTTCTCCTTCCTCTTCAAAAAGAATTGTTGCATGCTTCTGTATGAAAAAACTAAGTTTGTATTTTATACAGCAAACTGAAGGGCAAACATTTTTGTCTGACATAGTTGAGATGACAGTTCTTGTTTGCAAGGGCATTTGTTATTGCTATCTTGGAGTACATGCTGTAGTTTAAAACCCGCTGCTTTGCAGAATTGTTCCTTTCTTTTTCTCATTCCTTCTTCCCAATAGTAATCTGCATGAACAGGATTCTGTCCCTGCAGCATCTTTAATGATCAACCAGCAACTCTTTTGCTGATTGGCGTTTATATTGAATCTATTACATGGTCTTTATTTAGCTTATTTACTCTTCCCAAAAACCAGGTGTTGCATTAGTTCTCTGTCAATCTGATCCCGTACTAAATGATGGTCAAAGTGGAAGTGAGTCCTCGAGAAAAAATGTGATGGAAGGAGTTCGGAGGAAGTTTTTAGAGAGAGTTGTGGCAGAACATGAAGAGGATGATGATGATGATGGATTAACAAGTGACTAGAATTTCAATAATTTCTTTTGGATTAACAAGAAGGGAAAAAGATATTGTCTTCCTGGGGATGGAGTGATCACTTTGGTAAGTAGGTTTCTGTGTTTTCGTTGCTAGAAAAGACTTAGTTTGTTTGATGTCGTGTTAAAGTATGATTTAAGATGTACGACTATATGTTTAAAACCAAGCTTTTAAACCTGTATGAAAGTTTCCATGACATTAATGTACCATCACTGGAAGTGAATTGATTTCATTTTTCTTCCAGTTCCCGATATTGCTGCTTTAGGGCATGTCTTATATGCAACTTATGGCCCCTGGATTGAAGAAACATGGTTGTCAATAATCTGACATTTTATATTGTGTTTGTCATTTAAATAGCAGCAATTATGCTCAATATATCCTTCAAGTTAAATGGGAAGCTTGAATAGGAAAGTAATCCAGTATTTCCCACAAAGATAATACTCCAAGTCCATGTCTTTGTTGACATCGAACTGTTTCTGTCCGTTTCTATTTCAAATTAATATTATAGTTTTTTCAGTTAGTTTATTCAGCTTGAAAGTCTGCTGTATAAGGCACAAATATTGACCTGCGCCAAATACCAATGCTCCCTTAAAAATGCAGCTGATTAGATAAATGATACCTTCACATCATAATCAAATTCAAAAAAGAATCCATTTTATCATCAAATAACAAACGAAAAAGTGGAAGTGGTTCTCATTTAAATTTCAATCCCTCCTTGCTTGCAGAAAAGAACACAAGATAGTTCAGACGTACTCCTAAAAGGTTATTACATACAGATTTATGTGCCCAATTTTATTTGAGTGGTGCAATAAGCAAAAGAAAAAACCAACTAGCCCCAATTCGCCCTTCACATGCTTAAAATTTCCACAGTAAGTTCAAAAACCAAGCATGTATACTGCCATTCCCAGCAATGTAACAGCCAATGCCTGAATTGTTGGAGTTGCATACACACGTTGAGCATTTCCTTATCAAAGAGATAAAGCTCCAACAGCTCCTTAGGCAGTCACAATCTCCTTCAACTTCTTTCTTTCTGCCTTTCCTCATACATCCTTACTCTTTTGCTGCTCCTCGGCCTTTTTCTGAGCTCGAATCACGGCTCTTCTCACAAGAGGTCGCATTTCTCTCACACTTCGAGGAGGCGTCACGCATGGTTCAAGGGGCCGACCAACAAAAGGGTGCTCACTTCCTGCAAATATCCTCAGTTTTCGATCTCTATCCTACATCCATAACAAGAAATAATGTAAATAACCTAATTCTCGAAGAATTTGAATCATATATGAGAAAGTAAAAATATGAAGTGCACTATGGATGAACTCGCCACAACATTTCACCATGATAATATTTTCATCAATAGGAATGGCAACCAACATTCATGAAACTTGCTATATGAAAACTTAAAACACAACACATGCATGCTCATGGGCTAAGGATGCACAACAAGATAAGCAGCATAATTAGATGAAGGTGCCACAGATGATCTGGACATTTGATATTATAAAGATACAATTTGACAGTCCCAGTTTGTATGGGGTCTATTGAAATCCTGGATGTAAGAATGGATACCACCAGCAGCAGTTTTAATAATGTGCAAGAGAGTCAAAGACTGTTCTGCATTTGTTTATTTTCTTTTATGTCATAAATTTGTTTATTTTCTTTTAAAACATATATATAAATAATTAGGTTCTTTAACACCATTAACAACAAATGCTTTACAAGCAGCAATAATTTGGCATGCAATTTTTTATTTTTTGATATCCAAAAATCCCTCAAACTTTCTACGTGCACGGAGTACTAAACTGGGCACTACTGCCAGACCCTACAACCTTGGTAGCCAAGATACTCATAGAATATAAATATTCCTAGCTAGGTGGCCCCAAGGTGGTTTCAACCCCTAATCTCAAGGCTGAAACCAATTGTCTTTCTACCACTCAACCAACACCTTGGCATGAATGAAAATGCACAATTTTGAAGCCTTTAAAGATTGAAAAGATTTTAAGCTGGCATGAGATTCTATGTCTACTCCAAGGGTGTAACACCAAGAAAAGAAAGATAGAAGACAAATTCAACAATTTGGTATCACAACTACTCCAGAGAAACCAACAACTCTTGAGTTACTTCTAAATTGCATGAGATTCTAAATCTAGTATTATTTTAGCAGAAATGCTACACTAACTATCCACTGAAGGATATAGTTTGTGATTATGTTGGCTTCAAAGATATGTCAGGATGCTTGCACCAAATCTAACAAATAATTTTCTAAAATTTATCAAACATAAGTGCCATCAACAGTTTTTCTGGAGATCAAATTAGCTGGAGGTTGTTTTCATTCTAATGCAGTTCAATTACATTACTATGAGCACATTCAAGAAGAATAGAACTATGACCTATATCTTTCACGTCCTTTAGATGCCTACCACACAAAATACAACTTGTATAACTTATATCCTGCACTTGTAAGAATGTATATCCTTAAAACTTGTACACTACTATACCCACATCACACAAATTATTTCTTGGAAGCATGCGTAGGACAGCTTTATGGATGACTTCTGTAGGGTCCTTGGCCAACTGGTCCTTCAAACTCCTTTCCTCGAGGTTGCCTACATACCTATAGTAAACAGATATATTACCTTTACATGTTTACTAAAATGATTAGCTTTTACATTTCTGCATACATACATGCATATATGTATGCATATATGTATGCAGAAATGTAAATTATGTATGTATGTATGATGACCCTTAAAATTGGTGTACTTACACAATTAAAACTCATATAAAGGAATGAGTTTCAGTGAAAGCCAAATACTAATCTCATTACTACTGCTAAAACAGGCTGCAATTCAAATTGCGACTTTGAAGGACTCAACTGACATAGAACACAGAAAATCATTTCAATTTCATACGGCCAACATTCCAATTATAAATTTGGTTCTCAGAAAGTAACAACTAAAATCAATAAAACTTGCCCCGTATGCCAGCGATAGAACTTATCAGTAAGTTTTCTCCCAGTAACACATACATCCTTTGCATTGAGCACAACATACATATCCCCATCATCACGATTAGGGGTGTATGTTGGCTTATCTTTGCCTTGAACCATGGTAGCTATATGTGACGCCAATCTCCCAAGGATCTATAAGAAAATGAGGATATTGTCATCTTTCACCCACTTCATGACTTAATTACAAAATAAAATTATGATGCAATCATCTTTCATGCACTTCACGACTTAATTACTACATGAAATGATGCAAACCCTATTGTGTCAACAATGGCATCAAGAAATCAGTTGCTTCTGGGAAACAGCACATTTTTAACAAAACAAAAAAAAGTTGATTTCTATGGTCAAACCTGGCCTTTAGCATCAAAAACTTTCCATCTTAAACCTTCCAGATTGATACGCCTAAGTCCAGCAGCTGCTTTCTGTGTAAATTAGAAAAGGGTGGTTTCTGATACTGGTTCTGTAACAAAGAAACTTTGACGTAATATAAACAGATTATGATACTTGAAATGCTCAAATGACCCAAGTGAACACACACCCACATTTCAAGCAGGGATAAGGATATTTTTGTCCCATGAATTTGACTTAATTCTCAATTTTATCCCACGAGTTTTAGAAATCCCAATTTTGTCCTAATTCATTAATAAGATTTTGTTAACTTTAACTGAAAATCTCTTTTCACTGTACATTGACAATTTATCCTCAGTTATTATGTTAATTAAAAATAGTGATGTGAGTATATTAAATAATGTACATATGTCGGTTATTAATAGGCTATTAAAAGTAAAGACACGTGGCACGTTTTAATAAGTTCAAAATTTTAATAAATATTAAATTTTATTTTATATTAAAAAATAATTTAAATAAATAAAACTGGCGACTGCCGTTGCCGACTACCAACAATCGCCGGATTCCGATAACGAAAATAGGTGAAATTTATATCATTGAATTCCATTTTTTCATATCTACACAATTGCAGAATCATTTTTGTCAAAAGAAAACAAAAAGATGGCCAAAATATAGATCGAAAATAGGGCGAGGGTGGCAGCCACCGCGAGCCACTGTGGGACGACTCCACCGCCCCCACCGTTGGACAGATCGGCGGACAATCTATCCAACGGTGGGGGCGGTGGCGTCGTTCCACGGCGAACGGTGGTGGCCGCCGGCAACTTCTCCACCATCGGTTGCGGGTCGAACGGCGAGGAGGTGGCTTGCACCGCCCTCACCGTTGTCTGTCCAACGGTAGGGGCGGTGCACGCCACCGCCCCTTCGTTCGACATGCGACCGCCGGCCCGTGGTGGTTGTTGACGACAAATCGACGGCCGATCTGTCCAATGGTGGGGGCGGTGCACACCACCGCCCTACCATTCGACGGTGAACAGCGGTGGCCGCCGCCTCTCACAGTGTTTTATTTTCACTTTTGGAACATCTACGGTATTCCGTTGATTAAAAAAATCTGACCATTGCGTAGATCACAAAATTGTGAGTCCAATGATATAAATTTTGAGTCGAATTGCAATTGGTTACTGGCGGCCAGTTGCTACTAACGGCAGCGGCGGCGGCTACTCTCTTTTTATTTATTTATTTTTTAAGTGACAAATCAGTGATTGACACGTGGATATTTTGTGTCAGGCCATCTTACTATTGACATGTCATGACTGTTTTGCCCTTCCAATGTTAAAAGCTTTTGTAGTTTAAATGCTGCTACTCGCTTTTATACCAGAAACTTAATAGAATTTTACTAACGGACTAGAATAAAATTAAAATTTTTGAAACTTGTGGAATAAAATTGAGAATTAAGTCAAACTCGTGAGACAAAAATATCCTTATCTCTTTTAAGTAGGTAAAGAACACACAAATAAACACAATTTCTGGTTCTAAACAGTAATTCGCCAACACAGCAAGTTGTTTAGTACGTGCATTGCACCGATGATCTCTCGTACACTAAAGTGTCATATTAATAATCCTATCCTAAGGAGAAGGAGAATATAAAGTATTGAACGAAGAAAAGCAGTAAGAGAAAATTGCCTTGATGTTGCCACTGAGAACGGTGGCTGCTTGGTTAGCCATATTTTCTTCTTGTGTTATCACTTTGTTTTCTTAAACTCAAATCATTCACCTGCCAATAAAAAAACAAGGTAACACTATGAGCTATAATCAATTGATAAACTCAAAGACAAAACAATGGGCAAAAAGGAATTAGAGCGAACGACCTGTATAAACCCTGACGAGTAGGGTTTTTGATTTTCTGGGGTTAGGGATGTTCAATTTGCTAATTTGGTTTTTCTTATTGCCAATATCAAGACCCCGAGCCCAAATGATAGCCACTGTGAATTCATAAAATACACCCCATTTATTTTGTAACTGTCCCCACTATCATTTATTTTGGATCTAAAAGCTTTTATTTGGAAATAATTGCAACTTGTGATATACAAATTTACCATTACCATTACTATTTACTAATCCTTTTTTTTTCCTCAATTATTTTCTAACAAGAAATGATAATGCAATTTAAATACAACTTCTAGGTAAATTATTTATTTCAGCCAATATTTGCGATTTAATATATAAAATAAAAGATATCCTCTAGACTAAAGATAATGACACCTCCCAAACCAAATAATGTTGAGATTTCAAAAATTCTAATATTCTTTTCATTAATATTTTTTTCAAAACAAAAAAAAAAAAAATGGTTCCTTCACACTATAGTGCTTTTTATGTCACCTTATGAATTTATTAGGGATGATTTGTTATGTCTAAACAGTTGTTTATTGGAACCACTTCCACTTGTAGTATTGACAGTTCTCAAAACAGATTGTTCCAATGACACAATATCACTCTATTTCTCAAAAGTTCATGATGAAATATCTGAGTTTATATCATTATTGTTGTCAATGTTTTACAAGCAAAAGGTATATCCTCTGCTGAATCATTGCTTTCCTGGTATATGTACAAATGTAATGCCAACTCCAAGGAAGGAGCAAATACAATAGTTGTCGAAGCAGAAAATATGTTGCTCTCATTATATATATATATATATATCATTTAGTCTCGGATTCCTCTTTCTTCTGCTGCTTTAAGAACCTGTCACAAAGACCCAATATAATGTTGAATGTTCGGAAAAATTTGTTAGATTCATAAACCAAGTTCCTATTATTGACAATCATCATTCCCTTTTTTTTTTCTTTTCCAGTTAAAAAGGATTTCAGAATGATTTATATTATATGATTAGAACTTAGAAGGCTATTGTTTGATAAGATAATACCAAAAATTAATGAGATTTTCGTGTACCTTATCATTCAAATAATAATATTGCATCCCTAGTTTTGATTTGTTAAAAGTCTTTGTTGACAGCTTCAAACAAACAAATTGAACAGAAATCAAATACTGCTGGAGTTGAAACTTGGAGCTTGAGCTGCTAACCACCCTTGGGCGTTGGCACAACGAGAGAGCTGATAGAGCTGCACAGTCTCATTTGATGCATGACATACAAAAAGGTGCAGGTTCCGTGGCTGTATCATCAATGAAAACCTCATAAACAATGCAGAATAAACGCACATCACTGCAACAAAAATAATAAAACCTTTGAGACCAAGTAACAAAGGCTAGCATAACAAGCTCTTCAAATTAAATAATCTTATTTGCTGTTTGCAATTTATCAAACATGTTTATATGAACATCAAGTAATGTTGCCAGAAATCATTTCGGCGGGTTTCTTTGTGTCCACAAGTGCCTGTCAGAAACAGAAGCATCTTTAACATTAATCTAATCGATCAACTTATCAACTGACATACAAACATGAATAAGATCATAGATATAGCAAGAATAAATAATATGCATACTGCAATCGGCATGCCCCAAGTGTAGCAGGGCCCCAAAAGTGAGTTGTTTTGGGACCAATTGTGCTGTTCCAGAAACTCCTCAGGATTTGCATTGGCAATCTAAATCTCAACCTGGTGAACTACTTTCTAAAAACTATTCAATGGTAAAGATACAATTATTCAATAAGATGAAGTTAAATGGAACTTGAGGATTTAATGTGCATTTAGAGTATCTGGAAATATTAAGTTTTGTAAGCCTAATTCATAAAAGAAAGCAAGACACAGGATGTATCTTTGACCTTGAAAACTTCAAAGAAAAATCCCTTCAGTATTAAAGAATGCCTTATTCTGAAGCAATTTCCAAGCTTATGACGTTTCATTTTTAGTAAATTATTGCAGTCTCCTTTGGAAATTTTAACAAGATAAGATTGATCCCTCTTGCTTTAAACTACACTACATTTTCCTGAAAGAGACCCCAAAGTAATACTTGGTTTGTAATTGGTTGTTTGATTCATTTTCTTTAATCTGTGATAGTAACGCCTATAGAGGCATGTGGCGTTTCTTGTGTTCGAATGCTGATTTTGTCCTAGTAACTGAAAATGATGCTTCCACATCAAAACCCTCCATTTTCTTTTCTTTTTCCCTGGAAATTTAAAGAAAGTTAGTACTTGCAACCCAGGGGAAATCCACCTCTGTTCATCTCAGTGTGTTGGTGTAACTGATATATATTGGTCTCGAGTAATTTATCAGAGAGAAGAAGTGTTGTTGCAAGTGAAATGCAGGAAGTAGCAAAGTGATAACAGAGCTAGCATCAGGTGGTCCAGACAAATAACAAGAGTGTGCAGATGACAATCAATGAAGCATAAAGAGAGTGTGATCGAGATGAAAGAAAGTGTTAAAAGAATGAAAGAGGGTCGCCTGATGATGTGGCAGTATGCAGCTGTCAAAGATTTAATTTCTACTGTTTCTGCCAAAGTTAGTTAGGAATTAGTTAAGGAAAGCTTGAGTTAAAGATCGGTTGCCACGTTTAATCATTTACATTTCTTGTAACTATAAAAGGAGATGTAAATACACATAATTGAGTAAGTTGTTAAAGATGAAGAAAGAATAAAAGAAGCTGTTTGTATTTCTTCAGAAACTTTTCTTTCTTTTTCCGAGTATTTTTCTCAGCTACCAAACACAACTATTTTTCTTTACACAGTGATTGGCCTTTAACCTTTTCAAGAACCAAAATCTTGTTGCGGCAGCAATGACTCGCCTCTGAGGACTGAGGTCCATAAGAATTAAACTGAGTTAAGATTGACCTTCTGTTGCGTTCTGTTCTTTGCCTTCATCTCAGGAGTGTCCCAGCTTCCATATTTCAAAGGGCAAGTAAATTGGTAACATGAAAACTTTAAAAATGGCGCTCTTACATACAAGATGAGAAACAGTAACTTGTTAAATTCTTTTATGATCATATTTGCTAAGAACTTCTTGTATTTTCTTCTTCATCAAAAACTTGAAGAAAAAAAATTCTAAACTGCTCAATATAACCACCTCAGATATCATATCATATATACATTTCATTTATTGTATTCATCAACACAATTGACAGTTTTCAATTACTAGACCATGAACACAAAACATTATGCTCTGATAGTATATGCATCATGTGGTCTCAGGTTCATCTTTCTTCTGCTGCTGGAAGAACCTGTTGTATGAAGAAACCCAATGTTGAAAAAAGTCTGTGTGTCCATCCCTTGGATAAAAGCCCAATTTTGACAGTATAGCTATGATTGAAACTATATACAGGATCTTAAAAGAGGTCAATTCCAAAAAACAAGTGTGCCCGGCCATAACAACAAAAACGAAAGCACCAGTTATATGGTACTTTATAGTTCCATAAGATTAGTTAGATGCACAAACCAACTTGTTATTCTAGAAGATGCACAAATCAACTTGTTATTCTAGAAAATTAAGTACAAAGAGAAAAGAAAAGGTTAAGAAGTTAACATTTTAAACTAATTACTACACCTCTACAGCTCTCTTGTAAAATGTAGTTCATCTTACCATTATGCAGAATCTAATCAATCATAAAAATTTCTATAAACTAAAATTTGGGTTTATTAAGTCCATGTTTCACAAAACAAAAAAAAAGAATAAAAATTAAAACAAACAGAAACCAACTACCATCAGGATTGAAAGCAAATGCTTTTTGCTTTAGTTGCTTACCCTTGAGCAATTATCCAGCGAGAGAGCTGATAGAGTTGCAGAGTCTCATTCGATGCATGACATGCAAGAAGGAGCAGGTTCCGTGGCTGAACCATCCATGCAAACCTCATACCCAATACAGAATAAACGCACATCACTGCATCAATCACATTAAAAACTTTTAAGCCAAAGACAACACAACAAAGGCTAGCTAGCTCTTTACAACAAATATAAATCACGTTTGTTGTTTCCATTCAATCAAATAACGTCCCAATTAACGTTTATCCAGTGCGGACGTCAGCACATCGAAAATTTGGATGACTCCGTATTAAACTATACAGCGTTGTATAGCTTCAAATCAAAAAAATTTTAACATGTAAACATCCACACTGAAGAATGAGTCCACTTGTAATAAACCTGCGGTCATGTTGCCAGAATCAGTTCTGGGGGTTTCTTTGTGTCCACAAATGCCTGTCAGAAACAAAAGCATCATTAACATCTATCCAATCAGCTAAATTAACAGAAATATTAATAATGCGATTCATAGGTAAAGCAAGAATTAATGAACAGTTAAGGTAAGTGGAAATGCATACTGCAAAAGGAATGCTCCAGTTAAGAGCAGGACCCCAAAAATGAGTTGTTTTTGGACCAACGGGACTGTTCCAAAAAGTCCTTAAGATTTTCATTGACAAGCTATGCTGCAATTTGAAGAACTGCAGGCGAAAAACGATTCAATGATGAAAAAGATACCAGCGTTCCAAAAGCAAATATATATTATGCAGGCCAGAGAAAGAGAAAATTCAATAGCAAGTTAGAGGATGGATGGTTCAAGAATCCAAACAAAAAGATGAAGTTGATTTTATTGAACCCGATCAGGTTTGAATTAGGATCTGGAAATACTAGCAGTAATACTAACTCTTGCGGAGAAAGAAAGACACAGGATTGACCTTCAAAAAACTAAAAAGGTCCGCACGTTATTAAAGAGTATATTCTCTTGGCTCTGGCCGTCTCTACAGGAGGTAGGACCCAAGAAATGACGTTTCAGTTTTAGTAAATTACAGCAGCCTTTTCCCCCGAGTGCGAGATGATTGCCAACCAATATGTTTTGCTTGTCCTGTCGAAACTAATGTCATGACTCTTAAAGGCTCTACTTTGATAACATATTTACCTTGTTTCTTGCTTTTGACTGTCTCATTTGTTTGTGGTGGTAAAATCATTTAATGCTTCTACAAATCATTTTTTATAAATTCGAAATCAGATTTGCATTAGGGCTCGAGAAAGGAACTTGATTGTGTAGCTACAGTTGAGAAGATTATGAAAGAGGCCAATTCCAGTTCCACAAAGTAAATCAGTGTGCCTGGCTATTTGTCATTAGCAAGATTAGTTAGATTCATCAATATGCAAAACAATATCAGGTTCTTAATCTTCACGAAAAAACATTCTTATACTACATATGAATCGAAATTGTCAGTTGATGGAACAATGCACAAAATTTATCATAACAGATGACGAACAAACCTCTATAATTTAAGAGTACTTGTTCTGTGAGCATACAAGCTATCGATCTCATTCTTAGTAGATTATAGCAGTCGCCTTTGAGAATTTGAACATAAAAGCCAAATCCCACCAATCCCTTCTTGCTTTTAAAATAAAAGTTGCCCCTTCCTCAAAGATTATGAATTATCAGCAGACCATCTTGTCCAAAAGTTAACAAGTATGGCTGGAGAGAGCTATCCTTTGAAGTTTGAACATATTCACTTGCTTACTTGCACCTCCTTGTTTGCTTCTTGTGTTGAAATCATTTAATATCTGCAAAACGGCGTCTGTTGATTTACTTTAAAATACAAGCCGAAAATTATGCTCCCACACCACAAATGAGGACCCTTTTTTGTCTCTTGTTTCTGTTTTTTTTGGGTTTGTTTTCTAGTAACTTGCATCCTACAACGAACTACTCTTCTGTGGAGCTCTCTCCTTTACTCTCTTCACCTTTTCAATAAACAACATATTGTCTTAATATTCACAGCATCGACTACTCACCTCTTATGTCCATAAGGATCAAGCCGAGTTAAGACTGCTCTCCTGTTGCCTTTTGTTACCCACCTTCATCTCACTTTCCAGCTTCAGTACTTCAAAGGGTGATCATATTGGAGTACACAAATATTTTCATTTAAACAGATTTTAATATTGACAGCGATGAAAATAAAAACAGCATACAAAATTGCCATCTGCATTCATCATCTCCATTCCATCTGATAAAGCAGACAACCAGAAAGCCTTCTCTAGGACAGTTATTACATCTTTCTTCTAACATTTTTTTCTGAGGATGAGACACTACTACCATGAAAATTAGAGTTCCATGTACAGAAAAACCAACTACATCAAATTCCTATTCAACTGATTTAACATGGACATGGATGACATCTACAAAACTATTTCTGTACAACAAAAACATTGATGCTTTGCGGTTTCACATACAAACAGCTTTACAACTTTGGTCCCACTGAGGAGCTTTCTGGATAAGTATGTCACCATAGGCATCCTCTTGCTTGACATCCACATACCCTTTAGTATTCAACACCTGAAAAATAGTTAGACACCATAAAAATTCTGAATCGCATTTGTTTTCCGAAGTCCAGGATTTTTTGGGAGCCTGGATAAGTTTCCTTTCCAACATTAGAAAAATAAATCGGCTGACTGTAAATGAAGAACATTGGGTACTACATGCAGAGAAAATGTTTATAACTATTTCCTGTGGCTAACTTCTTCCTTTCATGTCAGTGGGAAAATGAAAATGGAGACATTACATAGCTGACATGATGAGAACTTAGTTGATGTGAGCATCTTTTTGATGGGAAAACCCTCACATAGAAAATAATTAATAATCTATGACAAGATAAATGGCAGAAACAACTTCCAAAAAGTGAGATATTTGCAACAAGAATAACACGGAACATGGCAGAATATAGATCTGATCCCTAGAAAGATGCTCAAGTCGTAAGTATAGAGTCAACCAAATGGGTCTGTATTAAAATAAATAAAGAGAATCGTACCCAGTGGATGAGATATAAGATGATTCGAGAAAAATAGAACATACCAATATCTCAAAAGAACCTTGCACTTTCTTTCTTAATTTTTCCTTCCAAATCGGCGACAATTTTACTGCTTCATCCTCTCCTCTTTTCTTCTGATATAGGACCTTTTATACAAGTACCTTGCCACCATTCTGTATATGGAAAAGTTCAACAAATTAGTTTACAAGCATGCATTATAACCCTAATGCGCAGACCACCCAATCCAGCTATCCACATTACCTGGTTCTTGATGACCATCCATCTGCAATCAAAGTAAAATTCAGATAAGAATGCTGCAAGAAGCAAAATATACAATTTTAAATGACTTCCAGATCTCAACCCTCAAAGTTGCATTTCAAGAAACTTAGTGCTTACCTGATTCTTGGTCATCTGCTTCACAAGAATTTGGCTCCTGAAATAAAACAAAATGAATAATTAATGACTAAACCTATTCTCAGTTTTCGCATAATTAAGAAACCTGAATTGCAATTTCAAAACTGATAAAAGAGTAAGAACAACAACAAACTCCTCAAAGCAACAACATAGCACATGCTGAATGAGGACCATGTACTTGGTTAAAAAGAAAAAGGTTCAACAGAAAATGTTGAAAATTGAAAAATATCAAATAGGACAAAGCACTACGTTTTTCATACACGCATATAAGAGCATAAGCAATATACAACATGCTGGCTCTATGCAATAAGTGTGGCAGCGTATAATGTCTTTAAAATCAACTTTTCAATATCATTACTTATTGCAATATTAATGCTACTGAGCTCACTTGAGCTGATAAAATGTATTGCCGAGATTATTTGATGATGTGGCAAGTGAAGTAACAAGTAGCTAAAATACTGTTAGTTCGTTAGAGTGCTAAATATTGATATTGCTTGAATTAAGGGCAGTATCCCACATGTATAAGGTTGTTACAATGCTGCTATATATAGTGAGCTATACCTTCGAATTATGAATGAAAAAATACAGAGTTTGATTAACAAAATTCTGCTAATTTCTCTTTGTTTTCTCAATAATTTTCTCAGCTGCCAAACATCTTAATTTCTGTTATATGGTATCAGAGCCTTGAATGGCTAATGCCAGTAACTCTACAGAAAATCTATCATCAGTAAATCTAAATTCTTCAACGAACATGAACTATACTTTTTCTTCTACAGTAAAGCTTACAAGATCGAATTATGTAGTTTGGAAGTCACAAGTTCTTACTGCAATACGAGGCAACAGGCTTGAAGGCTTTGTTAATGGAACAAGAAAAGCACCAGATCAACAAGATGATGTTGCAGATAATTCAGAGCTTGAGGCATGGATTAGGCAAGATCAATTACTTCTTAGTTGGCTATTTTTTACGATTCATGATTCAATTCTATCACTAGTAATTGATAGTCAATTAGTGAGAGAACTATGGTTGTCTGTTGAAAAACAATTTGGATTTGAGTCTAAGGCTAAGTCTATCCAGTTAAAATGAAAGTTAGCTACTGTTAACAAAGGCTCTCTCTCAATGTCTAAGTATTTTCTAAAGGTCAAGAGCATAGTTGATGAACTCACCATAGCTGGATGTCCAATCAAGGAAGAAGAATTCATTGAGCATCTCATTATTGGGGTTGGAGCTGAGTTTGACTCTGTAGTTGTGTTAATAATAAGTAAGATTGGTCAGATTAGCTTGAGTGATGCCTATGGTATGCTTTTGACACAAGAGAGCAGAAATCTGCAAAATTCTGGTAAAAATGAACTTCAGAGTGGTTATGCAGCAAATTATGTACAAAAAGGTCAGAAAAAAGGAAGTTACAACAATAATGGAAGAGGTTTCAGTGGCTTTAGCAATAATAATCAATCACACTTTTACATAAATAGTGGTTCTAGTAATGAAAATTTTAATAATGTTGGAAATCAAAATATATTTAGAAGAGGAAGTCAATTAGGAAGAGGAAAAGGTCAGAATCAAGCACGGGGAAGATCAAATCAATTTGGCAGGGAAAACTTACCTAAATTGATTTGTCAAATATATGAGAGACAAGGTCATCCAACATCAAAATGTTACTATAGATACTATAAAGACTATGAGCCAAAAGAACATATAGTTATGAATGAACAATGGTCAAAGGTTCAATAATAATGGATCTGGTGGCTCAATTGGTCTTGGTGTAAGCAGAGCAGCATTTATGGCAGCTCAAACACTTCAGGATGACACAATTGATCACAACTAGTATCTTGACTCAGGGGCAACTCATCATTTGACCAATAACATCAATAATCTGAGTACTAAAGCTGAATTCTCAAGTAATGAACAATTGATAATTGATAATTGATAATGGTGCTTGTTTAAGAATTTCATTTATTGCTAATACTTGGCTTAGAACAAAATCTAGAAATAAGTTGGTTCTCAAAAACTTACTGTATGTACCTTTAATAACAAAAAACCTTATTAGTATCTCAAGATTAGTTACTGATAATGATGTTATTGTTAAATTGTTCTCTCATATGTGTTACATTAAAGACAAAAGAAGAGGAATTCTGCTGATCAAGGGTGTTGCTGTGAGGGGACTTTATAGACTGGTACTTACAACTGATTCTTCATATGATCCAAGTTCCTTTATTGCCCAAACACTGGTTGATACTCATTCTGTGTCTATGTTTTCATTATATTCCAAAAATGCATCTTGTAAAATAAATAAGAATCAGTTATGTGCATTTGATTCAGTGTCTCTCAAATGTGATCCAATATCATTAGATTCTATGTCATGTAATGTTTCTGTACAGTCTTCTAAAAGTCAGAATGTTTCAAATTATAGTCTTTGGCATCAAAGACTTGGACATCTAAGTCTTTCTGTACTTAAGACCATTTTCAACTCTTGTAATCTGATTTTTCCAAACAATAAAGTTCTTAAAACTAAGTTTTATAATGCATGCCAATTAAGAAAGCTGCATAGATTTCATTATGCGTATAAGAACAAAATTTTCTTTAGATCTTATCTATGCAGAGACCAGCCTCCATTCACACAGAAGAATGATATAGATATTATCTAAGTTTTGTTGATGATTATACTAGATTTAGTTAGTTATATCCTATGAGAAATAAGTCAGAAGCTTTTGGCATCTTCAAAAGCTATAAAGCCATTGTTGAAAAACAACTTGATAGATCCATCAAAACTCTTCAAGCTAATTGAGGAGGAGAATTCGAGTCTTTTTCACAGTTTTTAGATCAAAGAGGAATCCAATTTAAACATCATTGCCTTCATACACATCATCAAAATGAAGTCATAGAAATGAAGAATAGACTTTTAGTTGAAACAGGGTTAACACTACTTGCTCAAGCCTCTATGCCTTTATCCTTCTGGTGGGATACTTTTAACACAGCATCTTATCTAATAAACAGAATGTCAACAATAGTTCTTAGCAACAAATCACCATTTGAAGTGTTATTTTGTTAAAAACCAGATTATTCCTTTCTAAAAAACTTTGGATACGCTTGTTTCCCTTATCTTAGACCTTATCAATCAAACAAGTTAAACTTACATACACAAAAATGTTTGTTCTTAGGATACAGTACAAGCCATAAGGGATATAAGTATATGTACCCTAATGGTAGACTCTACATTACTAGACATGTTAGTTTTAATGAGTCTAATTTTTCTTATCATGAAATTTTCTTGTCTAAGTCTTCTTCATGTTCAGAAAGTCATTCCTTGTGTGAATATTCACCTATGTTTACCTTTGAGAATGTAAAGTCACCCACAGCAAGATCTGATACAGCAACAGAACACTCTACTGATCCTCACCTCAGAACTTGTTCATTACAACTTCAAACACAGTCCCAACCTCTATCTCATATGCAACAATCAACATTACCACAGGTTAACACTCATAACCATATTTACCAACCTATACCACAACTTAATGAAACCATTGAAAATACACAAACACAATTATCACAATCTAATACACATTCCTCAAGACACCTAATGAGAACTAGGTCTAAATCTGGATCAAGAAAGCCAAAGATATACTAGTGTCAAACAAGCATTCAAGACTCTAAGCCAAGGACAATTGTTAAAGCTTTAAAGAATTCCAAGTGGAGAACAGCAATGCAGGAAGAGTATTCTGCACTAGTAAAGAATAACATTTGGTGCCTTGTACCAGAATCTGAAGCATCCAAGATTATTGATAATAAATGAATGTTTAGAACAAAATATCATATAGCTGGTACAATTGCTAAGCACGGCTGGTTGCAAAGGGATTTTTGCGGACACCAGGTATCGACTATTTTGATACATTTAGTCCTGTGATAAAACCATCTACTATCAGAGTGATTATCAACTTAGCAGTAATGCATCATTGGACTATACAGCAAATTGATGTTAACAATGCCATCCTCAATGGCACCTTGTCTGAGGCAGTTTATATGTGGCAACCAACAGGGATTCTTGACCCAAAAAAACCAGCTTATGTGTGAAAACTTAACAAGGCTTTATATGGTTTAAAGAAGGCCCCCAAAGCATGGTATGAAAGGTTAAAATCAGCACTTCTTTCCTGGGATTCCTTAACAGCAAGTCTGATACTTTCATGTTTATCAAGAATGTCTCACATAAGCTCATCTTATTCCTTGTTTATGTTGATGGCATCCTAATAACAGGTCATGACAACTCTTTACTAGAGCAATTTGTTCAATTTTTTAGCTCTACTTTTGCCTTGAAAGATCTAGGCCACTTTAACTACTTCCTTGGAATTAAAGTGAAGCCCACATCAAAAAGTTTGCACTTGTCTCAAACAAAATACATAGAAGACTTGTTAAAAAGGGCTGAGATGAGTGGCTGCAAAAGTTATGATACTCCTATGGTAAATGGCAAGAAGTTAATCACTAATTCAAATAAGTTACTTTTTGATCCAACACTATATGGAAGCATTATAGCTGTATTGCAGTATACTACCTTGACTAGACTTGAGCTTGCTTTTTCTGTGCATAAACTTAGTCAATTTTTGGCTTCTCTTACTCTTACACACTAGCAAGCATGCAAGAGGGTGTTACGATATTTATAAGCTACAACTCAGTATGGTCTTGAAATTGTTGATACAGATAGTGTTCATCTCACGGGTTTCTCTGATGCTGACTAGGTTAATGATGTCATCGACAAGCGCTTCATTGGTGGTTATTGCATATATTTAGGCCATAACTTGATCTCTTGGTCTTCAAAAAAAATTTCCCGATCAAGTACAAAGGCAGAGTATCGAGCATTGGCTTCTGCATGTACTAAAATTATTTGGCTAACTTCTTTGCTCAATGAGCTTCAAATGTCCTTATCTGCTGCCCTTATACTATGGTGTGACAATTAAAGTGCCCAAACACTTGCCTTGAACCCAATATTTCATTCACGCACTAAGCACATAGAGTTGGATGTGCATGTTATTATAGAGAAAGTAGCCAACAAACAGCTGGAGGTTCGTTATGTGCCTAGTGTGGATCAGGTTGCAGATATCTTAACCAAGCCATTATCCTATGACAGATTTGCTTATCTTCGGTCAAAGCTCAATGTCCTCCCTCGACCTTGAGTTTGAGGGGGGATATTACAATATTAATGCTACTGAGCTTACTTGAGCTGATAAAATGTATTGTCGAGATTATTTGATGATGTGGCAAGTGAAGTAGCAAGCAGCCAAAATACTATTAGTTAGTTAGAGTGTTAAATACTGATATTGCTTGAATTAAGGGCAGTATGCCACATGTATAAGGTTATTACAATGCTACTATATATAGTGAGCTATACCTTCGAATTATGAATGAAAAAATACAGAGTTTGATTAACAAAATTCTGCTAGTTTCTATCTATTTTCTCAATAATTTTCTCAGCTGCCAAACATCTTCATTTCTGTTATATTACTCTTTAACTCATTCATGGGAATGAAATTAAATTCTTCATCCTTTCTTGAAGATAGGTCTTTCTTTATAGTCTTTATATAAGTAGGTGTTCCTGCAATTGAGCAAATATTTTTGTGGTTCTCAGATGGTCTTGATGCCACAGAGTAGGAAGTGGGTGTTTCCAGAGAAACAACGATTTGCTCTGCAGATTTACCAGTAGGTGTATCAGGAGCCACATTCATTTTCTTTGAAGATATACCAATGGGCGTATCAGGAGCAACGGCCATTTTTTCTGAAGATTTACTAGTGGGAGTATCAGAAGCAATGACCAGTTTCTCCGAAGATCTAGCAGTGGGTGTCTCAGGAGCAATGGCCATTTGATCTGAAAATCTACCAGTGGGTGTCTCATGAGCAATGGCCATTTTGTCTGAAGATCTACCAGTTGGTGTATCTGGACTAATGGCCATTTTCTCTAAAGATTTACCAGTGGGTGTCTCTGGAGCAATAGCCATTTTATCCCATGATCTACCAACAGTAAGAGATCCTATTCCAGAGGTTCCACAATTTTAGCAATTTCTAGAATGCATAATTTCTCTTGGCAAAATAAAGATCTAAGCTCTGACGAAATGCCTGCAGAAATATGGTTATAGAATGTGGTACTAGTAAACAAGAGAAGGGAATAATGACATTGCACTTACAAGGAAGCAAAGGCACCCAAAAAACCCGTGAAAGATTAGATATTTGAAAGGCTCTCCAGGCAGAAAGAGCAAAACAAGGAGTTTTTCTTCTTTTTGACACTAAGTCACCTGCATCTTGTATTTATTGCTTAATTATGCTGTCAAAATTGAACAAAAATATCATGCACTATAAGCTCAGGAAGATAAAGTCATTATCTAACAATGCGCTAACTATGAAATTACCACGACTTACTGATTAGGAAACACTATCACATCATCAAAGCAGCATTTTCTTTTTCTCAAAATTCGAGAAGGCTCTTTAGTAGCCGGGGTTCGAACAGCCATGAACTCTGGTGTAATGGCTCCTCATTTGAAAGAGAAATAAAGTGGGAGAAACTAATAAAAATAACCCATATTCCAACATTCAATTTCAACAACTTTAAGGCATTACAGAAACAAGATGTGCAAGTTTGATTAAAGAAGGAAATAATACTAGTACAATTCTCCAACTCTGAAAGGTACCAGCTAAAACAACAATTTGGATAGGGCACTTACTAATAAATTAAACACGTCTATTTCCAAGAATTAAGAGAGCCAAAATCTTGAAGTCCTCTTTTACCTGATGCATCTAGGAACTTAGATTGAGGAGTTGCATCAAGTGTAACTGACAATGGATCCCCTCCGGTCATAAACTGACATTTTTATTTCTTGAGAATGATATTTCCTTAGACTTCATCTGTTTTGCATTAGTATGTTGATCTTCTCCAAATAGTTCAACTTATTTTGGAGGATCCTCGAAACCACAAAACATATCAGCATTTGTGTATAGTTGACAGACTATGTGGTCTAGAAGCTTCTCTATGCTTCCTTGTAAGTTATTTAAATAATTATTGTTGTCTTCATTGATAGCTTGACAAGTTTCATTTTCCAACCGTGCCAAATCCGGAACCTTTATCTGTTCTCCATCAGATTGTTGGTCTTCACCATATAATTTAATTGGGTCTAGAGGTTCTTCTTTAACCCCAATGAACTTGTCGTCCCAAATCTTCTCCATACTTTCTTCTAAGTTACTTATATTATTATTGTCTTCACGGATAACTTAACAAGTTTCATTTTCCAACTGAGCCAAATCTGGAACCTTTATCTACTCTCCATCAAATTAATGGTCTTCACCATATAATTTAACTGGGTCTTGAGGTTCTTCTTCTACCCCATGAAACCTGTCAACCCAAACTTTCTTCATGGTTGCTTCTCTGTACACTCCATTCTCTGACTCTGTTATTGTTGGATGTTGGTTGGTAAATAAAAATTTTTCTATTTATAAAAATAAACGCAGCGAAAGTCAGATCATCTTATTCATAATTACATGTATAGGGATAAAAAATTACTTCAATTCCTTACTATGGTAGATCTTGGATTGACCTGCTGTAATCTTCTCTACTATCCTCAATCTTCAAACTCAACGTGTGTAGGTGCGTGGATCTTTCTTAATCTCGAAAACTACTAATACCCAAATCTAAGAGAATGATATTAATTAAATTCTTTTCCCACGTAAGAATACGTAAAATAATTTTTTTCTATATAGTTGTAGTCATTTTTCTTATTACATACCTCCCATATATATAGGGATCTACCTTGGGTATTTAGAATTTGATTAGGATTTGAGCTAGTAGATGGACTACAAGACCCATGGGCTTCCTAGCTCCAACTTAAAAGGTCTAGTCCTTATTATCTCATAATACACCAATTCTTCTAAGTTAACCCTAGGCTATTCCACTAAAAACCAAGGGTTATACTCTAGTAACCCATGTTATAAAATAAAAGCTCATTTAATTAAAACTCATTTTAATTAAATTGGGCTTGATCTTTAGACCAACAATAACCACTTAATTAACCCTCTAATTGATGTTCATAATTAAAGTTAGGCCTCTAAAAAAATGTCCTGCCTCTTTAATTACTTATTTGCCCCTAGGTCATTGAAGCCCTAATGATCACTTTTAATATATCTATATTTGTAAATAAATTTACAAATAAATGTTATTATTCAATAATTAATTTATTGAATAAACTGTGGCCACGGATTCTAATGATCAAGTACTACAAACAGCTTAGGTGGACATTAATTATTAAATTTCATCTTGCAGATATATGTTCCTACGACCTATGAAATTATACCTCTAAGCTATCAAGGTTTTGACCGTTTATTTGGATCTCACTCCGTGATAACTCAAAATATACAATGCATGAATGTAAATTCATTACCTGCTTAGGATTAAGATCAATCAAACTTATTAAAGCTTTTGTGAATTAAGATCTATGACATTTAGTTAACCAAATCAAAATTCACAGTAGTCCTTTTCAATATATTATATACACTAATTTTTCTACTCGAAGTCTCTACTTCGATGATCAAGGTAAACCATCCATTATAAGAAGCAGAAAAAACTACAACCTGACATAATGAAATGCCATTTTTCATTAATGGTTGTGAACATGATTTAATTTATAAAGAACTTGTAATCTATACCATCTCTATTAGCATCATATATCTAATACATAGATTATATACTTTATAAATATGAGCTTACCAATGTATGTTCAATTATATGTATGAATAAATTTTATTAATATTATAAAATGTTATCTCACATGCTTTAAGGGCATAAATAACATTATATGTCTAACATTGGAACCTTTACTAACTTTATTAAGTTTATGATCTTTACCAACAAGTTCAATAGCTTATGTAGGTTCTCCCTCAATGCCACAAGATATATCAAGATGCACCATTTGCTCTTGAGAAAAACTATTGCATTGAAGCTTCCTTATGCTTGCCTCTAAGTGGCTTAAACCAGGTGGCATGCTCACGTTCATATCAATCTCCATTGAGTTAGATGAGAAGATACTGCAATAAGTATATAAGGAAAGTGAAACCATTAGAATCTTATACCTGACTTGGTTACCAAAAGAAATGGAGAGTATCTTAGCATCCTTAGAATAGCGATGCGAGTTTAGTACATACTCTTCAGTTAGAATGTAATCAGCAGAACAAACATCATGACAAGCAGCAAACTCCTCATAATGATACTGCAAAACAAAAAAAAAACTAATTAGTATACATCTCTGGCAAAACTTCTAACCTTCTAAACAGTTGTATTAAAAATGTTTCCTGTAAATTGTAGCTTTAAACATCATTCATTCAGGTTCATGACTAAAATCTTTGCAAGCTAACGTGTATGATATTCCAGAAGTACACAAGATATTACAATATCTCAAAAGTTCTGTTTGAAAAATATTTTAAAGAAAGGGACAATTCTCAAATGAACTTAGATATGGATAATGTACAAGTGAATATCAAAGCAACTTCTAAAAAGTTAAAAAATATGAAAAATGTATACGTGGTATAGCATAGACGTGCATGAATGAAACCTTCATTTTTAAGCACATCTATGTAATATATATCTTTGCCAAAGAATAATTGTGCCCAAATCCCCCAGCTGTTGAGGCACCATCTGTTCATGTAAGACAAATAACATAATATAAAACAAGTAAAAATGACATAAAAGCATATTTGAAACATATCCAATACCTTTAAGTGTGATCTCTTCATTAGGCATCACATTGTCTCTGAGAAATAGGACAAAATGAATACAAGAATGAGCAGAGAGAAATAAAAATCTTTTACACCCTGAAATTAACTTACCCAATAACATCTTCAAGAATCTCCATATCAAAAGCATCAAGTTCAAACCCGTCTGGTAGAGTAATAGAGTAATATGGTGTACGGAGAGTCTCTAAGTGTCTCTTACTTTTCTCATTAACCAGAAAGTCATTAATCTTAATCATTACATCGAGGCAGTCGTCAAACATAAATTTGACTTTTCTGGAGTATATCCTAACCACACTAAGAAGAAGGCTGGCCAGAGCTCTGTATGTCATGATATCGAATTGTTTTTGCAAAATCTCTTCTGCAAACAACAGAAAAAAAAATTGGGAGATAAGAACAACCATAGGAATGGAAATTTATAGTTATCAGGAATAGATAACAACAACCAAAACTTGAAGTTAGCAAATAACAAGCTCCATTGAAAATGATAACTTTATTCTAACTGATTTAAAGAATGCATCTTATTATGATTTTCACGGTCATCATTTCCCTACTGCTACATTTATCATGGTTTCATGATTTGTTTGCTCTGACATCTTGCATTTCCTTTACTTCTAAAAAATTCTATACTACATATTGACTTAAAGTATCAAACAAATTGAACCATTTAACATACGGACTGCTCTGATTATGAAACAATACTTTCAATATGCCAATATATTTAAAAACTCAAACAAGTAGATTGTCATTACGGCTAAAAGATCTTGACCTTTGGTTACTTGTATGTTTTCCAATCAGCCAACAAGCACTTATTAAATTATCCACATGATTTTCACCAAACTTGACCTACTCCATTAGTGAGGTTGCATTCTGGAGGCTATAATCTTCATCAAGATTTTCTAGTCTCAATTTTGGTAACAAAAAGAGTTCAACATCATTCAGACCATTTATTAGTACATACCTAAACTGGAAGCTTTAGCTATTGAGCCAATATGGCAGCCTGTTAGCCCTTTCCACCAAGACCGTTGAGGTAGAAAAAAGGAAAATTTTATTAGTAAATCTTGCACTTCTCAAACAATTATTTACCCTTTACTATCAGTACACATTGGTACCAAAAGATTTTAGCCAATCAACCAATCAAGTTGAATCCTGGTCCATGTATAAATTTGTTTATCCATGTATATTACTGAGCTAATTTCTTTAACTATTTTAGCATGTATATTACCTATTTTCTATTTGTTTTCAGTTTTTTCACAAGAGAGACAATAGTCATCCAACAAACAGACCTAGTTTTATCTATCGCATAATACCTTTCCCCCATTTCAAAGCATCAATTCTACAGCCTATGACAGATTTATTGCATGTTTTATAAATTTTAAGGAAAATAAAACACTTACACACTGTCATTAATGTGGATAACTTTACAAGAATTCATTGCCATGTTCAATGCCCTAATTACCAAATTTTTATAAACAATCAATAATTTCCCAAATAATCAACTGTAGAATAATATTTCTCAGCTTGCTAAGAGAATTGATGCACTTGTGACCAAAGAATCACAGCTATAGCCTATAGGGTCAAATATAATGGCCAAGGAACGAAACTAGAATTTAGATCACAACTGAATATGTACTTGAAAGCAAAATATAATAGTATTTAGAAGAACTCAACAAAATAAAAAACTATATAAACACCCCAAAAATATCCACTTGAAAAAATAAACATTTTTCATTCAATTTATTACATAACTCATGACACCCCAAAAATCCTAGCCAAGATGCAAAATTTATCCTCCAAGCAACCTACACAACTTTATCTTCAATTTACAAGAAACAGAACACAAAACAAAAACAACCAAAAAAAAAATGTCAAAGCAAAGTCACAATAACCCTTTGTTTGGCTACCAAAAACAATGACAAAAAATAAACCAAAAATGAAATAATAATATTAATAATAATAATAATAACAAAACAAGCATTTCAGAGAAAGCCATGTAAAAAAAAAGGTCGAGTTTATCATGTAAAAAAAAAAGGTCGAGTTTATAGTCATTTCCTATAATTCTAGTGAAAAACCGAATCAAACTCATCAGAGAGTTAAAAAAGGTTAGACTGACCAACAGAAGAAGAAATGTTAGTGTCACAGACTTAGAGAATTTTTAAGCTTCTTGAAGTAGTAAGCAGAAACCCATATGGCGCGTGAAGGGCCCATTTTTTAGAGAAGACTCCATGAATAAAACATGTTCAATGATATTCTTTATTCACATAACTTTGTGTCGTGGCCTTTGATTCTGGTTCTGATTGTTCTTAATTTTGTCATATACAAAATTTAAGTGTGTATTTACAAAGGTTAGTTGGAGAACGCGAATTGAAATAATGAATTGAGAAGAAGGCTTTCTGCCTCTTAAAATACAAGAAGAACTAAGAATCCTAAGAGAATTTAGGGAAGAGCTACGGGCAGAACTAAGAACCCTAACAAAATTGAGGGAAGAACTGAGACAGCTTATGACTAAGTTGATTAGGAGTAAGTGCGTTGCCTCCTATAACGAGCTAACCGAGAAGTTCACCCAACACTTTTGAGGCTCATGGGAGGTAACCAGAGACCTGAAGTAGTTGAAGCAGATCAGACAAGGTCATGAGGAAAGCCTGAGGAACTACATTCAGAGGTTCCACATGGAAGTGATAGCCTTGGGAACATTCAACCAGCCCATTACTCTGACACCCTCAAGGCAAGATTAAGACTAAATAAATTATAGCATCACCTGGCAGAAAGCGATATCATGAATTACACAACGGCGTACAACAAGGCGCCGAAGTACATGTCAATAGAAGAGGGCGAGGAGGCCATGAGATCTCTGATCGAACAACCTCGAGGAAAGGCCCAACCATGCGAAGAGGCTAGATACGGGGGAAGAGAGAGATCTTTCTCCCCCCAGGCACTAAAATACCAGAGGACGAATGACAAGTACTATCCTCCACAGAGGGAAAATTTTGCAAACTAGCATAACGCGTCGAATAATTGAAGGAATAATTCATCGAACAATGGGCCCAAAAATCAAAGAGAATGGCCAAACTAATTTTGACCAAACGGCCCCACAGGGCTGCCTCAAAATTCAAGGAACCATAACGAACCTCCAGGTGAAGAGAGAAAGGTAGCTCGTGAAGAGAATTTTTGACCCTTGGTTGTGCCATTTGAGGATGTCTACGAAGCAATCCAGGACTGAAGGCTGTTACATAAAAACTTCAAGGGAAATGGAGTAGAGTGATGAATAGATCCTAAGAAATGGTATGACATGCACAAAGGGTCAGAACACGCCATTAAAGAGTGTTTCGAGCTGAGGAAGCAGGTCGACCACCTAATAAGGAATGGATACCTGGAAGAGTTTCGGGCGAATTGACAAACGACAACTATCAGCCAGCCCTGTAGGTCGAATCCCAACCCTGTCCTAATTATTTCAGGCAGACCAACGTTGGCAGAAGAATCAAACAAGCAGCAAAAAAACTACTCCAAGTACTCAATTGTGACACACCAAGTTATATACAATGCCCCTCTAACCAATAAGCCAAGACTACCATAAGAAGTGTCGATCATGTTCATAGAGGAGGATACGCAAGAAGTCAGTTATCCCCATGATGACGCGCTTGTGATCGAAGTATTGGTGGCAGGAGAAAAGACAAACAGGGTGTTCATCAATTCAAGCAATTCGGTCAACATAATCTTTAAAGAAACCCTGGATGATCTGAAAATTAAGAACCTGAGCATGAAAGAGACCCAAACATCGCTACAAGGATTCAGAGACAACTGTGTAATATCGATCGGGGTAGTGGTTCTCTCCCTCACTATGGGACATAAGCCCTATAACAAAATAATGATGACCAGATTCGTGGTAGTAGATCGATCATTCCCATGTAGGATTCTCCTCGGGCAACCCTTCATGGTGAGTGCTAATGCCACCTTATCCATTTATTACCTAAAGCTAAAAAATTTCAATGAGAGAGGGGATCGGAATGGTGTCAAGAGATCAGAAGGTAGCCAGGAGTTGTTACGCGTTGACGACAAAAAAAGTGTTCTACATTTCCGCCGTCGATCCAATAGAGGAAATCTACGAATCCCTGAAGCCAGTAGAAGAATTACAAGACCTGTAGGTTGAGGCAGAGGAACCTTAGAAAGTGGTTAAGATGGGAACTCGGTTGAGGCCAGAAGTCAAGGAAGGGCTAACTCGATTGATTCAAGAATTTTTAGACATCTTCACTTGGTCCCATAGAGACATGCCCGAAATCGATCCAGAATTACCTACCAACTGACTGACCATCTGCCCTACATTTCGGCTAATAAAGTAGAAAAAAAGAATCTTCAATCGAGAGGGAAATAAAGCTGTAGCGGCAAAAGTGGAGAAGTTGTTGGCGGTGGATTTTGTCTGGGAAGTCCATTACCCTGACTTGTTGTCCAACGTGGTAATGGTAAAAAAGGCCAACGAAAAGTGGAGAATGTGCATGGACTTCACTGACCTAAATAAGGTGTGTCCCAAGGATAATTTTTTCCTCTCAAAGATCGATCATCTAGTGAATGCTACAGTTAGGCACGAGCTACAAAGTTTTCTAGACCCCTTCTCCGACTACAATTAGATCCCGATGTTTTCCCCTGACCAGGAAAAAATGTCGCTCATCACCCATTAGGGGACCTATTGCTATCAAGTGATGCCGTTCGAATTAAAGAATGCCAAAGCCACCTACCAAAGGCTGATGAACAAGCTCTTCAAAAATTTGATCAGTAAGAATATGGAGGTCTACGTGGATGATATGATAACCAAGGCAATAAAAGTGGGGGACCACATAGCTGATCTGAAAGAAGCTTTCTTAGTATTGAGGATGAATGGGATGAAGCTGAACCCTGAAAAATGCATCTTTAGGGTAAGGTTCAAAAATGCTTAGGCTTCATGGTAAGCCAAAGGGGGATATAAGCTAATCCAGATAAATTCTAAGCCATCCTGGAAATGAAATCCCCAAGCACGGTGAAAGAGGTCCAGCGGCTCATAGGCAAGATCGCGACACTTTAATAGATTCATCTCCAAAGCCACTGATAAATGCTTTACATTTTTTTCAGGCAATCAAGAGAAAGGAAAAGAATCAGTGGACAGAAGAATGCGAATAGACCTTTCAACAACTAAAGGCCTACCTCTCCGAACCAGTGCACTTGGTCGTACCCATGTAGTATGAGGCATTTGTTTTATACCTGGGAGTCTCAAAACAAGCTATCGGTTTAGTCCTGGCCAAAGAGGATAAGGGGGTACAATAACCCATGTACTGTACAAGCAAGACCCTCACCGAATCAGAGACTTGATACTCACCCCCCAAAAAATTGGCTTTGGCACTAATCAACCGAAAGGAAGCTGTAACCCTATTTCTAAGCACATACCATCATTGTGCGAACCAACCAGCTGCTAAAATAAATCCTGCACAAGGCCGACTTATCCAGCCAACTGGTTAAGTAAGCCATTGAGCTAAGCAAGTTCAATGTTCACTACAAGCCTCGAACCTCCATCAAAGGACAGGCCATGGCTGAGTTTGTAGCTGTAAGCACCTATAAGACAGCCACGGATAAGGAGATGAGTGACTGGGCCCCTGAAGTGATTTTGAAAAGATGGCTACTTTACATTGATGGGGCATTCAACATGCAAGGGAGCGGAGCAAAGGTCATCCTCATAAACCTCGAAGGAGACAAAGTTAGATATACGATTCACTTCATTTTCAAAGCTTTGAACAACGAGGTAGAATACAAAGCTCTCTTGGCCGGATTAAAGGTAGCTCAGGCACTAGCCGCGAAAGAGGTACTGGTAAAGCATAACTCCCAACTGGTGGTGAATCAAGTCAACGGCAATTTTGAAGCAAAAAAAAGAAAGAATGGCCGCATATCTAGTAATAGTGCGGAGGCTAACTAGTCAATTTAAAGAAATACGGATGGAACTGATCCTAAGAAACGATAATTACCAAGCAGATGTCATTGTCTGAATGGCATCAGCAGAAGATGCCCATATGCCCCAAACGGTGCCTGTAGAACTCTTATCGAAGCCCAGTACCCAGGAGACGAGCAAACCATACAGATTATGCAAATCGAGTCAGAACCAAGCTAGATAAACCCGATCAAGGACTATATTTTGAACGGGACAATTTCAGCTGATATAAAGAAAGTTTGAAGAACTAAGTACCGAGCCCCAGATACTCATTGATCAATAGGGTATTATATCGATGGGGTTTCTAGCACCCCTATATGAGGTGCTTGGGCCCCCTGAAGGCGGAACGAGTTCTGAAAGAAATCTATAAAGGAGTCTACGATAACCACTCGGAGAGGGAAGCCTTAGCTCACAAGGTATTCCGAACTGGTTACTATTGGCCGACCGCCCTAAAAGACGCTAAAAACCTGGTGTAACGCTGTGACGGGTGCCAAAGGTTTGTAGACGAGATCCAAGCGCTAGCAAGAGAAATAACCGCGATGAGAAGACCCTGGTTGTTTGCCCAATAGGGGCTCAACTTAATCAGACCACTACCCCAAGCAAGGGATCTTGCAAGTATGTGGTTGTAGCGGTCGACCACTTTACCAAATGGATCGAGGTTGAGCCACTATCAAAAATCACAAAGAAAGTGTTTGGGACTTCGTGTGGAGAAGCATGATATTTTAGTACGGAATCCTAAATACCATCATCATCGACAATGAAAAATAGTTTAACAACAGTAGTTTAAAGTATTTCTATGAATAGCTAGGAGTACGGTTATCATTTGCTTCCTTTGCACACCCTAAAACCAATGGCCAGGTCGAATCTTCTAACAAGCTGATCAAAAAACTGCTCAAGAAAAAATTGATAGAAAGAAAGGGAACATGGGTAGAGGAGCTACCAAAAGTACTGTGGGCGCTCCGAACGGCTATCAAAACAGCCACTGAAGAGACGCCGTTCTCATTAGCTTTTAAGAGTGAAGCAGTGATCCCCGCGAAAATGGAAACCCCAACTCACCGAGTCCTAAACTTTTCTGAAGCCATCAACAACGAGCTAATGAAGGAGAGGTTAGACTCAGTAGAGCAGCTTAGGGACCAGGCCTAGATCCGAGAAGCAGCCTATCAGCAGAAGGTAACCAAGTACTATAACAAGAGAGTTAGGGCTCAAGATTTCGAGAAATGAGACCTAGTGCTAAGGAGGATAATGCTCAACATAAAGAATCCCGTAGACGGAGTTCTTGGTCCAACTTGGGAAAGACCGTACAAGGTTCTTAAGCGTATCGAAAGGGCAAACGAGGTCGAAATGGCAGAAGGGTAAACTATTAAAAAACCATGAAACTCCGAGCTGCTAAGAAAATATTATCTCTAAACTTTGTTAAGCCATCGTTCCCTATGTATAAACATTGTGCCTAAATAAACATGTTTTCATTCTTGCATGTATGCCCATGAGGAACGATTAGTCCAGAACGTGGAATTGATTGCTCGCACACATCGCTATTAGGCTATTTAGCAAAGGACCTATAATAATTACTTCAAAAAAAATTGTCTAGGTCTATCGAAGGGTCGAAACTCCTTAAAAAGGTACGCCTTGAACCATCTGAAACATATATCGCATCTCATCATAGCACCCTCATCATCATTATGACATCATCGTTACATCATACCGTTATCTTTGATGGTATGTCATCATACTACAGAGTACTTCACAATCACTGGTTCGACGCTCACAGAGCACTTCACTTTGACCGGTTCGATGCTCACGAAGCACTCCAGCGTCACTGGTTCAATGCTTATTGAAAACTCCACCATCACCGGTTTGATGCTCATATAGTACTTCACCGTGACCTGTTTGACGCTCGCAGAGTACCTCACCGTCACTGGTTTGGCATAGAAAATTGAGACGGCTCAACGGGCGAGGGCTGTGGCATTTCTACAGCATCACCATGGGTTACACTATAGCGCCCATTAAATGGGGTTTGACCTTGGCTTTTTCATGATATCGTTGTGGCCTTTTCACAGCACCTATGGCACGCTGTTCAACGTTATTACGTTGAGCCGGTCTCCCAAAAATACCGAAGGGCTGCCCAAACAACATTATCATTTTAGGTTGCGTGCTGCCCATTCATCGTTATGCCTTATTAGATAATTATTTTTGTCACAACGATGGCCCGGTTGTTACCTTTATTTACCCTAACTACCATCGTGTTTCCACAATGAGCCAACTATCATCTAATGATTCAAAAATATTTTTATCCCTGTGTCATCCCGGTTGTTATATGGCAACTGTTATTAACAATTGATCAGGATCGTCCGTTCACCAAATCGGTTATTACCATAAGTGCACCTAGCGGGTCTTTACTTCAAATTATTCAAGATTAAGTTGCATGATTAGTATTCGCACTACCAAGCTTTAGAGCTGTTTGGCCACAACAATGGTTGTTTGATAATACAGTCGGCTTTTATTACAAGCCTTATTATCATGAGCAAATTATCTTAATTGAAATAATTATTATTATGAACGACATGGTTATTCTAACATGTTCAATGTGTTTTATAAGTGGTTCAGCTATGTCACCAAGTTTTTGCTGCAACAAAACAAATTTACTATGAGCAGGTTATGGAGAACAGATTCGCACATATATTGAAAAAATAGATGATTGCATCCATTTATCAAAAATATTACAAGCTTCTGTTACAATAAGACCCTGATACTAAAAATTCTACACTTTACAGGGAAAAAGAAAGGAAAGGTAGAGAATGGGGCAATCGCTCAGGCTACAGGGGCTATGTCAATCATCTCCAGATCCACATTAGAAATGGCTTCAGGATCGGTGTCGGTTGGAGGAACAGCTGCAGTGAAAAGGTCAGCTGGAGCTTCAACTAACCCAGAGGCTCAACAGCAGCAGCAGCAACACCACTAGTCTGCCCCTGGCCGGCAAGAGAGACAACTTCGCTACTATTTATAACCGCAACAGCACCAGCAGAGACAAGTTCATCGACTGGGCCTAGATCATCAGCATTAGCACCAGCGGGCACCGGTGTTTCTTCATCATCCCGAGCCTCAAAAGTTTCCCCTTCATGGAAAGAGCCACCAGTGGCTAAGGACCACTGCCACTGAAGGTCAACCTCCAGGTAGCGCTCCTCAAAAAAGGCGATGGACCTCTAGAACCCCTCTATCGCCCTTTGGCGGAAGCCTTCCTTATAGCCAACTGACCACTGGTTCCTCTGCTGCTCGAGCTGAGCTAACAAAGAAGTTCGGCTCTACTTAACCAACTCTCTCTCCCACTGAGCTGCTGTAAGCTGCGCTTTAAGTTTCTCATTTTGGCACGTCATCTCAGCAACTTGGGTCCCCATCACAACCAGAGAGTTCGTCATCTTCTACTTGACCAGCTATTTTTTATGATCAAGCTCAAACAATTTGCTCTCCGCCTCAGCCCTGGCAGTCATCATCTCCTCCAGCTTGGCCCCTGCCTCGTCTTCAAAACCCAGTGCGATGTTGAACCCCATATCATGATCCAAGGAAGACACCTGATCCACCCAGGTGGGGCTCACATATCTCTCCAGCTCCCGCATCACAGAAAGCAGCAAGCTCAGATCCTTCATGGCCCTTGGGGCCAGAACAAAGGCGAACACGCAAGAAGGGCCCTCGCGGGATGATGGCCCTTCTCACCTTAGGGAGCTCGATGACACTACGGCTCACCTAGCCTGTGTAACTTATATCAGGGGATGAGTCAGCGAACCCTACCCCCTGCTTTAAGTTTAGGTGGTAGGGGAGTCCTGTAGTCGAGTCTCGATGGAAACTCGCTCCCTTAATGAAGAGCCGCTTTGGGTCAGTCCTCTTTCCCGGATAGATGCACTTCGGGTGGCCCTATCCTCACAAGCCCGCTCACTAGCAGCTTGCGAAGATGATCCCCTCCTATAGGAGGGCCCCCTTGCTTGGTTTCTCCCTGAGCCAAAAAGTATGCCCATAACGCTATCAAGATTGAAAGGCCCTCGACCGCCTGAAGAAGAGCCTTCGGTCCGGCGCTTTTTTCTACTCTCTCCACCAACTTGCTCGGACATCCCTTCATTTTGCACAAAGTGTAAGATCGAGAAAAAATGGAAGGAATCGGTTCAAAATGAAAGAACAGGAACTCACTTCAGATTTGGGGCAGGGACAGAACGGAGGTTACCAAGCCTGATCCGATAAGGCTAGACGGGGATATCGATGTGATATTTCTATATCTTAAAATTAAGCGCAGGTATACGCTATCGTAACAAGTAATAAAGAGACTTAATAAGTCGGATGTCGAACCCACAGGGTTAATTCCTACTTTCTAACCAAGTACTAAAATTATGTCTTTCTAATAATTATTCAGAAAAAAATAAAATCTAAGAATGAATATAGAAAATATAAATGTAATAACACAATGTAAAGAGATTTAGGTGATAGCAATATAGAGAAAACCTAAGATCAATACTATCCCTCAATATGCTTTCTAATGATTAATCTTCTATTATTTAATTCTCTTAGTCTTTGTTATTGATTAAGACACTAACGTATCCACAAGCCTCTTCCAAGGTCATGCAAATATATCTTAATTTATCAAATACCTATATTCCTATGGTACTTGTAATAAATTAAGATTCAGTAAGAGTAAGTCTTATTGACCATACATGCCAATTAAATATATTCTTATCCTAATTCAAAACTTGCATATGCAATATTAAGTATTACTCTACAAGATTATGCATCTAATTACCTAGGTCTAAATATAATAATTCCTCTTCTGAGTTTGTCAAATATATTACTAATTCATTCACCATATATTGGCCAGATATCTTGAAGCATTAAGAACAAGTAATTTGAATAACAAAGAACTAAGTTTATTAAATATTAAAAAGATATGGCAATTAAGCCCACATATTGAGTTCAAGTATTAACCCTAGAAATAAAATTTAGTTCATGACTACAAGAGAACAGCAGTAAAAATAATAAGAGATCATGATACAATCAATAGCAAATCGATATAGACGTCGAATTGCTCTTAATTGCGTTGCCTAAGATACTCTTGATGCCAAAGAATGCCTTAAATCTCTCTCGATGGCTGCTTCAATTAAACTCATATTACTCCCTAAGACTTGTGCTCTATATTCTTGATGTTCTTGGATTGCTCTTGGATGATTTTTAAAGTCTGGGAACGAGTGGCCTTTTATAGGGATTGATATGAGCTTGAAAATCTCAATTCTCGTCGGATTAAGACTCGCATTACTGCTGGGGTGCTACGTCGCTGTCGATGGGGCGCTGGGTATAAATGGCCTCACTGTTGGAGCACTAGCCTATCACTAGTATGATAAATGCCTGGCACCGAGGCGCCAGTTACGACTTGAACAGGTCATCTTTAAATTTCATTTAAGTCCCTATAAATAACAATAATGAACATAAATAGCCATCTATTCTCATAAAATAATAAAATATCATAATAAAAACATGAAAAAATATATGACAAATATGCCCTTATCAGATAGCAATTCCAGAATCGGACATATGTGTTGAAGTGTGGTATTTATCCAATTGCGGGTTAGTAGCCCAAGTCACTACAAAAAATAAACAAACAAGTCAGCCGAGCAGTACCAGTTGACAAAGTATACACATACGAAAGAACTAGGACCTGCATCTGTGGAAAAGGCAGTAGGGATGACCCACTCTCCCATGTCCCTCTTAAGGACCCTCTGACTTCACTCTTCTTCAACAAAGAACCACTCCCCCTTTCAGTCCTTCACAGAGGTGAGTCGACCAGGAACCGAGTTCTGAAGACTATGAAAAGAAAGATAATAGAAGCCCTTTTGGCTTCTAGCGTTGCTCCTGAAGTGATACAGGTAGCATAATTCTTGAAAATAGGGGGGAGAGAGATTGCCCTGCCCTTGCCTACAAGACGAACAAACCTGCTAATACCCTCTAAGAATTGAGGCCTAGCTGAGATGGAGCTATTTCGAGGCAGGCCAACATCTTAGCGAAATATCACTGCATGGGAAGCCGGAGACCCAACCTCAAAAATTCTACATGAATAGCCACCTCACCGTCGGTAGGACTGCTTAAGTAATCCTCCTCAGTAGATAACCTAAGGGTGACCATCTCGAGAATGTCGTATAAGTGCTTGATGAGCTCTAAGTCACCCTCGTTCAGGCAAGAGGCGCGGTATTTAGTGTTTATCTCAAACCCCTACCACCTTCACACCCTCTCCCACCTCAAAATCTTGGGGATCATTGCCCCCTCCTTTTCTAGCACTCGAGACCGACTCAGCCTCACCTAGAATTAACTCCGACGAGTAAGAAGCATCATCTGCTAAGGTGGACACCCCTTCACTCGTCCCGACTCCCCTAACCCTCCTAATCAACAGAAGCTCTGGGGACTGTTTCCCCTACTCACCAGCCATGTTCACAATCGGGAAGCCTAAATTGTCCCTAGAGGCCATCGATACACAAGGATACTTCCTAAATAAAACTACAGGCAACAGGGCAAGAATAATGACAAATCGACCACACCTAGAAAGCAGTTAGAGCAGGCAGCAAACATCAGGACTAAAAAATGCAAGAAAAGCCAGAACAAAGAAACAGTAACAAAAAACCAAAAAAGTAGCCTAAAGAGACTATCTAGCCATTTAGAAAAATAAAGGCAATGACAAACACAAGCAAAACGAATGTGAAGGTGCTAAAAGGGAAATAGGGGTACGTACTTACCCAGAAGAAGTGCAGAAAGCTAAAAGAATCAACAACGACGGAGACTAAGAATCATCAAACAAGGAAGATGCCTTCGACATAGAAACAAAAAGGCCAACCGCAACACAATAGTGTGATAGTAAAGAAGAATAATGTAGGACAAAAAGTAAAAAATAAAGGAAAATGTGGCTACTTATAGCATCTGTAAAATAATCCACACCATTCAAATTGAAATGAACAAACGAGATCAGTTGGAAAATCAAATAGATCCTTGGGGCCAGAAGCATGACGCTTCAATTTTTCAGATGTAATATATGTGCATCCCTTCAAGAAACAGTGTCCTAAGTAGTTAGATTCGACAGATCGAATGGTCTAGGACATTTTGATCAGTTAAACGCCATTCAAAAAGTGGAAGAGACATGACTCTTGGGTCTCAGCTCCTATTAGCCGCATGATTAAAAGCAGATCGACGGCTAACGATAGGTTTCTTGTTCTATAAGCCTTTCACACAAATCAATGACAACGGTTGTAAAGACCTACGATTATTACTTAAAGGAAGTTTGGGAGAAGTCACCGTTATGTGGCAATAACTCGTTGAGCCACCACGACATCATCACACCAAGCCGACCAGCTCTGACATCCTCAAACTTAAGAGACCAAATCACTGACAATATAACACCGCCTAGAAAGTAGTTCAAACTAGCTCGAACAAAAAAAAACTATGAAAGAAGGAACGAAAAAAAACATGTAGAGATTTGAAGGACAACCCGAGTCGGCTAGGTTGAAATAGAGTTTCCATTTTGAATGAATCAAAACTAGAAACTGGCGGATCCATGTTCCCCCTTCCCCAAGAAAATCCCCTTTGTGGACCTAAGGCCTCTAAGCTCAACAAAGTTTGGCCCTCGAGGGTCTAGTTAGATGTCTCCTTCAAGAATAGCTCTCCTCGATGCCCACCATAGCTTGAGAAATGAGTTCAGTCTGAAGACAGGCTCAGGATAGTGGCCAACAAGCCTAGTCCCGACAGAGATAAACACCAAAGAATTAGCTCAGACTCAAAAAAATCTGATTGATAATCTCAAGCACCTGTTTAGCAAGTCTGACCCAGATACAATCACGGTCCCCGCCTACGTACTAATCAAATCGGTTCATCCCGTTGCCTGCGCAGTCAACAAATAAACCAGGTTGACTATCTGCTGGATGGGTCGATCAGGTATAGTCAGCGCAATCAGTAGAAGGCTCGTTCTTAAGAAGATCTCAAGTCACAACTGAGCCGATGGGGAAGATGCCACTAGAAATATAACCCAAGCCACTTGAATCTAGCCTTGCACTTAACCAAAACCACCAGCGAAGATAGACTTAAGGAATATGCTTAACACATTAAAAGGGTACCTGACGTGCAGTGGAAGCGGGGTCAGTAGATTTGCAAAAAGATATTTGGTGTGTATGAGACGTACAGCAGAAGAATATTTGGCATGTTTCAGACACACAACAGAAGGATATTTAACGTGTGTCAGATGCACAGTATGAGGATATTCAGCACAAGTTAGAAGAACAGTAGGGACGGAAAACCTAAAAAGGTCCTTAAAAAATTGGGGCTATAAGGAGAAAAGGAAAAATATTTTGAAGAGGATGATGCCCAGAAGAATAGAGAAAAACTCGCCCAAATAAAGGAAGAGAAAGAAGTTCATGTCTTTTCCCTTCAGAGATTTTTTCTCTTTTTGATTCCATTTTTTTGCCAACCTCCCACTAAAATAAAAAAGGCCCTTTCTGACTTAAGTATCGAAGTGTCTTCACCGGAACCCACCCCGGTGAGACTATCATCGAGCTTGCGTCTATATTTTTTGTAGGTTCTTCATAGCTCATAGCAAAGAGAAAATCCTAGCCTGTGCTAATCACTCTCATCAGGACGATTCTCGAGTTTCATTCTCGCTCATAAATAAATTTAAAGTTCATCGAACCATCTCTTCAGGTCAACAAAAATATTAAATATAAACCTGTTAAAAAAATATTAAATATAAAATTGTTAAAAAATATTAAATGCATTAACCAAACTTTTAAAAAAATCGTCAATGAAGAATCTTTTCGAGTTGAGTAATATTTATGGTTCTTTGACTTGAGCACCACGGTGGACATATGAATGATCTATCATGCTTTGATTTCATGTGTGTCAGAGACCTTATATAGTCTGATGCTCATAGAGTCTAGTGTGTATATGGATATAGGATCCATCAACTCGTATAGGTGAGTTGTATATCTTGATGCTCCGAGATTATATTTCAGGAAGTCTTGTAGCCATAAGTATTATACCCCAGAAAAAGAGTTTTTTATAGGTTAAACAATATCACAAAGGTTTTTGTAGATATTGTTAAAGGAAAAACAAATATAGAGACAAGTTCACAGTTGAGCGTATAGAGATTTAATAGTGATGATCTATATCTCTACTCTTCCAGAATATATGTAATAGAGGAATTATATAGATATGGTTAACCTCGGCTTATATGATTCAATACATCATTCTATAATATCCGTAATGTATGTGTGGGGCATCGTTCACAAACTTACGAAAAAATTTCTTAAGACAAATGGGTGTGAACTTAAGGAGTCTCACAATATGAAGTGTACTCATTGAACATTAGGGTAACGGACCAAGTCGAAAGGTTCAATTCAGAAATATTTTGAAAAGTATGATTTATCTCAGAATCTCTCAAAAAACATGTGTCAAGTTTTAAGTGTTAAACTCATATTTTATTAGTTAAAGTAGTTAACTAATATAAATGTGACACATGATAAATGGATATAATGCATGAGTGACACATGTTATATACATGAAATTAATGGGTGACAAATAGCAAGTGAAGTGGAATACTTATCTTAATGCACATGATGCATGAAAGATAAGTATTAAGCATTCATTGGCCAAGTATAAACTTTACAAATGTTACAAAGAAATCCCCATTTTTGGCCATACTTAAGCTAAACTTTGAAATTGTTTCAAAGAAGTCCATTTTTCATATTTGGCCAAATGAAACAATCCAAGTGCAAGTGTTGCACGAATTTGATCTTGCTAGAGTTTAAGCTACTATTCTAGTTTCAAAATCTCACCAGATTGTAACAGACTATAATTGATCAACGAATCGCTTCAATGTGAGCTCCGAATAGAATTTTTCACCGAATTATCTTCAAGGGTATATTTTCTAATTCTATTTGTGTAACAGATTTAATTTAAGCATGTGTTTGCTAAATAGGAAATTAGATTTCCATTTCGGTGTGTAATTGTATGTATGACATGCATACATGCACTCATTAATGTATATGTTTACAAACCTTATAGTGTGAGGAAGCATTCCAACAACTTAAAACTTATCTCACCCAGCCTATCTACCTTGTTGTTCCATTAATAAGGGATCAGCTAATCATATATCTTAAAGTCTCAACTCGAGCAGTGAGTTCAGTCATGGTCAAAGAGGAGGCAAGGGTTCAAAGACTAATGTTCTTCACAAGAAAATTTTTCAAAGATCTTGAGAGCCAATACCCACTTGCTGAAAAATTGGCCTTGGCATTGGTCATGGTAGAAAGGAAGTTACAACCCTACTTCCAGGCCCATACTATAAACGTACTCACTGACCAGCCTTTAAGATAGATCTTACACAAGCTCAATCTCTCGATGCGACTGATCATATAGGCAATTAAGCTTAATGAGTTCGATATACAATATAAACCGATGGATACTATTAATGGTTAGACTCTTACAGACTCTATGGCTGAATATGTTAGAATTTATGCTTACATGTCATCCAATTATATATAAATATTTAATTATAGTATTATACGATTATCATTTCTAATTATTAATATTATTAATTATTAAATGGTAAGATGCTTGTTACGTTTCAGACATTGTATGATCTGAAAGAGTTCAGATTTGATCTAAAGGAGTTTAGATCAGTGCTAAAAGTTATCAACTTTAATAGTTATAAGTACTAAGAGTTAATAGTGTTAAGAGTTAGCAGGTTGTAAGAGTTAGTAAAATCTAAGGAGTTAAAGCCTTGTATGAAATAAGACAAGGACCTGAGAATATATTAGTAATGATGTAACTATAAAGAGTTGTAGATGGTGATAAGAAATGTCATTATGCAAGTATATTCTCAAACACTATGTTCCTGATCTAATTTCATCGATGCGGGTCCATCAATGAAACCCATTAATATAGATTAGTGTTTGTCTATATCTGGATGGTCCAGATGTTTAATCTTAGTAAACCATGAGCTTAGTGGAAGCTCGTATGGAGATACATGTATTCAGTGAGGACTGGATATTGAACAAACTCACGAGGACCTCTAATAGACATCTCATAAAGCAATCAATGGAAAGTCTTATGAGTTAAGTAGTATTTGTGGTCCTTTAACCTGAGCATCACGGTAGGCTTGTGAGTGATCCATAATACTTTAGTTCCACACATGTTAAAAACCTTTCATGGTCTGACCGCTGGATGTCGTTAAGTATGGTTCGATGCTCATGGAGTCTTGTGTGCGTAAATATGGGATCCGTCAGCTCATATGAGTGAGTTATATATACTAATGCTCCGAGATTGTATTTTAGAAAATCTTGTGGCCACAAGCATAAACCTCAAAAAAAATATTCCGAAAGGATAAACAATATCACAAAAGTGTTTGTGGATATTGTGTATGAAAATAAAAATCTAGAGATAAGTTCATGGTTGAGCAAATAGAGATTTTGCGGTGATAATCTATATCTCTACTCTTCTAGGATATAAATGATGGAAAGATTTTACGAATATGCTATAACCTTAACTTGCATGATCTAACGCGCTGGTTTATAATATCTGTAATGTGTATGTGGGACATCATTCACAGACGCATGGAGGAGCTTCATATGACAAACCAAGCGTGGACCTAGAGAGTCTCATAATATGAAATGTAATAATTGCGCACTAAGGTAACAGACTGGATTGAATAATTCGATCTAGTAAATTTCAGCAAAATAGAACAATTATTTTGAGATCCCTTGGGATGTATATTTGTCAAAACTTAATTGTTAAGTACATCACTAAATTAGTTAACAAGAGTTGTTAATCAATATGATGTTGACAAGTGGCACAATTTGGTCCATGAATTGATTTTACCTTAAATTTATCATTTGACATTGGTAGTAAAAATAAGGTAAAAGTAATTATTCAAAATTATTTTGAATAATTAAATTTTATATTATTAGATAATATATTAAAATAAATTAATCATGGTAATTGTATTTTTTTAATACTAAAGTGGACCATGCATTTATATTAAATGGATATTATCATTTTTCCATTTGAAAATAAATTAAATGGCATGTGAGCACTAGCATGATAGATTATTGAAATGATATAATTATCATTTCAATGAGGTAGGTGGTCAATCATTTCTAACCAAATAGAGAGAGCACTTGTTAATGCAATGATAATGTTTTAAACATTGAGGAAATAGAGGGACTTAGGCCAATTAATAATAATTATAAGTAAAACACTTGTTTTTGTTTAACCAAATGTTGAATAACAAAAATGACAATTTTTCTAACACACTTGTGGGCAATCATTCGGCCAAGAAAAATGCAAAATGAGATATGAGATAGTGTATTTTGTTCTTAGTTCTTTCAAATGTTAAAAACAAAGAACACATATCTTCTTTTTCTCTTTTATGAATGGCTAAACTATATTCATCTTTATGGAAACAATTTTGTATTCAAAGTGTTTGAATGCATGTTGCTAAAAATTCTAGATCAAAACTCATTTAAAGAGGGGGAGGTGAAATTGGTTGATAATAATCAATTATCTCATATTTATTAAATGATAGGTCATACTATTCTACCTCCAAAATTCCACTAAAACTGTTGTGGACTAGAATTGTTCAAGAATGCATATTTACTGTTGCTGGAAATTGAATGCATGTTGCTAAAAATTCTAGATCAAAGCTACTATTCTAGCTCCATAATCTCACCAAAACTGTTATGGACTAGAATTGTTCAAGAATGCACTTCAAAGTAAGCTCTTCACTTGGATAGTTAGAATATAAAATATTTAGAAAGCTACCTTTATTAGGTAAGTGTTCTTTACGTTTTATTTTAGCACAATTATTCATCATGTATAAATTTTATATAATAGTTATATATGTGCATATTAATGATATATGTGTTTAATTTATTAAAATTGGTGTATTTTGTTAACATACTTCCGTTGCATGTAGTAAATTTTTAAAATTACATGTACACTTGTATATCACATACTCAATCCCAACAAATAGTATCAGAGCATGCTAAATTGAGTATGTGATAATTGTTGTTGTGAAATATGTTTAACATGGTGATGTTGTATATTTGAACAACTTGATGATGTTTAAAATTTGAACATGGTGATGTTTGATGTTTAAACACGATGATCAACATATTATGGTATTCTTGAACATGATAGTATTTAGAATTATAGCATGATGATGTTTGACTATGATACCCAAGAGCAAATAATAAAAATCAGGGGCAAAAAATGATGTTTTGATGGTCAAAATACTGTTCCAGCAACCAGCGTCGCAGTGCCAGATTTGGGCACCACAACGCTATATATACTGACGCGCTAGGTGAATTTTAGGCTGGACATCGCAGCGCCAGCTTCTGGGTGCCGCGGCGCCTGGTCATATTAGATGAACACAGTAACATTCATTCTTCGACGCCGCAACATCCGTTACTAGAGACAAAAAAAAAGTACAAAATTTTATTTTGGAGCATTATATAGTATAATGCTAGAATCTTCAGTTTTTAACGCTGATCATTTCAAACATAATACTTCTATTTGTAATTTTTACAAGTGAAGTATATTTAATACAATTATAATTGTTATATTATTGTATTAAAATTATAAATCATTTGTTTAGGTTGTTAATCACAATAGGAGCCCTATTGGTGGGGGTTAGTTGTGCTAGAATAAATAAATATTCTAATTACAAATTAGATTCGTATGTGAAGCAAAAATTTATTCTAATTATTAATAATAATTAAATTAAATCTCTTTTAATCAGATTAAATAATATTATATAATGATCCGTCTTGTCAATACGGTGTTAGACAGGTCATTTCGATCACTCCCAAAATTGATAAAATGTGAGGGATTGACTGAGGTGATTAGGGCTATGCCGATTAAAAATGAGATGACACAAATATATGCGAAAATATTATCCTAGATCGCTAAAGTGTACGGATGGTATCGGTAATATATATTTGATGATTGACAAGTTAATTTGAAATACACTTATCTTAGATCGCTAAAGTATGTGAATAATGTGTATTTAGAATCAGTAGTAAGAGTTGTATGAGATACAATTGACAAGAGTTGCCTATCTTTTGGGTTTACAATGGCCAAGAAAATTAAAGTGTGCGGTTAGAGTAAAATGCAAATGGAATCCACTTGTCGCTGTACAGTTTAAAAGATTAAACTATCTTTTTTTCTTTTGAGATATTTAGGGGATTATGTAAAGTGGTGGGAGGGTATTTTTAGATTAAAAAATGTATAAAAGTTATATTCATGATCTAAGGCGTTATTTATAAACGATTAAAAGTATTTCGCTAAACATCTCCAATGTTTGTCTTGTAGTGATAAGGTTAGTATCTTATAGAGATAAGATAACTATAAGCAACCCGTTAGTATACTTGAACTAGGCACACAAACTATAGAGTAACGATAAATATTTAGACTTGCTTATAAATCTAAAAATTATTCTAGGTTAATAAAAATACTAAGATATATAATATATCAATAGATAATATAAGCGTTGTTTCTGATAATGTCTCTTAAGAAGAGACGTAAGCTTATTAGAAAATAATTAAGAATAATTTAAAAATCAAATCATATATCCTAGCCTATCTAATGATCCTCAGTGGGAGCATATGCATATAAGATGTACAAGTAATGTAATGCTCCATCTGAATTTTTTTTAATCTAAAATAAATATAGAGAATATTCACAATAGAAATATTTCCATTATAGTGAGGTTTTAAATAATAAGAGTTACTATTCAAAAAGCATTTACTTAGAAAAGATAAAAACTCTTAGATATCTATTTACCAATAATTGACATTTTATATGCATGTAATGAGAATAAGTGTAAGGATATGAGATACCGTCTCTCCTTCTCACATCTGCAAAAGGTTGCATAATTTAACCAATACTAGAAAACTTGAAATGAGGATATAGCTTCACGTAGGGAATGAAGATTACCTTGTCGTAGTAGCTGTTAAAACTTTTAAATCACTTCTCCATTCTAGTAAAAAGTTTTATGTTGTATAGTTCTTATTTTATGCCAAATAATTAGGCGAAATATATTACTGTCTGTGTTAGACAGATAGGAATATACTAAAAAAAATATTAAGAATAGTTCTTCATATTTATATGATAATGATAATATTTTACTAACTGAATACCAGTTAATAAAAGGCCATTATATCTTACATACAATAAGAAATGCATAAAAATATTTAGGTTCACAGAACTAATAGTAGTTCGAAAACTTTGAATAATAATGAATTGTAGGTTAAGTGATTAGGCTATGTAGCTCTAAAATGACTATCCCATCTGGTTGGGGATGGTCAAATACTTGATATGGCCATATATTCTTGTCTAGTTTATAAATCTTGAATTCAATGGAGATTAACTAAATCCTTATAGAGGTGTTGGACACTGGGCCACTGATTCATTAGAACTAATACATAATGATGTATATGATCTAATGAATCATACTACCACTGGTAGATTTTAATACTTCGTTGTCTTTATTTTGATTTGTCACAATACAAACATGTGTTTTTAGAAAACATAGGTCAACAAGCATAGACCTCAAAAAACCTATATATGGTCTGATGCTTATGAAGTCTTGTGTGCGTAGATATAAGATCTGTCAGCTCATATGAATGAGTTATATATCCTGATGCTCCGAAATTGTATTCTAGAAAGTCTTATGGCCATAAGCATAGACCTCAAAAAATATATTCTGAAGGGATAAACAATATCAAAAAAGTGTTTGTGGATATTGCTTATGAAAATATAAATCTAGAGATAAGTTCATGGTTGAGCAAATAGAGATTTGACAGTGATGATCTATATCCCTGCTCTTCCAGAATATAAATGATGAAAAGATTATATGAATATACTATAACCTCAACTTGCATGGTCTAACGAGCTGCTTTATAATATCTATAACGTGTGTTGAGCATCATTCACGGACGTATGGAAGAGCTCCATATGATAAATCGAGCGTAAACCTAAAGAGTCTCACAATATAAAGTGTACTCATTGCACACTAAGGTAGTGGACTGGATTGAATAATTCGATTTAGTAAATTCTAGCAAAATAGAATAATTATTTTAAAATCCCTTAGGATGTGCATTTGTCAATAATTAATTGTTAAGTACATCACTAAATTAATTAACAAGAGTTATTAATCAATAAGATGTTGACAAGTGGCACAATTTGGTTATTGAATTGATTTTACCTTAAATTTACCATTTAACCTTTACAGTAAAAATAAGTAAAGTAAAAGTAATTATTCAAAATTATTTTAAATAATTAACTTTTATATTATTATATAATATTAAAATAAATTAATCATGGCAATTATATTTTTTTATACTAAAGTGGACCATGCGTTTATATTAAATGGATATTATTATTTTTTTATTTAAAAATAAATTAAATGGCATGTGAGCACTAGCATAATAGATTATTGAAATGATATAATTATCATTTCAATGAGGTAGGTGGCCGACCATCTCTAAGCAAATGGAGAGCACTTGTTAATGCAATGATAATGTTTTAAGCATTGAGGAAATGGAGGGACTTAGGCTAATTAATAATAATGATGAGTTGAGCACTTATTTTTGTTTAATAAAATGTTGAATAACAAAATTAAATTTTTTTCTAACACATTTGGGGCATTCATTCGGCCAAGAAAAATGCAAAGGGATAGGTGAGAAATTGTGTTTTGTTCTTAGTTCTTTCAACTGTTGAAAACAATAAAAATATCTCTTCTTCTTCTTCTTTTGTGGATGGCTAAACCAGATTCATATTTATGGAAACAATTTTGTATTCAAAGTGTTTGAATACATATTGCTGAAAATTCTAGATCAAAGCTACCATTCTAGCTCCATAATCCCACCAAAATCGTTATGGACTTGAATTGTTCAAAAATACACTTTAAAGTGAGCTCTTCACTTGGATAGTTAGAGTAAAATAGTTTTATAAAACTACCTTCATTAGGTAAGTGTTCTTTATATTTTATTTTAGCACAATTGTTCATTATGTATAAATTTTGTATAATAGTTACATATGTGCATATATGTGATATATATGTTTAATTTATTAAATTGGGTGTATTTTTTTAATATACTTCCACTACATGTAGTAAATTTTTGAAATTACTTGTACACTCATATATTACACACTCAATCCCAACAGAATGCACCACTGAGGAATTGATGACCGAAGTCCCCTGGAGGAGTCTTATAAAGAAAATATAGACACCCTGACATGAACCCTTTTCTATTTGCGAAGCATCCAACTCACAAAGATGCGAGCAAGAGTAGTACTCATTAATCATAAGGGTGACGAGGTTTGTTATATAGTTTGGGTTAGTTTTCTGACTTCAAAAAGACTGAAGCAGAATATAAAGCTTTATTAATCGAGCTAAAGGTTGCATAAGCTCTTCTAGCTAAAGGATTCTAGTGATATGTTAGTCATGAACTAAGTAAATCAAGACTTTAAAGCACAGAGGAAAAATATGGTTTCTTATTTAAAAAAAAGGTTCAAGAGTTGGTTAGACAAATTAAAGAAATAAAGGTTCGATTAATCTCAAGAATTAAAAACCATTGAACTGATATTATAGCACATCTGGCTTCCACTAACAAAGCTCGGATACCACGGTTAATACCCATTGAACTTATCCAGAATCTCAGGATACAAGAAATTAAGTAAATAATTCATATATCAAGAAGTATGTAGTAACCAGGTCACTTCCAAAAATTTAGTGAGAGTTGCAGCGACTTTGGTACAGGGCTTTCTGGTATACATTGATAGACAAAGTGTTATATCGACAAGGGATTATCATACCCATATATGAGGTTATTAGGGCCTGAATAGGCAGAACATGTGCTCGAGGAGATTCATGAGGGTATATGTAGGAACCACTTATAGATGGTGCCCTAGCTCACAAAGTCTTCAGAACTAGATGCTACTGGCTCACAATGCTCTTAGACGCCAAGAAATTGGTTAGGCAGTGTAATGTTTATCATAAATATGCTAACAATATCCAAACACCTTTCGAGAAAATCTGTACCATGTCGAGCTATAGTCGTTTGCACAATAAGGGCTTGATCTAATCGGACCTTTACCCCAAGGAAAGGAATCTACCAAATACGACATTGTTGTTGTAGATTACTTTAAAAAAATGGGTAGAAACTGAGACACTATTTAGCATAATAGAGAAAATTTTCCATGACTTTGCATGGAGAAGCCTAATTTGCAGGTTTTTAATTCCATGGGCAACCGTGACTAATCATGGAAAATGGTTCAACAACAACAATTTTAAGGACTTCTGTGAACAGTTGGGTGTATAACTCCATTTCACTTCCCCGACTCACCCAAAAATGAACGACCAAGTGAAATCTTCTAAAACGGTAATCAAAACGTTGCTCAAGAAAAAAAAAACCTGACCAAGAAAAAAGAAGGATGGGATAAAGAGCTACCCAAAGTTATGTGGATGCTTTAAACCACAAGTATAATCGTGGAAAAAAAAACCCTATTTTCTTTAGCCTTCAAGTGTGAGGTTGTAATTCTTGCAAAGATTTGTGTTCTTACCCACCGAGTACTTCATTTCCAAGAATGGACAAACGAAAGAATTATTAGAATGAACCTATACTTGATTGAGAAAAAGAGAGAATTAGCATAAGTCAATGTCATAGCCTACTAGCAGAAAGTGGCTCGATATTAAATAAGAAAGATCAAGTGTGAGAGTTTATAAAAAATGATCTAGTGCTGAGAAAAGTGCTCCCCAAATATAAAGAACCTAACAATGAAGTCCTTGGTCCAACATAGAAGGGACCTTACAAAGTTGTCAAGAGAGTCTGAGCAAGAGCAAATAAACTTTAGCACACTGATGGCAGGATGGTGAGGAAACCATAGAAAGCTAAAACTTCTCAAAAAGTACTACCCTAAAACAAATCTCTCTCTCTACATATCTGTTTATAAAATGCATATTTGTTAAATTATTTCTTACTATAAAGTATACCAATATGAACTTTAATAAATAAAGTCCAGGCATAATTAGAGATTCATTATTCTAACATATGAATCTCGAGCCCACCCAGGGCAGGGACAGAAAATCAACATGTATCCCAAGCCTGTCCAGGGTAAGGATAAACCTTTCTATAAAACAACATATCCTAAGCCCACTCAGGGCAGAAACGGAGGATCGACAAGTCCTGAGCCCGCCTAGGGCAGGGATGGAGTATCCACATAACGACAAATCCTGAGCCTACCCAAGGTAGGGATAGAGTGTCTACAAAATGACAAGTTCTAAGCTCACCTAAGGTAGGGATGAGTTTTCTACAAATCGACAAATCTCAAACCCACTTAGGACAGGGACAAAATTTATATAAATCGACTCAAGCCCAACCAAGGCAAGCCATCTAAGAAAAACCTAAGTTATACAAGCCATTATCCAGGGAAAAAAGAATGAAGCAAACATACACAAGAAGTCATAAATTTCAAGTAATGAAAAATAACAAAACTATAGCAAAACATCCCTGGAAAATAAGGTATTCCAGGCCAAACAAAATAAAATAAAGCAACTCATGTAAAGTGAAGAAGTTTAAACATCATCTAATATATAAATTTATAAATCCTAAGTATAAATATTGTTCAGAAAAGGCATAACTACCTAAGACACAAGTATTATTCAAAGGGCATCTCTGAAGAAAACAAGCAAAAGAAATAAAAATCAAGTAGCACAAGTAACGTGGTCTTCAGCATCCAAGACAACCACGCCCTCGGGTGGCAGCATATTAACTGGGGAAATCTCTGTAGTTGGGGGAGCATTTATGGCAAGAGCAGGCATATCAAGAGTAAGAATGGGAACTTTAATTGGGACAGCCATAAGTAGTGTTTCCTCGAGGAGATTTGCATCTTGAAAAGTCAAGGTAAGATCCCGAGGAGACCCAATATTAAGATCAATATTGACTTCTTGAGTGCTTAAGGTTGGGTCAGCTACTTTTGGATGACGTATTACTACTTCTTTAGCCACTCAAGGTCAAGGTTAGAATAACACTCCTTAAAGACTTTCATGCATTGAAAGAATCCCTCCAAACCTCTATTGTACCATTCCTCACCTTGACCGTCAACATAGGCCTTATTCACTTTCTAGGTCAACTTATCTATCTTTATGGCCATCCCTTACTTAACTCACTCTAAGGACTTCATTTCACATTGGGTCTCAATAAACTTAACCTCTACAAGGCCATTCTAATGGATTAGTTCTGATGTCTAATTCTCAGCAGTAGCAACTGAAGTGATGAACTCCTGTTCTATCACGCCTTTTTGCCTCTCTAGCTTTGAGACCTTGCTTTCTGCTTCTGCAATCTTAGTTCCAACCTTCTTTACTTGAGCACCTAAGTCCTTATATTCCTTCTGGACTTGTTGGACATCTTGCCTTGCCTTGGTTAAGTTTTCTTTGAGCTGTTTGACACTTAACAACCTTTTAATAATGTTCATATAACTCTTAGCAAAGGCATAAATAGCCTACAACATAGGAAGATTAATATCTTAAATTGAAAATCTTGATCATTAAAAGACAAATGAGTTTTAGAACTCACATCAAACAAGCTCCCCATGCCAAGGTAAAGTCCAGCAATCAAGTCCTAATCGACTATCATTTGGGCTTAAACAAATTTCACATACCGTTCCCTTTCTCGCAACAACAGAATTAAGTACTCCAGCTCAACATGCATGTTAGAGATCAGGTCTGCCTACATAACTGTCATTTAGGTCCCAAACACCAATTGCTATAATTGTACCTGAGATAAGGACCAGAAACTCGACGCCCTCGAAGCTTGAAGGCAACTTTAGGAAGAGCCTCAATTCGTAAATTCAGAAGTCTGCTCAATATGGGCTACTCCGATTCTTTCCTACCTCAGTCTTTGGGTCTAGTTATGAGGCTGAATCCTATGTTCTCAAGATGGACCTCTAAGAGATACACTTTCTCTTATGTTTCCATGACCTCCAACGCTGGATCCAGAGCTAGGGGAAACACTCGAAGTAGGAAAAGCTCCTGACTCACTCACAACATTTGAGCCAAAAAGTAGATTAAAAACTCATTGGGAATCAACCCTTTTGGGTCCCACTTCTGAACCCAAACCTATCTTACCATGATGAGCCTATTTTCAACCGAGATCACTTCTAACACCTTGCATCCTTGAAAAAGACAATAGAATTAAAGTAAAATAACATAAGAAACGAAACTGAAATTAGACTAAAATAATATAAGATATGAAAGTAAATGCCAAGAGTACTTTGGAAGCTTACTTATTCTCTTATAAGGAACAGCGCGACATAACTCCAAGATAAGGTTCGCGTCCTTTAAGCTTCCCTTAGTCAATAGACCCATATAGTTATCAGTGTAGGCTAAGGCCACTTCAACCCGAGCTCTACATTTGTTAGAGATATTTGGCCTAATAGCCTAAGTGCCTATAAAAGAGAATAAAAAGGTTATGGGATAAAAAATGAAAGGAAACATAAAGTGGCTCAGGAAATAATAAAAAAAGAAAATGATCTGCGTCCAAACAGAATTAAGTCAAAGACAGACCAAAATCATTTTTAGGATTGGGGAATCTCCTAATCCCACTCTTTTTTCTCAAAGAACCAATACTCCTTCCACCCCTTGTTAATGGAAGGCATATTTTAAACTAGGGTAAGAGCTCTTTGGCTTGAAAATTAATAAAAGCCTTTGTTTTTAACTGTACTATGCCAAATTGGTATAGTATCATAGCTCCTAAAAAGAGGTTTAGACGGTCCTATCCTTGTACATAAGACAACAAAAATCCCTGATCACACTCTTGCAAGATTTGGGACCTAAAGAATTTGATAAGAAAGGGCTATCTCACCCTACTCAAGGCAACTCAAGAATTCATTAGGGTTAGGGACACGCAAAGTCACCGAGGTCAGGATACTATAGTAGAGCCTGAGGTGCTCTATAATCTCCTCGGTGACGTGTGACATTTGGTACATGAGGTTTAATTAATAATCTATCTCCTTAGGTTCAGCAACTAGGTCATTTAATTTTTTTCTCCCCTTCCTTTCATACCTATTCAAGGACAAAACCCATATCATCCCCTAAGGTAGCCTCATTCCTTGTCTCCTCATGAACTATTAAAGCAAGGGCGTTCTAACACCCCCCCCCCCCCCCCAGTAAAAGCATTACTAGATCTTAATCCCTTCTAGCTCTTCTACTCCTCCTAATATCCTCAACCTCTTGTTCGACATCATCTAACTAGCTAATGTCTAAAGTAATCTCATTTCTAAAAGCCATAACAGTATTAGGCAAGGATATCCGATGGGCTAGAAAGCTATAAAGCTTAATAGTTCAGTCCACAAATAAACCCTAAATTAGACCCACATAAACTCAATAACAAGTATGAACTAAATAAACAAAACCACAAAAATCTTTAAATGCAAGATATGATTCAAGGCATTCTAAACTTATAATCTATAGGCTTCTTACAAACACGAAAATGGTTTGGGTTTTAATGCTTTTGTAATGAAAAATGATCAAAATAAGCAAATTCATAAGAATAACAATACAAGGGAAACTTAAGGCATGTCAGCCCATGCATCAAGGTATAGGACATTGACGCAAAAGGGGTGCCAAGGCCTAAACTTAGCTCAGACCGATCATATATAGGCTAAGAGCCAAAAGTCCATTGAGTTTCCAAATAAAGAACCTACTCAGTATTGAGACATGAACCCCAAGGGAGTTGTTCATATCTTTTCGAACACTCCCAACCCTAAGAAGCTTAAAGACTTGCATTAACAACAGAATTTTGTGACTTAAGAAATTTCCATCAATCATAATCCAACAAGGGAAGCCTCAGTAATCTTAAGATAAGAATCAATCCTGTAAACCCTGAACTCACCACAAATCATGACGAAGATGAAACCCAAATTTCTTGCCCAAATTACTCAAGATAAAACAGTAAATACCAACCATAGAAAGGTAAAACTACACTGGCCAAAGGTAATAAATTTTTTCCAGACAAATACTTTTAACCTCTCTTACCCTTTCACCTATACCTATGTCTACACTTGCTGACTTAAGTATCGGATGATCCTTGTCAGAACAACCATCGATAAGACCTAACTTTGCATGTTTTCTATTTCAGGGGAGTTAGTGCTACCAAACAAAGTCCATCACAACATTACCCGGTAATGAAAGTCCAGTTACATTTCCTCAATAAATAAATCTAACTTGTTGGCTCAGAAATAGTTTTTCGGGTCAACAATATTAAATATTTATCCTTACAAACTTTAATTAACAATTTTATTATTATAGTAAAAAAATCTAATTAGAATTGTTAAGACTATTTGTTTTATTGCTTAATTTAGTTTATTCAATGATTTAAATTGTTTTTTTAATTTAATAATTTTTACTTTTTTAACTTAATGTAAAAAATAAAAATAATATTACAAATAATTTAATATTTATTTTCAAGTATTACGGAAAAAAAAGTTCTTCAAATTTTCACATTTAGTATGATGGCAATAAGGTGGGGCAGGAAATGGGAGGTAGTTCTCTTACCTCACTCTATTTTTTATTTTAAGCCCCATTTTTTCACCTTATTCTCCAAAAAAATTAACGAGGTGGAGAATGCCTCTCCCATCCCCATTCCCTTCCCATTTTTATATTTTCTATTTATTAATATTAAATACTACTTTATATTTATAAATTTTAACAATATAAAATTTTAATATATATTATGATTAAAGTATCAAACTACCTAATTAGAATAATATAATAATATTTTTTAATAATGTGAATAGAAATTAAGAAATAAATTAGTAAATAAATAATAAATAAAACAAAATAAGAATTTAAATAATGTTCTAGTGTCTAGCATTATTAATTTTTTTCAATTAATTACTTCATATTCTCATTAAAATCAATGACCACTCAAGTCAAAACAAATGTCTTTTTGTCATTTATAATAAGAAAAAGAAGTATATTTTAAGAGATTATTATTATTATTATTATCAAAATATGTTCCAATTAAATATAAATTATAAAATATAAAATTGATAAATTATTTAATATAAAAATATATATTAAAAATTTACATTTAACATGTTCATAGAAATGGGGCAGGAAGATATCCCTGCCTCATTAATAATTTAGAGAATAATTCTTTTCGTACCTCATCTCATTTTCACAAAAATTATTCTATCTCCACTTTGAATAAAGTGGAGCCATAGGTCTCTCTCCTTAAACATGATAAGTAGGTCTTGTCGACGATAGCTTAGGGCTGCAAGCCAGCATAGCAGACCCAATAGGCCTTGCCGTATAATTTTTTATTATTTTTAAATAAATTAAAAGTAAAAATAAATTAAAAGCTGCCTATAGTGTAGGCTGTAGGCAACGTTACAGGTAGTAGGTCTGCAGTAGGCTACAAGCAGCACTGCAGGCAGTAGGCTTGTAACAACTACAACCGTTGATCAAACAATCATGACCGTGGGTGCCTATAAAATAGTGCATGCAGTTCCTTTCTCTTCCAACTCTCCCAACCTTTTCAAGTCTCAACTTAACTTAAATCTCTCTCAAATTATTTTAACTCTCTTTAAAAATTAAAATCACTCAAATTAATTCTTTATTTTTTAATTTTTATTCTTCTAATTACAAATTATCAACACAATTATTTATTATTCATACAATGACAGATTTCAATATTAGTAATAAATTTATAAAAAATATTTCAATGTCATCACAAATTTCTAGTAGTCAATCTGTTTTCACAACTAAAAATATTAAAAAATAAAAAAGAATTTAAACATCAAATATTTGAAATTATTTCACATTGGAGACTCATACAATTTTTACAAAAATTTAAAAAAAAAAAAGAAACTATTTGTAAGTTTTTTAGTAAAACTTTAGAAGGCAAAAGTGAAGGTGGCACCAAGCCTTTGAATTAACATGCCAATGCATGTTCATAGAAATATAATTTAAAGAAGCCAACTCAAACTGAACTTACCCAAAGTGCTCTTGGAGAAAATATTTTTAAATTCCTCTATAATCAGCAATGCATGCATACTGGATTGGCTAGATACATTACAGCTAGTAAATAAACTCTCTCATTCGCCGAAGATGAAAGGTAAGAGAAATTATAAAATGGTACATTCAACCCAACTTTTATCATGTTCTAAGAAATAATATTAAAAATGATATTTTCACTACATATCATTAATCTAAACAAAAACTAATTTATAAAATCTCACAATTTAAAAGAGTGTTTTACTTTTTATTGTTGGACGAGTGCCAATGATTTGAGGTATATTTGAGCTATACTGCATTATATAAATAATGAGTAAATTTACTAAAAAGATTTATTATTTTTCATGAATTAGAACATCCACACAAAGTTAATGTTATTTATAATTATTTAATGAATATTTTTAGAGAATTTTAAATTATTAAAAAAATTATTAGTATTACTTTTGATAATAAAAGTATTAATACTGTTGTTATAAAGTTATTATTTTTCGTCAATTAACACATATGCATGGTTTAAGTTTTTTTTATTTAAGATATTTTTTGTCATATTTTAATTTAATTGTTCAAGATAATTTGAATATAATTAATTCTCAAATTAAAAAAATTATAAAAATAATAAAATTTATTACTTCATCAGCTTCTAAATGACAAGAATTTAAAGTTATATTGAATAATTATAGAATTAATAGTAAAAAGTTCAAATTTAACATGGAAACTTGTTAAAATGCTACATATATGATGCTAAAATATTGTGTTGATTTTAGTGATTATATAACATATTATTATAATGATAAAATGAATGAAACTGTACTAATTAATAATGACTGAAAAGTTGCATTTTATTATATACATTTTTTGAAAGTATTTAATGATACCACATTAGTATGTTCATGTGTGCTTTGACTTATATATATAATATTAGTTATGTTTTTGTTAAATATAAAGATAATCCAATATATATATATATATATATATACTATTACTATTATAGAAATTAAATTTCAAAAATATTGAAGAAAAATTTTTATATTATTTATTTGTACAACGATAATAAATCTCAAAATCAATTGATCTAGTGTAAAATTTTTAATTGTTGGAATCTTAGAAAATTTAAAGTCTAAACTTTCGTTATAATTTTAATTAAATTTATGATTTTATTACTTAATTATTTATTTTTAAAAAAATAAATTTTGATCAACTGTATTTATAAAAAAAAATAAATGAAGAGTCTGTTTATGATCAAGCTGCTTGAAATATCTTGTTAAAAGATAAAAGAAAATTTGGTTCTAATTTTACTATTTTTACTGCTTTTGAATTGAAATTTTTTTTGATATCGACTACTTTTATATTTTGAGTACACAATAATAAAAAGAATTTAATATTTTGTCATTGTGAAAATCAAATAAAAATATTTACCATGCATTATTCATCATAACTCAGGATATACTAACACCTCCAATGTGCACTGTAATAGCAAAATATGCTTTTAATGTAAGGAGCAGAATATTAAATAAAAAGCAATAAAGATTGACATCATAAACTTTAGAGGCTTTAATGTATTTAAAATATTGAGAAGATGCAAAAGACTAAAAATAAAATTAGCAAGAAGATATAATCAGATATTTTCAAAAGTTTGAGATTTGGTTATTTAAAATAGAAATTTATAATTTATTAAAAAGAGTTGAATTTACAAATTATAGATAGTTTAATAAGTACCAACCTAATTAGGATGTATTATAATTATAGTGATATAAATTTGATCATTCCTTTTTATATTTACATCCAATAATTTTATATTTGAAATAATATCAATAATTTTTATTAACAAACTATAGTTATAATCAATAATTTTAATTATTATTACAATACTTATAATTGTAATTAAAATATTATAAAAAATACTTTTAAATATTTTAAATACAAAATAAAAAATATTAAAAAAATTATATCTTTAAAAAAAAAATATTAAAAAATAAAACAAACTACCTTCGCGCTGGACTCGAAACATGACCCTCACAAATTCATATTTATATGGCATGTTAGGTTCCAATCTGCGGCCCAACAACACAATTACTTGGATTGTGCCGTTAAATCGAAGAATTACAACATGACGTGCTAACCCACAACATCCTATTGTGTTGGGTTGGGTTGGGTCGCCGCTCTCTATCCTCCTACGGGACATTCTACCATCTTACTATTCAGTCTAAAGCTCAATTCATAATTCAATTGGAAAAACAAACACATAGAGTACAGACAATTTGGTCAGCAGACAAAAGGCTTAACAACAAACAAAAACCCTTGGGGTGCCGGTACTTAAACCCTAAGCCAAGTCCACAACAAGAACAACAAATGAAAAAAAAAATTAATAATAAGGATTCCCTCTACTTCCCAAAAAATTTAATTAAAAGTGGAAAAGAAAAAGCATGGCAATGTATCTGAGACGAGCAATCTCTAATCGAAACACAATTTTGCTTATTAGAAATGGAAGCTCTACTCTTCATTCACAGCAAAACCGGTGTCATGCTCTCTGCTCTCGCAGTAATGGGATCGTTGGGACGCAGTTCAATGATCCAACTCTTTCTACTCTCGAGTTCCTAAGAGATTCTCGCCGAGGTTTTGCCAAGGGCAAAAGATCAAGTACTTCTCTAAACTCTCTGTCTCTCTATGTATTTATTTATTTATTGCATTATCAACGGATTTGTTATTAGCAGACTGGGGATTTGATGAAAGTGATTTTGTGTATCTTGGTGTTGAGTAGATGATTTCAATTCTGGGTTTTTGGGAATTTGTGCCCTGTGTGTGCTTTTGTTTTGTTGAACCAATTGATGGTATACTAATAAATTGTACACTGTCATGACTTGACATTAGGAGATAGTATTCGTTCATTTTATTTCATTAACCGCCGTAGTCACAGCGAATCAAATTCAATCTGTGAAAAAAAGCCTTTTATTTATGATTTATTTAATCTATTTCAATCATAAATGTAAGAGAAGGTTCTTGTTTGGGTTGTGTTGAGTGTTGACCACTGAGTGCTTTAGTGCAGAGGAGTGATTTGATTCTAGTAGGAGTGAAGTGGAATAGAATATGCTGAGATTATGCTTGTTGTAGTGAAAAAACGATCAAAGTCCTAAATAAGTTAAAAAGAAATGACCCATTTTAGGTGGAATGGAAGGAAGCTGACCCCAACTAGTTTAGGCCCAAGGCTCAGTTGAGATAATTTGAATTCATTTTTTTAATAGCAACGGCGTAATGATCCAAACAAGTTATATACATTTGTATGAATTGCTTGTTAAGTAACTTCTTTATTTGTGGTCACTATGCTTGTGCATGATCTTAATCCTTTTCGTTTTCATTTCTAGAGGATGATTCTGCAGCAGGAAGTACCGTTGAAATTGTGGATATTGGGCCCACTGTTAAGGAAACTGCTGTCTCACAAATGGAGGCAGCAATTGTTGCATTGTCACGGGAATTAATGAAATTAAGAACAGGAAGGGCATCCGCAGGTATACTGCTATGGATCAACTTTATTTTGAATTTAGTAGTTTGATATGTTGACATACCCATTTATGAAATGTTTTTGCAGGAATGCTTGACCACATCATTGTGGAAACTGCTGGTGTGAAGATGCCCTTGAACCATTTAGCTGTTGTTTCAGTCCTAGATCCTAAAACCTTATCAATAAATCCTTACGATCCGAATGTAATTATCTGTCTTACCAGAAAGTTTTAGAGTTTGTTTAATTCTTGCGTTTTCTCAGTGTCAGCAAGTATTTCCATCTGCTTCCCCTCCTCGCATGCTACATAACTGCTATCAGTTTTCCTGACTGGAATATCTGCCTTCTAAGACGAATAGCTTTCCATATTAGTTTAAATTACAGCTGTAACATATGTTGAAGCCAGAAAAATTATGTATGTTTTCCCATTTTCTGGTTTTTGTTATTCACCATGATCAAACTAAGCATTTCAGCATCTGTCATACCAATAAATGGCAAACTTGAAACAACCCCAGTCCAATTAGATCATCACCATGACAGACTGATTGCTTCTTGCAGACCCTGAAAGAATTAGAGAGTGCCATTGTTTCATCTCCGCTAGGGTTAAATCCAAAAGTGGATGGTCAAAGGTTGATTGCAGTTATTCCACCGTAAGCACCTGCTCCCTTTAAACTTGTTTTTCATCTATATGTATGCAAAGGAGATCCATCTCCTAATAATTGGTAGTAACCCATTCTTGGAGACAAAGGTTTGAAGAAATATTTTATAATGATATTTCAATATCCAAAATTAAAAGTATAGTCTCCTGTGCATATATCCTTGAATTTTCTGATTGCCTTACTGATTTGTTTGTCTATGGTCTGCATTGACCAGATTGACCAAAGAGCATATCCAGGCGATGTGTAAGGTGGTTGCAAGGACGAGTGAAGATGTTAAACAAAGTGTAAGAAGGGCTCGGCAAAAGGTATAGCAGTAAAAGACTTTTACCGTCTGATTATTTTTGTTATATTCATGATTGTTACTATATATTTCACATAAATTAACATGTGTTCATGTGATAGTACATTTTATGTGTAGGTAATCCACATTTTAATTGTCCTAAACTAGCACATAGAATATCTCTTGTTTGTTCAGAGCCATAAAATCATGTTCGTTATCGCTTATCATTGTTTATTGCATGCCATATGAAAATCTTGTGTATTATAGAATTCAGTTTCTTGCTCTTCCACTTATTAAGTTTAGGTTATGTCATCTAACAACTTTTACCATTGCTTCAGTTTCAGTTTTAAGTTTATATCTTGTTATAAGTGTCACTTTGTGAAATTGGTAGATAATTGTCTAATCCACTAACTTGTAGGAGTCTAGCAGCAGTATCATAACAAAATGAACTATGATTTAATGTCCATTTTTATCCGTCATGAATATTAAAATCTACAAGTAGGAATACCCTTGATTTTGTTAGTATGGGTTTTATGTATTGCTGTACATTGTAATCCATGCATCAAAGCTGATATGTTCGTGGTTTTACAGGTATTGGACACAATGAAGAAAGCAGGTTCTAGTTTTCCCAAGGATGAAGCAAAGAGATTAGAGAAAGAGGTGTGTTTAGTTCTAATCCCAGCTAAAGAAAATAAGTGATGCATTTATCTTATTGTTTTCTGTTTCCTTCTGTTACAGATAGATGAGTTGACTAAAAAGTATGTCAAGTCAACAGAAGATATGTGCAAGGCAAAAGAGAAGGAAATTACCCAAGGTTGAGTCAGCTGATACAATATGGGCATTGTCCCATCTAGACAATTATTCATGCCTGAATTACTATCAATAGCCTTCTAATTGATCACTATCCTAAAACTCTTCCGTAGATTTTGAATTTTTGACAGATATACTATATATAGATTCATAGGAGAACAATGCATATGCTGCATTATTGTGAACAATCAAGCAATTTGAAGCTCCGATTGGTATCTATTATATTTCCCATTTTATACTTGTTATATGGATTCATTTAAAACCCTTCTTGGTGTTTAGAGTTGAACAGTAGGAAGTTCAATAAAGATGTTGCTTACTGGCTTGCTGACTTTGTAGGTTTCCAATACAGCAGCTATGAAGGTAAGTCGAGATTCAAGTTTGTTTAGTATAAAAATGTTTCTATTGTGTGCTTAAAAGCACAACAATTTTTTGGTAATTACAATTTTTACTCTACAATTCAGTGTTTGTCAAGTATTTATTTTTTTTCACCACACAACACTTTAATACCAAGCAAACTTTAAATTTATATGTATTTGGAGTGTTGTATCTTGATGAAAAATAATTATAGTTCATCTATATTTTCTTTTTGATCTTATTGTAGTGAGTTGGTTTTGTTTCTTAGCATTAGTTTTCTTGATTTTGATTTTCTATATCCCTTTAAGAGCAAAAATGTTCATGAAACAAATGTTCATAAAACCAGTAGTCGTAGAATCATCAAAGAATCCCTTGAAATTTAAAAGGTGATCATTGATCAACCAACCTTCTTTTTTCAGAGCGAGCATTTACAACTATTACCGATCAAAATTTCTTTAAAGGAAATCTAGCAGTTCAAAGTACTTCAAGACGAAGTACTACAAAGTTATGTACATACTTATGAGCAGAGTCTTGCCACTCAAGTCTTCCTCGGATTACCCCGAATGGACCTCTCTCGTCACTAGCATTATTCCCCTCACCCATAGCTTAGCCACTTCCAAGCCCCCCTCGCACACAAAATGCACCTCCTTGTTCTTGGGGGTTACCACCCGAAAAAGTCCAGGTTCATCAGCATCACTTTTACTACGCCTATTCCTCTGAAAGACTTGGCTTGGTCCTAACTTTGACTCTCGGCATATCACGTTTTTACATCTTGATTTCCCCCACCTCAGCACACCTTCAGATCCCAGCATTCTCACATCCTTCCTATGAGGAGTCCCTTTACCTCTTTTGGTGTGCTTTAGTAAACAAGCACCGGTTAACACTAGCTTGCGAGCCAGTTCATCTAGAATCACACGTTCTACATCATTTTTCTTGCTAGACGTTGTCCATGCAAGTGAGAGTGCAGTTTGGCCTCTAGCATTCTTGATATCACAGATGGCCCCGTGAGAGATCAGGAGTTCACACATGGGTCCGTGGCCTTCCCTTGCTGCCAACATCAATGGAGTATAACCTTCACTATCGGGTAAATTAACATCATATCCCCTACTTATCAACAATTTAACTGCATCCAAGTCCCCACGACGTGCAGCACAATGTAAAGCACAGAAACCTCCAGCATTGTGATTTCCCTTTTCAAGAGCAAATTCAAGCATCACTTTCTCAAACAGGTCACGATTCTGGTTCAATTCAGATAGCATATTAGCAGTTTTGCCAGATTTGTTAAGCAGCTCAACATCAGCCCCTGCATAAACCAATAGGCGAAATACTTCGACATGACCCTTCAAGGCAGCAACCATGACAGCTGTGAAACCATTATCATCTTGATAATCAAGATTAATTTCCCTCCACCCAATAAGAGCTTTTAAGGCCTCAATATCACCAGCTTGGGCTACAAACATTAAGGGAGAGAAAACAGCTATATTGTTTGATTTTGGAATTTTTTGAGCCCTAATTACATCTAAAACTGCTTGTTGAAAACCAAGGGCCCACCCGTTTGAACCAGCAATTGAACTTGCAGACTGGCCAAAAAAATTAACTAATCCAAAATCAGCACCAGCATTGGCCAAAACTCTGAGAGATTCTTCTTGCTTATATTTCACACTGATCATCAGACCTGTGTCACCAGATTCTGTCTTGGAGTTTAGGTCACAACCAGAATCAATTAGGGATTTAACAATTGAGGACAAGCCAAGACGTGCAGCCATGTGTATAGGACGGAACTCAGTTTTCCAGGTTTTAATAGGGCATTCAATGTTGGCACCACAGCTCAAGAGGACACTGACTGCTCCTGCATTACCACAAAGGATTGCATGGTGAAGGAGGGTTCTTCCGTAGCGAGGACTGTTCGGGGAGAGGTGCTGCAGGAGCATCCGCAAGATAGAACCAGTAACTTCAAAATACTCTACTGCACACCAGGTGATAGCATAGGGCTCAGCTAGTCCAGCACCTACTCGAAACTCTTCACCTGTAGTGGTGTCCCACGACCATGCTCCAAGTCTTACTTCAATATCTGTTTCTGCACCAGCCTGTTTCATCATTTTAGGACCAAAAAAGGGTTATGAGTTGCATAAAAAAATCAGCAGAATATTAAAAAGCACCAACGAGCAACATTTGTACAAAGTTTGTCACTTTCAGACATATATTTAGTTTGTAGAACAGATTTATGTATTGTATTTACATGGATGTGAGAGTTTCTGTTGAGACTCTCATGGAACCACTGAAAACAGTACACTAGAATTGTTGTACAAAGGTTCAGATCCAGCTGTGTTATAGTTGTTACTCAATAATATTTCATCGAGCAAAGCTGGGCATTGGAGTGTTAGGTAGAGTACCCAAAGATGACTAATTTCAGCTGAAACCCACCACATGCCCCACCAAAGGAGAAAAATGAGGAAGATTATTAAAGGTCACCTGTAGTAGTGAGCGGACAACAGAGACCTGCCTACTAACAACAGCAGCAACAAGTGCAGTACAGTCGACATTTGTGTGCAGTGAAGGCTTGAACGATCGCAGCAGCAATCGGTCAGTTGCATTTGCATCAACCCCGCACTGCCATTATGAACAACAATGTAATTGGCAGATAAAAATCTCACCCACAGCATGTTATGTAAATTTATTTAAGAGAATAACTATATTCCTGGAAGACCCACAATGAAAAATGTAACAGCAATGCAATTATTACTCAGATTTTTGTTATAATGTGAAGAATCTGACCAATTTTAATAGTTGCTACCAGATAACCTCGCAATCAAGTGAGATGATTTACCTTCATGAGAGTGTCCACCACATCCACGAATCCACTACAGCATGCCACGACAAGAGCATGCACAGCAACATGAGGCCTTATCAAATCAGAGCCCATGAGCAGCTCCGCAAGCCTAGCTCGACCATGAGAGCTTGCCTCCAGTAAAGCCTCCTCACAAGCTGGCTGAGAAGCCCCGGCTTTAAGGAAGATCTCCAGAATCTCAAGATGGTCCTCCCTCACTGCTACTGTTGTCGCAAAGCCTCTGAAGAGTTTCTGGTTAACATCAGCTCCAGCGCTCTGTTATTTGACAATAAACCAATCTTTAGTCCATTGCAAAAGCAATGAAACGACCCCACAAGATGCCATCGTAATCTTTTCTTAAAAATCTCTTTTTCTCTCTTCGTTTTGTTTGAAATCTAAGAAACAAAATTACTACTGCAGTAACTGTCTCGGATTCTTTGTTGAGAACGGATAATCATACCAAATGCAAACTAAAATACAGAATAACACCAAGACAAAGAAGCATGGAATAAAGGTGTATTAATAGAGAGCTGACAAGGGGAGTACTTCAGGGTCTGACCAATGGTCGCAGTCAGACAACTAAACATGGGCCTTGCTTACTATATTTCCAATTTTCCATCAAACAAATAAATAAAATGAAGATTCAATTATATGGGCTCTTATTTCATTCTTTAACTATTCTCTTAACGAATATTACTTTCTTTCTATGTAATGATTACTTCTGTAAATATGCATTCAGATCATGGTAAAAAAATACCAGATTGAAGAACCATGCCTACATAGATAACAATTTAAGCGAATCCTTTCAATAATAGCATAGTTTCTCTTAACCATTATGAAACGGAATCCTAGCCTTTCCAAACAGAACTTAAAAGAAGTTGCTATATTTTCTTGTTCTTTTCTTTCTTTCTTTTTTTATTTTTTTTCCCCTGAAAACCAGGTAATCAAAATAAACCAGACCAGGCAACAAAAAGCAATAAAGCGAACAAGACAAGAAATACATAAGATACAAAAGGGATAATTGAACTTTAATTTTTTAAGATAATTCCCGAATAACATGAAACCTTAATTTCTCCAATCTTCGATGCCGAAAATCAAAAAGTGCACAAGCACATCAGCAAATCCCGGAATTAAATCAGAAAAAAAAAAACTTTATTCAGAGCAGTAGCCTAGGAGAAAATTACTAAAATGTTTCAAATTTCTAAATCACTAAAATCACAACCAAACAACGGAATGAAACCAAAAAAATAAAAAAAAAATTGGGGCCTCCATCGAGATCCTCGCATTATAATTTACATAGATAAAGTAAATTCTTTCTTTTGTACCAAAAATCATTCAAAAGAAAGTTCAGGAAATAGAAAGAGAAATTGTCAAACAATTCAAATTTCGTAAATCACATTTAACATGCTTTTTATTTTTAATTTTACTGAAAATCGATAGTGGTTGAATAGAGCTTTGAATATCGAGTTCAATGGATATGATCTGATCAACGCTGTCTCTAAGATCTCATTTCGCAAAAATACTAATACTTACGAGGGAAAAGCAATTCAACAAATGGTTAACACAAACTAGTAGCCGCAAAAAGGGGGAGAAATACATTTTACCTTGGAAAAAAAGTAAACAAGCGTAATGAAACGCACTTCAAAACGACAACGTGAATGAAATAGTTCAAATTTCAATTTATTTTCTTTTAACCGATGGAAGATTTTAAATCTCAAGCACTCCAGAAACTTCCAAAAACAGTGAAGATCAACAACGAGCACTAAAAAGAAAACGACAATGCAAATAAAACAGTAGTTCAAATTTAAACATCTTTTATTCACTAAACAACGATCCGATCAATACCAGTAGTTTCTTCACAAGAGTGACATTTCCACTATGAGCTGCCAAGAACAGAGCCGTGACGTCACTCTTGAAGTCCTCGGACTCGACGAGGACTTCGCTCGGCATTTCCTCTCGAAGCACCACTTCGGTCTTCTTCGTCTTCAAAGAAACCGCCCCGACGAAGTTCACGTCCACGCACGGATCAGCAATGCACTCCACTGCCGATTTCACATCGCCGGAGAGCGTCGCTTCCAGAAGCCTCTGCGACACCTCCGCCTCGTAGTCGACCGGCACCACCTGCCGAACGGAGAACACCGTCATTTCGTCACGGACACGTGTCAAGCGTTCAGTGAAAGTGCACCAAACTGTTGGTGCTGCTTCAGGTCGAGTGTTAGTGTAATTTGAGGTTTCGATTCGATTCGGATTTTTTCTCTCTACAGACGCGAAGCTCGAGAATAGAGAGAGAGAGGGTGGGGAGGAAGAAACTTGAAAGAAGTGAGCGCCAGAGAGAGGGGGAAGGGCTTTATTTATTGTGTTGGATATTCTCAACTCGAGTTTTAAACCGCGGTTAAAATGAGAAGAAGCGTGGGATTATTTTGGATGGGATAATTTTAAAATTTAGATATTAAATGGGGGTGTTAAATAATTATTAAATAAAAAATAATATAATAAATAATATTAAAAATTATAATAATTAATTAACATATAATTTATAATTTAAATTTTGATTTCAAAATTTAAAATATATAACATTATTAATTTTGAACGTTGTCTTATTTTATTATCTAATTTAATAACAACTACTTGATTGATATATAAATTTAGAGAAAAAAAATTCGAGAAATTATTATTAAAAAGGGCCAAAAAATTTTAGACTCGTTTCTTTATCTAATAGAAAAAAAACGCTCTTTTATCTCTTTAACTAAAACTTAGTTGTCGTTCATATATCTTCTTTGAAGAAAGGTCTTTGACTTTTTTACTGTAGAGATATTTTCTCTTTTCCTATTCCTCCCATCTCTCCTCTCTTTTATGCATTTTTCCTTCCATTTTTTATTTTGTTTTTATGTTTCTCCGTTTTGCTTTCCTTTTTGGTTTTTCATTCTTTTTTTTTTAATTTTTACACCGAGCAATAATTAGTGAGCATAACGCTAGCATGTGCCAAATCGAGTTGGGCTATAACAAGTCATCGCCATTCTCTACTAGGGGCTGTCATCAGTGTTCTCCTCCGACCAACCTTTGAACCCGCTGTCGCTACTTACCACTGTTAGGCACACCGCCTTTACATCCCCAGCAACCATGCTCATCAATAGTTAAAGCTCAACCTAATCCGATGGGAAGCAATTTTTAGCCGCCTTCAAGCTCATTCTGTAGCCACCACATAGAAAAACCTCGTTACCACTTGTATGCATGTCTAACCCATCGGTTAATGCTCCAACAACCCGATTTTTGTGAATTGGATTAGTGATCTCAACTTAAAATGTTATTACTTTGTTGTTGTACTAAATTAGTTGTATTGTTCGTAAACAATTGTGAATTTAAAAGTGTTAATTATTTAAAATTGATGGAGGATGTTACATGTGATATGACAATGAATTTCGTGTTGCTCTTCTTACATAGAAATAGTTTTATCTCTTATGAATTGCCCCTCTTATATAGAGATAATTTTATCTCTTATGTTTGAGAGTAATTTTATCCATTTTGTGTGAAGATTCAATTTTTTGTCTATAATAGGGGACAATAATCCTTAATTATAAGGATGATCCCCTAATATAATATTTTAGTTAAGTCTTTTTTATTCAAAGATTAAATTTGAATGTATTTCAATAAGTAAATGTATATAACATTTCGATAATTTTTTTATTATTATATCAGTGGTTTTTGACGTAATATTAATAATTTTATCAATGATATTATATTTATTGATAAAAAATTGAAAAAAATTGAAATATAATTTAAAAAGTATAACTTATTATTTTTTATATATATTTTCAATTTGTAACTGTTGAAAAATTGGTGATTCAACAATCTTGGTTGGACAAGAATTGAGATGAATACCAAAGTAAAGAGTTACAAGAAGTCTAGAACATGTGTGATACGTATGGAGAAGTTTATGACGTATGGGACACGAAGGGAGAAGCGAAACGAGACTCAAAGACGTGAAGAAAGCAAGAAAATGAGGGATAGGCCTACAGGGCTGAGCGCCATAGCGCCCAAGATAGCAACTCTGCATCGCAACGTTGGGAGCGATTTTAGCCAGCGCCCAGGGACGAGCGTCATGGCGCCAGACACGTCAGAAGTTCGTTTTTCTTCGGGATTTCTAGTTTTGGGAAGTTTTGGACTTCCAAAACAAGTGGACTCTTACTCCAACAAAGAATAGGGTTAGTAGGCATGAAACACACCATATATAAACACTTGTAAACCCTTGATTTCATATTAAGCATTAAGAGAGACTCTAAGAGAGGGGAAGAACTGGGTAGACACTAAGTGCTTGTGTGCACTAAAGTGGAACCGTTGTTTTAACACTTGTAAACCCTTGATTTCAGATTAAGCATTAAGGGAGACTCTAAGAGAGGGGAAGAACTGGGTAGACACTAAGTGCTTGTGTGCGCTAAGGTAGAACCGTTGTTTTGGTGATCATTATTTGTGATAAAGTAAGGGTTCACTAAACGTTTAGGTCATTTTAAGGGTTCTTTATTGGATTTTTCTTGTAAAATCTCTAGAGAGTTATAATAAGAGAAGTTAGGATCCTTTGATCCACTGTGGACGTAAACAATTGGCTGAACCACGTAAAATTGTGTTGTGCTCTTTTATTTTTTGCTTTGAATTCTTGTTGTTTTTCCTTAATTGACAAGTTATTCTACTGCGCAAGAAAATTAGAGTTTTAAGTTGAATCTTGAATTCTTTGCTTTAACATAACTTTGAGAGAGGGAAGAGCATTTCTTTCCTTAACAGTAATTAAAATTGTGAGAGGCGATTAGATTAATCATTTTTGCATGGATGAGTCGCAACGGTGCTCCGATTTGAGACCATCCACACAAAATGTAAATATTTAATGAATGCCTTAAAATAAAAATTAAACTGTTTTAAAAAATTTTGTGACTAGATAATAAAAATAAAATATTCTAAGTTCGATAATTTTTTATTAAATTTAAATTTTCTTCCATATCAAAAGAAAAAAAAGAGATTACTAGACTAAACACTAACTAGAATTGATAAAAGATGATTAGAATAGGAGAAACAATTAATAATATAGGATTTCTTTAGCATTTTGGCTTGGCAGGAAAAAGCTAAGTGAGGGTCGACGGTCCGCATGTGAATATAAAGATGTATAAATAAATATTGAAGACTTGTCTTGTGTATAAAATTTTAAAAGAAATGGGGTCGAGAAATCCTACCAAATCGTCTTCTTTTTTTTTTCGGTCAAAGATCTCCTGAGCAATACTTTACTGCCCTCTTTTTACACGTTTCCAACTGTTAAAGGCAAAGGGATAAAGTTAGTCTTTAACTCTACAGACAATAGGCCATATACTTAAATACGAGTACTTGAGAAGCTACCTTGTCTTCGAGACTGAGACTGAGACTGCGACTGCATCAGTTATGTTATCACTGACATTGACCTCACACTCAATCCCTTTTTGACCAATTTCTTCACTTTGTTGGCCAAGCAGTTGTTAACCCAGCGTGCAAAACCACTTCTGATTTTGTCTAGTATGAGCATCCACCGGAGACTCTACTCAATAATAGTCTTTCATTATGTCTCCTGAATCATGAATTTTTAATTTTTAAGGATAATTTTATTTTAACAGTCACCCTGTGGTTAAGACTTGAGTGATTTTTACATTTCCATTTTTCACCTTCTCTTCGAGATTGCAAGTTCAAATGCATTTATTTATTTCTGGTAATAAGCACTTTTGCTTGAAATACAAATGGGTTTCAATCTCAGATATGTAATTAATCAGGTGTTAGTTGAAATTGTTAGGTCAAATCGTCGTAATTGAACATTTATATAAATTAAAGTATATATTTTAAATGGTTAAAATGTTAAGATTTAAAATTTATCTAAGTCAAAATATAATATCATATATTTTCAAGGGTTTAAATGTAAGAGAGATGATTAAAAATTATATTAAAAATAAGTTTGAGTCAAGTTAATAAAAAAAAAATGCAACAACAATAATTTTATTAAGTAGTATAGTGAGTTATTGAGAGAATATTGTAGCGTTGCAATCCAATGTTATAGTGATAATTTTAGAGAGTTGAACACCCCAGAGTTGAACGCAACACCCTAATGTCGCCCTAAATTTTAAAAGACTCATAAGTTGCTTAAACATTTTTATATGATTCAAATTTATATTAAAGTTAACTTATGACGTACATAAACTACATAAAAGGTATTATTTTAACTTGAATAGGCATCACCAAATAGAGTAATTAAGAGAACAATTATATTCCCTTTTAGAGAGAAAAATAATTTTTTGTAAGTTATTTTGTAAGAATTTTATGTGATTCTTATTGATTTAATAAAAAAAAGTGAGATTTTAATTTATTGTAAACGTTGACAATTGTCAAACTATGTAAATCGTTACGTGCTTTCTTCTTCTCTACTTTTTTTTTTTTTTTTTTTATTGCAATACAATACTTGTATGCAATTCTGTCAACAAAATGAAACAAATCTTGTTTAATTGTAGTTACTAATAAACTAACTACCAACTTTTGTATTTACTAATAAACTCTAATGGTAGTTCCACCACCGATTAGTTGGTAAAATTTGTAAAGTTTATTAATAAATACAAAAGTTTTAGTGTTTAATCTCGTTCATACTAAAATTAAAAATAAATTAAAATTTATTTTGTATATTATGAATAAAAAAATTGACCTATAAACAAAAATAATAACATTTAGAAGAAAAAAAATATAACTCACAAGGCTACAATTATAAATTTTAATATTAACAGTCTAATTTAGTGATTGTTTCTCTTCAGAATTGAGATTGAAAGTTGAAGTTTTTTTCATATTTAAAACTGAAAATTAATTTACTCTATTTCAATTAATATAAAATTTAACTCTAACTTAGAAATTTATAGTTAAGAGGTCCCTAAAAAGCAAACTATGATCTTATCTTATCTTATGTGTAAGAATAAATTTCATAAAGAATTTTGTTTAACAAGATCTCAATAGTTGAATAAAGTCTATGAAACAGACCATCTAGGAATATCATGACACAGTCACAGCTGGATTGGATGTACCAGACTTTCGTTCCCGTGGCCGGGGGATAATTATATGGAATCCAATGAAGATTTTAATTTTAACTAAGTACTGAGCTTGAGGCCTGTCAATTATTAATTGACTCTAATTTAGTTTTGCAGTAAAATAATTTATTAATTAATAATAATAATAAAAATTTAAAATAAAATATAAAAGAACGCAATACAATTTTACGTGATTCAGTCAATTATTTATGTATACGGTGGATCTAAGGATCTTATCCTCTCTTATTAATTTTTTAAAAATTTTATAAGAAAAACTCTCAAAATGACTTAATATTTAGTATACCTTTACTCTACCACGAATAATGAACACCCAAACGACGGTTCCACCTTAATGCACACAAGCACTTAGTATTTATCCAGTTCTCTCCCTCTCTCTTAGAGCCTCTCTTAATACTTAATTCTTAACTAAATAGTTTACAAGTATTTATATAGGGTTTATTTTGTGCCTAGTAACCCTATTTTTTTGTTGGAGTAAGAGACCTCTTATTTTAGAAGTCCAAAACTTCTCAAAACTTGAAATCCGAATTAAAACGGGCTTCCTGACTCTTTTGGTGCCACGGCATTTAGCCCTAAACGCCGAAGCACTGCGTGTATCACTCTCATTGCCGCAGCGTTGGTTGAAAAATTGATGATTCAACAATCTTGGTTAGATAAGAATTGAGATAAATACCAAAAGGAAGAGTCACAAGAAGTTTAAAATGTGTGAGACACGTATGAAAAAAGTTTAAGACGTGTAGGACACAAAGGGGGAAGCAAAACGAGACTCAAAGACGAGAAGGAAGTGAAGAAAATGCGCATATGGGGCACCAGGGCTAAGCGTCGCAGCACCTAGGGTTAAGCGTTGCAGTGCCCAACATAGAAGCCCAGCGCTACGGCATTCAGGGCTGAATGCCGCGTCTCCATAGGCATCAGGAAGTCCGTTTTAATCTGTATTTCAAGTTTTAAAAAATTTAGGACTTCCAAAACAAAAGGATTCTTATTCCAACAAAGAATAGAGTTACTATGCACGAAATAAACCCCATATAAACACTTGTAAACCTTTTAGTTGAAAATTAAGCATTAAAAGAAACTATAAGAAATGAAAAGAACTGGATAAACCTAAGTACTTGTGTGCGCTAGAGTGGAATCGTTGTCTGGGTGTTCATTGCTCGTGATAGAGTAAAGGTACATTAAACATTAGGTCTTTTTTAGGGTTTTTCCATTGGGTTTTTCTTGTAAAATTTATAGGGAGTTATAAGATAGGCTAAGATCTTTAGATCCACTGTGGACGTAGGCAATTGGCCGAACCACGTAAAATTGTGTTGTGCTATTTTATATTCTACTTTGGATTCTTACTATTTTACTTGATTAACAGATTATTCCATTGCGCAAAGAGATTATGGTTCTAAGTTGAACTTGAGGTTCTTCGCTTCAACCTAATCTCAAGAGAAAAAATGGTGTTTCCTCCCTCGACAAATTGGTATCAGAGCAAAGGTTCGATAATATACTTTTAGGGTATTTAAATCATGGTTGCAATTAAGTAAGAAATAAAAAAATTTAATAAGATAAATAACTTCAATTTTTAAAGAAAGAAGGTTAGGATTCTACTAATAAAGAAAATAATAGACTCAACCTTAGAAAAAATCAACTCCTCAATTAACAATAAAAGGACAATCCATTTTTTTTGTTTTTGGTAAAAGTCAAGTCTCAAACCAATAGAAAACAGCATGAGAGACCCGTGGAGGCCATTGGCAGTTAACCCAACCCTGAAGGCTGAATCCATCCTCCTCTTGTCTCTTTATGTATTTATTATAATATTTATATAGCCGATGGATTAAAAATTTAGCATTAATATAGAGATACTTACTCGTATTATCGAATCCAACTGTATCGTTTCTATTGAAAATAGGACCACCACACTTCAACCTCAACCGAGGTGTCTACTTATTTGCATTTGCTACTTGCTATTAATTTTATTTACAATATTATTAATTAAAGTTTCAAATTCAAATATTATAGACGAAGATAAACTACGCACAAATGTAGTTGAAAAATATATTTTAATATTGTTAAATTTAAATTTCACTCAATTATCCACCTCAATTTAAGTAAAAATATAATTAAAATATAAATTTTGTGTATTTTTTTATTTGTTACGATTTGTTAACTACAACTTATCATATAATTGTCAATTTTTTGTATTGACATACTAATTATACAATATCAAATAATAATAGATGCATCAAATACTATATCAATTGAAATATAAGAAATAATACAAAATTTGTATTTCCACTATATAAGCATAACATTACTAATTCAAGTGTTGACATTATGATCTTTTATAATATTGTAGAAAGAGTTCTTCTTTAAATAAATAGACAAAAATTTAAAATATAATAAATATATTTAAATTTATACTTATTAATTTTTATATCAAAATTTTTAGAAATCCTATATCACTTAAAAGAAAAAAACTTTTAACAACATTATTCAAATTTCATAAATTTTATGATGATTTTTTTTATGGTTTTCAAGGTCAAGGAATTTATTTGTAAATATACTAAAATTTAAGGGAGTCAAATAAATTTACCCTAAAAATTAAATACATCTACATGTTAACAAAGATTGAAACAAATATTTATTATTTATTTTTTTACATTTATTAGGTGAAAAAAATCTAAACTAATTTTCTTGGGATTTCGATCTAAAAGTTCATTTCTCTTAAGAACTCGATTCAGCCCATGAGCTCCGATCCATATATCTCAAGATCCTTGACCAACAGCAACCAGACCCATCATGTAGAATATTATAAAAAATTATGACTTATTACTACTAAAAGACTTCAGGATTATACGAGATGACCTCGAAACATGATCATAACTTTAACTTTAGAGGTCCTCAACACTAGACAAGGTGACTTAGGTAACTAACATTGACATATTGATTGACTAGATTGCTTGAGCACTTCTAATGTAGACTACCACTTCTTCTTCTGACATGGACAATAAGATACTCATTTGTTATCGATCAAAAATTAGTTTTAAGTTAAACCATTCTGAATATTCAAAGTACTTTTAATCCCAAGATCCTTAAACTCCGAGATTTTCGAAACAAATTTCTTTATAATCTTAGAGAAAAATCAAAATAAAAAAGAGATAGCTTGTCTTCGTCTTATAAGGCTTCAACCATTAAAGCTCAATAATGCTCTATAAATAGAAAACTCGATGATAGAGGAAGGAGTTTTTTTATTTTTCCTTTAAACTTCTTAAAAGGTTTCTTTATCTTTCTAAAATCCTCCTCAAGTGCACCTTCCTACACTTTACACTAGGGGACTATTACATTTTTTTAAAGACTCTTACATCCCTTAGATTTGCCACAGTCACAAAATAAATTACTTTGTAAATTATTATTTGTAGAGGCCATGCCTCCCTATACTATTGTTGTAAGATTCAACGTTTATAAAAGTGAGCTAAGGCTTGACGAAATAGATGTAGCCTCCTATAGAATTGAACTATAAAAATTTTATTGTCTCGTAAATATTGTATATATATTCTTCACCATCCAATTGTGTACAAGTTCTAAAGTGCTCATCACATGTCATAAACCTATTAAACATTAATAATTTGTTTTTTTTGGCGGAAGTCCAATAATAGACCCAAATACTATTCCCTCAAAATATAAATCTAACTCGTTGACCTAGAATTGCTCAAAATTCAGAGTTAACATAAACATTTTCTTTGACACTAATGTAAGAGGATATTAACTAAGATGTTGGATGAACAATACAGCTATTGCTAACTAAGATGGAGATGTGTGAATTTAGTGTTGGATTTTTAATTTTATTTTGAAACAATATTAATAATGAACTTGCTTGTGGGATTTTGATTGTAGACTTGATTTTTATTTTATAATATTTTTATTTATTCATTGGAGACTATTTTAAATATTAATCAAATTAGTATTATTATGTTATGTCTTGTTATTATTATGAATTTAAAATTATCATATAATTTTGATTGAGATACTTTTAGGATTTTTTAAAAATTAAGGTCATAGAATTATATTTTTTTATAAAAATAATTTATAACTCGTTTAAAATTTATAAATAATTTGTTACAAATTTAGTGTACAGTACATATCTGCTAGAGTGAATTTGGTAATGAGACTTTAAACCTACAACAAATTTAATAAGATTTTTGGTATTTTTTTTAAAAATGAATGTGAATATAAATTTAAGAATATTTGTCATAAACTTGATCAGCTACTATCCTTATTCAGCTCAATTTTCTTTTATTAACTATACTCTCTTTTCATTCCAAAAAAAATTACACTCTCTTAATTTTTTTTCTTTTTAAAAACTCTTTTGATAAAAATATTATTATTATGTTTGTAATAGTGAGATTTGATGTTCTTAATTAAATGTTTATCTATATGTGCCAATCTTTTATGATTTTATCTCTTATTTATAAGTGAAAGGAATATAAAGGTCATAAAATTTGAGTTTAATTAAAATATTAGAATACTTTTCAAATTAGATTTCTCTTATTAAATTTTTTCTAAAATATGGATAGTAATTTTATTTTTGTTTAAAACTTTTTTAAATGAATTTTATTGAAATAAAGATAATTTTTTTTAATTCATTTAAGAGCTTTTTTTTTTGGGCCTTTTTAATAATTTGAGTTCGCTGAAGTCTAGGGAAAACACTAGTAATTTTATAGTAAAAAAAAATAAACAAATATGCATTAAAGGCCAGGATATCTCAAATTCAAATTAAAAAGGTCTGGGTAATAGTAATATATATATATATTTATACTTTATAGGGCTCGATAGGCTAATATTAAAATATAGTCTATAATATGATATGGGTGTATGATGAAACGTGAAGAGTTTTGTAGTGTTACGGGGAAATAGCCGCATAGGAGCATGGCTATGCTATCATGCAAAACAAGGCCTGTCGATGGACGATGATACACACTGCACGTGACCCCATGCCATGCCCTCAGTTTCTTTTTATTCCATGAATCTATATCTGTATCGTACAACTGCAGCTTCAATTATGGCCTGGCCCCTTTGAAAACTTGGACAGTTAATCAATTTCTAGCGAGGTACGGACGGACCCCGAGCTACGTATTTACTAGTTAGTAATTACATTGCTGCATGGTCTTCCATTTCCTGTTGGTCAACTGAATATATCAAATTAAAATATTAACCACACTATTCTCGTCAAATTTTATATTCTCCTCGTAAAAACCTCAACGGTAAACTTATGTTTACAAAATTTGTATATTAATTACTGTATACAAATCCATGTTATCAAATCAAACAATAAAAACCATAAACTAAGTTGTGTCATTGATGCGATAATTCTATATCATAAATTAAGTGCAAGTATACACTATCGTATGCAAGTAATAAAGAGACTAAATAAGTCGGATGTCGAACCCACAGGGATAATTCTTTCTTTTTAACCAATTACTAAAATTATATCTTCTTAATAATTATTCAGAAAAATAAAAATCTAAGAATGAATGTAAGAAATATAAAACAAAAACACAATGCAATGAGATTTAAAGATATAGCAACGTAGAGAGAACCTAGGATTAATATTATCCCTCAATATGTTTCTAATAATTAATCCTCTAATATTTAACTCACTTAGTCTTTATTATTGATCAAGACACTAATGTATTCACAAGCCTCTTCCAAGGTCATGCAAGTATACCTTAATTTACCAAATACCTATATTCCTATGGTACTTGTAATAAATTAAGATTCATTAAGATTAGGTCTTATTGATCATACATGCCAATTAGGTATATTCCTATCCTAAATTGAAACTTGCATATGCAACATTGAATGTTACTCTACAATCATGCATCAAATTACCTAGGTCTAAATATATTGATTCCTCTTCCGAGTTTATCAAAATATTACCAATTCATTCACCATATATTGGCCAGATATATTGAAGCATTAAACACAAGTAATTTAAATAATAAATGACTAAGTTTATTAAATACTAAAAAGATATGGCAATTAAGCACACATATTGAGTTCAAATATTAACCCTAGAAAATAAATTAGCTCATGGCTATAAGAGAACAGCAGTAGAAATAATTATAAAACATGATACAATTAATCGCAAACCGATATAGACGTCGAATTGCTCTTAATTGCACTGCCTAGGAACTCTTGATGCCGAAGAACGTCTTGTATCTCTCTCTAAAGTTGCTTCAATTAAGCTCCTATTGCTCTCCAAGACTCGTGCTCTGTATTCTTGGTGCTCTTGGGTCGTCTTGGATTCTTTCTTAAAGGTTGGGAACGAGTGGCTTTATATAGGGATTGATATGAGCTTGAAAATCTCAATTCTCGTCGGACTAGGACTCGCACTACCGCTGGCGCGCTATGCATCTGTCGCTGGGGCGACGCGTGAAAAAGCCTTCACCGCTGGAGCGGTGGGATCCTGGCGCTGGGGCGCTGCATGAAAACGGCTTCACCGCTGGCGCGGTGACTCTCTGGCGCTGGGGCGCTATACGCGACTTAAGCAAGTCGTTTTTCTTATTTCGATCACTATTTCAGCGCTGGGGCTAAAATCCTTGTGGCGCTGGGGCGATGGACACATACTTTGAAAACTTTGCATTTTAGTCCCTGTTTTCGCTCCTTTTGCGTTCTTTCTTTAAATTTCGTTCAAGTCCCTATAAATAACAATAATGCACATAAATAGCCATCTATTCTCATAAAATCATAAAATATCAATAATAAAAACATGAGAAAATATATGACAAATTTGCCCTTATCAAATTCCCCCAAACTTAAATACTTGCTTGTCCTCAAGCAATAAAATAAAACTAAGAGAGAAACAAAGGTTTATACTTGACTCATTTAACAAAACAAAATATACTAATACTAATAAGATGATCAAAATCATTGTCTCAAAGGCTGACGAAATGGTACAAATCCATAAGGTAGACAAATAGCTATTAACAATTCTAATTATCTTCATTTAGTCCCTCATTCTTCCTCATAAATAATCACCATGTGTGTGTGTGCAAGCAGCAAGTAAATAGCGAAAACCATACTTTGATTTACTTTATACTTTAGTTTGTACAGAAAAGATGATGTCTCGGCATTTAATTTGTATAATGACACTTCCATAAGCTTGTCTTTATTACCACTCTCCACTAATGTAGAAAATCACATGTCTAGGGATCTATTTAGGACTTTACTTAGCTTGTAATGTAAGGCTAAGGTCAAGGTGGGATAAAAGGATAAATATATGAAGTTCAATTCACACCATGAACACTTAGATTTTACCTAGAAACCTCTTGATCTTCTTTTCCTTGTATTATCTCTTCCCCCAAACTTATTGTGTTCCCATCCTTCTTTTCAACCTTCTTTTTTTTTTCAAAGAATTTCTTCTTTTCCTTAAGCTGGGGGTATTTTTCTTACTCTTTTTTTTTCTTATTATTTATTTATTTATTTTTTAATACCCCCAAACTTAGATTGACAAATACCACTCAAACTTATTTTTCTCATATCACCATAACCTTTTCCTTTCAAGAGTATTTCTAAGCAAATGCAAAGTTTATGGTGTTATGGGTAAATTTCTAGATAAGTAAACTTTAAGTCTTGGGCTTGTAATGTGGTTAAACCAAAGAATGGGTAATTAGGCTCAAAATAGGGTACTAGGGATAAATATACAATAAATGTAGGATAGAAAGGCTCAATCGGTCCAAAGATGGCCTAATGTCATTTCCCTATTCATGTGTTTTCTAGAATTTCGCCTCAAGTAGTAACTAAAGACAAGTTCTAGAGTGTCGGTCTTCGAGACTGTGGTGTACTCTCTAAAACATAAGTATCTCTAAGTAATAGTTATAACTATTCATGCTTATAAAGTGCTCAAAAAAATTGGTGATTATAAATAAGGTCAAATTTGTTCCTAAACTTAAATAATCAAAATTGTCTCAAGTATCTATCATTCCCTATGGATGTGTAAAAATAAATTCAACCATGTATTCTTTTTCTTATCATAGACTAATGATCATCTTATCAAAACCTAATAAAAATAAACAAGACACATATGAAATAAAAATATAACTTTTTTTTTTTTTTTACATAGGATTTTAACTAGAACATATGAAGCAGCACGAACATAAAGCGTAGAAATATTTCCCCCCCACATTTAAACTGAAACATGGCCCCCATGTGAAGAAAGAATAAACAAACTTCCAAAAACTTCCCTGTAAAAATAATCATCCAAGATCGCTGGGGTCAAAGAGAAGGTCCTCAAAATCAATGTCTGGCGATGGTGGAGGTGAAGGGATCACTGGAGGCTGTGGTAGAGTCGAAGGATCGAGTCCAAAGGATGTGACAGTAGCCTGGGTCCATTGGATTAAATACCTCCAAGTAGCGTTGGAAGTACGCTCCATAGACGTCATGCGGGCCTCCAGTTGAGCTAGGCGCTCATGGACAGGTAACGGGCGAACAGCAGCAGCAGGGCGATGAGGGGCCTCAGGAGGGGGCGGGTTCGCCGCAATCATCCGACGAATGATAGGAGTAGATAACACGGCGGCTGGGGCGTTCCGTTCCTCTCGCTGGTCCCAAGTAACGCCGGCCCGTGCGCATAGCTCTGTAATTAAGGATGGGAAAAATAACCTGCTGTTAAGGCGGGAACATGCCAAAATCTCTGCATAAATAATCCGTCCAATGTCAAGCGGTTGATGAGTTATGATGGCAAAAAGATAGATGGCACGGAGTTTGGTGATGTCACTGGTGTGTGAAATTGGCATGAGTCTCGCTGCGAGGAAGCTATACCAAGCTTTGACTTCTAGATGCATATGGCGAGACATGAATGTCATAGGTAGTTCGTTGATTACATGCCACTGCGTCCCTGGTGTACATAGAGTAGTAATGATTTCCTCGTAGTTTGGGTTATTTCTGAGTTCTGCCATATTATCCTCAATCTCTGCTGGTAACCCAAAATAAGCATTAATCGTTGCGGGATCAAACGCTACTCTCTTTCCTCGAATAAATACCCGCCCATAGTTGTCGCGCTCACTTGCGTTGGCGTAAAACTCACGTACAATGGGGACTATGCTGTGCCCTGGCTGTGTACAGAATTGTTCCCAATGACGCTCTCGGATCATGTCTCCAATGCTGGGAATATTTAAATTTTCTAGATCAAAACCTCGTTCTGCAATAAAATCTTTCTTGAGGACCGCGTCTGTATACCGGGCTTGTGTTTTGGCAGAAGTGAATCGAGTGCTATCGTAGGCATTACCGCTGCTGCTTGCTGTACTGCGTTGCCTTTTTGGTGCCATGATTTTGTTTTTTACCTGATTGATCACAAGAATATAGTAAGTGAAGAGATTGTAAAGGAATTGGTGTGGATTGTGTACCTATTCACGCCCTCTTTTATTTCTGAATCTGTAGTGGCGCTGCCGCGGTATCTGTTCTATCGCGCCAGCGCTAAATATCGCTGCAGCGGTACATCAAGATTCGCGCCCGCGCTGTATATCGCTGAGGCTATACACTACGAATCGCGCCAGCGCTTAATATCGCTGAGGCGATACATCATGTATCGCGCCGGCGCTGAGCAGCGCTGTGGCGCTACTTTTCTTGTCGCGCCCGCGCTAAATATCGCTGCGGCTATAATCCCTGTATCGCTCCTGCGCCATGATGGTATCATAATTTTTCAAAACTGTACTGGCGCTGGGGCGCTAATACATGTAGCGCGGGGGCGGTGAACTGGCGTAACGGCTTTTTCATCTTCTGCCTTTCGCTGCAGCGGTAATGTTTCACCGCTGGAGCGACATACTGGCGCGCCTGCGATGAATTTATGTCGCGCCAGCGCTAAGGCAATTTTTGGGGTAGATACTGGAATTTGCGCTGGCGCGATGATGAGTGTACCGCGGGGGCGGTGGTGTCTCGATTTTTCTGTCGCTGCCGCGCCATATTATGCCGCTGGAGCGCTGAACCCCTTTTTTTTTTTTTTTTTTTTTTAATGCTAAAAAAAAAAAAGTAAAAATAAAAAAAATGATAATAATAATAATAATATTTTCCTTGGGTTGCCTCCCAAGTAGCGCTTGATTTAACGTCATCGGCTTGACGGGGCTTCTTATTCTTTTATGGTGGGTCGAAGATGCTGATGGAAGCATTTGAGTAAGTGATCTTGCTGGCTTTCTTCTTTTTCGGCTTCCATATTCTTGTACTTAAATCTCGGGCACTATCTTCTGCTGCATTCTCCTTATGTCTCTCCGGAAAGACTTTAATCTTAGACCGAGGAGATGGTTTTTCCTTTTCTTTCTCTTTGCTTGCTTCGTCGTGATGCTGTTTTTTCTTCTTCTCTCTTACCTTCCTATGCTTTAATGCTCTTTTTTGGATGTGAGGATCCAATGTCTCCATATCTTTAATTTGCTTAACGCTTGGATGCACCACATTAATGCAGAAACAGTCTTCATTTTCAGTTGGTAATTTGATCTCCTTGAAGACCTTAAAAGTGACTGTATCCTCTTGTACTCTCATGGTCAACTGCCCTTTTTGCACATCAATAATTGTTCTTCCAGTGGCTAGGAAGGGTCTTCCAAGGATGATTGGGATCTCCTTGTCTTCTTCCATATCCAAAACAATGAAATCGGCAGGGAAGATGAATTTATCGACCTTAACCAACACATCTTCAATTAATCCCTTAGGATAGGTGAGAGAACGATCTGCTAACTGAAGTGTGATATTTGTTGGTTTGGCTTCTTTCAGTCCCAACTTTTTATACACGGACAATGGCATAAGATTGATGCTAGCTCCTAGATCACAAAGTGCTTTCCCGAAATCATAATTCCCAATTGAGCATGGTATGGTGAAACTCCCAGGATCTTTGAGCTTTGGCGGTAACTTCTTTAGAAGGATGGCGCTACACTCTTCTGTCAGGGCCACAGTCTCGAAGTCATCTATTCTTCTCTTCTTTGATAGGATTTTCTTCATAAATTTCACATAGCTCGGCATTTGCTCCAGTGCATCTGCAAAAGGAAGATTAATATGTAATTTCTTAAAAATATCAAGAAATTTTGAAAACTGCTTATCTAGTTTCTTCGTTTGCAGCCTCTGAGGAAATGGAGGTGGTGGAGTGAATGACTGCGTAGGTTGCTTCTGTAGGTTACTATTGGTATCTTCTGCTGTATTTTCTCTTTTTTGTTTTTGTACTTGAATACCAGATTCTATGCTTTTCTGTGTCTCATCACTCTTCTCTTGGTTTCTAAGCTGCTGTAATCTCTGAGGAAATGGTATAGGTGGTCTATATGGTTGCACATCATCTTGCTGGACCACTGTTTCTTTTTCTTTCTCTATCATCTCTGAAAGCTGTGGTTGAGGAGTATTGTCATGTAAGACTTTACCACTTCTTAGGGAGATGGCTTGGCACTGTTCTACGCTTCCTTTTGGATTGACTTCGGTGTTGCTTGGTAGAGTTCCTTGAGGTCGATTGTTTATTGCTGTAGCAAGTTGTCCTACTTGATTCTCCAAGGCTCTAAGTGAAGCTGCTTGACTTTGGAAGAGTGCATCTGTTTTCTTCATGTATTGCAGGAGCATGTCTTCAATGTCTGGTTTCTTCTCTTGCTGAATTTGCGTTTGGAAGCCAGGAGGAGCTTTGGAATACTGTCCTTGATTATTGTTGCTCCATGAGAAGTTGGGGTGATTTCTCCATCCAGGATTGTAAAAATTTGAGTTAGGATTGTTGCGGTTGAAGTCCCCTACATATTGAGCAGTCTCCATGCATTGTCCATTAGCATGATTTCCTCCACAGAAATCGCAAGTGATAGGTTGACTCTTGATAGCATTAACTCCCAAGTTGCTTAATTGTTTGGTCAAGAGGTTGACTTGGGCAGATAATGTAGTCAAAGTGTCTACTTCATGTAATCCAGCGATCCTTCTTGTGGTTGACCTTTCGGTGGGCCATTGATAGGCATTGGACGCCATCTCATCTAGTAGATCATAAGCTTCATCGGTGGATTTGTTCATGAGTGCTCCTCCAGCTGCAGCATCTACTATTGTTCTGAATTGACCAGCTAATCCATTGTAAAATGTTTGTACAAGCAACCACTTCGGAACTCCATGATGAGGACATTTTCTTTGCATATCTTTGTATCTCTCCCATGCCTCATAAAGAGATTCTTCATCTAGTTGTAGGAATGATGTGATGTCGTTCCTCATCTTGGCAGTTTTAGCAGGTGGAAAGAATTTGGCGAGGAACTTTTGTGCAAGATCATCCCATGTAGCTATAGATCCAGATGGAAGTGATAGCAGCCAACTTTTTGCCTTGTCTCTCAAGGAAAAGGGAAACAATCTTAGTCGAATTGCATCATCGGACACCCCATTGTACTTGAATGTATCACATATCTCCAAGAAGTTGATAATGTGCATGTTTGGATCATCATTGGGCAGTCCACCAAATTGTACCGAATCCTTGAGCATTTGAATTGTGCTTGGCTTGATCTCGAAGTTATTAGCTTGAACAGTGGGTCTTTGAATGCTCGAATGGATTCCATTCACTAAGGGAACAGCATACTCCCTTAGTGGTCTTCCTTCATTATTGGGTGCAATTGGTACTTGGTCTTCCATGGAGTTGACTTGATTTTGCTCTCTTCTAATTCTTCGTAAGGTTCTTTCAATTTCTAGATCAAAAGAAATCAAGTCTTCACTTTTTGATCTTCGCATGTACCTCGTAAGAAAGAAAGTAAAACTAAATTAAGAAAAATAAAATAAAAATTTCTGAAGTAAAAACTAGAAAGATTGGTATTAATATTGGTGAAAAAGTAGATAATTATCCCCGGCAACGGCGCCAAAAACTTGATGCGATAATTCTATATCATAAATTAAGTGCAAGTATACACTATCGTATGCAAGTAATAAAGAGACTAAATAAGTCGGATGTCGAACCCACAGGGATAATTCTTTCTTTTTAACCAATTACTAAAATTATATCTTCTTAATAATTATTCAGAAAAATAAAAATCTAAGAATGAATGTAAGAAATATAAAACAAAAACACAATGCAATGAGATTTAAAGATATAGCAACGTAGAGAGAACCTAGGATTAATATTATCCCTCAATATGTTTCTAATAATTAATCCTCTAATATTTAACTCACTTAGTCTTTATTATTGATCAAGACACTAATGTATTCACAAGCCTCTTCCAAGGTCATGCAAGTATACCTTAATTTACCAAATACCTATATTCCTATGGTACTTGTAATAAATTAAGATTCATTAAGATTAGGTCTTATTGATCATACATGCCAATTAGGTATATTCCTATCCTAAATTGAAACTTGCATATGCAACATTGAATGTTACTCTACAATCATGCATCAAATTACCTAGGTCTAAATATATTGATTCCTCTTCCGAGTTTATCAAAATATTACCAATTCATTCACCATATATTGGCCAGATATATTGAAGCATTAAACACAAGTAATTTAAATAATAAATGACTAAGTTTATTAAATACTAAAAAGATATGGCAATTAAGCACACATATTGAGTTCAAATATTAACCCTAGAAAATAAATTAGCTCATGGCTATAAGAGAACAGCAGTAGAAATAATTATAAAACATGATACAATTAATCGCAAACCGATATAGACGTCGAATTGCTCTTAATTGCACTGCCTAGGAACTCTTGATGCCGAAGAACGTCTTGTATCTCTCTCTAAAGTTGCTTCAATTAAGCTCCTATTGCTCTCCAAGACTCGTGCTCTGTATTCTTGGTGCTCTTGGGTCGTCTTGGATTCTTTCTTAAAGGTTGGGAACGAGTGGCTTTATATAGGGATTGATATGAGCTTGAAAATCTCAATTCTCGTCGGACTAGGACTCGCACTACCGCTGGCGCGCTATGCATCTGTCGCTGGGGCGACGCGTGAAAAAGCCTTCACCGCTGGAGCGGTGGGATCCTGGCGCTGGGGCGCTGCATGAAAACGGCTTCACCGCTGGCGCGGTGACTCTCTGGCGCTGGGGCGCTATACGCGACTTAAGCAAGTCGTTTTTCTTATTTCGATCACTATTTCAGCGCTGGGGCTAAAATCCTTGTGGCGCTGGGGCGATGGACACATACTTTGAAAACTTTGCATTTTAGTCCCTGTTTTCGCTCCTTTTGCGTTCTTTCTTTAAATTTCGTTCAAGTCCCTATAAATAACAATAATGCACATAAATAGCCATCTATTCTCATAAAATCATAAAATATCAATAATAAAAACATGAGAAAATATATGACAAATTTGCCCTTATCAGTCATCTGTAGTTATGTATGTAGCAATGATATAATTAGCATTGCATCAATTTATATTGAAAATAAAAATAGTAATGCTGCTTGTATACTTTATACCTCTTTATTAATATGTCAACAATTAAGAAATGTCACGTATTAGTATTTATTAAATTTTTAATATTTATTGATATGGCAATTACATTGTACCTAGGAATGAATTTCGATATAAAGTGCATAAAAATGACATTACTCAAATTCAAAGTAGGTAAAATGACATTCAAATTTTTAAAAATTAAAAAAGAGAAAAGCAAAGTTAGCTGTTTTAAAAATTTCATTGATATTCTTGTCTAAATGAGAGGTTTTTATTTATTTTAATTAAAAAATAGATCAAAAGCATAAAAATATTATTATGCCCTCTAATACACAAGAACTTCCTCTGCATCTCTAGTCGGCAAGCTTCAATGTCTACTTTTGCCACCGTTTACCTCTTTGTTGCATCGAAACAAGTCATTGTCACAATTCTTAACTCTGATTTTGTGGAAAAAACACTCGTCGACACAATTAAAAGCAAATAATAATACTAATAATCAATCAATCAATCAACAACCAAAACCACAATAAATCAATCAACAACCAAAACCACAATAGTAAATAAAAATTAAAAACATAAATTCAAAATAAATAATCTACAATTCTTGTTATTAATAAAAAAAGTTGAAACTATACATTGCAAAAACTAAATCGTATAGCATGAAAATACAACTTACAAAAACCCAGCCATTTAAAATCACTATCCAATAAAAATAACTAAAATTTAATCAAATCTAAAACCTAAGAACCAAAACATTAACAACTTAAGCCAGTCGATTTTAGGCAAGAGATTGGAAGTTAATTTTGAAATAATGTCATACGAATTTTTTCGTGATCAACTTTCAAGTTTCAGATTAGATTGATTGTTAGAGGATCAACCTGAGGGAGGATTAGGCGTAGGGATGGTAAAAAAACTCAAATCCAGATTCGGACTTGAAAAAAATTGAAATCTAACTTAAAAAATTTGGATATTTTCTTGGATTTGGGTCCCTTTTTATGAAAATTCTTGATTCGGATTTTTGCGGAAACAAAAAAAATTCAAACTCAGATTTTATTTTTTTTAAATCCTAAATTAATTCATAAAATTTTTAATCTTTAATATACATGAATCTAATAATTTTTTTTATAAAATAAATATCCTAAAAGTTGAAATTTCACCTAAAATTTTAAAAACAAATTGAAAAAAAAATTAAATTTGGACTAAAATTCGAGCTAAAATCTGGTTTCGAAAAAACTAAAAAAAATTCGGGTAAAATTCCAGTTTCGAGTTCATTAAAAAAATCTAGATCTAGATTCGGGTTGAGCAAAATTCAAATTCGAATCCAGATTTTGCCATCTATAATTGAGTTTTTGGGGAGAGGCATGACCCAAGGAAAGAGTTGTCGCATGTGATGAGCTTTCAGAAGAGAACCACGGACATGGCATATGACTAGGGGTGCGGAAAGAATTAGAAAAGCTGTGTAAGCTTGAAGGTGAGAAAATCGAGATCATGTTTCTTGCAAAGGTTGAAGATAAGCTCGACCTGGGATTGATGCACGTTTAAGTCGGACATAAGGTGGGAGATTAAGGTCTCAAAAGGTGCAGAACTAGGTTGAGGATCACTATAAGCTGTTGTTGTTGGTGGACGTGAGTTGACTTGGCGGTCATGGCAGTGAGTTAGGGTTTTAGGGTGCTGACGAAGAGAATTTTTAATTTTTTTTGTATGAATATAAGTAAAATATTTTATTTAAAAGTGAAAAAGAAGAGGAGAGAAAATAAAAATAAAGTACAAATAAATTAATATTAAGGCTTTGAAAGTCAATTCAATTATAATGTGACATGTGAGGGTTTACTAACCCCAAAATTGAGTTTAGATGAATTTTTATTTTTATTATTTCTCTATTTAAAATTAATAGAAACTGTTAATTGACAAGGGTGTCGATAATATTTTTGAAATTAATGGGATCTTTATGTCTTTTTCTCAAAACTTTATAGGTTCAGATGTCATTTTTCCTTAAAAATATTAATATTAAAAAATTAAAAAATATATTACATATAATGTTTTTACACATTTTTTTCACAAATAATGCTAAACCTATTCTGTTTGTATTCTAATTTTGTATCTTTACTAATTTGTCACCGATCAAATAAAAGTGTGCTGTTAAGTGAGTGTGTACATTTTAATTTTAATTTATACATCACACATGTATAATATACGCAACAGAATATAAACAATACATTTCATTACACTAATGAGATAAAAAAGATCTTACCCTTAAAGCATGCTTTATTCAGTTTTAATCGAGGATAGAGTGGGATTCCTTGAGTTAGAATAGTAACCCCACTTTATCAAAAAAAATTTGCTACTTGAATCAACTATTACTTCTAATTATCTCTCGGCCTTAGGCTTATGATTTTCCTTAATTCTCACAGTTTCACTTGTTATTAGCAAATGAATTAAGGATTCCTATTTATAGCCTTTGCTGCCACTATATTTGGCCAATCAAAATTCAAGCATGACATTACAGATAAATTTACCACTTCATGCTTAAACGAAATGCTTGGTGGCTTAAGTGCTTTAAATGGCCGAATCTTATACAAATTAGCGGCCAAATACTTTGTAATTTAATAAGGCAAAGCCTGATAAAGAAGTATGACAAATCAATGATAAGCTTTTGAATTGCCACCTCTTGGTGGTACTTAAGCATGACAAGGATATTAGCCACTTCACTTGACTTAGCTGAATTGTGCTAATTGATTTATCCATTTATTTGTCATGTATCATGTTATTAATGACGTGACATATGCCAACAAATTAGAAAATGAAGTGGTAAGTTCCATTTATCACTTGTCAACATCCTAAACTTAGCACTTAAACTTTGTCAACTCCTCGAGAGACTTTAAAATAATTTCAACTTTGATATTTTTTTAAATCAAACTATTCGATATGGTGTGCTACCTAAATGCACAATGAATACACTTCATATAGTAATACTTTCTAAGTTTACACACATGTTATAGAGATAATAATACGGCGTGATGAACCATACAAATTGAGGTTGATACATATTCGTACAATCACCTTGTCATTTATATTCTAAAAGAGTGGAGACATAAATCATTATAGTCAAATCTCCATATACTCAAATGTGAGCTTATCTCTAAGGGTGGGAATTATTCTCGAACCTGACCCGTCCTGAAATTTCAGGTCGGGACGAGAACAGGAATGAGTTCGGGACTATTCGGGATGAAAAATTCTGTCCCGAACAGGACGGGTTAGGTTCAAAAAATTCTCGAACTCGAACGGGAATTCCTGACTCGTCTCGAACTCGAACAGTCCCGAAACTGACCCGACCTGAATTATCCCGAACCCGAAATGTCACGACCCGAACCGTCCCTACCCGAACTGTCTTAAATTCTCTCGAACCTGTCCTGAACCCGAACCCAAACCGTCCCGTCCTGAACTGAACCGTCTTGAATAAGCCCGAACCCAAACCGTCTTGACCTGAACCGTCCTGAATTGTCCTGAATAAGCCTGAACCCGACCCCGACCTGAACTGTCCCGACCAATCCCGAACTCGAATAAAAACTATATCGTTTTAAAATAATTTTTTTCCAAAAAAAAATCAGGATTTGTCGATCCGAACCCAAAATTGTCCACCCCTACTTATCTCCATATTCGTATTTTTATAAATAATATTCGCAAATATTTTTGCGATATTATTTATTTTACGGGAAGCTCTTTTTCGGGTTTATTGCATATGGCCATAACATTTTTTGAAATACAGTCTCAGACCATTAAGATATATAAATTACCTATATGAACTGACGGATCCTATATCTACACACACCGAACTCCATAAGCATCGGATCATACCCAGCGACACTTAGCGGTCAGACCATGAAAGGTCTCTGACATGTGTAGAACCTAAGTATGCTGGATCATTCACAAAGCCACCGTGGTGCTCAGATTAAATGATCACAAATACTACTCAACTCGAAAGGACTCTCTATTGACAATATTATAGGATGTCTGTTGGAGGTCCTAACTGAGTTCGTTCAATACTCAGTACTCACTGAATATCTGCATGTCTATACGAGTTTCTACTAAACTCATGGTTTGCTAAGACTAACCATCTGGACCATTTAGATATAAACATACACCAATCTATGTTAAATAAAATTTTTACCTACAGATTCACATCAGAAAAAATAAATCAAGAACATAAAGTTCTAGAACATATCTGTGTTAGGGATTAAATGCATACGAGTGTATGCATGTGTAATTGTATTTATTAAAAAAATACATATCTAATACATATTAAACGCATCGAAATATTTAAAACATACAATAAACATATAAATATATATTAATCAAATTAATATATCAATGAACAAATTGAGAAATTACCAATACGTACAATGTTTTATACGTATTTCTTTGGGTCCGTCCTGAGTCACCCTCGTTGGCAGTTTTAATTACCAACTTGAGGGACTTGACAAAGTAGAACAACAGCTCCTTAATCTAATACAAAATTAACCCTTAACCTTAAAATAGCCGATTCTTCTAAACTTGCTCTTTCTATTTCGTGGTCCAAGAAAGAAAAAAAAAAGCAACAATTACTTCTCTTTGTAAAGAGCAAAGAAACGGAATTAGATAGAAAAAATAACAATTATTTTTCCTTTCCTTTCAATTTTCGTTTCTCACACATATATATCTCCAATTTACATAAAATAATAATATTATATATAATTTTAATATAAACTAGCCATTATAGGAAAATATAATAATAAAATAATATATTTTAATAGAGATATAATAATTATTTAACAATTAAATAATTATAATATAAAATGACTATTTTACCCTTCATAAATAGTTACCAAGTATACATTTTATCGGGTCTTACTAAATTTCATATTTTGGTAAACTGAACCGAGGGTCCAAAATATGCCACGTGTTATTTTACAATTAGTTAATAATAATTATTGACTATTTGTTGTATTTAACGCTTAAACGCGGATATACGTATTTCCGTGGTAGTGCTTGATATTACTAGATTAAACAATTTAATCCAGTACTCTGCCCCAGCGCACAACGAGTATACTCTGTATCGCGGGACTCCCTAGGTCCATGCCTAATTCGTCAAATGGAACTATTCCATAAGTCCGGGAGCAATGCCTCATGTACACGTTACGAATATTACAAATCAGTGCGTTGAACCATACAAATTGAGATTACAACGCATACGTATAGTCCTTCCATCATATATATATTGAATATGCCGGGACATAGATCAACACCGTCAAATCCCTATGTGCTCATCTATAAACCTATCTTCATATTGGTATCTCATTAAACAATATAAGCAAACTCTTTACCATATTGTTTAACCCCGTGGAAACTATATTTTGGGTTAATTGCTTATGGCCATAAGACTTTCTTGAAATATTATCTTGGAGCATCTGGATATATCACTCCCAATGAGAGCTGATGGATCCCATATCTGTAGGCACTGGACTCCATGAGCATTGGACCATACTCAGCGACACTAAGCGATCAGACCATAAAAGGTCTCTAACATGCGTGGAACCAAAGCATAGTGAATCACTCACAAGCCCACCGTGGTGCTCAGGTCAGAGGATCAAATATACTACTCAACTCGAGGGGACCTTCCATTGACATCAACATAGGATGTCTATTAGGGTCTTTATGAGTTTGTTCAGTACTCAGTCCTAACTAAATACTCGTATGCCTATACAATCTCCAAGATCTTGGTCAGTTAGGAATGACCAACTGTACCCTACAGATACAGACATATACTGATCTATGTGAATTAATGGGATCTACCAACAGACCTGTGTAAGTAAAAATAGACCAGGAACAATATATTTGAGAATATGCTTGCTTAATAATACATCTTAACAACCCATTGCAACTCTTGCAACTATATCGTTATAAGCATTTTCTGAGGTCTTTGTCCCATTACAGATAATGTTCCAACTCTTGAAATATTTACTAACTCTTAGCACCAGTCTAAACTCATTTAGACCGTATCTGAACTCCTTCAGATAATACAGAGTCTGTAGCGTAACAAGTATTAAACCATATTATTAAGAAATAATTAGCGATATAACAATATATATACTGTATAGATACTAAATATTTATACAAAACTAGGATGATACGTAAGCATTGTCGGGGATCTAATATGTATGAGTGTATTCATGTACAATTATGTCTATTACCTAAAATATGTATCACATATATATTTAACACGGCGGAAGCATTAAAACATTCAATAAACATAATAAATAAAATATATTAATCACATTAATATATTAATAATGTTGAGAACTCACCTGAACGTGTAATATTATATACGTATTTTCTCGGAGTCCGCATGAAGACCAACTCGTGGACAGTTCTAGTCACCAACTCAGTAGGCTTGGCGAGCTAAAACAACAGCTCTATATCCAGCACATTATTAACTCTTAACCCCAAAATGACCGGTAGTGTGTATTATTTCTTTTCTGTAAAATGATAAGAATGGAGATAGAAACAATTCACAATTGCTTCTAATGATACCATAAAAAAATAAAGCACTTTCATTTTTCCTATTTTTATTTTATTTTCTTTTTCTTCTTCTCTTCGTACCATTTTCTTTTTCTTTCTCCATTTCTCTTACTCGGCACACAACACCCTCACACCAATTTCACATACTCTTACCATATATATCTAATATAATAAAATATAATATAATATAAATAATATAAAATAATATAAATGGATGCCAACTATTTGGCACCTAAAATAAAATAATAATAATATAATATTATATAATATAATAATATATAATAATGAAATATTTTGATTATTTAACAATTAAATAATTAAAGTGTGAAATGATTATTTTGTCACTCATAAATAGTTACCAAGTATACCCCTAGTGGATCCCACCAAATCCCATACTAGGATAAACTCAACTGAGGGTCCACAATGCACCACGTGTCATTATACAATTAGTAAATAATAATTATTGACTAATTGTTGTATTTAACACTTAAATACATATACGCATGCATTCTGGTAGTAGTGCTGGATATTGCTGGATTAAATAATTTAATCCGGCACGTTCTCCTAGTGCACAATGAGTACACTCTATATCGCCGGACTCCCTAGGTCCACGCTCGATTCGTCAAATGAAACTATTCCATGAGTCCGTGAATATTGCCCTACGCACACATCACGGATATACAAAATATCATACGTATAGTCCTTCCGTCATGATATCTTGGATGTGTTGAGGATATAGATTATCACCGTCAAATTCCCATGTGTTTATCCATGTCCTATCTCCAGACTTGTATCTCACTAAACAATATGTGTAAACTACTCAACTCAACTCCAGACATGTAAACTCCTTTACCATATTGTTCCACCCTGACAGAAACTCTTTATCGGGATTAATATTTGTGGCCGCAAGACTTTCTGATATACAGTCTCGAAGTATCTGAATATCAAACTCTCTATGCTAGCTGAAGGATCCCATATCTGCACACACTGGACTCCATAAACATCAAACTATACCCAATGACATCCAGCAGTCACACCATGAAAGGTCTGTGACATGCGCGGAACCAAAGTATGATGGATCACTTACAAGCCTATCATGACACTCAGGTCAAAGGACCATGTACACTACTCAACTCGAGAGGACCCTTCGTTAACGGCTTACATAGGGTGTCTATCAGAGGCTTTCGTGAGTCTGTCTTATATCTAATTACAACTGGATACCCATATGTCAATACGATCTTCAAGCTCACAGTCGGCTAGGAATGACCATCTATACTCATTCAAATCTATAATGTTTGTAACATTACATTGCATAATACTATACAAATAGATATTAACGATTTAATAGGAATGTACACTTGTATAAATACACAAGTATATGTACATTTATGGATGACACGTAAGTACTGACCCTAACAGGCACAACACTAACAATCTCCTACTTACCCTAGTGCCAATCACAGTGGTATCTGATATCCATAGACTCCACGTGTTTCTCAAACACCTTTGGAGTTAAGGCTTTGGTAAGTGAGTCTGCTAGATTATTTACAGAATATATTCTAAAAATAATTACATCTCCCCTGGCCAAGATCTCTCTAATGATGTGGTATTTTTGCTTCACATATTTAGACTTATGGTGTGATCTTGGCTCTTTTGCTTGTGCTATAACCCCGTTGTTGTCGCAAGATAATGGGATATGATATGATAAATTTGGAACTATTCCAAGCTCTACAACAAACGTTCGAATTCAAACAACCTTTTTTACAGTTTCAAAAATTGCAATATACTCTGCCTCTGTAATAGAGTCAGTTGTGGACCCCTACTTGGTGCTCTTCTAGCTTATTGCGTCTTTATTAAGAGTAAACACATATCCAGATGTAGACTTTCTATCATTAGATTAGGTTGAAAGTTTGAATCAGTGTATTCTCTCACTTGAATATCATTATCTCATAAATGAGAAACTTATCCTTCGTATCCTTAAGGTATTTTAGGATATGTTTGACTGCCATCCAATGGCTATCAACTGGATCAGATTGATATTGGCTTGTAACACTTACAGTTATACTGATATCAGGTCTCGTGCACATCATAGCATACATCAGGCTACTGACAGTTGATGCATATGGTATGTTAGACATTTTAACTCTTCCGTCTGAGGAGACATTCTTCTAGAAAGATGAACACCATATCTAAAAGGTACATTTACTGTCTTATAGTTAGTAAAACTGTACCTTTCCAAAACGCTATCGATGTATGATGAATGGAAGAGTCCTATTAGCTTCCGAGGTTTATCTCTATAAAGCTTTATGCCCTGTATATAGGAAGCCTGTCACAAGTTTTTCATAGAGAAATTCTCACTCATATAGCTTTTCGTATTGCAACATACCAATATCATGCCCATTGATTAGTATGTCATCCATATAGAGAACTAAGAATACCATCACGCTCCCATTAACCCTTTTATACATACAAGCTTCTTTCTTATTTTTGATGAAACCAGACTTTCTGATTACCTCATCAAAATGATAATTCCAGCTCTGGGAGGTTTGTTTAAGTTCAGAAATGGATTTCTTCAGCTTCCACACAAGACAAGAAGTCTGGCTGGATGTAAAACCTTCAGGCTGTTCCATGAATATCTCTTCCTTAAGGTATCCATTCAAGAATGCCATCTTTACATCCATCTATCAAATCTGAAAGTCATAATATGCAGTAAGTGCCAACAAAATCCTAATCGACTTTAGCATGGAAATCAGTGCAAAGGTCTCCTCATAATCGATCCCATATCGCTGAGCATAACCTTTTGCTACTAGTTGGGCCTTGAAGGTCTTTACCTTTCCATCAGGTCCTTGCTTTCGTTTGTTAATCCATTTACAACTAATAGGAACAATTCCTTCGGGAAGTGGAACCAAGTCCTAGACTTGATTCTGATGCATAGAGTCAATTTTGGATTTCATAGATTCTTGCCACCCACCTAAGTTGATGTCTAACATCGCCTCTTTGTAAGTCAAAGGATCATTTCCTTCTAACAAGAAAACCTCAAGTGCACCATCAGGCATCTGACCAAACCTAACAGGTGGCTTGGGCATCCTTTCAGACCTACGCGGAGGATTTGTTAAAGGTACACTACTTACTTAAACTTGAGTATCCATCTGTAGCTCATTAGGTTCCTGATTGATTTCATCAAGTACAAACTTTCTACAATCCCCACATCCTCTAGAAATTGTTTATAAAAAAAATGGCATTCCGAGCAACGAACACATTTCATTCCTCTGGATCATAGAATTGGTTTCCTATTTAATCCTTGGGATACCTAATAAACATGTACTTGTACCCCCTGGGTGCAAGTTTACCTGTTGCGTAATTCTTAAATAAGTAGGACAACCCTAAATCTTTAGATACTTAAGACTCAGTTTCCTACCCTTCATCATCTTATGTGGAGTAGTAAGAACAGCTTTATATGGAACTTTGTTCAAAATATAAGCAGCAGTTTCCAGAGTATGGCCCTATAGGTATTCTGGAAAATTGGTAAAGCTTATTATCAATCGATCATATCTAATAAAGTATAATTCCTCATATCTGAAATATTATTGTGTTGCGGAGTACCTGGAGGACTATATTAAGTGAGAATCCCATTTTTCTTTGAATAATTCAAAAAATCACTGCCTATGTACTCACCGCCTCGATCTGATTGAAGGCATTTAATGCACATATTGGTTTGTTTCTCTACTTCAAGTTGAAATTCTTTAAACTTTTTAAATGTTTTTAACTTGTGTTTTAGAAGAAACAAGTAACCATATCATGACCAATCATCGATAAAGGTTACAAAGTATCAAAATTCACCAATTGCAGTGTGATTCATTGGACCACATACATCACTATGTATCAGTTTTAATAAACTAGTGGCACGGTGTCCAACACGAGTAAATGGAGATTTGGTTATCTTTCCTTAATTACAAGATTCACAAACTGGATAAGGTTCCACGGTTAAATCAGGTATCTGACCATCTTTAACCATACTGGTTAAGCGTCTTACGCTTATATGATCTAATCTCATATGCCACATTTTGGTTTTATTTAAATTTTTTGATCTTGCACGTTTGTTACTAAAACTAGCTTTGCACATTCATAACATTTCTCCTTGTATCCAATACATAATACCTATTTACTAACTGACACTCAGCTAACAAAACATCATACATATCATATAAATACAAAGAACGATTTCGTATATTTACACAATATCCTTCATTGTCAAGCACAGAAAGGGATACAATTCGCCTGATGATATTGGCTACATAATAACAATTATACAAAATAGCTGTTCTATTGCATGAGAGAAGTAAATAAGAATGTCCAACAGCTTGGACCTGCAGAAACTCTCTATTTCCCGCTTTGAGAATCACTTCTCCTGGCTGTAACATCCTAACTTCCCTCAATCCCTACAACACACTGCAGATGTGAGAAGAGCATGCGATATCTAATACTCAGCTAGTACATCAAATGCTAAATAAATGTCAATAATAGTTAAGCACATACCTGAGGGAGTCTTCTTCACAGTAGTAAGGTACCTCAGGCAGTTGTGTTTCCAGTGCCCGTCATCGCTGCAAAAAAAATATTTTCCTTTTACTTTCTTATCTTGAGTCTCTGATATCTACTGCCTCTGAGGACCCATTCGGGGTGGCTTCGTTTGTTTCTTCTTCTTCTTCTTCTTTTTCTTTCCTTTGGACATCTTAGAAGCCCTTAGGGTAGAAGATGAGGCACCCTGGACTAAGAGGGCCGAGCCCCATTTACGTATATCCTCATCCGCTGTCTTCAAAAAATTATAAAGCTTAACATATATTAGGGCAATCCTTGCATATTAAATTTATAATAAACTGTGCAAATGACCCTGACAACGATTGGAGAATCAAACTATTTCTCAAGTTATTATTCAGAGAAATGTCCATAGCCTTAAATTTCTTGGTGTATCAAATCATCTTAAGTACACGGGGACTAACTGGACTGCCCTCACTCAGTCTATCCTGAAAAAGTGCATTGGCAACTCTGTATAACTTGACCTGAGCTCGGTCGCCAAAGAGCTCTTTCAGATGCAGCATTATACTACTAGCATTGTTCATATGGACATGATCCCGCTGTAACTCTGTAGATATCGAGGCAAGGATGTACGATTTAACTTTTAAATTACCATCCAACCAATTCTGATATATCTCCCATTCCTCAGGGGAGGCATCATCAGAAATACCTTTGGGCAATTTATGATCTATAATATATCCAAGCCTCTCAGAATCCTAAATAATTATGAGATTCATGAGGCAGTCTGAATAATTCTCAGCACCTTTGAGCTGGTGTGCATCTAGTATGCGTACCAAGAAATTTGTGGAGACCATCAGATCAAATCTTGCACAAACAAAACAAATAAGAGATGCTAGCGGAATTTGTTAAATCGTTAATATCATATTTTAAATCATGGGTATAACAATTATATATTTTTTAATTTAAAACCATCCCACTACTTTACTTAATCCTGATAATCTCTCAAATAAAAAAGTGATAATTTAAATTATATAGCAGGAAGTAGGGCCCGTTTGAATTTAATCAGGCCTCACGCTGTAGTAATATTGGACTTTGTAAACCCAACAGGTAGACAACATTTGTCAATTACATCTCATGCAACCTTTACATTTTGATCCTGAATACACATTATCTTTACGCTGTAGTAATATTGGGTAAGTGTATTCCAGATTAACTTGTCAATTACCATATATATATTACTGATACTACCCTCACGCTATAGCAATATTGGATAATACGTTCGCATATATTTGCCTTATCTCATGTTTAATCGGTATAGTTCAAGCCTAATCGACTAAGTCCTTTACGCTGTAGCAATATTGAAAAAATGCTAACGTGGCTCGTCTAACACCATATTGATAAGACAGATCAGAATAAAACATAATCTCATAATGTAATATTCTTTAATCTAACTAAAAGAGATTTTTTTTATTTTTTAGACCCTCATCTCATGAGGAGGTGATTCTCAATTAATTAATTATTTTATATCAACACAACTAACCCTACCAGTACGGGTCCCATTGTGACTCTTAATACAAAAAAAAATAATTTCGATTTATAATACAGACCGATAACTCTTATCACTATATCTCATAAACCATAAACATATAAAATTAATTTTGAAACATTGTTCAAAATCAATGTAGCACGTGAACAGTAAATAATACTGTTAATTTGCTACTGTACAAGTGAACAGTACCTGCGCTGCGACGCGGATTACCAGTACTGCAGCGTTGGAAGGTCAAACCCCCAGCGCTACGGCGCCCATCCATAAGTGCTGGGGCACGAATACCAGAACCTTCAGTGCCCCACTGCGGGTTGGGAGAAAAAACTCCCAGATCCGCGGCACCAGGTCGCCATCGCTGCAGCACTAAGAGGTCGAAACTCCAGCATTTTGGCGCTACGGCGTCAAGTGCGCCTCTTTGGCATACCCGTTTCAAAACCTGAAATGTGCTAATTACACTGGGCCTTTTTGCTCCATTTACTCAAACAATACCTAAATTTCATAAAACAGACTCTGATACCAATTTTGTTGAGGATTAATGTTAGGGTCGGTACTTACGTGTCATCCCTGAATATACATATACTTGTGTATTTATATAAGTATACATTCTCATTGAATCGCTAATACTTATTAATATGATACTATGCAATGTAACATTATAGACATTGTAGATTTGAAAGAGTTTAAATCAGATCTAAATGAGTTTAGATAAAAACTCGTAGTAAGTGCCAACCCTCTGGTGCTAAGGCGCTAAGTGTACCCCATTTGGCATACCCGTTTCAACACATGAAACGTGCTATTTACAATGAGCCTTTTTGTTCCATTTACTCAAACAACACCCAAATTTTATAGAACCGGCTCTAATACCAATTTTATTGGGGATTAATGTTAGGGTCGGTGCTTACGTGTCATCCCTAAATATAATATACTTGTGTATTTATACAAGTATATATTTTTATTAAATTGCTAATACCTATTAATATGGTACTATGCAATGTAACATTACAGACATTGTAAATCTGAAAGAGCTCAGATTAGATCTAAAGGAGTTTAGATAAGAGGATATAGATCAACACCGTCAAATTCTATGTGCTCATCCATAAACCTATCTTCACATTAGTATCTCATTGAACAATATAAGTAAACTCTTTGCCATATTGTTTAACCCCATGAAAACTCTTTTTTGGGTTAATTGCTTATGGCCATAAGACTTTCTTGAAATATTATCTTGAAGCATCTGGGTATATCACTCCCTATGAGAGCTGATGGATCCCATATCTGTAGGCACCAGACTCCATGAGCATCGGACCATACCCAACGGCACTAAGCTGTCAGATCATAAAAGGTCTCTGACATGTATGAAACCAAAGCATAGTGGATTACTCACAAGCCCACCGTAGTGTTCAGGTTAGAGGATCATATATACTACTCAAATCGAGGGGACTTTCCATTGACATCAACATAGGATGTCTATTTGAGTCTGTTCAGTACTCAGTCCAAACTAAATACTCGTATGCCTATACAATCTCCAAGATCTTGGTCAACTAGGAATGACCAATTGTACCCTACAGATATAGACATACACTGATCTATGTGAATTAATGGGATCTACCAATAGACCTGTGTAAGTAAAAATAGACCAGGAACAATATATTTGAGAACATGCTTGCTTAATAATACATCTTAGCAACTCATTGCAACTATATCGTTATAAGCATATTCTGAGGTCTTTGTCCCATTACAGACAATGTTCCAACTCTTGGAATATTTGCTAACTCTTAGCACTAGTCTAAACTTATTTAGATCGTATCTGAACTCCTTCAAATAATATAGAGTCTGTAGCGTAACAAGCATTAAACCATATTATTAAGAAATAATTAGCGATATAACAAAATATATACTGTATAGATACTAAATATTTATATAAAACTAGGATGATACGTAGGCATTGTCGGGGATCTAATATACATTAGTGTATTCATGTGCAATGAGTACACTCTATATCGCGGGACTCCCTATAATAATTATTTAACAATTAAATAATCATCGTGTGAAATGATTATTTTGTCCATCATAAATAGTTACTAAGTATATGCCTTAGCGGGTCTCACCAAATTTCACACCTAGGTAAACTCAACTGAGTGTCCACAATGCGCCATTTATCATTTTACAATTAGTGAATAATAATTATTGACTAATTGTTGTATTTAATGCTTAAACATGGATACATACGCATTCTCGTGGTAGTACTGAATATTATTAGATTAAACAATTTAATCTGGTACTCTGCCCCAGTACACAACGAGTACACTTTATATCGTGGGACTCTCTAGGTCCACGCCCTATTCGTCAAATAGAACTATTCTATACGTTCGAGAGCAATGCCTCACGCACACATTACGAATATTACAAATCAGTACGTTGAACCATACAAATTGATATTACAACGCATACGTATAGTCCTTCCATCATATATATATTAGATGTGCCGGGACATAGATCAACACCGTCAAATTTTCATGTGCTCATCTATAAACCTATCTTCACATTGGTATCTCATTGCATAATATAAGTAAACTCTTTGCTATATTATTTAACCCTGTGAAAAATTCTTTTCAGGTTAACTGCTTATGGTTATAAGACTTTCTTGAGATACTATCTATGAGCATATGGATATATCACTCCCTATGAGAGCTGATGGATCTCATATCTGCACGCACCAGACTTCATGAGTATCAGACCATACCTAGCAACACCAAGCGCTCAGATCATGAAAGGTCTCTAACATGCGTGGAACCACAGCATGGTGGATTAATCACAAGCATCCTGTGGTGCTCAGGTCAGAGGACCACTTATACTACTCAACTCGACCAGACCTTCCATTGACGGCAACATAGGATGTCTATTGGGGTCCTCAAGAGTCTGTTCAGTCCTTAGTCCTAACTGAATACCCATATGCCTATACAATCTCCAAGATCTTGGTCAGTTGGAAACGACCAACTGTACCTTATAGATATAGATATACATTGATCTATGTTATTAATATAATCTACCAACAGACCCATGTCAGTAAAAATAGACTAGGAATAATATATTTGAGAACATTCTTACTTAATGACACATTCTAACAACCCATTGCAACTATATCGTTATAAGCATATTATGAGGTTTTCGTCCCATTACAGACAATATTCCAACTCTTGAAATTTTTGCTAACTTTTAGCACTAATTTAAATTCTTTTAGACCGTATCTGAACTCTTTCAGATAATACAAATCTGTAGCGTAACAAGCATTAAACCATATTAGTAAGAAATATTTAGCGATATAACAAAATATATACTGTATAGATACCAAATATTGATACAAAACTGGGGTGACACATAGGCACAACCCTAACAATTTCTTAATATTATTTACAACCATTTGTAATTATGTTATTGCTAATATACTTTTAGGTTTTTGTTCCATTTCAGATAAGCCTCTAACTCTTTAAATTTTGCTGACTCTTATAACCTGCTAACTCTTAGTAATTATAACTCTCAGCGTTGCTAACTCTTACCCATGGTCTAAACTATTTTAGATCAAATCTTAACTCATTCAGATCACACAATGTTTGAAATGTTACAAGCATCTTACTATATTGTTTTTTAATATTAACGATTTTATTCAAAATGCTTATTAAATAAATATTAAACAATTAATATTCATACAATATTAGAATGTTACGTAAGTACTATTTCCAACCTCAAAGAGCATGTGTTAGTATTTTTTGACTTTTTATTTACATTATTAATGTATTAATTGAATTACACTTATTAATACATATCATGTCATAGTAAAAATATAGAATTACAATACAAATTATATAAGAATAATGCTATCCATACATATTTAGGATATAAAATAAAATTTGTATTGCAAGTAATGTGGCATTTTGATGTATCTATTTTGATTAGTATTGTATAACTATTATATTAATAAGAACTAAAAAGTTAACAGCTAATTGATAAGTGGTATCTACTAATTAGTAACACATCATTTAGGATACAAAATTTATATCAAACTATATATATATATATATATGTAGCACTAATTATTATATAAATATAACATTATTCTTATAATAAGAAAGTGATTCCATCTAAAAAAAGAGACGAAAAGAGGTCCTCGTAGGACTAAAATCATTATTTTTTTATTTTCATCAAGTCTTTTTTTTTTTACAAAAGAAAACTCTTATTAATGAATAAATTGATACGAAAATTGATGCATTTTCAATTACAACTACTTATTTTTATCATAATCGAATTTATCAATTTAATTTTACAAATACATAACTAGAATTTTTATGTACGGAGATTCATACAAAAATTACAACCCATATACATGCACATATTTTGAGCATTCCACCTTTGACTCTTTCTATTCACTTGCCTTAAGAGTCGGCTTTTCTGACCAAGATTACATCAAGTAAATCGTAAAAAATTATGACACAAATAATTGATTATTATAATAAAACGAATTCTAGGTGGACTTATTCTACTTTGTCATAAAGCATATATGTATATTAAAATAAAACTAACAACTCTAAAGATGAAAATTAATAAAAATACCCACTTCTTATCTAAATTAATAAAATACCCATTTCATATCTAGATTTAAGTAGCACAATATAAAAAGATACGAAATTTAAAATAAACACTGAATTAAAACAATTGACAAATATTAAAACATATTTATTAAAGTAAAACATGAATAATCAAATAAAAAAATTATTATAAAAAATGGATGTTGTTGTTATTAAATTTTATGGAGTCTATTTTTTAATTATTACATACCACCGCAAGAAGTCAAATATGAAGATAAACAAATATGAAAGACATAAAACTACATATTTAAAATTATTATAATTTAATAAACTCATAAAATTATAATTTTTCGTTATATTCTAAATGCTTTTATCATATTGTCAATAAATATTTATTGCCAAGCTTAGCCAACACACATGAATATATGAGTAAGCTCACGACTCGTATTAATCTCTTTCTTTTTCTTTTACAGAACTATGAGAGAGGAACAGAAAAAATTAGACGGTCTGCTTTCTTCACCAAGTATGTTTTTATTATACAAAAGTTAGGGTTTATCTACCATGAAACAGTTTAAAAACTATTAATTAGTGTCATGAATATAACTCTGAAATATCTAAAACATAATTGAAAATTTTAAAACGATCGTTATTAGTCCAAGTACTTTATTACAACGACAGCATGCTAAACTGAGAAGTAAACTTTGTTAAATCCAGTGTAATAATGATATGGCTTGCAGAGTTGCACGGTGAAGCCGGCGAGTTATTACTAATTAACCGAAATCAATTCATTAGAGTTAACTTCACTTCTTCAACCTTGGAATCATACACGCCATCGTTATCTTCAGTCTTCAACAATTATTAGCCACGTCTTTATGAAAATGATCATACATAATTACGTAGATTAATTAAGTTTATTGGAGTGCCCGCTTCGCCTTTTCACTGACAGCATTACTTATACTTTGAACTTTCAGTATGACATAAATATAAATAATCCGATTAAATTTAAATCATAAATTTCTTATATCAATCCAAAAAAATAAATAATAATAAGTCGAATAAGAGCTTTAATTGTTAATTAATTTAATTAGTAAATTGTTTTAAAATGGTATAAAAGATTTAAGTTTTAAATTTTGCTTATATCAAAGTGTAGAGTGATTTGATATATAAGGGATACAAAGTTGATATCTTAATTAATATATCATTAATTAATTATTATTATTTATTAAATAATAATAATAATAATAATGATTTATTATTAATATAAGTATAAATTTAATATCTCAATTATATAAAAATAATGTAATGATAATAATAACTTTAGCTATGTTGTATTTAAATTCTGAAATTGCTCATTATTGATAATAAACCCAACAAATTTTGGACCCCGATCAGTGCACTGATTTTGGGGGAGATGATTGCAAAATTTCAAATTGTCGACCATGATTGGGACAGTGGAGAATTCTGTTACGCATACCTTCTTCCGTTTTCTCAAATTTAACTAATGCATGTGACTTTGCCCGATCATTTCAAATTGGTTGTTCATTCCAAGTGACCTCACCATTTTTCTTTTTGCTTTAAATTTCCAACTTCCTTTATTCACAACCAAAGTCAATTAGATTACTTTAAGAATTGCATGGTGTATTTTTAATCAATAAAATTATTTTTCATCGTTAATGAATCGTTCAATTCAACAACTTAATTTAATAGGTAAGTGTTCAATAATAAAGTTGAAAAAAAAAGTTTTACCGAGGCCTCTCATATATATATATATATATATTAAAAATTTGAATGAGATAAAAAATTTAACCTATTAAATATTAATTTTTATTTGAATTCATGTAACTACGAACATAAAGTATATTTATGACCATTTGAGTTAGTCTAGAGGGTTAATGAATCCTTTCACATAAAATATGAATATAATTTTGAAATAACATAAATTTTAAAAAATAAAAGGAAAAAAATCAAGACTATAATTTAAAAAAAAAATAAAAAATATAGAAATTTGAACACAAAATTTGACTATAAAATTAAGTTTTATTTGAGAAATTACTCCACTCAACAACCTAAACTAATAAATGATAATCCAATGTTATTATTAAAAGTAAGTCTTAGCACCAATTAAATCCTTTTATTCATAAATGTCTTTTTTAATATAAAAAAAACCATATATTGATTTTTTAAAATCGTGATTGTGTATTTAGCATCCAACCAATATGCATGTAACTTCTATATATAGGTTTTGCTTTTCCCAAAAAAAAAAAAGAGTAAAGTGCTTTCAAATTTTGACAAACCAAGCAGAAACATCATTGTAGTTTAAATTGCTTTGGATCCAAGGGCTATCAAAATTTTGTTACTGGAAAGACCCGAGTGACCATCTTGAACTTATTGTAAGCAATGCCAAAATCCAATGATGGAATCCTTGGCTTACTTAAAATTGCCAATTAATTCAACTGAAACCAATTATTTATAACAACCAACTAACCAAAATAAATATTGAAAGACCATGGTGCATATAAAGTAATTGACTTTCAAATTGCACTGCATGATTGGACCATTTTTTTTGTTAACTTGTTGAAGTGGTAAGACAAGATTACCCACCAAGATTCCAACAAACTTCTATCCCAATTATAAAGTTGCTTGTGTCTCAAAGTTCCCAAACTTGAGCAAATATGATTCAGTCCCCTTTAATCTGTAAAGAAAAAGAGCATTGTTTTTATCTACCTTTTTAACTTTTAAGATGGTGACTAATCTTATAAGCTATGGCTTCTCTACTTCAAGAAAACACATTACTTAAATATTAATGGACACTTTTGTTTCATCTATGACAAGACCATTTCTTTAACTAGTGACTATGATTGAAGATGCCCAAATCCTAGAGAAGAAAATCCATTGATTAGGCTAAATATTGCTCGTATTAGAAGAAACCTATGCATGAAATTGGCCAATTGGGGGTTTTATTTTACATAGAAATGAGTGCTTTTGATCATGTATAGAAATAGCAGCTGATCAAAGGAAATTTAAAGTACCCAATTCTTGTCCTAAACTTTAATTGTTTAAAATATTTGTTCTTACCAGGGCTCCATTAGAAGTTGGCACCAAAACTAAACAAATTTGCAAAGAAGAAAACGGGGGGTTTGGTTTGTGTTTACTTCGGCTCAAAATTGTATATAAATGAGTTTATTTGGGTTCTTTTTTTAAAAATATAATTATGTATATTAATTTAGGTCCAGATGGGATATTAAGCCTACTTAAATTTCTTTTAAAATAAGAAGTTTTTATTTAATTAAAATTTCTTTTCTTTTTAAAATTAAGATTAAATAGGAATCCTTGAACCTATATAAAGGTATAATAATATTTGTCAAAAAAAAAATTCACACATTTAATATAATAATACAACTTCTTTTTCAATTTAGCTTTTATCTTTGTTCTTACATTTAATCCCATATTTCAATCCGTGCCTTTGATCATCATAACCTTGTTATTGAATTTGTAACTTATATTCTATAATTTGCTCTTATGCTAAATTTAATTCGCGATAACTGTAACTTCAGTTCTTTGTGAATTTAAAATAGCTTATAGTTCTAACAAGATACTGACATATAAAAATATCTTTAATTAATTTTATACACGAACAATTTGACAATGATTAGATACTTATTTGATTGAAATTATTTATATTTTTAGTGTTCGGAGGCCTAAGGAAGAAAAGCTAAGCTTGGGAAAGCACTAACAACAGAGGTATTTTGTTTAATTTGTGTACTTCCCTTCAGTAGGTGCCCAGGTGTTTATTGTTAAAATCGTTAGTGTAGAAAGAACCAAATTTGTGTTAATTACTGAATTGCAATGCTGTGAATTATTATTGTTTTTCAAATATCCTTTTAAAATTCTATCCTTTAGTTTAGGGGATTTGTTGGGGCGTCAATAATCACAATTTTTTTTTTCTTCTTTTATATATCTATATATATTTATTTAGTAAAAATATGAGATAGAGTAAAGTTATTGAAACTCTACTTTTATTTCGCCAGACCCCTATTATTATTATTATTATTATTATTATATTTATTTTAATTATAATGTTATCTTAAAATAAATTAATAAAAAATTCACAAAATTTTCCATCTCGATCTCTTTAAACAGTTCAAATTCTTATTTTTTTTTTTTCAAGCCAAAATTTTGGTGAAATAAAGAAAAAAAAAACAAATTTAGATAAACAACATTGTTTAAATGTTAAAGTGTGATTCTCTTGGTCTAGAGACGAGAGTTGAGTTTGAAGGTAGGCTAGGATTTCTGAATTCTTATAGCGAATATTATCATATCAAATGCAAAGGAGTCCGTTGAAACTTATAATGTTGTGTTCACAGTTCACCATTCATTTGGAATTGGATTTGGTGATTGTTGGGTTTCATAAGATCAAAAAAAAGAAAAGAAAAAAACCCATCTTCAAAAATGAAAAGAACGTTCCAAGACTCAATAAGGGCCCATGGCCCAAACACAAAACTATGTAAAATTATGATTTATAAAGCGAAATGAATTGAAGGGCAACTTGAGCTTGTACAATATATCCTCCCCTTGGCCCTGGATTCCTCGCTTCTCAAGAGCTCCCATTGGTTGTACTCTCTAAGGCTACATTAGTTATAGCAAATGTGAAATTGAATTATGTTTCTGAATAATGTTGTGATCGATTGAGAGGATAATAATAATAATAATAATAATACTGCTGTGCGGATTTTACAGGTTCTGCTAAACGAGTGGCTGTTGTAGGTGCTGGTGTTAGGTATTCTAATTATTCTTTACCCTTGTTTTAAGTGTTACTTTTTGATAATTTTCTTTCCCCGCTTGAAATTAGTTAATTCGTGTTGCAATTTCTTTTTTTTTTTTTTTTGTGGGCACGACTTAAACTTAGTTTTTGTCAACTTAGAATGGATAATGGCTATCTAGGGTTTATAAAATCTACCTCCTTTTATTATTTCTGCGAATGCTAACAGGATATAAAGCAAAACCTCGAAGTTTATTATTTAGTATGTGACTGTTAATATCTGTGACTTGTTCTATTTTTGTTTGAAATCAGGTGGACATGGGAACACGAGAACTTTTTGACAAATTATAAGTGTTGAAGATATTGTGAATCACTTCTGCAAGTCTAGCTTCTTCAGCAAGTGCAATTGATTAACATTCTGTTAATGAGTTAGTTACAAGACACGTTAGCATTTTATTTGATCAGTTAGTTATAAGTTTGTTACATCTACCACCAATAGTAAGTGTATCTTGTTTGGTTTATATAAGCTGTAATTGTAAAAGTACATTCATTCATAATATATAGAGCAATAAACATTTAAGAGCTTTTTTTTTCTACTTTCTTATTAATTTTTGAGTATTTAAACATAATTTAACTTTCTTTATATGGTATCAGAGCCATTCAAGAATGGCAAACACAAATTCATCAACTGCTATAGTTATAACCAACACAAATGAAATGAATTTCAATTACAACTTTTCATCTATGGTGAAATTGGACAGATCTAACTTCATAATTTGGTGTTCTTTAGTTTTTACTGCAGCTAGAGGTAATCAACTTGAAGATCTATTAACAGGAATTAAGATTTATCTAATTCAACATATAAAAATTGTAAATCAAGACAAAACTGTTTTAATGATTAAAAATTCAGAATTTAACACTTGGATGAGGTAGGATCAAAATTTGCTTAGCTGATTGTTCTCATGTCAATACCAAGTCTTTTAATCAATAGCAAATTGAGCAATGAACTTTGGCTTGTTGTGGAAAAACAGTTCGAATCACAATCAAAGGCTAAAGCTACTCAGTTAAAGATGCACCTGTCAACTCTTCAAAAAGGTTCATTAATAATAGGAGATTATTTTCTGAAAATTAAAGGTATTGTTGATGAACTTTCAATTGCAAGATGTCAAATTGAGGATGATGATTTTATTAGACATTTAGTGTTAGATTTAGGGTTTGATTATGATTTTATAATGGCTATTGTCATAAGTAGAGTTGGTTCAATTACTCTCAATGAGGCTTATGCAATGTTATTGGCACAATAAAATAGGAATCAACAGAATTTAAATATGAGAAGTGCAGATTTTAATAGTCTTAAAGCAAATTATGCCTTTAGAAGAAGATGCAAAGAAATAAACAACATTTCTTTGATAAATGGAAGAGGAAAGCAGTTGCTTAGTTAAGGAAGAGGAAACTTTGGTAGTGGTTCTTTTGGTTTTATGAATGGTTCTCAGTATGATAGCTTTGGCAATAACAATGGAAGGGGTTCTTTTGGAAGATATGGTTTCTTTAATAGCAATAACAGGTTAATATACCAAATATGTGAAAAACCTGATCATTTTATTGCAAAATGCTACTTTAGATTTAATTAAGAATATATTGTTAAAGGAAATTCTGGATATGGTGGCTACAAGACAGGACACAACTTTGAAAATGGACCTCATAATCATGATCCAAGAAATTATGGAAATATAAGCACCGGTGCTTCAATTGGGAATAAGATGGCTTATATGGTTGAGCAAGAAAACTCATCAGTTAATGATTTAAGTAGTTAGCAGCAACTTGAAATGTAATCTAAGACACAAGCAGATTCAAATTGGTATCTAGACTCAGGAGCCATACATCACCTGACTTATGATGCCAGTAATCTTTGCAACAAGCTTTCTTTTTTAGGTAAAGACAAACTTGTTATTGGCAATAACTATGGTTTGGAAATACTGTACACTGGTAACTCATATTTTAGGTCTGGTAATATGTCACTTGTACTCAAAGATCTTTTGCATGTTCCAAAAAGTACCAAAAATCTAATTAGCACCTCTAAACTAGCCATTGGTAATGATATTTTTATTGAGTTTCATAACACCTTTTATCTTGTTAAGAATAGGAAGATGGAAATGATCTTGTTGAAGGGTATTACTGTGAAAGGTCTATATAAACTACTGCTGAGTCCTCTTCAATCCAAGAATGATCATTGTAGCTCTCTTGTTTCTTTTCAAAGGCACAATGTTTATAAATAATAATCAGGTGTGTGCCTCAGATTCAACAGAAGACTCTTGTGTTAGTCAAGCTTTTAGTCTTTGTTCACAAATTTCTGAATTAGATGATAATGCTAAAAGATGTAAAAGGTTTTACAATGCCAATCTTTGGCACACGAGGTTAGGACATCCATGTCCTCATACCTTAAAACTTGTACTTTAGAAATGTAAAGCATCTTTAAATAAATTTGTGAATAAAACTACAAGCATGATTTCTGCAATGCATGTCAAATGGGCAAGTTACACAAAATTCACTTTCCAGGTCATTTTATTTCAACACATTCTTGTTTATCACTGGTTTATTATGATCTTTGGGGACCATTCTTTATAACATCTAGGGATGGATATAATTATTATACCAGTTTTTCTAGATGATTTCGCTAGATATTGTTGGATCTTTCCCTTGAAAACTAAGTCTGATGCACTCAAGGTATTTATCTCGTTTAGACTTCAAGTTGAAAAGTAATTTAATCAAAGTATTAAAGCCTTGCAATCTGATTGAGGTGGTGAGTATAGAACTTTTGCCAAGTATTTGAGTGATAATGGTATAATACACAAACTTACACACCCACACATTCATCATCAAAATGGTATAGTAGAGAGGAAGTACATACATAAAATAGAAGTTGGACTTACACTGATAGTACAAGCAAATTACCTTTGAAGTTTTGGTGGGACGCTTTCCAAACTGCCTCATTTCTTATAAATAGAGTGCCTCCTCCAATTTTATCATATTAGTCTCTATTTAAAAAGTTATTCAAACACTTACCTGATTACTCATTTTTAATATCCATTATTAAGACCTTATTAGTCCAATAAACTGAACTTTCACTCCGACTTATATCTCTTCTCAGGTTATAGTCAATTACATAAAGAGTTCAAGTGTCTTCACCTTTCTGGTAGAATATATATAGCTATTTATATCAGCTTCAATGAAACACAATTTTCATATAAGTTCCTCTTTCAGTCCCAAAACTCTAAGTCTTCTATAGTTTCTCATAAGAATAGTATGTCATTTCAATTACCTTACAATAGTACTAAAGTATTTGATCTCTCACAAGCTATAAACTTTACAGTAGATGTTTTCGATAACACACAACCACCATTATCTGATTTACACATCCCAACTACTTCCATAAATTAAATTAACTCTTCACAGAACACTCATACCTTATCTACATCAAACTTAAATACAAACCAATCCATTACAAATCAATTCTCATCCAGACACTCAATGGTTACCAAATCCAAGTTAGGTATTTTCAAACTTAAGATTTATGTAAGTCAAGTAACGTCTTTAGTGTTTGAACTTGCAAGTGTAGAAGAAGCATTATCTGATCCCAACTAGAAAGCAATAATGAATGATAAGTTTATTGCCTTACAAAAGAACAAAACTTGGACTTTGGTTCATGCATCTGAAGTAAATAGAGTAGTGTTAAATAAACGGTAATTTAGAGTAAAAATATAGCCACGTGGTTTAATTTTAAAGTACAAAGCCAAGTTACAAGCCAAGGGCTTCTTACTTAAACTATTTTGAGACTTTTAGTCCTGTTGTTAAACCTTCTACAATCAGAATCATACTTAGTATTACTGTGATGAATAAATGGTCTATAAGACAGATTGATATAAACAATGCTTTCTTGAATTAGGATCTAAATGAAGCAGTCTATATGACTCAACTAGTAGGTTTTGCCAGTTCCTCATTTCCTCAATAGTTTGCAAATTATCAAAGGCTTTTTATGAATTAAAACAAACTCCTAGAGCTTGGTATTAAAAGCTGAAAAGAGCTCTAATAAGCTGGGGTTTTATCAACTATAAATTTGATACTTCACTGTTCTTTAGACATGATGATGGGCAGCCAATTTTGGTACTTATTTATGTGGATGACATTTTAGTTATTAGATCTAATTTTGCAACATTTGAAGGCTTTATAAAGAAGCTTGGATCTACATTTTCTCTTAAAGATATAGGTTACTTCAATTACTTCCTTGGCATAAAATTAACATCAATAGCAAATGGTCTTCACTTATCTCAATCTAAGTACATCTTAAATTTGCTTAATAAGGCAAATTTGAGTGAATGTAAAGGCTGTGACACTTTAATGGTGAAAAGACAGAAATTATTGAAGGCTGAATTGGACACAGAGCTTGATTTATTCATTGATCTTACATTATATTGAATTGTTGTAAGGGCTCTGTAGTATATAGTGTTAACAAGGCTAAAACATTCTTATTCAATTCATAAGCTAAGCCAATTTCTTGCAGCTTCCACTACCAAGTATTAGTAAGCATGCAAGAGAGTATTAAGGTATCTAAGGGCAACTAACACTTATGGGTTACATATTGATCATTTTTTTCAGTCATTTGAAACATTACAATTTGCACTTAATGGATTCTTAGATGCTAATTGGGCTTGTGATCTCAATGACAGAAGATTTATAAGAGGTTATTGTATATTTCTTGGACTTAATCTAGTATCCCGATCATCTAAAAAGTAACAAGCTACAACAAGGTCAAGTATAGGAGCAAAATATAGAGCTTTTGCTTTTGCATATTCAGAAATTGTCTAGATTTAGCCTTTAATGGCTGAACTGCAAATGAACTTATCTTCTCAAGATGTTTTATGGTGTGACAACCAAAGTGCTCAAACTTTGGCCAACAATCTAATCTTTCATGCAAGAGCAAAGCATATAGAGTTGGATGTACATTTTATTAGAGATAAGATTGTAGACAAAGTATTGGAAGTGAGATATGTGCCTAATAATGATCAAGTAGCTGATGTAATGATTAAACCACTGTTAATATCCAATTTCTTTTATTTTAGGTCTAAGCTCAAGATTGCTCCTTACCCTTGAGCTTAAGAAGGATGTTAAAGATATTTGTGAATCATTTTTGCATGTTTAGCTTCTTCAACAAATGCAATTGATTAGCATTCTATTAATGAGAAAGTTACAAGACATGATAGCAACAATCGTGTCAGCATTTATTTGGTCAATTAGTTATAAGTTTATTATATTTCCTGCCAATAGTAAATGTATCTTGTTTGGCTTATTTAAGCTATAATTTTAAAAGTACATTCATTCATAATATATAGAGCAATAAACATTTGAGAGCTTTCTTTACTTTCTTATTAATTTTTTTAGTATCCAAACACAGTTTAGCTTTCTTTACAATAAGACAACTTTTAGGATATTTTTCTTGTGAGTTTTGGGATTTAGGGTAATTTTAAAAAAAAATGTAAAACCACGATAGTTTACCTAATATTTGACAAAAACATGCAATCAATGATATTAACCTCAGTATAGGAGGAGAAAACCTATACCATCTATATATTATAAATTGACTCACTTATGTGAATCATGAATTGTATCCTTTACATTCGTCATAGAAATTGTCGTAGACTCAAGTTGTCTGCTAAACATTTGTCTTGATGTAGATTTTATAAAATAAATAGTTTTGGATCACACCATTGTAATGATGAAACCTCACTAAATAATGGGAACCCATTATTCTATGGACACTTTCCCATCTACTTGTTGAGTAAAGAGAAAGGATAAGGGTTGAACTCATGGATGTAATGCAGGCTTGCTTCGAGAGAGTTAAGAAGTAGTTTAACTATAATGTAAATGAAAACAAATACTCTGTTTCTAATGTCTGATTGTGTGTGCTCTCATTTGCATCCAATGTTTGAGATTGACACTATAATATAATGTTATAGTGGGTTTACAGCAATATACAAGTTAAAATAAAATGGTATAAATGTCATGGTTTTGAAGTGGCATAAGCCACTTCACGTTGATAAGTGGTTACAACCAAGTTAATAATATAACCTCCCAATACTAACTGTTATGTTTCCCCTAATATTACAATTAACTATCATTATTCCCTTATATCCCAAATTATATGCACTATAAAAGTTAAATAGACGAGGATGCTAATGATATTGGAGAAACCAATAGACTGAATGAGACAAATGATGCATATGATTTACATACAAGAGAAGAAAAGTTTAAGTAAAAATCACTTTCTGTTTTTTCCTCCAATAGTGCTATCAAACTTGACCATCTCTAATAAGGTTTCATTTCTAGAATAGGGAACGTTTTTATAAAAAAGTTGTTTGATAATAAAATGTACTTCATGATATTCTAAAAAAAAATGTACTTCATAAAGCTATATCATGCTAGATCTTAAGTCTAATTGGAGTTTTAAAGTTTTTAGGTCCACAAAAGATCTTTTTAAAGCAGAATGCTTTGATAAGAGATGTAAATAGTGAGTGTATACATTATCGATGAATGCACAAAAATACTTTGTTGTGCAAAGAATAGATATAAATCATACATATCAGTTGAATTGATTGCGTGATGGTCACCACTAAGTCAAGAGTCAAATTATAAAAAAAATAATAAAAAATAAGTTCACAATTGTTAATAGAATTTATAGGTCAAAAGAAATCTAAGCGGACATATGTGAAGAATTTAGTGTGGAGTTAACATACACTACTGCTTAGCGAGCTAAAGACTATGCATTGAGGTTGATAACTGATATTTCAGAGGATTTATTTAGATTACTTCTTGCTCTTAGCTGTGTTGGAATAAAAAATTAAATTATCTACAGAAATAAATCAAATATAATAAATAAATAAATTAAAGAGAATAAATAATTAAATTATATAAAGAAAATAAATTATTTTAATGCAGCATTTAAGTGTTGCGCGAGGGCCATACAAAATGAGCTCTCCACTACCGCATGTTGTTGCCTAAAAATGATATTCCTTACAAATATTGTTCTTTCATCAAATATCCAACTCTTATAATTTTTTTTAATACAAATACTCAAATAATAATCTATTAACATCCATGATATAAAATTTAAACTTACCATATATTGGCTATGAAAATATAAAATAGAATGATCATTTCTTGTGTTTTCCGTTGATCCGCCATCAACGCCACCAAATGAGAGATTTTGATATTCTTCTAACATGTTTTAGTTAAAATTTTGATTGTTTGTTTCAAATGCAAATGAAAAAAAAGGATTGTTTAGGTTTTAGAATTTGGTGTGAATTGATTTTTGAGAGAGATAGGGTTATTAAAGTTTGGCTACAAAAATATAGAGAGTTGTTTTATGACTAGAAAAAAAACTAAACCTAAAATTTGGGCCATTTTTAAAAAATTCTCATTTATATGGAACATCAAATTTTTAATATTCATCGTTGATATGAATTATAAAATCAATTGTCAGGTTTATAAATGTTTTTTACAAATTTATAATATTATGTAACAAAGTTGAAGTTTAATATTAGAGTAACTCACTACTATTTTTTTTCTCTAGCTCCCTATGGATCTAGAGATCTGACTTTCGTTCGCTTAGCGAACTCTATTATCTATCCCTAAATTGTGGAAGATATTGAAGCTTTATGAAACTCTTTCTCAATCGATAATGCTCATAATGAGGAGGTTTTAGGGATCTTGGAAGCTGTGGTTAAGAGGCATCATTCGGAGGCTAAATTCGGTCTCTTTGTCAAGATATTGACTAGGAAAAACTACCAAAGAGATGCTTTCCAAAATATAATGCAAAGTCTGTGGCGCCCTACTGGAGAGTTGAGATTTCGATGGCTAGGTGGTGACACATTTTTATGTGGGTTTGCTTCAGAAGATGACTGAAAAAAGGTATTGATGTCTGAACCCTGGAACTTCAATAAATTTCTAATATCCATGGAACCTGCATCAGATGAAGACTCAACTAGTAATCCCTCATTTCGGCATACTTCATTTTGGATCCAAGTGCATAATGTGCTAATAATTTACATGAATGTTAAGACTGCCGAATTGATTAGGAATTAGATTGAGAAATTCTTAGATGTGGATGTCGATGACTTAAGTTCTTGCATAGAGAGGTTTATGTGCATCCGAGTCAAACTATATCTTGATCAACCAATATGAAGGGGTATATTTCTTAAGCTCGGATCAAGCAAAAATTTTATATGGCTAGACTTCAAATACGAGAAGCTGTCAGAATTTTGCACGCTGTACGACATTTTAGACCATGGCTACAGAGAGTGCCTATAATCTTACCCAATAATTCTAAAAAAGCCAGGCAACCACCACTATTCAGAGAATATCTGTGTAGCAAGAAATTACAAGAGGTATAAAGCCTCCACATCTATGGATACACATAAAATAAACAAAGCAAACTTCAGCTCTAAGACCCAACTTGTAGACTCTGGCATTGAAGAGGAGGACGAGAACGTTAGGATAGGATGCTCCAAGACCTAACTTTTAAATGGCAATAGCAACGCTTCCGATGTGGTGGTCGTTGGTGCCACCCCACCAGTGAGTGCAGGCCTCAAGGTGGATGGTATGATGATAGCGAGGGATCCTAGAAATCCTAAGGTGCTAGCAAACATGTGCTCTATTTGGAAGAAGAACAAAGCTGCATGGGAAAGCATACAACCTAATTATGATGCCCATTTGAATGAATATTCAGATAACCTGTGGAATGAGAAGGGGACACGTGATAGAAAAACCACCATTTGTGGAAAGCACTTGGATAATCCTAAAGCTACCACCATGGGAGCATGAGACGAGAAGGCCAATTATATTGCAGCATGTGAAAGGAATAATACTCAAGTAATGGAGTCTCGGTACATGATACACAATCGTATGGAAATACAAACCGAAGCACATGCAAAAATAACTCAAAAGGGGGATGGTGATAGTATGATCAAACGCCTCTCATTTGAAGAACATGGAATGAATAAAAATAAACTTATGCATATGAAGCATGCTCATAATTGTTGTGATATGGTGTGTGATGTGTATAGATATATATAAATTCAAAAATTAAATGCGCAATAGAAGTATTCATACATGTTATACACTATGTAACAAACTCAAGCATATAATCACATGTATGATCATTCAAGCACATATATATCTCATATATATATATATATTTACATGTATGATATATAATGAATTGTAAATACATAACCTACCCAGTTTTGAAGGTAACTTTACAATTCTTAAAGATCTTCAATCTTCAATTTGTTGAGCTCACCTTGAAGTATTCCCTTGCACAATTCTAGTTCACAACTAAATTCGGTGGGATTGTGAAGCTAGAATGGCAGCCTTGAATTTCCAGCAAAGGATTGTTTTAACACTTAAAACAATTTGTCCTTATTAATTGTTACTAGCAAGAGATGAGAAGAATTAAGTGTATTGTGTATTGTTCCTTACAACCCTTTGTCATGAACAATTGTTAACCTCGGCCAACTCTTTCAACCTTTGAAAACACTTAGGAAAAATGCTCTCAATTCTCTCTTCTCACACTTGCCGAATCTTGCATTATTCTTCACCAAAATTGAACTCTTTCAATTTTAGTTTAATGTCCAAAATCATTACTTCCCTTAGTGCTCCACCACCACTTAGCCATGTTTGCCATTACAAACATTAATCAATCATATTTTTCACTCAATAAATTAATTCATCCATATGAATTAATTGTTAGTGCATAAATGACTATTAATCAATATTGAATGGTCATACCACTTCACAAATGCACCATTAAACAAATTCTAAGTGGCCAACATTGCTTATTATTAATAACAAGTGCTTACTCCATTACTAAATGGTGTTTGCCACTTATTCCAATTAATAATAATAATTTGATTAATATATAAAATATTAATAATTCAAAACTATTTTTGAATATTTACATTTACCATATATGTATTTACCAAACAAGGTAAATAGGTGAATACATGGTAAATTATTTATGGAGTAAGATTATGTCACTTGTCAATTTTTTATTGGTTAACAACTTTTATAAACCAATAATGTATTTTACATTCAATTATTGACAAGTGAATAATAAAAGTAACCTTGAAATATTTTTCACTTTGCTGAAAAATATTGGATTAATTGTTCAATCCAATTCGCTGCCTCAGTGCACAATGAGTACACTTCATATTGTGAGACTCTCTAGGTCCATGCCCGATTTGTCACATGAAACTATTTCACACGTCCGTGAACAATGTCCCACATACACGTTATGGATATTACAAAATGGCGCATTAGACCATACAAGTTGAGGTTATAACATATTCGTATAATCCTTCTATCGTAAATATCCTAGAAGAGTGGAGATATAGATCAACATCATCAAGTCTCCATGTGCTCAACCATAAACTTATCTCTAGATTTGTATTTCAATAGATAATATCCGTAAACACTTTTACGATATTATTTTCTCGAGGATAAAATTAATTCTCAGATATGTCTGTTTATAGCCATAAGACTTTCTGAAATACAATCTTGGAGTTTCAAGATATTTTACTCACCCAATTGAGTTGATGGATCCCTTATCTGTACACACCGGACTCCATGAGTATCGGACCATACCCAACGACACCCAGCGGTTAGACCATAAAAGGTATATGACATGTGTAGAACCAAAGTATGGTGGATCACTCACAAGTTTACCATGGCACTCAGGTCTAAGGACTACGAATACTACTAAACTCGAAAGATCCTCCATTGACGGCTTATGGGATGTCTATTGGAGATCTTTGTGAGTCTGTTTAATATTTAGTCCTTACTGAATACTTGTATCTCTATACGAGTTTTCACTAAACTCATGGTCTGCTAAGACTAACCATCTGGACTATTTAGATATAGACATACACTGATATATATATATTAAGGTCTTCACTAACAGACCCGCATTAGTGAAGATAGATCAGGAACATTAAGTTTAAGAATATATTTGCATAACAACATTTTCTAGCACCATTTGCAACTCATTGAAACTATGTCATTACTAATATATTCTTAGGTCTTTATTCCATTTCAGACAAGGCTCTAACTCTTTAGATTTTGCTAACTCTTATAACCTGATAACTCTTATCAGTGCTAACTTTTAGCATTTATATCTTTTAGCGTTACTAACTCTTAGTACTGATCTAAACTCCTTTAGATCAGATTTGAACTCTTTCAGATCATACAATGTCTAAAACGTTACAAGCATCTTACCATATTTGTATATAAAATAATTAGTGATATATTTAAATCATAATTGTATAAATATAAAATAAATATTTATACACAAAAGGGATGGCACGTAAGCACAAATCCCAATAATAATGGCCTTGCGGAAGAACCTGCAAAATTTACTCCTCACGTGTTGTCTGCAAAACCTGAAACAAAGCTTCATTTTCACCATCTTTCGGGCAACGTTAATGACAATGAAGGCATGCATAGACTGCCCTCGAGGCCACCCCCTCAGCTGAACTTTCAAATTGGCTGTTGGCCCCCCGACAGTGCCATTACCAAGATGAAAGATTCTGCTGAAATCGTAACACCACATGTTGTAGCAATCTTTTCTCCTTTGGTTCCTCACGTGCCGACTGCAGAACCTGAAACAAGACCCTTTTTTCACCAACTTTCGGGCAGCTTTACCAACAATGAAGGCATGCCAAGAATGCCCCCAAGACCACCAACCCAGCTGGACTTGTAATTGGCTTTCGATCCCTCGACAGAGCCGTTACCAAGGATAAAGATTCTGCTGAAATTTTCACACCACATGATGCAGTATTCTCATCCCCTTTTGTCCCTCACATGTCGGCTGCAGAACCTGAAATAAGAATCCCTTTTCACCAAATTTCTGGTAGCTTTAACAACAATGAAGGCCTATTAAGAATGGCCCCGAGGCCACCAAACCAGCTGGAATTTCAAAATGACTTTTGGTCCTCCGATAATGGCCTTACCAAGAAGGATGCCCTATACACAATATCATTTTCTTCTAAGCCCAAAATGAATAACCTGTTGCATAGTTCACAAAAAGTTAAATTGGTGGCAGATTTAATTAAAAATTCCTCTGAGCTTTCAACGGCACATGGGCAATCTCGAGAGCTTCTATCAAGTAGCGAACCTGTAAATGATTAAGTCCTATTTTTGAGCTCTTGTGTGAAGAATAACCCCCAAACTATCTTTGGAGTTTCCTCTGGCCATCTCCCCTTCATAGAATAGAAAGAAACTTTCAAGGTTCTCTTCGTAGATCCTCTAGCAAGAAGCTGTGTAGACAGACACTCCCCCCATCCCATGGGAGCAAGATCGAGAAGCTTAAAATTGCGTCTCAGGGAAGCAACACCTTAAGTATTAATAAATCATACATTGACACAAGTAATGCACTAAAGCCTAAAAGGAAACAACAGAGCAATGCCTTGAAATTAACTACCTCACCAAAAAGGATCTTACTCGGGGCAACAAGATTTATTGATCGTTCAATGGTTGATACTAACCACTCCTTGTGCAATATGGATAATGTTGTGCAACAAGAGTTAGGTTTATTATCTTCTGGTGTGGGTCCAAACAACCCAGATACCTCTTCTGAATTCTTAATGACAATTCCTGCTGATTTGCAGGACTGCTGCTCATTATGAAAATCTTCAGCTGGAATGTGCGAGGGCTAGGCAACCCTCGTATATTTCATATCTTATACTCTTTTATACATGAGCACTGCCCAGAGTGATCTTCTTTATGGAAACACGAGCATACAAACAAAGATTGGAGGATCTTCAAGTGAAACTTGGTTTTGCCGGTAAACTTGTTGTAGAGAGAGTTGGACACAGTGGTGGTTTGGCATTATTATGGTCTGATAAAGTAGATATCTTCCTTCTATCTTACTCTTGCTTCTATATTGATATTATTATATTAGAACATGGGAAAAAGTGGCACTTTACAGGCTTCTATGGTCACCCTGAATCATCTCAGTTCATTCATTCTGGACACTATTAAGACTCCTATGTTTTTTATCCTTTATTTCGTGGGTATGTAGGAGAGACTTCAATGAGATTCTTAAAAACGCAGAAAAATCTGGAGGCCTACCCCGACCTCCTACTTTATGCAAAATTTTAGGAATGCTATTGATGATAGTGGTCTAATTGGGATTCAGTTCAAGCGTCCTCCTTTCACTTGGTGTAATGGGAACGATCTTAGCCTTTTTATTCAAGAAAGCCTTGACCGTATGTTCTGCTCATTCTCTTGGCATTGTCTCTTCCTTGATGCCTTTGTACGACATTTGGACTTTTGGGGCTTTGATCATAGGCCGCTCCTATTAGTTTTTGGGGATCTCAAAATCTCAGAAGGTCGAAGTTCTCCTCTGCCCCCTATAGCAGATTTCACTTTGAGGAAGCCTGGGTCGATGAAGAGGATTGCAAAAAAATTATTTCTGAGGGGTAGTCCCAATATATGAACTCTCTTGATTCAGTGTGTGAAAATCTCCAGCGTATTGGGTCCCGACTTAGGAAGTGGAACTTAGCACATTTTCAAAGATTAAAATCAGAGATAAAGAGGAAAAGAAAATATTTGGGGTCTTTAAATCAACAGGTGGATGCTCAAGTTTGGAAAGAAATATAAATCTTTGGATGTACTGATGTATAAAGAGGAGACCTATTAGAGACAACAATCAAAGGTGCAATGGCTGCAGGCAGGGGATAAAAAACTCGCGCTTATTTCATTTTAAAGCTTCTAGTCGGAGAAAGAAGAACTTTATTCATGGGATTCTTGACAATGATGGATTCTGGCATTCAAATATAGAACGGATCATGAAGATATTTGTTGAGTTCTTCTCTGACATTTTCACCTCATCTAATCCTTATAGGGAGGATATTGATTCTATGGTTACATGTGTGGAGCAGCGATAATCTAAGCAAAATTTTCAGTGCCTGGATTCCCCATTTCAAGCTGATGAAATCCATAAAGCAATATTTCAAATGTACCTGACCAAAGCTCCTGGCAAAGATAGTATGTCAGCTTTATTTTTTCAAAAATTCTGGGATGTTGTTGGCCCCATTATCTGTCGTACGTGCCTAGGGTTTCTTAATAATGGTGATAAACTTGGGAAGGTCAATGAAACTCTTATTGCTCTGATCTCTAAAATTGACGATCCCAAGTCTTGTGTGGACTTTCGACCAATTAGTCTTTGTAATAAAATTTACAAAATCATTGCAAAGGCTCTGGCCAACAAACTTTGTTGTGTTATGAATGAGGTGATATCTGAGTCTCAGAGTGCTTTTATCCCAGGGTGCCTAATCACTGATAATGTTATAATCAGATTTAAAGGCCTCCATGCTTTTAAACGAAATAAATTTTCTACTGGTAACTACTTGGCCTTGAAATTAGATATGTCAAAGGCATATAACCGAGTGAAATGGCCATTCATACTGGCCATGATGGAGAGATTGGGTTTCTCTGAAAGTTGGTGCCAAAAGATCTATCGGTGTATATCTTCAGTTTTATACTCAGTTATTATTAATGGTGTACAACATGGTCTTATTTCTCCTTTGAGAGGTCTTCACCAGGGTGATCCCTTATTCTTGTACCTATTTTATTTTGTGGTGAGGGCTTTTCTGCCCTTCTTAAGTTTGCTGTACAATGAGGCGACCTACAAGGGTTAAGATGTGAAAATCATAGGCCAACAATTTTCCATTTATTTTTTGCTGATGATAGCCTGAATCTCACGAGGGCTTCCTTGAACGATTGCATTGTGGTTAAAGAGATCTTGCAGTCCTATGAACGTGCATCTGGATAGCTGATTAATAGCAAAAAAATTGGCTATTTGCTTTGGTAAATCTATTTCCCTACTACAGCAAATACTTGGGGCTTCCTTGTGTCATTGGTAAAAACTAATAGAACCTTTTTACTGTCATAAAAGATAAAATATAGAATAAATTGAAAGGTTGGAAGAGGCATCTATTTTCAGCTGGGGGTTGTGAAGTTCTCCTAAAAACAATAATTAAGGCTATTCTAACTTATACCATGAACTTGTTCAGGCTCTCCAAAATTCTTATTAAGGAAATCCAAAGGCTCTGTGTTAAGTTCTTTTAGAGAGGTGATGAGAATAACAGGAAAATTCATTGGTGTTCTTGGGATATGTTATGTCGAAACAAGAAGGATGATGGTCTTGGTTTTATAGATTTGTCCTCCTTTAACCAGGCCATTTTTGTTAAGCAGGGGTGGCGATTGATTACTTATCCTGACTCTTTGGTGGCACGAACTCTACAAAGTATTTACTTCTCTAACTTATTCTTCTTATAAGCACACCCTAGACAATCAAATTCCTTAGTTTGGAAAAGCATTTTGTGGGGAAGAAGCCTACTTTCAAAGGAACTTTAATGGCATATTAGAGATGGATCAGCTGTATCAATATACCATGATCAATGGCTTTCTAGACCTCTCTCCTTTAAACCTTCCTTCCCCTATAAACTATTGGAGCATTCATTGTTGAAGGATCTCTTTCTCCGATCAGGTTACTGGAATTCTAAATTGGTTCGTGACTCATTCTCTGATGAAGAATGTAACTTAATCCTTAGTATCCCTCATTCGCCATCTTGGGGGCGGTTGTGTGACTCAGTTATTTGGCATTTTGACAGACATGGGCAATTTACGATAAAATGTGGTTATTGGCTATCTCATGTTCCTAACCTAGCTTCTTTCAGTATTGGCAATGTTGGTTCCTAATCCTGGTGGCAGCATCTATGGAATATGCAACTTCCGCCGATGACAAAATACTTTGTTTGGAGACTTGCACATGGTTGAATCCCTACATTTGCCAATATCAAGAGGCACCGTGTTCCTGTTGATGATTCTTGTAGTCATTGTGCTAGAGGTGCCGAAAACTCCATCCACACGCTCTGGTTATGTAATGCTTTAAAAAAAGTACGACATGTTTGCTTCTTTTTGCATGGTATACGTATCCACCATAATACTCTTATTTTGGATCTCCTAATGGAATATAAGGCGAGCTTATCTACCATGGATTATGAGGTGTTGTTGATTATATTTTGGCGGCTATGGTCTCTCAGAAACCAATTTGTTACAGAGCAGAATGGTGGCTGCTTCTGATGTGCTTAGCTGGGCCAAATATTTTTGGTATGAGATCATGAATACTCGTGCAACCACCTTTGAAACCTTTAATTTGTCAGGAAGAAATTGGTTACCTCCGAGGTCTGGCTTAATAAAACTTAACACTGATGCTGGTCTTTCTCCAAAGCATTTTAAAGCTAGATTAGGTATGATCCTGCGGGATCACTATAGGGCTATCTTAGCCTCTTCATCGATTCCGGTTCATGCTAAGTTCTCAGTGGACATTCTTGAAGCATTGGCGTTACTTCGAGGTCTTCACTTGGCCAGAATACTGGGATTATCAGCTATTGAGGTGGTTTCAGATGCAACCGGTATTATTCGAGACATCAACAACAACACCCACTCACTCTCAGAGCTTAGCTTAGTGCTTCATAACATTGTCCTCATACTTTCATTTTTGCTCTTTTAGTCATTCTAATCGGTCCAACAATTAAGTAGCACATAAATTAGCACACCTTACCTTAAGCTTAGATTTTGACACTCTTTAATTTGGTAAAGTGCCGAGTATGTTTGAATGTCTTGTAATTGAAAATTATTCCCCCGTTTTGAGCTAATTTATACAAACTCCAAATTCAAAAAAAAAAATAAAATCAGAGTAACCCTTTTGTACAATAAGTTTGGTTTATGTCATGTAAAGTAAAATTGAGCGTTCGGGAGAGGAGGATAAGAAACCACACTCGAAAGGAGTCAACAAATCCGACGGCTGATATCATGTAATTACATTTACCATGAAATAGCGTTTAAAAGTAGTATTGGACTCGACTGAAAAATCAAAGAAACAGAAACACCATATTTAAGCGAGCGAGAGCGAGAGCGAATTGCGATGCCAACAACTCTCAGAACTCAGTGCAAGTGCAACTTCTGAATATCTATCTGGTGAGTATTAATTTTATTAGTCTTTTTTTATAACGAAGCAAAATGTTTCGTTTAATATGCAAGACCCTATTAGAACAACAAAAGAGAACCATTGTTATCAATATCAGTAATGTTCATTGTCTCCACACACTGCCATCTTCAAATTGCAACTCAAAACCCTCGGACGAACAATCTTTAACTGTTTCTTTCCTCACAAACTCATGTGGGCTGTCTTTAGAAAAAGCTATTTCCGCTTCTAAGATGGTTTGCATTCACAACATAGAGAAATCAAACTCAGTCGTTCAATTGCTAATATCTCAGGGTTGTAATAAATCCCATATTTCTACTTTAATCTCGAAGCATCCTCCAATACTCTTGGCTGATCCACAGAAGACCCTTAAGCCTAAGATTGACTACTTCAAATCCCTGGGTATTTTAGGTCCTGAGTTGCCTAAGTTTCTATGTTCGAATAGAAGTATATTGCTTAGTAGTTTGAAAAAACAAATTATACCAACTTTTGATTTTCTTAAAAGGTTTGTTCAAACCAATGATAACCTTGTTTATGCTTTGAAGCAATCGGTCCGTATTGTTAGTTGCAATATTGAGAAACAGATGGTGCCAAATATAAACACTTTGAGGGCACATGGTGTGCCTGAACCTCTTATTGCCAAACTAATTATGATGCAACCGCAGTCACTTATTTTGAGAAATGATCTGTTTGACAATGTGGTTCAAGTGGTAAAGGAAATGGGGTTTGAACCCGCAAGTAGAATGTTCATTCTGGCTATTAGGTCAATGTCAATGATGAGTAAAACAACCTGGGAAAGCAAAAAGGATATTCTCATGAGCTTTGGTTGGTCTGAAAACGAATTTCATTTGGCATTTAAAAAGCAACCAATGGCAATGCTTTCCTCAGCGAAGAAGATTAGGAAGTTGATGGATTTCTTTGTGAATAAGGTACTGTTGAAGCCATCAGACATCGTTAAATGCCCTAATTTGTTGTTGACGAGTTTGGAGAAGAGAATCATTCCAAGATGGTCAGTTCTCAAAGTTTTGATGTCAAAAGATTTGTTAAAGAAGGATGTTAATGTAATTTATGCTTTAAGTACAGGGAAACAAAACTTTGAGAAAAGGTTTATTACTTGTTATATTGATGATCCTGAAGTAATGATGGCATACCAGGGTGGGCTATCTGGAGTTCATGATGTAGTTGCAGATTGTAAGATTTATTTAGATGAAGGGGGGCTTGAGCTTTCCAAACCTTGAGCAACTGCAATGGGATAACAATGTGAGAGATGGGAATTGATTGGAGTAGCAGCTGATATCTGTCTCTATTTTCCATTTGACAATTCCCTGTTACCCTGTATTAGATTGATTTCAATGTAAGAAGAGATGTCTGGCCTTTTTACTAATTCAGACATTTACAGTTGACATGAGTTGGGCAGATGATCTTTTCAAGGTATGTGCTTTGTAAAGATGATCACGACCTTTTTTCCTTATAAATAAACCTGAAAGACTTAGAAATTTCAAGAAATTTCTGGTTCTTTTTCTGATTAGTTTTGTGTGAGTTGATTAATTGAAAACTCAGCATATGATTCTCAGTCAACAATATATTTTTGTGAGTATCAATCATGTGTTGTGAACCTTACCAGTTTTGTTTCAATTGTTCAATAATTTATTCTTTTTACAATGTAAATAAAATTTTTCAGTGTTGCAGATAGGTTTTCTTTCTTTTGTTTGGCAGTCGGTCGCATAATCATTTTGGCTGAATTTTCCTGTATGCAAATTTTGTTATCTTGCTGTGGTCTTTTGATTTTAGACAATGTGTTCACCAATCTTTAGCCTATGACTTCATCCTTGTTATAACTCTATGTTTCTTTGCTTTGGAAAACTGTCTTTTTTTAAAACAAGTTTGATATGGAAAAGATGTTCAGGATGTATTTTAAAATTTAGTTGTTTAATGGAGAAGACTGAGGAAAATGACAGGGGAAGTGCTTAGACTTTCGCATAGGAATACAATCATTTAAAATCTACGTTGCACTTGATCTGCAGAATGTTTCAGTCTCATGCATTTCTGAATGGTTTTTATATTGTAATCACAATGTCATTCATTTTCCTTTTTTAATGAACAATACATCCTGAACATCTTTTCCATATCAAACTTGGAAAGATTTTATTTCTTGTTCTTGGTTTTTCTCAATGTGTATTTCAATGTATTTTTTTCATTATTGTAAAAGTTCAATGATACTCTTGCCTTTTATGTTTGTGAGGTTGTAAAGCTGTTTAATTTTCATTAGGCTGTTTTTGGTCATTATTGTTCTTAGTATTCATGGTGATGGAATGTTGTAATTGTTGATGGAACTCCAGTTCTTAAGAAATAAGGAGTTGGATTGCCTGGGAAGGTTGATGGCTACCTTCCCTAGATGAAGGTAGTTTTCTACAGTCCATGGGAAGGCAATTAGGCAAATGCAGAGATATAAGGGATTGTTGGCGCTTAGAGTCCTAGAGAACCTGTTGATAAGATGCTGTTACCTACATAGTATTTTCTTGTTTTTTAAATTGTCTTCTAAACTTCTCCCTTTTTTGAAGGGTAAGTGAGCATGCAATGCTTTTATTGTTGAAAGCACCACATTCAAAATCATTGCTTCCATATGAGATACAGGCCTTTTGCTTTTGTATTTATAAAATCTGTTCCTGCCAAGCTGAATGTCTTTGGATCAAATGACAAAGACGTAAATATTGCTGGATCAAATGACAGAGACATTGTTGAGAAAACTATGGCACTTGTCAATGAAAAGAAAATTGCTTTTGTTTCCTTAAAATTGGCACTAAAACTAGATTTCATTTTCTAAACTCCATAAAGGCTGGAGCTTCTTGTTAAAAGTTGCCATTTAGTGTTTATTTTGAGCGGTTTACTTTTGGCTAGCTGATTCTGATTGTGTTGCTAGAGTTAAGTGTGTTTGTTTTGACTAAGAAGAGCTTTTTGATTGAGATCAGACGGCAAAGATCCCATATAAACAACTGTAATTGGTGTTTGTTTGAGTTTTTTTACATAGAAAGGTCGAAGTACAATTCTCAGCACCTTGTTTACAATGATATTATTTGATTATATCACGTAATTTTGAATGTAAAATAATATGAAGTATATTATATCTTATGAATTTGTATTCCTATATTACAAATTTGAAGTTACATATGATAATAACTGTCATGTAAAAATGAACAATTGGGTGAGAAATATTTAATAAATTAAAAGAAACGTTTTATTAAGGGAGGACGTCATTTACACCCTATGATTTGTATAAATTATTTGGTTTACCTCATTCGGTTTCAAAACTATCAAACCAGCCAATCATGTAGCGGTTGAGGAAGTAGTGATTGTTCTTTTCTTTTACGAGAGGTTACCGGACTTTTGTTTGGGCTGTGGTAGGCTTGGACGCTCAACGAGGGAAATGCCTCTCTCGACGGGCCGGAGGTTTTTATAGTAAGTGGATGCATGCGGATGCACCTTACAGAGGATGAGACCTGACAAGTGTTACGGAGAAGTTACAGAGAATTTAAAGATTGGATTAGTATCGGAATTTAAAATAGAGATGAAAAATTAGAAGAAAAATAAATAATACATATATTTTATGTAATTTTTTTAAATAAATAAAAATAAAAATTATAAATTAATTATATGAGAATTTTATTATGAAAATAAGATCATAACATTTCTTTAATTATAAGGAGAGAATAATTTTTACTCTCTTTTAAAATTAGGAGATACATCTTAATTTCACATTTTTCTTTTAATAAAAAGGAGAAATTAAATAATTTAAAATATGAGATTGAATTACAAGAGATTATGGATGATGAGATTATGGGATGATAGAAATGGTCGAGAGGTGCTTTTATTTATAAGGGAGCCAAAGCACCTATTTTAATTGTCAACTACCACTAACCTTCCACTTAATTAATTTATTTCTTTCAACTTCCATCTACTAACAACTACCAACACCATCTACCAACAACTACCAACATTTTTCTCATTTGGAGACTTGATCAGAATAATCAAGTCTCTATATTTTTTCACCTACACTTGTCATCTCCATACTGCTTACGTTTCTGTTAGGCCGTATGAGGATCTACACCATATGAACTTGTTAGTATTGTTTGGTTTGGTTATGCATCTACTAGGTTCTCTTTGGTGTGAATATTTTTTATATCCATACTTCCACTTTTTACCACTTCATGAACAAAGTGATACTAAACTTCTATGTGCTTTGTTCTGGAATGAAAACCTAGATTTCTTACAATGTGCAAGGCACTTTGACTATTGAAATACAAGGGAATCTTCTCTTGATTGTGCTTAAGCTCCTCTAAGAGTTTTTTAATCCAATTGCTTTTTTATAGGCTTGCGTAGCTATTATATATTTAGCTTCTATTGTTGATAGAGCCACAACAGCCTGAAGTTTAGAGACCTAGCTAACAGCTTCTCCTGCGATTGTAAACACATACCCTATAGTAAATTTTCTTTTATCAAGATCACTTGCAAAATTCGAATCAACATATCATTTGACAATAAATTCTGATCCTCCATAACATAATGTAGCATCTAAGGTACCCTTAATATATCTCATAATCCTATTAACAGTACTCCAATGCTCTTTACCAGGATTGCTCATGAATCTACTAATCACTCCTATTGGTTGTGTAATGTCGAGTCTTATATAAATCATAGCAAATATTAAGCTTTCTACTACTGATGCATACGGTACTTGAGACATCTCCTTCCTCTATGCTTCATTGCTAGGACTCATACTTGAGGATAAATTGAAATTAATAAGAAGTAACGTTGAAATTGGCTTACAATATTGCATATTGAAGCGTCGCAAGATCTTCTTTAAGTAGTTCTTTTATGAAAGCCATATCTTCCTATTACTTCTGTCTTTGTGGATTTGCATCCCTAGAATCTTGTTTACTAATCTCAAGTCATTCATGTCAAATTCCTTATTCATCTAAGCATTTAACTCTGTTACATGATCTTTGTTGGAGCATGCTACTAATATGTTATCAACATACAACAACAAGAAGATAATGAACTAATTATCGCAAAAACTCTTGAAATATGCACAAAGGTTTGAATTAAGTCTGTTGAATTCAATGCTCAATATGAAGAAATCAAATCTCTTATACTAATACCTTGGCGCCTGTTTGAGATCGTATAGAGATTTGTTCAACATGAAAATTAAGTTCTCATTTTTTGCTTTTGTAAAATCTTCTAATTGGAGCATATAAATTTCTTCTTCAAGATCACCATGAATAAAATCAGTTTTCACATCTAATTATTTTGGATGTAAATCTAATGTAGCATACATAGTAAAGACTATTCAAATAGTATTAAGTCTAACAACTGGTGAAGAGATTTTATTGAAATCAATATATTCTGTCGGAGTATATTATTTTACCACTAATCTTACACGATACTGCTCCATAAGACTTTCTGAAATACTATCTTAGAATATTAGGATATATTACCCACCAAAATAAGCTGATGGATCTTATATCTGTGCACACCAGATTTCATGAGCATCGGACCATACCTAACGACACCTAGTGGTCAGACCATGAGTGGTTTCTGACATGTGTAGAACCAAAGTATGGTGGATCACTCACAAGCCCACCATGATATTCAGTTCAAAGGACCATGAATACTACTTAACTTGAAAGACTCTTAATTGACGGCTTTATAAAAATATTTATTGGAGGTTTTTGTAAGTCTGTTCAGTATTCAGTCATTACTGAATACCTGTATCTCTATACGAGCTTCCACTAAACTCATGGTCTGCTAAGACTAATCATTTGAACTATCCAGATATAGACATACACCAATCTATATATTTATTAAGGTATTCATTGACAGACCAACATCAGTGAAGATAGACCAGGAACATAATATTTGAGAACATATTTGCATAATGATATTTTCTAACACTATTTATAACTCTTTACAATTACGTCATTACTAATTTATTCTTAGGTCTTTGTCCCATTTTAGACAAAGTTCTGATTCTTTAAATATTGCTGACTCTTATAACTTGATAACTCTTATCAGTGCCAACTCTTAGCATTTATAACCCTCAGTGTTGTTAATACTTAGCACTGATCTAAACTCATTTAGACCAGATTTGAACTCTTTCAGATCATAAAATGTCTGAAACGTTATAAGCATATTATCATATATAAAATATAATTAAGCATATATTCATACATAAAGGGATGGCACATAAGTAAAAATTCCAACAATTGTCTCTTCTGTAAAACTAGTTGATGCAACAGATACCTCTTCTTCTGAATATGTTTCCCCTAAAAGCATATATAGGTTAACAACTATCTTTTCTATCTTCATCACTATGCATGCGCCTCTGACAATCTTTATGATCCCATTTTGTATATGGATTTTGTATCCAAGCTCATCTAGTTGTCCTAAAGACAATAAATTTTTCTTAAGTATTTTACATGTCGTACTCTTGGATAGTATAAATCATTTTATCGTACATCTTCAACTTGATAGTGCCAATGCCAGCAATCTCTAAGGCATATTCATTTTACATGAACACAGATCCTTCGAAGATGGGTTTATAATTGTGAAACCAATTTTGACAAAAGTCATATGCTATGTTGCTCCCGAATCCATTATCTAAGCCTCAACAAGCTTCTTTCAATTCTTGAAAATAGTTATTGCCTCGTTGTATAGGACGTTACCATCATCAAAAGTACTTGCAACACAACCCTGAGATTTTGGTGGCTTAGTGGTATTCTCTACACTTTTCTTATGTCGACACTTACTTTTAAAATGTCTTTTCTTACCATAGTTGTAGCACTTGATATTCTTCTTACTCATTGACTTTGATCTTCCTTATTTGTGACTCCCACTAGAGCCATGCTCCATTGACTTTCCTCTAGTCATCGGTAAAGTCTCTGCTGCTGCGAACTAGTTACTTTGCCTTTCTTATTTTTAAGCCTACTTTCTTCTTTAAGAACAAAGGCTATAATATCTTCGAAAACTAGATTGTCCGTCAGGAGATTATTGGTTAAACTGATGATTAGATGGTCATATGAATTTGGAAGACTTTGGAGTAGAATTTTGGTACGTTCATTTTACTTAATATTATAATTTAAAGTAGAAAGTTGAAAAAAATAAAGTATTGAGAGTGTTGATATGATTAGTTACTATAGTGGATTCTGACATCCAAAGAGTGTAGAGTCTTCTTTTCAAGAAGATCTTGTTGTGAAGAAACTTAGCCTCTACAATGTTGTCAGGGTATCCTATATCCCATTGACTATCTTTTTCTCTGCTACGCTTGATAAAACTTCATCTATTAATCCCAAATACAAGTTGGCAATAACATCTCCATCTATCTTTTTTTTTTCATCAGTCATACTTGCTAGTTTGTTCCCAATTGCTGCTGGGCAATAGTCATTCATTAAGATTGCCATCATTCTCATCTTCCACAAAGAGAAATTATTCCCGTTTAACTTCTCTATCTCATACTTTACCTTCATTTTGATTGACTACGATCTGCTTCTCACTTGAACTGACTCTTACTATTTTACCATGAATAGTATATTATACTTGAACAATAGTGTATGTAGAAATAGTATCATATATGTGAACAGTTACATATCTGTAAATATTACCTGTGAACGATATACCTTTACTTAAGCGCTCTAAAGCTCTGATACCACTTGTTTTGGAGAATTTAAAGGTTGAAACAGTATCTTAATTTAAAAAGGAGAAAAATAAATAACATAGATTTTACTTAGAAAACCTTCAAACAAATTGAGGTAAAAATCACGGGGCAAATATATGAGAATTTCATTATAAAAATAGGATTACAACCTCTCTCTAATTACACGAAGAGAATAATTTTCACTCTCTCTTAAAACTAAGAGATACACCTCAATCTCACATTTCTCTCTTAACAAATAAGGAAAAATTAAATAATTTAGAATATGAGATTGAATTACAAGAGATTATGGATGATGAGATTATAGGATGATAAAAATAGTGGAAAGGTGCCTCTATTTCTAAGGGAGTCAAAACTCCCCTTTTAATTGCCAACCACCACCAACCTCTTACTTAATTTATATCTTCTTTTCAACTTCTATCTACCAACAACTACCAACACCGTTTACCAATAACAAGTGATAATAGGATGAGACTGCTCTTTCTTGAAAAACTCCACTAAAGAGGTTGTAAAGCCTCTAATGGTTAATGGAGAAAAAGGTTGGGTGAGGTTTCATAAAAAAAGGGATAACATAAGGGTTTCCTAAGTAGTGAACAATGGAAACCCTAATTCTACGAAAATGATCACTGTGCATAGGCAAAATCTTATTATAGATTCTAATTCTTCTCAAGGTCATTGTAAGGGAAAGGAATCGATGGGCATCGGCGGAGTGAAAACTTAAGGTAGTTTTGATTGATCCAAAGATTAGACCTTGGGAGGTAAAGCATTTGAGTTCATATAAGAGTATAGGTAGAGAACAAGGTAATATAGTGCTTGAGGGATAATATGGTAGGGGATAATGATGTGATGGGGGATGTGACTTTTTAATCAACGGCCGCTACAGACGAGCAAGGTTATTGGACATCATGAAAACTTTTTGTTGGAATATTTGGAGACTAGATAGTACCTGGACATTCTAAATGTTGTACAAGAGAGTGCACAAAATTTGTCCGAAGTTGGTGTTTTTCAGTGAAACACTAGCTTATCAAGATTAGATTGAGAAACTTAGAATTCACCTTCATTTTGCATGAAAACTGGGCGTAGAAAGGATTGGTCGAAGTGGCGGGCTTGCACTACTTTGGTTGGATAATATTAATATCAAACTCTTATCCTATTCATGGTTCCATATTGATATTCAAGTTGAATCCCATCATGGAAAAATTGTTCTACGGGCATCTATATACTATCCCTATCAAAAGACCTCTAGCTTGTTGAGAGGGGCATTCCCTCATTGGTGTCTATTCCTCTCACAATGGATAAGAACAATCACTACTTCCCCAGTGCCTGTAACTACTATACAGAGGGTTGGTTTTAAAGGCTCTTTATAAAAATTAAGTCGGGTAATTGACTTGACCTTTAAGTAATATTATCTCTTATTATTTCATTAAAATTATTTTTGCACTTTCTGAAAGTTTTAAGCATAGACATATAATTTTCAATTTGTAAGTGTCTTTTGTGTAACTTTTATGTTTTTGGGGAGTATGTGGTGTAATTCTCTCCTAATTACAAAGTGTTTTAAATTTAAAATGTAGTTTTTCACTAAACTAATTGTGAAGAACTTGCTTCTTGGGTGTAATTTTGTTAGTTGTGAATGTATTTTGTGGTGCAACCATTTGAATTTGAATTAAAAAACAAGAGGTTGAGATTTCTCCTCCATATCAAAACTTATAGAAAAGAATGTGTCTCAACCATCTGAATTTGAGTTAAAAAAAAGGTGAGAATTGATGTTTGTTGGGTGAAATTTGTCATTCATATCTAAATCAAAACCTTAACAAAAAAAATTTAAATATGTACTTCGACCACTCAAATTTAAGTAAATCAAAACCTTAACAAAAAAAATTTAAATATGTACTTCGACCACTCAAATTTAAGTAAACAAATAATAAAAATTTAGTAAATGAAAATTTTCATTCATACATAAACCGTAAAAACAAATATAGAGAGCTTGTTGAAAATTCATAAAATTAAATAGAGATTAATCTCAACCCATTAAAACTTTATAAACCAAGGCTAAACTCAACCTAGTTGAAACTTTTGAAATTTAATGAGTCTCCATTGTCTAAAACTACTAATCATCTATTTTTCTTTTTCTTTTTGTTTGTTTGTTTGTTTTTTTTTTTTAAATATTTTTTGAAGTAATGTTTCTTTCAATAAGCAAAACCCTTTTTAGAACAACAACAAAGAACAATTATTAGTTTTTCAATATCAGTAATGTTCCTTATCTCTATTGCTATTTAGGGATGGCAAAATTATCCGTAAAACTGCAAGCCCGTATTGGGAAGGATTTGGTAATATTTAAAATGGATTTAGTACGGGTTTGATATACAAAATTAAAATTCATAACGAATTTAGAATGGGTACAGGTTTGATAAAAAATTCGTAGATGCCCACAATGGATATTTGTGGATACTACATTTTTTTAATTTTTTTGAGAAGAAAAGGCAATACGTTGTGTATTACATGTTTAGTGCACTTAGCATGCATGCTAGATGCACGTTACGCACTTAGCATGTTCTCATAGCACGTATGCTAAGTGCTAGGTGCTTACCTACACTTCTAGCACACGTGCTAAGCGAGCTTGGTGCACAATGTTGCGCGCTTAGTATGCTAGGCGCACAACTTTACCCACTTTTAGCATTCGCTCCTAGTATGTGTACTAAGTGTTGCGTGCGTTCTTAGTACTTGTGCTAAGGGCTAGGTGCACAACATTACCTATACGAGCTTTCACTAACCTGAAAGTATGCCTATACGAGCTTTCACTAACCTGAAAGTATGCCTATATGAGCTTTCACTAAACTCATGGTTTGCTAAGACTAATCATCTAGACCATTTTGATATAGACATATATTGATCTATATAAAAAGATTTCACTGATAGACTCACATCAGTAAATAGATTAGGAACATAATGCTTGAGAATTGACTGTATAATGATATTTGTTAGCACCATTTGCAATCCTTTACAACTACGTCATTAATAATATATTCTCATATTTTTGTCCCATTTCAGACAAGCCTTTAACTCCTTAGATTTTGCTAACTCTTAGCAGTACTAACTCTTAGCATTTATGAGTCTCAGAGTTGCTAACTCTTAGAGCTGATCTAAATTTCTTTATACCAAATCTAAACTCCTTCAGATCATATAATGTCTGCAACGTTACAAGTATCTTAACATTTAATAAATATAATTATTGATTTAATGAAATATCTATTGCATAAATATTAAAATAAATATTTATATAAAATAAAATGACACGTAAGCACAAATTTCAATAATTATAAAGGGTGAGAAGTACAATTGAAGTTATTTATTTGATGAGAATGTTGTGTATAGCTTAACATGGGCTATTGAGAGGATGCAGGCCAATACAACATTAAAGATTATCTCATCGATGTGGCAGGGATTGAAAGAGAATGTATAGCATGAAGGTTATTTGCAAGGATAAGATCTAGTTACGAAAGTATTATGATGGTATCTAGGCGACACTAGAGATCACAATACGAATATTGCACAAGAAGAGATGCATTCCTATCTTTGTAGGCTAAGTCACTAGCCTTAGAAGAGTTAAGTTTAGGTATAAGACTTAACTGGAGTTAATACTAGAGTAATTGAGTATTGGTGTAGATGATCTTGAAAATCTTCTTGAGAGAGATTTTGGATCAAGACGGGGGGTTTGTCAGAATTTTGGTGAATCAAAATTATTTTTGTGCATGATTTTGAGTTGGAAACCAATGAAGAGTTAACAAGAGGACAAGTATGTGTTAGACATATGAGAAAGGGACGAAAACAAAGAACAGGAAATGAGGATAGGTGCGAAAGTATAAGTAGAGACCTTTTTCGGATGTAAGTGTCGTGACACTGGCTTTTCGGCGCTACGGTACTAAGGACAGAACCCTTAACACTGTAGGTTACAAGTGTAGTCTCGCGGCGCCTAGTTTTGATAGTTTCTATTTTTAAGTCGACTTAATTTGTTTGGCTCAGTTTTGGACTTTCCTTTTGTGTAAAATCTTATTTTAACAAGTAATAGAGTTTCTAAGGACGTTTATGAAACTTATATAAAGCTTTGTAACTTTGTAAAATTAAATATGTAAACATAAGAGAGAATAGAGAGCTAGATAGGCACTAGAGTATTGAGTGCGTTGAGAGAGTGATACCATGAGATCACTTAAGTGTTGAGTGCGCAAGAGTGTGATGATAGAACTGTGAGAAAGAGAGAGCTCTGGCTATTTTTTATACTTCTTTTTTAATCCCTTATGTAAGATATTAGTGATATAAGGATCTTTATGATCTGATAGGTTTTTGTGATATAGAGTTATTTTTAAACTGTTAATAAAAGAAGCTGAATCTTTGATCCACTGTGGTGTAGGCCTTTGTCGTCAAACCATGTATATCTTATGTCTTGTGATGATTGTTTCTTTATCTTTATTTTGTGTATGTCTTTTATATTCTTGATTAGTTGTGGAGGAAGTCTTCTGCAAAGTAATTAGGTGGTGTTAGAGTATTAAATATTATCTATAAAGGTATTAGGACACATAAAAATTATTACAAGTGGTGTTAATGATATAGATAAAGTTGATACCTAATTGGTATCAATTTAAGCAACCTAGCTAATTTCCCTACAACTTGATATTAATAATGAAAAGAATTTTAGTTTAATTATTCTTAAGAAGTAAGAACGATAGAAGTTAATAAACAAACAAAAGAAATTAATTCAATAAAAAGAGAATTATTTTATTAAATAAAGTATCATACTCAACCCCATTACAAAAAATTTAAAACCAACCGTAACAATAAAAAAAAACTTAAAAAATTTTAAAAGTCTAAATCAAAATGCTATACCCATCTTTTTTTTTATGTGCTGCGCCATCCGTTTTCACCTAGAAGCCTTATATATATATATATATATATATATATATATATGCTTTCCACCAATTCTTGTATTAGTGACAATGGCCATCACATGCACTTCAATTCCCTTTGCCTAATTGAAAACAAAGTGAATTATTTTAAATTTATTTTTCAACTTCGCCTTTTATTTGCTTCACCTTTTTACTTTAAACTCTTAAATTAAATAGAAAAATGACATTTGTAACTTTACAAGACTTTTTTTAATTGTTGGTGTTTTTTAAAATAAATTGTAAGTCTTTGTTTAGATTTTACAATTAACTTGTCATTAAGTTGCTTCCTTTACATACTTATTTATTTATTTTATTTAAGAAAAAAACCAAACAAAAATAAATAAATAAATAAAATAAATAACTAACAAATATAGGTTTAAGGATCATATAAATAATAATTAAGAATTCACGATCAATAAGTTATGACCAACTTGTTCAATAAGTGGTCGTTGCAATTGGACCTTAATACTATGTTGTTGCCTCATGTTATTAACATTTCATGCTTTACTTTATGTTTTTGTGTAATACATATTTTAGTACAATCAGTCTTGTAAGAGTTTGATACGAGTTGTTTACCGTGACAAATTTAATTAATATATTTCTTATATCATTGAAAGGCTCCATTAAGTGTAGTACTGTGACTGTCGTATGGGTCATGCAATAACACATTTCCTTGGTATGCTTTATGCTTCTTCAGATGAATTCTTTTAGAATATTCTTGTAATACTTATACTAATCTTGTATTATTGTGGTTTTTTTTTTTGCCTTTTAATAAAATTAATGTAGAAGCCAGATTGTCTTACTCATTATTACATGTATTATTTGTGAAATTAGACACACACAAATATTAACTGCAAGTGCACAGATTGTGGTCATGTAATAAAGCGATGAATAAGTATCATTTCCACGAGTATTAATGCTCTAAATTAATACTAAATACTATAGTACTAATAACTTAACTTTATCTAGGCTATTTTTAAAGACTGAGTTTATTAATGAAAATTTAAATAAACTTAAGCTAATAATTTAATAATTTTAAGAGATGAGAATTCTTATGGTAAGAAAATTTTAGGGTCTTGATTTCACTCAACCTTTTTCATGTTCTTTATGTTTAAGTGATTAATAATTATTCTTATGGATTTATTAATTAAAGTTTAAGACTAATCTAATTACCACTCTCGAGCGTCGAATAGGATCTCATGTATATACATATTCAAGTCGATATCTTTATCTAACTTATCTACATTACATGCATTAGGCAACCCATATATGATTTCCCAAGTTTTATCAATTTTTCAACTCAATAAAAGTTAAGGTCATGCAATCCAAGTCCAACGAATGAGTTAATCTTCCCCAAGTATATAACTCACAAGTTTAGATCATTTAGCAATTTTTTCAATCAAATTAGAAGTATTAAATTCAAAAAAGCACAAATAAATAACACCAGAAATAATTATTAATCAACTAAAATATTAAAACATTGTATATAGTAGAGCTATATCAAGACCCTAGAACAAGAACTTTAGCCAACCATAGTTAATCAGAAAATCATAATCATCCAAAAGTTTGCAAGGGTAACATTCTTAAAGAAACACAAAATGCAAAATATAAACTTTGAAATAAAGTAAATAAGGAAGAGAAAATAGAAAACTAGTTAGAGAAGTCTCTTTTGCTCTTCAGTCTTCAAGAGCTTTAAAAAATTCAAGCTCTAAAGTGATTTCTTTTACTAAAAGACCTTTATTTCTTTCTCTGAATTTGTGCTCTCTCCTTTTTTTTTATTATCTTAATTGTATTAAATGTGTGGATGGCGGATCTAATACATGTGAGTGTATGCATGTGCTATTGTGTCTATTGCCTAAATACATATCAAATACATATTTAAGTTTAATGGAAGCGTGAAACTTGCAATAAACACAATAAATAAAATATATTAATTGTATTAATATATTTATAGGATAGAGAATCACCTCAATGTGTAATGTTAGACACGTATTTTTTCAAAGTCTGTATGGAGACCAACTCACGGGTAATTCTGGTCACCAACACGGTGGGCTTGGTGAGCTAGAACAACAGCTCTATACGCAGCACCGGGTTTAACTCTTAAACCCCAAAATGGGCGGGTGTGTTTTCATAATTTTCTTCAAAAGGATAATAAATGGAGAGTTTGAAGCAATTCACAATTGCCTTTTTTTTCTTTCTTTCTTCTCCTTTACTTTCTCTTCCATTTGCGTTTCTCTCTTCTCCATTTCCCGTAACAACAAAAACACACACCCATTTTAAATTTTCTCATCTCTTTCTTTATATATATCTAATATATATAATATAATATATAATATAATAATATTATATAATAATAATAATAATAATAAAATAATACTAATGGGTGCCAACTATTTGACACCCAAAATATAATATTATTATATATATAATATCATATAATAAAAAATAAAATAAAATAAAATAAAAATATATTATATAATAAAATAAGAGAGATATTTTGATTATTTAACCATTAAATAAACAAAGTACGAAATGATCATTTTGCCCCTCATAAATAGTTACCAAGTTTACCCCCTAGTGGGTTTCACCAAATCTCACACTCGGGTAAACTCAATCGAGGATCCACAATACGCCACATGTCATAATATAATTAGTAAATAACAATTATTAATTAATTATTGTATTTAACACTTAAATATGAATACGCACATATTCCCGTGGTATTGTTGAATATTACTGAATTAAACAATTTAATCCGGCATGCTGCCCCAGTGCACAACGAGTACACTCCATATTGCGAGACTTTTAGGTCATACGCCCGATTCATCAAATGAAACTATTCCATGAGTCCGTGAGCAATGCCTCACGTACACGTCACGAATAAATAAATCAGCGCGTTGAACCATGCAAGTTAAGGTTACAATGCATACGTATAGTCATTCTGTCATGATATCCTGGATGTACGGGGATATAGATTATCACCGTCAAATTCCCTAATGCTCATCCATATCTTATCTCCAGACTTGTATCTCACTAAAAAATATGTACAAACTCTTTTGTCATATTGTTCTACCCTGGCGGAACTCTTTCCCGAGATTGATACTTGTGGCCACAAAATTTTTTGAGATACAGTCTCAAAGCGTTTGGATATCTAACTTCCTATACAAGCTGACGGATCCTATATCTATACACACCAGACTCCATAAGAATCGGATCATACCCAGCGACACCTAGCGGTCACACCATGAAAGGTCTGTGACATGCGCAGAACCAAAGTATGGTGGCACTCAGGTCAAAGGACCACATATACTACTTAACTCGAGAGGACCCTCCGTTGACGGCTTATATATGATGTCTATCAGAGACCCTCGTGAGTTAGTCTCATATTCAGTCCTAACTAGATACCTATATGTCAATACGAGCTACACGCTTACGGTCGGTTAGGAGTGACCATCTATACCCTATAGGTATGACATATGCTGATCTATATATAAAGGTATCCACCGACAAACCCACATCAGCAAAAATAGATCAGGGACAATTATTCAAGAACATACTTGCACAACTAGCATTTTCTGGCACCCGATTGCAACTCTTGCAACTATGCAGTTACTAGTATATTCCCAGGTCTATGTCCCATTACAGATAAGGCTCTAACTCTTGGATCTGCTGAATATTATAACCAGCTAACACTTAGCTGTGCTAACATTTAGCATTTATATCTCTGAGTGTGGCTAACTATAAGCCCTTATCTAAACTCTTTTAGATCTGATCTGAACTCTTTCAGATCTACAATGTCTGTAACGTTACATTGTATGGTACCATATTAATGGGTATTAGCGATTTAATAAAAATGTACACTTATATAAATACACAAGTATATGTACATTCAAGGATGACACGTATACACCAACCCTAACAAAATGTTGCTCTAGTTCTCAATCTGTTAAAGTGGTCTTATTATAGGAAAACTTTGGAGTCTTGAAGTTGTATTTAAAATTAGATTCAGAATCGTGTTAACATTGGGGGTGTTATCTTCTCAACGATGAGGTGTTACTTTGATAATTTCCATTGCTATACTGTTATTCACTCAATTACTAGGGTGTTGAACCTTAAAAATAGGCAATGGCTTATTGGCATTAGAGGTTCTAGAATTATCACCCCAGTGTTCAACTTCTATCGCTGTAGCGTCCTGAAGCTCATGAACGCTGGAGCATTTATATGAATCTTTCCAATCTTTACATTTAAGTCATAAGTTTTAAATTTGACTTTAATTTTTGCCCTTTTGCGTCATCCATATAAGCACATAAATAGACTTATATTTTCATTAAAACAAACAGTTCTTTAGTAAATTGGGGATAAAGTATTGATTTATTTTTCCTTTATCAAATTTCCTAAACTCAGAGAATTGCTTGCCTTCAAGCAAGGAGAGATAAAAAAAAATTTTAAAAAAAAGAAAAAAGAAATGTAAACTTGACTCATAAAGACTTAATAGACATGACAAGCTAGGTTGATTTGATGATCATAATAAATGTCTCAAAGGCTGTTATAATATCAACAAGTTAATTTAGAACTAATAAACATTTAATAACTCAAAATACCATTATTAATTTCCTCATTTTCCTTATAAATGACCACTTGTATGTGTAATTAGCAAGTAATAGTTGAATTCTACCTAAGTTTACTCAAAGATTCAAGATTGTACAGAAAGATAGTGTCTTGGCATATTTCACTTTGTAATAACACTTTCATAGGCTTCTTTTTTTATACCACTCTTCACTAATATAGAAAGATACATGTCTAGAAATCTATTAAATCTTTTATTAGCTTATAATGAAAGACTAGGGTTAAATGAGATATAAAGATAAATATTTTGGTTTAAGTCACCATAAATACTATGCTTCCTTAGAAACCTTTTAATCTTCTATTCCTCGACTTATTTCTTCCCCCAAACTTTATATATTCCTATCATTCCTTCTACCACTATTTTTCCAAAGAATTTATTTTTTTTCTTAAACTAGGGATATAAAGAATTTAAGGATTTTTTTTTGTATAATAAAAAATGACATATCCTTAAACTTATATTGATATTTACTAACCACACTTTATTGCTTTTCGCTCAAATTCATGCAAGTTGATACTCGTTTCTCATGTAATCATAACATTTTATCATCCAAAAGTATTTCTAAGTAAACCCAAGATTTATGGTGTTACAAGTGATTTTTAGATAAGCTTAAAGTCTAGGCTTGTAATGTGGTTAAATCAAGAAAAAGGTATTTAGGCTCAAAAAGGGTAATTAGGGATATATCTAAGGGTATGCTAGAAAGGCTCAGTCAGTCTAAATATGGCCTAATTTTATTTTTCTATTCATGTGTTTTCTAGGATTTCACCTTAAGTAGTCATCAAACAAGTTCTAAAGTGTTTATCATCGAGACTTGAGTGTATTACTTAAATATGAGTATATTTTAAGTAACAATTCAAATAATATAAGCTTTATTTTATGTGCTTAAGAATAAGTGATCAAAAATAAGGTCAAAATCAGTTTTAGATTCTGGTATAAGAGTTATCTTAATTGTTAATTATTTCCTAGGAACTTTCAATAAAAAAAATAAATTCACCCAATCTTCTATTTCTTATCTTTGACTAATGATCACCATCTCAATCTAAAGGAACATAAAAAAAGAACAAGCATATAGAATAATGGACACAAAGATTTAAGAAACATGGATAAAGTTATATCACTACTATTATGCCTCTTCTTTTTATACATGATTGACTCTAAAAAGAAAATACATAACTAAAAAAATAATAAGAAAATAAAAATAAAAATAAAAATAAAGGAAGTTGAAAATAAAGACAATATAGAAAGTGTTTTTTTGTCCCCAAACTTAAACTAGATATGATCCCTATAGAGGAAAAGTAAGAAAACTTGAAACACTTCCATATCTTCAGTGGTCGATTGGCTCAATCATGCTTATCGTCGCCCTAGGATGCTATTCGATGCGAGCCTTAGATCATCGCAGTCGCAGTCTTCATCATCATCCTCAAATCATCATTAGGTGGTATGATCAGTGGTGGAGGAAGTGTACTCGTGTCCATTTGAAAATAAGTGGCACAAATCTATATCCATTATAACATATATGCTTGGAACTCATATGTCCTTCTTTGAATATGCATAAATGCCTAACTACTTAGTAAACCATGTCTCTAGCTCGGTCAGGTAGGTAGGCATAGTCATATGGTAGGAGGTATTGGCAAGGTAGTTACTAGTGGTGGAGCCTACTATGGACCCTCAGAGGCAAACATCCATTGGATCGTAATAGTGTTGATCATATGTGTCGGCTGTTATGACTCAGCCGTATCCTACTAAAGCACTCTAGCTCATGCATATAAAGTAGTAATAAGAGAAGAGAAGAAAAGACTTGCCTTCGTCATGCTTGCACAAGCTAGGATCTCAGTTTAAATGACTTGGCCAATGTTGAATGAGTGATCTGTCATGATAACGTAAAGAAGCACTGCACGTAGCTTGGTGATATTGTGGTGTGTGAGACCGACATAAGTCTGGAAATAACAAAGCTGTACCATCCCTTTGTATCTAACATCATATAGCATTAGAGGATTGTCATAGAGACATCCTGGATCCTCTCCTATTTCTCCCCCAAACTACATAGTGTATGAATAATTTCCCCATAGTCTGGCTTCTTACAAAACTAGTGGTACTCATTCTTTATATCTACCGAAAGGTTGAACATCCTATTTATAGTGGTTGCATCAAATGTTACCATCTTACCTCTGACGTATGCTCAATAGCCGATATATTTTATCGCATTAACATAAAACTCGCGGATGATAAGGATGATGCTAGCCTCTGGTTGCTGGCAGAATGTCTCTAAATGTTAGCTCTGGATCATTACCGTAATATATGAAAGTCCAACGTTTGCAAGATTGAAGCCCTACTCAATGATGAGGGACTTCTTCAGCATTCTATTGTTGTAACACTCTTACATATATGCTGATATGAAGTAGGAAGTGTTATAGGACGTACTCCTTGCTTTGCTGGTTCGTGCTTTCTTTGGTTTCATACTCGAAAACGGTTTGGATATACGAATTTAGGTGGTTTTGGTTTATTGTAATTTTGGGTGAAAATTTGTTATTTTAGTAGTGTTTTGTTGTTTTATTCTATGAAAGATTTTATAAGAGTGTTAGGAAATATATTTTGGGTGCTAGATTGTAGGAATTAGACAGAATTGATTTTAGGTTGAGAGAGTTAGGAGAGTTTGGATGATTTTTTTTGGGTGTGTTTTAAATGAGTAAAATGACCTCAAACTTGTATTCTTACCTTGTTTTTAAGCGAATGCTAAGGTGATATAGCCTTTATTGTTGTATCATTCATCAGATTTTAGATTGTTTAGGTTTACATGATGAATGTTGGGGCGATGTACATTTGAACACTTAGGCGTTCATCTTTGGATTCTTTGAATTTTGAATTTAAACTAACATAGGGTGATCAGAGTAACAATGCTAGGGAATTAGTGTCTTTTTGGTGCTTTTAATTTAATGCATCACTGTTGCATTAAGTTACCATCGTTGGGGCATTGACTATATGTTGAGGCATTGGTCTTGTATTGCCTCACCATTGAACTCGCTAGAATTATAGCTAGGGCGCTAGTCTAAAATACGCTGGAGTGTTGATCCTGATACTTGATTAGCTTATTTTGAATACGCAATGATTCCTGGTGAAAGCTGTAGCATTGGTGCTTTTGTTTTTCTTCTTTACATACTAAAAACGATATATTAGTAATTAAAAGAAATTGAAATACATAAAGTAAAATTTACCTTGAGTTGCCTTCCAAGCAGCTCTTGATTTAATGTTGTCGTATTGGCATAGCTATATTTTGCACCTTTTAGTTTTCTTCAACTTTCTACTTTTCACCATCAAAATAATGTTTAAGTTTCTACCTGTTGATCTGGAATACTCTCCCATCATCATCTTGGACTTTTGTAAAGCCATATGGAAAGACTTGCTTTATCTTAAATGATCACGACCATCTTAATTTTAGCTTTCTTGGGAAAAACTTTAATAGAGAGTTGAAGAGTAGTACTTATTGACTGAAGAGGAATTCATACCTCAAGACTTACTTGTCATGCCACTTATTGGTTCATTCTTTGTACACCTGAGCATTCTCATTAGCATTTTTTCGAAATTTATCCAACTTATTGAGTTGTAACAAGCGTTGCTCACCAAAGGATATCAAATCAAAGTGTCAATTTTTTAACAATCCAAAATGCATGGTGCTCCAACTTAACTAGCAAGTGACACACCTTCCCAAACACCAACTGATCAAGAGATATGCTAGTTGGTGTTTTGAAAGCTGTTTTATATACCCAAAAAGCATCATCTAGTTTTGAAGCCCAATTCTTTTGGTTAGTTTGTATCATCTTCTCTAAGATTTGCTTAACTTCCTGATTAGAGATTTTAGCTTGGCCATTTGTTTGAGGATAGTAAGTAAGTGCCTTATCCCAAACTTGTCTAAGAGAGCGTTGAACATCTGGTTGCAAAGTGAGTTCCCTCATCACTAATTATAGCCCGAAGAGTACCGAATCGAGTGAAAATATTCCGTTGTAAGAATTTAAAGACCACATTGGCATTATTTGTTGGAGTGGCTATAAATTCTACCAACTTAGAGACATAATCAATTACTAACAAAATATACTATTGGCTAAAAGAATAAGGGAAAGGCCCTATAAAATCAATGCCTTATACATCAAATATCTCAATTTCCACAATATTAGTCAACGAAATCTCATGATGCCTAGAGATGTTTCCAACATGCTGACAATGGTCACAAGTCTTAAAAAAGTATAACTATCCCAGAAAATGGTAGGCTAATAAAACCTGACTGTAAGGCCTTTGCTACTATCTATGTTGCTCCAAAATGCCTTTTATATAGTCATGATAAAGAATACTTTGGATTTCTTCTTTAAGAATGCATCTTCGAATTACTTGATCAATGCACCTTTTGAATAATATCAGATCATCTCATAGCTTTTCGTGTCATGGAAAAACTTCTCCTTTTGATAACTAGATAAATCTAGAGGCAATACATTACAAGCAAGAAAATTACCAAAGTTAGCAAACCAAGAAACTGTTACCTTAACATTAAAAAGCTGCTAATCTAGAAAAACTTCTTTAATGCTAGAAATGATCACTTTCTTCTTCAATATCTAATTTTAAGAGATAATCAGTGACAACATTTTCAATTCCCTTTTTGTTGCGAATCTCTGCATTAAATTATTATAGCAATAGTATCCACTGAATCAACTATGGCTTGGCATCATTCTTAACAAACAATTATCAAATGGCCATATATTTCGTATATATAATAACCTTGGACCTAATAATGTAGGAATAAAACTATCACATGCAAAGACTACTGTCAACATCACTTTTTCTCTGGTGGTGTAGTTTTCTTGTGCATCATTGAGAGTTTTGCTTGCATAATAATAATTGGAAAACTTTTATCTTTTCTTTGGCCAAAGATTGCCCTAACTGAATGGTTACTGGAATCATATATATGGTTCATCCCAATTATGTGCAACTACAATTGGAGTCGAAGTCAACCTCTTCTTAATCATATGAAGGCTATTAAACAAACCTTATCAAAATTAAATGAAGTATCTTTCTCAAGTAGGTTGCGAAAGGACTTTACAATTTTTGAAAAGTCCTTTATAAATTGTTGATTAGAAATAGGCATAGCTTAGAAAACTCTAGACTTCCTTGATATTTGCTAGAGGAAGAAGCTTCTCAATGACTAAATGTTTTCCCTTATCCACTTCAATACCTATAAAGGACACCTTATAGCATAAAATATCCCTTCCTTAACCAAGGAATGACATTTTTTTTTCAATCAAGTACAAGGTTCTTCTCTTCACATATTTCTAGCAAAAGAGACAAATTATAAAGGCATTGATAAAAATATGACCCAAGTACTAAAAAATCATCCATAAATACCCTAATGATCACTTCAATCATATAGAAAAAAATAGCCATCTTACATCTTTGAAAAGTAGCGGGGGCATTGCACAAACCAAAAGGCATTATATGAAAAGCAAACATATCGTAATGGCATATGAAGGTTGTCTTCTCTTGATCCTCAGGAGCAATGGCAATTTGGTTGTACTTGGTTAGCCATATAAGAAGCAATAGCAGTTATACCTCGCCAATCGATCTAATATTTAATTAATGAATAGGAGTGAGAAATGATCATTTCGAGTATCCTTGTTCAAATTTCTATAATCAATGCAAACTTTACACTCTATGATTGTCCTAGAAGGTATAAACCAATTTTTATCTTTTTTTTACAACAATCAAACCACCATTCTTTGGTAACACTTGTACTGGGCGTGGCATGTTATCATTCTGCACTTTTATGTATCGTTTTAAGTTTTATAGTCTAGGATTCTCATTAGGTAGCAAGTTCTACTTGGTACTTTGAGCAGCCATAGAATAGGCAACTATAATTTTTATAGGTAAATTTCTCATAATCTTTCATTCTTTTATCTGTTGCCTTTATATTCTAATCTCATAAGTGGCACCAAACTATTGACCCAAAAATGCAGACAAATTCCTATATTAACGGTTGAATTTATTTCTTCTAGGAATAACAACTGGCAAAGCGGCTAGGCCTCATGAAAGCTAGGCTAAACTGGCTTGCTCTAAGGGTACTCGGCTTGATAATGATTTTGTAGCAAAAAATGGGATAAACCATGCTGAATATTTTTCTGTTGATGGCACTTTGATGCTTAAGTCAATAAGGGCCAGAAAAATGGTAAAAAGAATATAAAGGCAATAAAGGGCGATAAAAGTGAGAGAAAAAGAGAAAGGCTTATTCAAAAGTGCAGAAAAGATCTCTCTTAGCTTAGTAATTCAGACCCTATATATCAGGTTGTGATGTGAGTTTAATTGATAGTCATAGAATTCTATTAGAATTAAAAAGTATTAAGACTGCATCTTCTTAAACTCATTTATTAGAGTTTTACCAAAATAACTACATCTTTGCCTTACTCTTGTAAAACTTCTATCGAGATCATAGAGGTTATATTTATAGACAAAATCTTAGATCCTATAATTCTCAGTGGCAGATCTATTTTAGGTCTTTAATATGTGACCAACGTGGTCAGCTTGGCCAAGAAGGGCACCTAATACTGAGGACTCCTCTCAAAACGATTAAGGACTACAAGCCAACTCGAGGATGTCTCTTCATTTGTTGGCCTTTATTAAAGATGGTGGACTCCAACCAATGTATTCTCAAAATATTTGAGCTCACACTTTATGGGTTGAAATCTAGGGAGAATCAAGCTTCATAGCAAAGAATAACTTATATTACATGATGTTAGTTACACCAAAATTTTTGTTCAAGACAAAGTGTAATACACGTGTATTATTGTAATACACGTGTATTATTGTAATACACGTGTATTATTGTAATACACGTGTATTATATATATAAAACTTAGTGTCAGTTAAAAAAAAAGGAGAAATAGAAGCGGTGGCCGTTATATATATATATTAGTTTTGTCTTTTTTCATTTAAGAAAAGCAATTGAAACAGAAGAAGAAAGGAAGCAGAGCCGAACAGAAGAAGAAAAGAAAAGAAAGAAGAAAAAGAAAAGAAGAAGAAAAGAAAAGAAGAAAAGAAAGGAAAAAGAAAAAGAAAGGGAAAGGAAGAAACCGGGAAGGAAAAAGAGAAAGAGAAAGAAAAAAAAGGAAAAGAAAAGAAAAAGAAAAAGAATAGAAAATTTTAGGAAATTAGTTTGGGTAGTCAGATTTATACCCAGTGGTTTAGCGGGTAATAGTTTTACGATATTAAAATATTTAGATTTTAATATTTATAATACATATCGGTACTAATGATGTATTTTTACACCCTATGATATAGGAGGTGTGCCGATAGCGAGTAGATCTCAGAATTCAGACCCAGCTCAGGATTAGCGCACTTTTAGTGAGTGGATAATTATATATATTTTATATGTTCTTAATACAGCTAATTATGATTTAATTACGCGTTATCAGATTTAGTTATGATTTATTTTAGACAGAAAAATATTTATACTATTTAGTATATTCAGAAATGTTTTAGAATTTATTATAGTACAGTTTATAATTATGTTCAGTACAGAAATAATTATTTCAGAATAATTATGGTCATGATATTATATTGTAGTAGTTTTTGAACCACTATATGCGTACCCTCCCCTTTAATGTAGTTGCTCTGTGCATGCGTTAGACCAGTTTAGTTTGCTCTGCCCGAGCGATGCACCATTCCGCCGGGTTAGACCAGCTTAGATCCCCTGCTCTGCCTGTGCGTGAGTTACTCCGCCAGGTTAGACCAGATTTTTCCCAGGTACAAGTTTGGTGTGGTTTTCAGTATATATATGTAATACATGTTTTCAGAGCTATGTTATATATATTCAGTTTGATAATAGATTTTATGATAGTTTGCGCTTTCAGATTTTCAGATCCTAGTATTATGTCATGATTTTAATTTTAGCACAGATTTTATGACAGTTCATATTTTCAGTACAAGTTTATAGATTACTCAGTATACAGTTTTATGATTATTTTATCATACAGAGTTATACGTGTACAATACATATAAAGTATATGATATTTTCAGATTATGTCCACTCACTGAGCCACAAGCTCACCCTTTTCCTATTTTCCTATTTTTTTCCCAGGTTGTCACAGGAATTGTGCAGTGTGATACAGTCATCACATTTTGAGGTTGGCCAACGTGCATAGCTGCATAAGTGTCTCAGTCTGTGTATTTGTATATGTTTTGTATAGTGGAGCACATGTGTACACTTTTTGTTGAGGCAGGTAGCCTCATTGTATCATATGTATGAATAAAGAGTATGTTAGTCACGTGTCATCACAGGATCTGTCTCGATTCTCGAGGAGAGCTCGGGTCGGGTCTTGTCACAAAGTTGCCCAACAATTATTATTGTTGATTTTCTAGTCATACATATTATATTTTGATAATAAAAAATTCCATGTTCATTGTAATATATTAATCTATTAAGTATTGAAATGTTTAAATACATAAATAAGGAAAACTTAGTGCAAGTAAAGCACTTGTGGAAACTCAAAAACTTCAAGACTTGAACAAAATTGAAGAGCACATTGCAAATTATTTTGGCACTGCATGAGATATAAGATTTGGATAAAGTTGATTACAAAAGAAAGCTAATTGCATAAGCTTTCCAAAGAATTTTACAGAAGTGAATTTGGAGTTGTTTACGAAAAGTTATAGTCAAATCACTTAAGCATGCAGAAGTTGGACCAAAATGCAAAGTTTTAAAAATTTTAGAAAATTGGCTAAAAGGCAAAAGATAAAAAATTTGACAAGATCACTGTAGCGGCATTGTGCAATGCTTAAGTCACTATAGTAATACTGTAGCAACGACTAATTTTTTGACTCTTTATAAATACCTTACTCATTTAAAGCTCTTTACAATTGAAAAAAAACATCATATATAAAATTAAGAGCCTCATTATTCTTACACCTTCATATTAGCTCAGTTGAGAGTTTAAAATATTTTGTATTTGTTTTAATTCTTGTATTAGATTTATTTAAGTGTTTGTAAAAAATACTTTGAGAGTAAAGTGATTACTCTTTTATTGTAAGAGTTCAATTAGTACTTTAAAAATTAATTTATTATAAAAGTTTTTTAACACTTTGAAAGTTAAGTGTGTTGATTTTTGGCCTTGATTTAAAACAAGTTAGTAGAATCCTCAACGCGAGTTGTTTGAGGCATGGACATAGGCTGTGTACAGTATCGAACCACGCAAATATCTGGGTGTAATTATCACTATCCCTCACTCTATTTATTTTTTCTATTTTAGTTATCATTTTGTACTTATTTATTGTAATTTAATTATTATTAAATTTATTTATATTTTAAATAAATACATAAATTATTTATATTAGTACATTAATTTTTAAATTACTTAATTCATCCCCTCTTAATTGCCTATCCAGAATTTTCTAATTATTAATATGGTGCACCGTTCCTCCTCCTCCTTAGATACTTTATCTTATTGTATGATTTAGTCGCATCGGCAAATGACTGCTTATGTGTAGAATGCATGCTCTAAAGCTAAAGGATTCTCTTAGTTCCTCTGTTCAGTAGCATTGCTTATGCAGGTAGGTAACTAAAAGGATACAAATGAATCTGTTTTATATCGCCATTTAAGATATTATTTTCATTAAGGGTGAGTGTGGTCTAGTTCAATTTGATGTTTTTTATTTTGATACTTTTTTATCCACCTTTAGTTTTCATCACCAAAATTATATTCTTGATATCTCAAAAGATAATGTGATTTACAGTTTGTTAGCTTGAAATTCAAGACCTGAATTGCTTTGAGAGTTGAGACCCTCAGAACTATGAGACTGTTTGAGCCAAGGAAAGAAAAAGAAAAAGAAAAAGAAAAAAATGTGAACAAAAGCTGGGTCAAAAGGAGAAAAGGCGGCAAATCAGGTGAAGTATATGTTTCATGTCTTTTGTACCGGTTCAGTGTTCACCAAATCCAATTAGTTGTAGTATTCTTCTTAAGTTATTAATAGGAATATATCTCATATTATCTTTCCTTTTTTAAAAAAAAAAGAAATTTAAATATGTTGAAAGACACTGTTGTGATTGAGAGAACCTAAAGAGTTAGTGTACTCTTTAAGGTTTTCCGTGGATAGAGATGAGAAATTAGGGTTTGTCTTTGATGTTAAATTGATTAATTAGTAAAGCAATTATTCTTCTTTTTTCTTGTCAACTTGCTTCTCTTCTCAAAACATGGTGGGTTCAAATCCTTGTCCTTTTCTTTCTCACTTTTATCTATTTCTATAATCATTTTCACATTGGTACTTTTGCTTTTCTCTAAGATGAAGAACACTTATTTTGTCTTGCATGCAATAGATGCTGGATTTCATCTGAAAATAAGAGCTTTCCTTTTATGATCGTCTTTGTCTTGGCTTCCGCTCCGTGACTTTTATTATAATAAATGATAGCTAAGTGGGTGCCGTTAAGATCTACATTATTATGCTAATGATGTCAAAACTCAAAAGTTTATAAATGGATAAAGAGTATCAATGTACTTTGTGTCATAAATTATTATTCATTTCAATTTAACCTGAACAATGAGTTTTCCTATTTCTAATTATGATCAAATCTACAAAATCACGAAGGAGTTAGAATCATTCTTACAATTTTTCACTCTATTTTTGCAACACAAAATGACCCAAAAAAAAGAATGCAAACTTGAAATTTGAGGGAGGGGTGGGATGTAAAAGTAAAAGAGATATAGAAATAAGTAGAAAGGTGCTCCATGTTGATATGGGGGATTTTGCAAATGTTATTGATGGGAGTTAGATTATTGAAGTTTGAAGGCGCAAAATTGTAAAATTCCAAAATACAAAATAAAAATGCAATCCCAACAAACATGCCTCTTTGTCTGGGCATTTTTTATTTTTATGTGCCCAACTCCCAAGTTTTAGTTACACACACCCATGCCCGCTAAGGCGCGTGCCGAAAGCCTAATCAGTAATCGCCATTCACCTATCTCTTAATCTCATAAGCAAGCACTATAACACGATGCAAGACGAAAGATATAATGGTTTTAACATCACATTAAATTTATATATTATCTTTAAAATTATATGTTAATAATTTTAAAAATATTATTATAAAAATTTTAATTTTAGTCATCTATAAAATAAAGTAAAAATATTTATTATTGAGTTATAATAAATTGTGACATAATATCAAAATAAAATTATAAGACCTTAACCACCGTCTACCGTCACTAATCATCGTCACCAAATTGTGACATGTAATGACCGCCGGCGAGTGGTGGTTAGAGTTTTGTATTTTTTATTTTGACAAACATAAAATAAAATTTATAATAATTTAATGATAAATACTCTTACTTGTTTTATAAGTAATTAGAGTTCAAATTTTGTTAATTGTATTTTTAAAATCATTTTAAAATTATTAACATTAATCAAAGAGTTTTTATTTTTATCTTTTTTTTAATTAAAATTAATGAAATTTATTACTCAATAAAAATGTAAATAATTTTTTTAAAAATATTAAAATTTGAATATCACTTTCCTGCATCATTTTCCTCTATTATAATAATAATAATATTATTATTAGGGATAATGATATTTTTGTCCCACGAGTTTGATATAATTCTTAATTTTGTTCCACGAATTTTAAAAAACTCAATTCTGTCATAGTCTATTAGTTTGATTCTATTAGAATTAACAGAAAATTATTTTTTTGAGTATATTGACCATTTTACCTCAAATTTGTATGTTAGTTAAACGGTTATATATAAGGTGATATACACGTCAGAAAAAAAATAATATTATTTAAAGAAACAATTAATATTATTTAAATGGTGTTGTTCTGCAACCAGCCCATCAAACACTTGCACGATGGTGTTGTTCTGTAAATGTCATGACAGAGAGCATGATGGCTGCCAAAAAGAGCATAACGATCGGGCAAAGGATAGTTGTACCCTAACCATCTCTGCATGCTCTCTTTGGTCTGCCTCTTTTGGCTGCTACTTTATTCATTTTCTTCTTTCTGATATCATTTGCTAGGACTTTTTTGCAATAAGAACTTACTAAACTCACTAAATAATCTTATTTCCTTACAATCTAAAGACATAAATTAGCTTCTAATACCACACATACTTACCAACCCCAAATGCTAGTAACATTCTAAGAATTTATATGAATGTGTATATATATTGTCTGAAAGTTCATTTCAAGAAGAACAATATAGAATAAACTTACCATAGTTTCTTTCTCAAGTTGCCGCTCTTACCTCAGAGCCCTGGCCCACACCCCCGCTCGATTCTCTTGCTGCGCCTTCTTCGTCTCTACTTCTTACGAGAAAATGAGCTGGCTACGCTCCAGGTCTAGCTCCGACATGCACCATACTCTGTGCTGGTATGACCTCGTCTACTTCAGCGTCGGCTGCATGGTTGGCGCCGACGTCTTCGTCACAACTGGCCGCGCCTGTCGTCTTAATGCCGGACCCGTCGTCATCGTTTCCTACGCCATTGCCGGCCTCTGCGCCCTCCTTTCTGTCTTCTGTTACACCGAGTTCGTCGTCGACATGCCCATCGCTGGAGGCGCTTTCAACTACCTCCGCGTCACTTTCGGTACCCATTACTTTACTTCCTTAAGACATTAAATGCCAACCATTTTTTTCTTCCCTAAACACTGTCGTTTCATATTCATTTTTTCAAATGTTTTGCAAGTGAGTTCGAGGTATTTTTTATTGGTGCTAATCTAATAATGAAGTACGTAATGTCAAATGCGGCGGTGGCTCGCGGCTTTACGGCTTACTTAGGAATAACGATTGTCGTGCCAATGGCAAAATAGAGATTGACCGTCAATAGACTCCCAAAGGACTTTAACGAAATTGATGTAGTGGCTGTAGCCGTTGTGTTACTTATCACTTTTATTACCTGCTACAAGTTTCAGAATTATAAAGATCTTGAGCTGAAATTCAGTCTTAGTCGAGTTAAATTGATGTCATTCTACCGTCAATTTTAACAAAATTAAATTAATAAATTAAAATAAAATAATTTTTTTAAAAATTTATGAGATAAAATTAAAAATTAAATCGAACTCGTAGAATAAAAATATACTTATTATTATTAGAAATACTGCACATTTTTCTTAACGTGATCCAGAGAGAGAAGTAGATGGAGAGGGTGCGCGTGGTGATAGCGGTGTCCCTTGTTTCATGTTTCATGGGATTCTTATTCCTATTGCTATTTAGTAATTACTAAACACAAAAAGGTTCTCAGACAATGTGGCATTGGATTCAGAGCACGGGCTGTCAAACTGGGCATTGGGCCCCACCGATTCGGTCGTTAACCCCTTTTACTTTCAGTAGCCAATCAATTAATCACCTCATTTTCCTTTTCCTTTTCCTTTTCCTTTTAAGCCTCAAAGATTTTAAGTTTAGCTAATGACAAAAGTACCCATTAAAATCTTATGAGGTAGGTGCTTTCTATTAAGTTTACTGAAGACTTGAGAGCCTCATTTTTCTATTTTACTGATATATTATTCTTTTCATTTATATGCAAATTTTTAACCCCTTTTCCCCTATGTTTATGAGAAATGAAAGTTGTTTGAATTCTATACATAACAAAGGGGCAAGTTTTCAGTATGGTTTTGAATGATGTGGCACTTCACAGAACCTATTAGCACTAGCACATGAATTAAAATAATAATAATAATAATAATAATAATAATAATAATAATATTGACATTTAAATCATGCCAAATCACTTGTTTAAAGAAATCATTGCAAACAACAATTAGTTTTACACATATTTTATCCTACTTCCCTGTAAAATTTAAATGGTTGCTCCACTCACTAGTCACTACCAATTCACTCTCGCTTCTAATTCAAAACTATTGATTAAAACAGGGCCAATTTAGTAACACACGAAGAACAAAACCATGTCTATTTTGGTCATAACTGTCCAATCCATTCAAAGTTCAAACGTAAAGAGAGAGAAGAAAAAAAAACATGTGATGGCATAACTGCAATTAGCAGCAGAATCTTAGGACAATTCATTTCCTACATAAAACTCAAAACGCAAATGAAAACAAAAAAACCAAAACAGTGATAACTTCCATTCTTTCATTCTTGCTCTGCCATTTGCTAACACAAAACACAGCAACCAACTTGTCTTGTCCTTCTCCATCCCCATTAATTTCACCACCGTTGGAGTAAATGTCCTTATCAGTTTCAATTGTATAGCCTTTCTTCTTCTCATTCTTTTTAACTCCATAATGTGGTCCATTTTCTTAATGCAACAATTACTAACATATTAATTCATAGAATAATAGCAACTTAGCCACTTGATAACGACACTAGTGTCAAGTAGTAGTACTAGCTCTGTCTTCAAGTTTTCGCTTCTGGTTGTCTTTTGCTTTGGCTAGAAAGTTGTCTCCTTGACATTCCTTGGTTTTGCTCCTTCAGCTGTTTCCTGTTTTTCCTTCATGGGATTTTGACAGAGTTGCTTTTTAAGTGTCAAACATTTTTGTGGGAAACAAGTCTTTGTTGATTCTTGTTTTATCATCATTTGCTTAGAGTTCAGCTTTTGTTCACTTCTTTTATAGACATTCGTTAAATTTTGTTAACCAAGGAATAGTTAAAGACTGAAACTTTTACTGGTCTTACACTCTTGTATTAGCATCCAAAACCGGATTTTGAAGTTTCACTCATGAATCTTCTTTCTAGGCTTGTCCAAATTGATTAATTGACCTTCATTTCCAGGAAAATTTCATTGGTGGAGTTGTCTTTTGCCTATTCCAGATAAATATCTTTACTGGGTCTATTACTGTTCCTCTTGAAATCCACAGTCCTGCTCCTGCATTGTTTTTAGGGTTTCTGTTCATTCTTGGGAAATCTAGGGCTTGCTTTCTGTAAATTGTTCAATGGGATACCTCTACATGTTTTTGCTAGTGTTTTGTTCATGGGTTTTGTTTATTCCTGGTACCCATGAATTGCAATCCTCTCAAACTCAAGTTTTACTTCAGTTAAGGAAGCATTTAGAGTACCCTTCATCATTAGATATTTGGAAAAATTATGATGGAGACGTTTGTAATCTGACTTCAACTACCCATATGAGCATTTCTTGTCAGGACAATTCTGTTATTGCGCTTAAAATTATGGGAGATAAGCTAGTGAATTTGATGGACATTCCATTCCCAATCAAACTCTATCTGAAAGTTTTTCTATTGATTCTTTTGTTACCACATTGACGAGGTTAACAAGTTTAAGGGTTCTTAGCTTGGTTTCTTTGGGGATATGGGGGCCACTTCCAGATAAAATTCATCGGCTATCTTCACTTGAACTTTTGGATATTAGTTCAAATTTTGTGTTTGGTTCTATTCCATCTGGGATATCAAGATTGGTTAAGCTTCAAACTTTGACAATGGATGGGAATTTTTTTAATGATAGTGTTCCTGATTGGTGGGATTCATTATCAAACCTTACCGTACTGAGCTTGAAGGGTAATAAATTGAAGGGTCAGTTTCCTTCCTCAATTTGCAGAATTACTACACTAACTGACATTGCCATGTCTCACAATGCGCTTTCTGGTAAATTGCCTGATATGAGTAGCTTAACTACCCTGCATGTATTGGATTTAAGAGAGAATAAGTTAGATTCTGAACTACCTCTGATGCCAAAAGGGTTAGTTACTGCTCTCTTTAGCCAGAACTCATTCTCTGGTGAGATTCCCCAGGAATTTGGTGAATTGGGGCAACTTCAACACCTAGATATATCATTCAATGTTCTGACTGGAACACCTCCCTCTGCCTTGTTCTCTTTGCCAAACATCAGTACTTGCATTTAGCATCTAACATGCTGAGTGGGTCATTTCCAAGTGACCTTAGTTGTGGCAGCAAACTTGGGTTTGTTGATATTTCTAATAACAAGATTATCGGTGAACTTCCTCTATGCTTGGATAGTATTTCAGATAAGATGGCTGTTAAATCTGGTGGCAATTGCTTGTCCAATGATGCCCAACCTCAGCATAAAGAGTCTTTTTGTAAAGAAGCAAGTACAAGGAGACAATCCAGAGCAAGAGAAATAGGACTGTTAGCTGCTATCATCTTTGGAGCAATTCTTATGGCGGTCATGTTGTTACTTGGGGTGATTTTATGTAAAAGATACTGCACAACAGGGCAACATGAACAAAATATACGGCCAAAGATTGTTCAGGACAATGTTCCCTCGGGGGTTTCCTCCGAGGTCCTTGCAAATGCCAGTAAGTTATACACTGAAAAGACTTTTTGTTTTGTTTTAGTTAACTCAAATCCGATGATCTATTTATTTTGCAATTTTCATACTTTGAATGGTGTAAATTTCATATTTGAAAAGCTATTGGTAGAAGCTATGATGAAAACCATGGGCTGTGGAGCTTATAGTACTTGTGTTTTATCGTTTATTTCTTTTAGGGTTAATTTCCCAAGCAGTGAAGTTTGGGACCCAAGGTGTCCCAGTATACAGATTGTTTTCCTTGGAAGAATTGAAGGAAGCTACGAACAATTTTGGTTCATCCTCGTTTATGGGCGAAGGCTCTAGAGGAAAGGTACTTCTGAAAACTGTTAAAATTTGAGATTAGATAATATTGTACTTTTTGAGGTCTAAACATGGAGAGATTAGATTGATTACTGTTCATGCAAAGAGGTAATTCTTTTTATTGACCTAGTTTGCAATCATGAGATAGTGATATGGTTAGCAAGTTGAATAGTAGAAAGAGAGAACCACTTGTTCTGGAGCTCTTTATTACTTATAGATAGCTTAAACTGACTATGAGTATAAATGTTTTTCCCTTTGTAGTAAGGCCCATGTACATGGCAATACTTCTGATAACTCATTGTGTATGATAACTAACAGATACCTTTTAAATTCATTTGCTTCTCATTTTCAGCTTTACAAAGGAAGATTGGAGAATGGGACGTATGTTGCCATCCGATCTTTGGCTTTTTGGAAGAAATATTCAATTCAAAACCTTAATGCTCGCCTGGATTCTCTTTCAAAGCTTCGCCATCCACATTTGGTAAGCCTTTTGGGTCACTGCATTGAGTGTAGCGGACAAGATGATTCCAGTGCCAACAAAGTCATCCTTGTATATGAATATATATCTAATGGCAACTATCGTATGCATCTGTCAGGTCAGTATAGCACTGTGATGAACATAAATTTATAATTTTAAGTAATTGTGAAAACCATAAATTTAGATATTATGGCTGCTTTTGTGTTTTGGAGGCCATTGACGTGTCTTGTAAATTGTTTCTAGAATTTACATGTATGAGGATCATGTTGAGAGGACTTCAACTAGTTGGGAAGTAGAATATAATACTTGATTTAGTTGCATTAATGGAAGTATCTCATTGGAAAGAGAGAATCCACGGCCTTCAAGTTTCTGACACCATAAGATGGCTTTATAGATTTCAACAATGTGAAGGGAGAAAAAACCAAAGGAATGCAGAGAAACAAATAAATGAAATGGGTGGTTTGACCTTGGTTTCTGCTATAGATTTTATCTGGAGTTAGGGCATATGGAAGTGCTAGTTAATACACTTAGTAGTAGTATTTGCTTATTTCGTGATTAAGTATATAACCTTTAACTCTTCACCTTTTAACTGTCTTCTTTATGTATCCTTGGTTTTCAACCTCTAACATGGAAACATTGTGCAGAAAATTGTCCTGAGAAGGTTCTTAAGTGGTCAGATAGATTGGCTATTCTGATTGGTGTTGTCAAGTGTTACGCCTCAAGTGTTCTCAAGCATTTCCTCGAGCACTTGGTGCGCGACTAGGCCTGCTGGAGGCCTCTTGGACCATGGAGCGCTACGTGGACCGAAGTTTCTAGAAGGCCCGCTGGTTAGGATGGAGAATCAGGCTTAGCCCATAACTTATTAAGGAAGTTAACCCTAGTTAAACTTCCATAATAGGTAGGAGAGCATCTAGGAATATTCTAAGAAATATTATCCCATCTTGTATGTACACCGTTAGATCAAATAGATCTCAGCCATTTATTGTATAGGGCTGCAACTATAAAAGGGGGAGACCCTCACTTGTATTTTTCATCTCATAGCTTGTTTTCTCTTTAGCAGTATAGAGAGCATTCGTGCAAACACTTGGTGTGCTTCTTTTCTCTTCTCTTTGTGTGGTTTTCTAGGCTGCTTAACACGCAACACGTCTAAGGCCGCACGGTCTCGAAAACAGTCCGTGACACAAGGCTGTTCATTTTGTACATACTAGCGTAATTCCTGGTTCTTTTAACAATAGATTGAGAACAAATAATATATTGCTCGATGAGCATCGTATTGCAAAGCTGAGTGACTATGGGATGTCTATCCTTATGGAAGAAAATAAAAAGCCTGAGGTATACTTCCTGGCTACACATATAAACATATGAACTTGTTGAGATGACCGAGCAATGCTATCATAGTTTCTAATTATTATCTGAGATTTTATTTTATTTTATTTGTCTTTATTCTGTAGGCAAAAAGAGACAGTTCAAAAGCAAGGTATGAACTCTCTTTTATTCTGACATTCCAAAAGCATGTTAAAGATGTTCACAATAGGAGGGTTAGCAGTAGATTAATTGAATGCGTTATGAGCAATACTGCATATTTAATAAATAACACATTTGTAGGACAGCACCTTCATGCTTATTGCTGCTAGTAATACCATGCTATACCTGCCAGGCACTTCCATTACCATTAACCATTGTCCTACATTAATATCAGTAGGGTTTCATTTTCTTTCGTAATTTTGTCTTGACAATGGTACCATCCACCAACAGTATTTTGTCAAAAACTATTATTTCTTTTTGTTGCACTATAGCTTACAATGCAATTGCAATTCTCTGCGAGATAATTTGGAAACTAAAAAAATGTGTTGAAAAGGTATAATCGGCTCACAACTATTAGGCGATATGTTCAGCTGGGTTTTAAAGAAGAAATAAAAAAAGCCTACTCTTTAAACTTGATTGAGCATTGAAATCCTAACTACTTTTTGTATCGTTATAGAGATGTAATAATAGTTATTTATATGAGGTAATTGTAACACTTTATTGTATCCCGTGTTGCAGCCAAAGGACCAAACTGGAGGATGATGTTTACAACTTTGGGTTTATATTACTTGAATCACTTGTTGGGCCTATAGTAACTGGAAAAGGAGAGGCATTTCTGCTAAATGAAATGGTATGCTAAAGCTTTAATTTAAATTATTTTTTCATATAATGTAATATTACTATATCTAATTGGCTTATTCTCAGCTTTTATCTTTGTTTCATGTGTTTACCAATTCAGAAGAAAGAGAAGTTCTAAAAACATATACAGTGCCCTTATATCATGTAAGTTTGAGATGATACATTCCTGAGATTTGTTTTGCAATTCACAGGCATCCTTTGGCAGCCAGGATGGTCGAAGACGAATTGTAGATCCATTTGTATTAACCACTTGCTCCCAAGAGTCATTATCTATTGTGGTATCTATCACAAACAAATGCATGTGTCCTGAGCCATCATCACATCCCTCATTTGAGGATGTTCTTTGGAACTTGCAGTATGCAGCACAAGTCCAGGCCACAGCTGATGCTGATCAGAAATCAGATTCTACATCATAGTCCTTATAAGCCTCTAGACTCCAGTTACAATTGAGATTATACACCTATATTGTGTCTGCCTTTTCCCACTGTATGTACAGTTGTAAATGTTAGTATTGATTGCTTGACCTTGTATATGGCTAAATTGTTTTTGATAGTATAGAGTTGTTATTGATGCATTGCCCTCTTGAAACATAGTTGCAGTTGGACACATGGCATCTGAAATTGAATATTCTAATTCACCTATTCATGACAGGATTTCAATTTTGTAAAGCTCAAAGGAATACAAACTCACTACATAAACTCTTCTGGTGATTGTATGGTATAAAGAAGGATGTTGTTCATAAAAAACAAACAAAAATGTTGCAAGGTTGATGTGGGGTAAACTTTGGTGTGAAGTGGCAGTTGCAAGCTTTTCTATTTTTTTTTCAGAAAACAGTCATGTGGCCTGGATTGTGAAATGAATAATGAAACCGAACAAGAGCACACTGGTTCTAATTCTGGTTGTTACTCTCAAGCAGCCTGATTTACTGTGTTGGTTATGAAAACATTTTTCTTTTTTCTTGATGGCTGTTTTTTAGAACTGAAAGAAATAACAAATAATAAAAACATATTCAGATGTTGATGCAAAAGCTCAAAGCTAAAATTGAACGGATTTGTGTCATTGCTTTTCTTTTGGACGGAGAACAATCACAAGTAGAAAGTTTTCTCAATTCACGTTACAAGAATTTTTGTATTTTTTAGTCAATAACTCTCAGTTCATTCACACACACACTTTCTTAGTTTATTTTATTTTAAGAGTGTATAATTTTGTTAATACTCCATGCATATTATTTATACAATTCTTGCACTCATTCACAATGAAACAATGTTGGTTTATATAAACACTCTCATAATATTATTTTGACTATTTTTATTGTTAATAGTTTCCCCATTTATGTTAATGAATTATTCATTCAAGTTAATGGCTTCTCCATTTATGTTAATGTTTGTTATGAGTGTTTGTGTTAGGTCATTCTTATTAATGTGTTTTAGGGTGTATGCATATGATTGTGTACATGTTGAAAAAACTCAATACATGTATCACATACACGAATTTCACAGCAGAATTAAGCATGTAATTAACATATACACATGTAACTTAGATCATTAACAACTTAAGATTATAGAAACATACATTTGATGACCTTCAGTGAAGATTTCAATTCTGAATTCTTCCTAACTCCAACTTTGAGCTCACCTTGAAGTACACTATTATTCAATTCTAGTTCACAATAATCCAGTGAGATTGTAAAGCTAGAATAGCAGCAATTGAATTTTCAACAACAAGGTTTTGCTTTTTGAAAGAAAAATAAAAGGAATTTAATTTTCTTTCTCTCTAGTTTTTTTTACAATCCTTTGTTCAAAGAAAAACTCTCAAAAATCAAACACTTTACAATGCTCTCTCTACATGCATGATTTTTGCTTCACCCTTATTAATCCAAATGAATTGTCCCCATTTTTGGTGCTCTAAGCACTTCATAAGTACTCCATCAAAATTAAATTAAGTGACCAACTACCAAAAACTATTTTTAGTGATAATTTTTAATGGTATAATAAAATGGACCATTAATTCTATAAAATGGTACTCTACCATTTAATTTATGTTTATCAAATTAGATATGTCTTCCATTTATAAATCAAATAACAAATAAATAAAAATCATATTTTTTTTTATTTAACTATTCCAAAACTATTTGAATAATTAATTTTTACCTTATTTGATTTTACTAACATGGTTAATGGGTGAATTCATAGTGAAACAATTCATAGAATAAAATTATGCCACTTATTAATATCTAATTAGTTAATAACTTTTGTCAACTAATTAAGTGATGTATTTAACATTTAAGTATAAACAAGTGCACAACCCGAGGAACCCTGAAACATATTTTCAGTTTGCTAGAATTTTTAGAATGGAACTGTTTAATCCATAATGCTATCCCAGTGCACAATGAATACACTTCATATTATGAGACTCTCTAGGTCCACACCCGAATTATCATATGAAACTCCTCCATATGTTTGTGAACAATGCTCCACACACACGTTACGGATATTACAAAGTGGCACATTAGACCATATAAGTTGAGGTTGTAACATATTCATATAATCCTTCCATCATTTATATCCAGATAGAGCAAAGGTATAGATCAATACAGTCAAATTTCTACATGACCGATCGTAAACTTATCTTTAGAATTGTATTTCAATAAATAATATTCACAAATACTTTTGTGATATTATTTATCCCTAGGGTTAAACTCTTTTCTCGGGAATTACTACTTATGGCCATAAGGCTTTCTGAAATACTATCTTGGAGCATTAGGATATATTCACCCAAATGAGCTTACGGATCCCATATTTATGCACACTGGATTCTATGAGCATTAGACCATACCTAGCGGTCAGACTATGAAAGGTTTCTGACATGTATAGAACCAAAGTATGATGGATCACTCATTAGCCCACTGTGGCACTCAGGTCAAAGGACCACGAATACTACTCAACTCGAAAGACTCTCTATTAACGGCTTTATGGGATGTATATTGGAGGTCTTTGTAAGTCTATTCAGTATTTAGTTCTTACTGAATACTTGTATCTCTATACGAGCTTTCACTAAACTCATGGTTTGCTAAGACCAACCATCTAGTCTATCTAGATATAGACATACACCGATCTACATATTTATTATGGCATTCACTGATAGACCATCATTAGTGAAGATAGATCAGAAACATAATATTTGAGAACATATTTACATAATGACATTTTCTTGTACTATTTGTAACTCTTTACAATTATGTCATTACTAATATATTCTCAGGTCTTTGTCCCATTTAGATAAGGCTTTAACTCTTTAGATATTATTAGCTCTTATCAGTGCTAACTCTTAGCATTTATAATTATCAGCATTGCTAATTATTAACACTGATCTAAACTCCTTTAGACCAGATCTAAACTCTTTCAGATCATACAATGTCTAAAAGATTACAAGTATTTTACCATATACAAAATATAATTAGCAATTTAATGAAATGATAATGCTAGTATAAATATTAAACAAATATTCATACATAAAGGGATGGCATTGAAGCATAAATTTCAACAGCTCCCACTTACTTTAGTACCATTCACAATGGTATCGAATGCCCATTGACTCCACATGTCTTTCAAATGCTTTTGGAGTTAAGGCTTTAGTAAGTGGGTCCGTTACATTATTTATAGAGTTTACTCTATAAATTATTACATCTCCTTTAGCCAAGATTTCTTTAATGATATGATATTTTCTTTTCACATGCTTAGACTTTTAATTTGCTCTCGGCTCTTTAGCTTATGCAATAGCTTCATTGTTGTTGCAAAATAATGGTATAGGATCCATTGCACTTGAAACTATTCCAAGTTTAGTGACAAATTTATGTATCCACACTGCTTCTTTTGCTACTTTTGAGGCTGTAATAAATTCTGCTGCTGTTGTGAAATCAGCCATAGACGACTATTTATTACTTTTATAACTAACTGTATCACCATTGAGAATGAATATATACCCAGATGTAAACTTTCTATCGTCTAGATTAGACTGAAAGTCTGAATCTGTGTATCCTCTTACTTGTAAGTCACTTTCTCCATATATCAGAAACTTGTCCTTAGTACCTTTAAGATATTTTAGGACATGTTTCACAACCATCCAATTGCCTTCACTTGGATCATATTGATATCAACTTGTAACACTTACAGCCATATTGATGTCAGGTCTCGTACACATTATAGCATATATCAAGCTTCCTATAGCTGATGCATATGGTATGTTAGACATTATAACATTTTCATCTTTACTTTGAGGACACATCTTTCACGAAAGATGAATGCCGTGTCTAAAAGGTATGCTAACTGTCTTACAATTATTGAAATTATACTTTTCCAAGACATTATTTATATAAGATGATTGAGATAGTTCTATAAGCCTTCTAGCTCTATCTATATAAAGTTTTATACCTAATATATAGGAAGCCTCTCTTAAATCCTTTATGAAAAAATTCTTACTAAGGTAACTTTTAACTGACTGTAACATACCAATATTATTTTCGATAATGAGTATGTTATCCATATAAAGAACCAAGAAGACTATCAGGCTCCCATTGTTCTTTTTATACACACATGTTCTTCTTCGTTCTTGATGAAATCAAACCCTCTAATTACTCATCAAAATAAATATTCCAATTTTGGGAAGCCTGCTTAAGTCTATAAATAGACTTCTTCAGTTTGCATATTAAACCAAAAGTTTGGCTAGATGTAAAACCTTCAGGTTGTTCCATATAGATCTCTTCTTCCAGATATCTATTTAAGAACGCCGTTTTACATCAATTTGCTAAATTTCATAGTCATAATATGCAGCAATTACTAGTAAAATTCGAATTGACTTAAGCCTCACTACTGGTGAAAAGGTTTCCTCATAATTGCTCCCAGATTACTAAGTATAACCTTTTGCCACCAGATGGGTCTTGAAAGTCTATACTTTTCCATCGGGCCCACGCTTTTACTTGTAAATCCATTTATAATCAATAAGAACAATTCCTTCAGGAAGCTCAACTAAGTCACAGACTTGATTTTGATGCATTGAGTCAATTTCTAATTTTATGGCCTCTTGCTATTTTCTTAAATCAATATCCAACATCACATCTCTATAAGTTATATGGTTCTTTTCTTCAATCAAGAAAACACCAAGAGCATCTTTAGGTATTAAAACATACCTTTCAGGTGACCTTGATATCCTTTTTGACCTACGTGGAGGGTGTGTCAAAAGTATTCTGTTCGATTGAGCTTAAGGTTTCATCATTAATTCATTTACATCCTGGTTGAGTTCATCTAATTCAATCTTTCTACAATCTCCATAATCTATGACAATTGTTTCTCTAAAAAAATGGTATTTTAAGCAACGAACACATTTTGTTCTCTAAGATCATAGAATTGGTACCCCATTAAATTCTTAGGATATCCAACAAACCGATACTTGTATCATTTAAGTGCTAGTTTATCATGTTGTGTAACTATTACATAAGCAGGACAACCCTAAATCTTAATATATTTAAAACTTTGTTTCATTCTATTCCATATCTCATAAAGAGTAGAAAGAATAGCTTTCGATGGAACTCTGTTCAATATATGAGTAGCAGTTTCTAGAGCATAGCTCCATAGATATTCAAGAAGATCGGTGAAGCTCATCATCAATTGAACCATATCTAATAAATTTTGATTTCTCATTTCTAAAACACCATTATGTTATGGAGTACCTAGAGGACTATAGTGAGTGAGAATTCTATTCTTCTTCAAATAATCCAAAAATTTATTGCTCATGTATTCACCGCCTCGATTTGATTAAAGGCATTTGATATACATTTCGATTTATTTTTCTACTTTGATTCGAAACTCTTTAAACTTTTTAAAAGTTTCTGACTTGTGTTTTATAAGAAACACATATCCAAATTATGATAGATCATCGATAAAGATAACGAAGTATCAAAGTCCACCAATTGCAGTGTGATTCATTGAACCATATACATCACTATGTATGAGTTTCAATAAATCAGTGACGCGGTGTCCAATACAAATAAATGGAGCTTTGGTCATTTTCTTGAATACAAGATCAATAAAGTAAATAAGGCTATATGGTCAGATTAAGTATCTGACCATCCTTAACCAGACGGGTTAAGAGTCTCACACCTATATGACCTAATCTCATATGCTACAATTTTGTATCATTTAAAATTTTTGAGTTATTATTAGTATACACATGTACATTCATGACATTTATTGTTGTATCTAATATATAATGGCCATTAATCAACTAACATTTAGCTAATAAAATATTATCCAAATTATACAAATATAAGGAATGGTTTTGAACATACATATGATATCCTTCACTGTCCAATACAGGAATGAAAATAATTTGTCAAATAATATTTAGTACATAATAACAATTATTCAATACAATAATTTTATTACATAGAAGAAGTAAATTAAAATGTTCAATAGCCTCGACCTACAGAAAATCTCAATTTTCAACACGAAGCTGTACTTCTCCAAGCTGTAATAGTCTAACTTCCTTCAGACCCTACAACACATTACAGATATGAGAAGGATAAGTAGTATCTAATACCCCGCCAGTATTAGCATCAAATGCTAAAAAAATGTCAATGATAGGCAAATGCATACCTGAGGGGGTTTTCTTAATCATAGTAAGGTATGTTAGGCAGTTTCGCTTCCAATACCCATCTTCGCTGCAATGGAAACATTTTTCTTTTACTTTGTTCTTATGTTGAGGGTTAGACATGTGTTGCTTTTGAGGACCCATTTTGGGTGCATACTTTACTTTCTTTTTATTCTTACCTTTGAACTTCTTAGAATTCTTCGGGACAGAAGATAAAGCACCCTAAACATAAAGGGTCATGCCTCTTTTGTTCATGTTCTCTTGAGCTATTTTCAGCATGTTATGTAGATTAGCATAAGTAGGGGTCAATCATTGCATATTGAACTTTATGATGAACTGTGCAAATGACCCTGAAAGTGATTAGAGAATTAAACTGTTCCCCAATGTATTGCTCAGTAAGATATCTATAGTTTTTAACCTTTCAATATGAGATATGATCTTAAGAACATGGGGACTCACTGAACTGCGCTCGGGTATTCTAGCTTGAAAGAGAGATTTGGCAACCTTGTACATTTTAACTTGAGGCTAGTCACCAAATAAATCTTTCGGGTGGAGCATTATACTCCCAACACTATCCATGTAGATATGCTCTCTCTAGAGCTCCATAGACATTGAGCCGAGGATGTATGATTTGACTTTTAAATCGTCATTCAACCATTTTCGATATGTCTCATTTTCTTCTAGAGAAGTATCATCAGAAATGGCTCGGGGCAGGCGCTGATCAATTACATATCTAAAATTTTTAGAATCTAGAACTATTTTGAGATTCATAAGCCAGTCAGCATCATTTTCTACACCTTTGAGTTGGTGCGTATTAAGGATACGAACTAGTGGGTTGCTTAAAGCCATTTAATCTTGACAAGATAAAAGGAAAGATGTTAGCGGAATATTTCAATTGCTAATAAATAACGTTTTAGATCATGGGTATAACAGTATACATTTTTTAATCTAAAAATGTCATTCCACTGTTTTACATAGTCCCTTTAATCTCTTAAATGAAAAAATAATAGTTTATATTTTTTAAACTATACAATGAGAAGTGGATCCTATTGGCATTTTACTCTAACCTCACGCTGTAGCAATATTGGCCTTTGTAAACCCAAAAGGTAGACAACTCTTGTCAATTGCATCTCATGTAACTCTTACCACTGATCCTAAATACACCTTATCTTTACACTGTAGCAATATTGAATAAGTGTATTTCAGATTAACTTGTCAATCATTAAATATATGCTACTAGTATAACCCTTACAATATAGCAATATTGGGCAATACGTTCGCATATATTTGCCTCAACTCATTTTTAACCTGCATAGCCTGAATCACCCTGACCAATCTCTCACGCTGTAGCAATATTGTGAGAGACCGAAGTGAACCGTCTAGTACCGTATTGACAAGATAGAATATTATATAATATTATCTCATAATACAATATTATTTAATCTAATTTAGAGAGATTTTTTATAATTTAATATTTTTTAATAATTATTATAATTATTATTACTATTAACAATTATAATAAATTTTCGCATCTCATACGAATATAATTTATAATTAGAATATTTATTTATGCAAGTACAACTAACCCCACCAATACGTCTCCCATTGTAATTAATAAGCATAAACAAATATATATATATATATATATAACATTTAATACAATGATATAACAATTTTAATTGTATTAAATGAACCTCACATGCAAAAATTTCAAATTGGAGTGTACTGTTCGGAATGATCAACGTTAAAAGTTGATCATTATAGCATTATACAATATAATGCTCCAAAAAAGGTTTTAACTCTTTTTTTTCTTCAACCTTAAGCAACTTGGGTTTCTGGCTTATGAAGGCCTTGGCGTTCAACACTTGAATGCTCCCGAGTTCATCATTAAGCCCGCGTTCATCATTAAGAACTCCTCATCATTCAACACTTGAAATCCCAGGCGTCCTGCCCTTTTAACACCCCTATGTTAAGCACCTTAACGCCCCAGCGTTATAAAACTAACGCCCCAGCGTTTAGTGATGAACACCCCTGTGTTCACTAATGAACCTCGTAACGTTCATGTTAACACATGAACGCCTCAGCATTCAGTTCCTAGTGTTGCAGCATTTTTTTTGACATAAACTACTTTTCTACACTTTAAGCACTTCACAATGCAATTTTTACTATTTTCAGGCATTCTAAACACTTCATATAACACTCCAATAACCCATAAACACAATAAACATGCTTTGATATCACTTGTTAACGTGTTTTAGGATGTATGCATGTGATTGTGTACATGTTGAAAAAACTAAATACATGTATCATATACACAAATTTCGCAATGAAATTAAGCATATAATCAATATATACACAAATTGTGTAGCAAAATTAAGAATGTAATCAACATATACACATGTAACTTAGATCATTAACAACTTAAGATTATAGAAGCATACATTTGATAACCTTAGGTAAAGATTTCAATTTCAGAATCTTCCTAGCTTCAACCTTGAGCTCACCTTGAAGTGCACTATTGTTTAATTCTAGTTCACAACAACCCAGTGGAATTGTGAAGTTAGAGTAGCAGCAATTGAATTTTTAACAACAAGGTTTTGTTTTTAAAAAAATAAATAAAACTCTAATTTTTCTCACAACTTTTTGTTAAAAAAAAACTCTCAAAAACTAAACTCTCTACAATGCTCTCTCTATATGCACGATTTTTGCTTCACCCTTGTTAATCTAAATGAATTGCCACTATTTTTTGTGCTCTAAGCACTTCACAAGTGCTTCACCAAAATTAGGTTAAGTGGCTAACTACTAAAAACTATTTTTGGTGGCCATTTTTAATGGTCTAATAAAATAGACAATTAATTCTATAAAATAGTCTCCACCATTTAATTTATGTTTCTCAAATTAGGTATATCTTCTATTTAGGAATAAAATAACAAATATGTTTTATTTATTTAAATAATATTTATTTAATTATTCAAAAACTATTTGAACAATTAATTTTTACTTTATTTGACTTTACTAACATGGTTAATGAGTGAATTTATGGTGAACAATTCATGAAAAAAAATTATGCTACTTGTTAACATCTATTAGTTAACAACTCTTGTCAACTAATTAAGTGATATACTTAACATTTAAGTCTAGACAAGTGCACAACTCAATGAACCTTGAAACATATTTTCAGTTTGCTGAAATTTCTAGGATGGAACTATTTAATCCATAATGCTGCCCCAGTGTACAACGAGTACACTTTATATTATGTGACTTTCTAGGTCCACGCCCATATTTTCATATGAAACTTCTCTATACGTCTGTGAACAATGCCCCATACATACGTTACAGATATTACAAAGCGGCGCGTTAGACCATAAAGTTGAGGTTGTAACATATCCATATAATCTCTCTATCATTTATATCCAGATAGAGCAAAGATATAGATCAATACCGCCAAATCTCCATATGCCCGACTGTAAACTATCTCTAGAATTATATTTCAATAAATAATATTCGCAAATACTTTTGTCATATTATTTATCCCTAGGGTTAAACTTTTTTTTCGGGAATTACTGCTTATGGCCATAAGACTTTTTGAAATACTATTTTAGAGCATTAAGATATATTACTCACCCAAATGAGCTTACAGATCCCAAATCTATGCATACCGAATTTCATAAGCATGGATTATACCCAACGACACATAACGGTCAGACCATTAACGATTTCTGACATATGTAGAACCAAATTATAGTGGATCACTCACAACCCCACCGTGGCACTTAGTTTAAAGGATTACAAATACTACTTAACTCGAATGACCTTCAATTGACGACTTTATAGGATGTCTATTAGAGGTCTTTGTAAGTCTGTTCAGTATTCAGTCTTATTGAATATCTGTATCTCTATACAAGCTTCTATTAAACTCATGGTCTGTTAAGACTAACCATCTGGACCATCCAGATATAGTCATACACTAATCTATATATTTATTAAGGTATTCACTGACAGACCAGCATTAGTGAAGATAGATCAAGAACATAATATTTGAGAATATATTTGTATAATGATATTTTCTAGCATTATTTGAAACTTTTTACAACTATGTCATTACTAATATATTCTCAAGTCTTTGTTTTATTTCAGACAAGGCTCTAACTTTTTAGATATCACTGAGTCTTATAACCTAATAACTCTTATCAGTACTAACTCTTAGCATTTATAACTATCAGCATTGCTAATTATTAGCACTGATCTAAACTTGTTTAGACCAAATTTAAACTCTTTCAGATCATACAATGTCTGAAACGTTACAAGCATCTTACTATTTACAAAATATAATTAGCAATTTAATGAAATAATAATACTAGTATAAATATTAAACAAATATTCATACATAAAAGAATAACACGTAAGCATAAATTCTAACAATTCCATAATGGGTGACCTAACTAAAATTACCAACATCTCCCACTCACACATGATAGGGTGACACTATGTACAAAGCAATGACAATTTCTTAGGCCATCAATCTTTAACACAGTACTTATACTGGCAAATGTAACATGTGACCCATGAACAAATATTCTAAAAGCAGGAGCTAATAAGAAATCTCAATTGTAATCATATACAAGAGATTTATTAGTTATTTTGTCCATCTTGTATCCCATATTTAATTTCATTACATCAGTTCAAGCATACTCAATCCTTCAAAAATAGCTATACTCGAACCCATACACTTTGTGTATTCACAATTGTATTCATCATCATAGGGATTGTACAACTAGTCGGTCGGTAAATACATAAGTCAGATGCAAAAAAATAAATCTTTCCATCCAACTCATATTTTTCAGATCTAAATTAATTGCTTTCCTAGTCATGTTTCATAGACCGAATATATCATAGTCATAAAAAACATGCTAAAATAGCTAACATCAATCTTTATATCAAAATATAGTTAGTGGTAACTATTGGAACTGGTGCTTACGTGCCATTCCAAATTATATGAATATGAATTATTTAAATTTATACAATAAATATTTCGAATAAAATCATTAATAGTAAATACATATTGGTAAAATGCTTATAACATTTCATACATTGTATGATCTAAAGGAGTTCAGATCTGTTTCAAAAGAGTTTGAACCAGTGCTAAGAGTTAGCTGCACTGAGAGTTATAAATGTTAAGGGTTAACACTGCTAAGAGTTAGCATGTTATAAGAGTGGGCCAAATATAAAGATTAGATTCTTATCTGAAATGGGACAAAGACCTGATGGTATACTGACAATGACATAGTTGTAAATGGTTGCAAATAGTGCTAAGAAAAGTTATTGTGAAACTATATTCTCAAACGTTATATTCCTGATCTATTTTCACTGATGCGAGTCTGTTGATGGGAACCTTATTTAATATAGATTGGTGTATGTCTATATCTGGATGGTTCAGATGGTTAGTCTTAGCAAACCATGAGCTTAGTGGAAGCTCGTATAGATATATGGGTATTCAATGAGGACTGGATATTAAATAGACTAAATTAAGATCTTCAATAGATATCTCATAAAGCCGTCAATGAAGGATCCTTTCGAGTTGAGTATTATTTGTGGTCCATTGACCTGAGCACTACGGTGGGCTTGTAAGTGATCCATCAAACTTAGGTTTCACACATGTTAGAGACCTCTTATGGTCTGATCGCTGGGTGTCGCTGGGTATGGTCCGATGCCTATAAAGTTCGATGTGTGTAGATATAAAATCCATCAACTCATATGGGTGAGTAATATATCCAGATACTCTGAGATTGTGTTCTTAAAAGTCTTATGACCATAAGCAGTTTACTTGGAAAATGTTTTTTCCGTATCAGAAATAATATCGCAAAAATATTTATAGATATTGTTTATAGGAATATGAATCTAGAGATAAGTTCTAGGATTGAGCATATGGAGACTTGACAATGATGATCTATGTCTCCGTTCTTCTAGGATATAAATAATTAAGGGATTATACAAATATGTATTAACCTCAACTTGTATAGTTCAGCACACTGTTTTGTTATTTTCATAATGTGTGTGTGGGGCATTGTTTATGAACTAATGAATGAGTTCTGTTAGACAAAACGGGTGTGAACTTAGGGAGTCTCACTATATGAAGTGTACTCGTTGAGCACGTGGATAGCGCATTAGATCGAATTGTTCAATCCGAAAATGTTTTGAAAAATATTTATTTATTTCAGGGTCTCTTAAGGAATAGCTAAGGTTTAAGTGTTAAACTTAAGATTGTGCCAAGTGAGACTTGACACTTTTACCTACCTAGTGTATGCCTCAAATTATGCCAATAATTTGTATGGGTACTAAATTTGGCATTGGTGTATATAGTTATCATTTAAATGAAACAATTGTTATTTTATTTAAATTAATTCATTCGGCCATTTATTTATTTTAAGGTCTCTCGGGGAGTAACTAAAGTTTAAGTGTTAAACTTATAATTGTACCAAGTAAGACTTGACACTTTTATCTATTTAGTGTATGCCTCAAATTATGTCAATAATATATATGAGTACTAAATTAAAAATTGGTAGATAAATAAATTAAACAATTGTTGTTTTATTAAATTGTTATTCGACTATTATACTTAATCAAATAAATTGTTTTATTTGATGAATTAAATAAATTGGCCAAGAGGGTTATTAATGATATTTTACTTTAAAAGGCTTTGAAAGCCAAAAAAATCAATTTTCTTAAAAAAAGAAGACAAATACAATTTGGCTAAATTGAAATTAAAACTAAGAGGTGGCTTTCTTACACTTTAAATTAACGCGTGCTAGCCATTATGATTCCAAATAATTTAGCATAAACTAGCAGTATTTGAAATGCGTTAAGCCACTAGTTGAAGCCATAATTTGGCCAGCACCTCTTCAAAGTGATTCATCAATTTTACTAAGCATGGCAAGGATAAAATTGATCTTTGTCATGCTTATAAATGGTCAACAATTGTTGGCTTTTTATTGGCAAAGAATAAGGTGGGTTTGACTATAAATTGTCAACCGCGTTTGATTTCATAAGTGTGCTTTTTGAGAAGGCAAGTTAAAAGCAAAATTAAATGTTAGCATTACTACTTTAGAAAGGTCAAAGAGATAATATTAAAGCAAAAGTTGCTTCAATAAAAATATATGTATATATATATTTCATTGAAAATAGAAGCTACCGTTCTAGCTTGTAGGATCTCACTACCAAGTCCTAGACTAGAACAGCGTAAAGCACACTTCAAGGGTGAGTTCTCTAATATCTCATTAGCGTAATGAGATTTTTTTATATTTTTCGCTGCATTTATGCATGTGATGTGTAACTTAAATATTAAAAAGTACACGCTCCCCCTATGTACAACACACTTTTAAATTGATATCAGAGCTCATAATTGTGTGTTATTTGTATAGTGTTCGTAATGTAATTAGGATGTCCAGTTGCCGATTATACGATTCAAATGTTGAAAAAAAGCATAATCTGGACGCAGCTAAAGGGACACCGTAACGGTGTCACTCTGCATCGTAGTACTGGGGCTGTCTAGGTTCAAGTGCTGCAGTACTAGTGAGGAGTATTGCAGTGTAACTAGTCTAGCGTCGTAACACTGGGTAATGATGCAGTGCCACAACGTCGCAAGCTCATCGCCATGGGGACCCTTGCATCACAACACTGTAAAGGTTGGAACTTTAATATCGGAGGCTGAGCCTTCAGTATCGCAATATTAGGAACCTAAAAAAGCTGTAATTATGCTAATTACTCTGATTGCTTATTTTTAAATTGTTTAAAATATTTATTGTTTATTTTATGCAATTTATAATTGTTATAATTATTGCAATATAAACTGTGGCCTATTTGTTTGTGCTAAAAATCATAATGGGAGCCCTATTGGTGGGGTTAGTTGTGTTTGCACTAAACAAATATGTGATTACAAATCACATCCTCATAAGATGAGGACAAATATATAAAAAAAATCTCTCTCAATCAGATTGAAAGTGTTTCATTATGAGATAATGTTACGCAGTGATCCGTCGTGTCAATACAGTGTTAGACAAGTTACTTTGATTCTTTTTCAATATTGCTTAAGCGTGAGGGATTTGGTCGATGTGATTTGGAGTATGCCGGTTAAACATGTGATGAGGCACATATATGCAAATGTATTACCCAATATTGCTAAATCGTGAGGGTAGTATCAGTAACATATATTTGATTATTAATAAGTTAATTTGGAATATACTTACCCAATATTGCTAAAACGTGAGGATAAGATATTTTTAAGATTAGTAGTAAGAGTTGCATGAGATGCAATTGACAATAATTGTATACCTTTTGGGTTTACAAAAGCCAATATTGTTAAAGCGTAAGGCTGGAGTAAAATGGGGTCCACTTCCTACTGTACAATTTAAAATGTTTAAATTATAGTTTCTCTTTTGAGATATTTATGGGGTTATGTAAAGTAGTGGAGGGCATTTTTAGATTAGAAAATATATAAATGTTATACCCATAATTTAAAGCGTTATTAATTAACGATTAGAAATGCTCTGCTAAACATCTCCTAGGTATCTTATAGGGATGAGATTAGGATAAACAATCTGTTAGTGTACTTCATTTTTGCCCACCAACTATACGATACCAAGAAATATTTTAACTTGTAATGAATTTGAGAATAGTTCTAGATTCAGAAAAACTTGTATATATTTATGATCAATCGATAATGATGAGGTGTTTATGATAATATCTCTTGGGTAGAGATGGAAATTTATCAGAAATGAATTAAGAATGATTTGAGAGTCAAGTCATATATCTTGACCTCAATGTTTAATGACTTTTAGAAGGAGCATGTGCACATGGGATGTGCAAGTAGTACACTGCTCCGAATGAAAAATGATTTGATATATCCAAATTACAGACAGAGAATAGTCATTAATGGAAAGTGTTTGCACTTTAATAAAGGTTTAAAATAGTAATCATTACTATTTAATGTACCTTACTTTAGGAAAGATAGACCATTTAAATATCTGTTTGCTAAGTATAAACATTTCATTAACATATAATGTTAAGTAGTATAGAGGTATGAGATACTGTCTGTAATTCTCATATCAGCAAGTTATTGCATGATTTAAGTGATGCTAGAAAGTTATGAAATGAGATACAGCTTTACGTTGAAAATGGAAATTTCTTGGACGTGGTAGCTATTAGAACTTTTAAGTCACTTCTCCATTTTGGCGTAAGCATTATGTTGTATAATTGATATTTTGTGCCAAACATTATTAGGCGAATCATATCAATCCCTGTAATTGATAGAGAGGGTTATCATAGATACATTAGGAATAGTTTCTCATATAAATGATAATATTTTGCTAGCTGAATGTCAGTTAACGAATGACCATTATATCTTAATTACAAAGCAAGTCTAGGTGAACATAACAAATAGGAGTTCGAAAACTTTGAATAATAATGAATTATGGGACATAAAATTAGGTCATGTAGTCGTGAGATGACTATCTTATCTGGTTAAGGATAGCCAGATACTTGATCTGACTATGAAACCTTAGCTAGTTTATGAAGCTTAGATTTGAAGAAAAATGACCAAATACTTATGTCAGTATTAGATACTGACCCACTAATTTATCAGAACTTGTACATAGTGATGTATAAGATCCAATGAATCATATTAGTATGAATTTTAATACTTCATCATAATTTGTCACAATAAAGATATGTGTTTTTGGGAAACATAGGCTGAAAATTTTGAAGTATTCAAAAAGTTCTGACTAGAAGTAGAGAAATAAACTCTTATGTATATTCAATGCCTTTGATCAGATCAAGGCGATTTATACATGAACAGTATTTCAAAAATTATTTAAAAGAGAATATGATTCTCACTCAATATAGTCCTCTAAGAACATCTCAACCCAAAAGTATTTTGAAGATAAAGAATTAGACTTTATTAGATATAATCCAATCTATATTGAGTTTCATCGATCTTCTAGAATATTCTTAGGGATATGCTCTAGTAACTGTTAATCACTTATTGAATAAAGTTTTGTCAAAAGCCATTCATTTAGTTCAGTGTAGGATATCAACTGGAAGAAAATCAAGTCTTAAGTATGTTAAGAATTATGGTTATTCTGTTTGCACAAGAGTTAAGCAATAAGATAAACCTGCATCCAATAGATATGAATACCGGTTTATTTTGTATCCCATGCATTTCGAGGATACCAGTTCTAAAATCCAATGGAATAAAATGTGTTCGTTGCTCGTAATACCACTTTATTAATAAATTATTTCTCATAGATTGTGAGAATTGTAAAAATATTGAACTTGGTGAAGTCAATCTAAAAATATATGAATTGCTTGTGGAACTTTAAGTTTAATTAAGTGAAATATTTGTAACACACTCTTTCTATAGGTCTGAAAGGATATCAAGGCCATTTGTTAGGTATGACAGATACTTGAAGGCGCCCTTGGCATTTTCTTATTTAAAGAAAAGGATCCTTTGACTTATAGAAAAACAATGTTGGACATTGATTTGGAAAAATTGCAAGATGCAATGAAATTCAAAATTGACTTTATACATGAGAATTAAGTCTAGCACTTGATCATGCTTTCAGTAGGAATTGTTCCTATTATTTGTAAATGAGGTTATACAGCGAAAATGTGGGCCTAACATAAAGGTTAACATAAAGGTACAGACCTTCTAAATCTGACTAGTGATAAAAAAGTTACACTTATAGGTCTTGGATCTAAAATGAGAAAGCCTTTTCACCAGTAATCATACTTAAGTTAATTCAAATTTTATTGGTTATTGTATTTTGCTAGATTCTTCGTTTTAATAAAGAAATTAGAGAGTTTTATTTTATAAAAAAAACCAAGAGAAAGCTTGTATGTTTAGAAAGGATAGTGGGAGCATAATTATATTTCTAGTTCTCTGAGTGATTGACATATTTAATGTCAAAAATGACATTGATATGTTATAAGTCAATCAGATAAGAGTTATCTGAATAAGACATTCTCCATGATAGAATTAAGAAAAGCTTCCTATATACTAGCTATAAAGTGTTATAGAGATAGAGTTAAGAAACTGATGAGACTCTTCTAATCTTTGTACATAGACTGAGTCCTGAAAAGGTACAACTTAATTAACTGTGAGATAGTTAATGTGCCTTTCAGATATGACATTCATATTTCTAAGAGGAAGTGTCCTCGAAAAGAATATGAAAGGGTTAGATTGTCTAACTCATCAAATATATCAACTAGAAATAGCTTGATACATGTCGTATTATGTATGAAACCTGGATCTACATGGTTGTAAGTATTACGAGCTGGTATCAGTCTGATTCAAGTAACGACCATTCAATGGCCATGAAACTTATCTAATATATCTGAGAGATATAGAGGATAAGTTTCTAAATTATGGAGAAAGTTACTAACAAATAAAATGATACATAGACTCAGAATTCTAGTTTGGTCATGATAATAGAAAATATATATATATGGTTATGTGTTTCTTCTTATCAGTACTGTAGTTGAGAGTGCAATATAAATATCCACAGCTGATTCTACCTTGGGGCAAACAATGTTGTGACTTGAGAAGCATGCAAAAGAAGTACTATAGATATATAAGTTAGTTGCAAAGCTTAGAATAGTTCCAAGCTCAGTGGATCCTATCCCACTAAAGGCAACAATAATAGGATAATTGCTCAAGCCAAGAAGCCATAAGGAGCACTAAAATTCTAATCATGTGGACTCTGAATACTACATAATTAAAAAGTTCTTGGCTATTGGAGATGTAATAATATCTAGGACATATTTAAAAAATAATATAGCAGACCCACTCATTCCTTAACTTTTAAAGTGTTTGAGTAATATATGGAGATGATAGGTATTAGATGTCATCATGACTGGTACTAAAGCAAGTAGGAGTTGTTAGAACTGGTGTTTATGTGTCATTCTAAATTATATGAATATTAATTATTTAATATTTATACAATAAGTATTTCGAATAAAATCGTTAATATTAAATACATATTAGTAAAATGCTTGTAACATTTCATACATTGCATGATTTGAAAGAGTTCAGGTCTGGTTCAAAAGAGTTTAGACTAATGCTAAGAGTTAGCTGCACTGAGAGTTATAAATGCTAAGAGTTAGTACGTTATAAGAGTCAACCAGATCTAAAGAGTTAGATCCTTGTTTGAAATGGGACAAAGATCTGAGGACATACTAATAATGACATAGTTATAAAGGGTTATAAATAGTGCTAAGAAATGTCATTGTGTAACTATATTCTCAAACGTTATATTCCTAATCTATTTTTACTGATGCGGATCTGTCGGTGGGAACCTTATTTAATATAGATCAGTGTATGTCTATATCTGAATGGTTCAAATGGTTAATTTTAGCAAACCATGAGCTTAGTGAAAGCTCGTATAGATATACGGATATTCAGTGAGGACTAGATATTGAATAGACTCAATTAGGATCTCTAATAGATATCCTATAAAGTCGTCAATAGAGGATCCTTTCGAGTTGAGTAGTATTTGTTAGGGTTGGTGCTTACTTGCCATTCCTGAATGTACATATACTTATTATTTATACAAATGTACATTCTCATTAATTCGCTAATATTTATTTATATGGTACTGTGCAATGTAACATTACAGACATTGTATGATTTGAAGGAGTTCAGATTTAATCTAAAGGAGTTTAGATAAAGGCCACAGTTGGCCACACTCAGAGATATAAATGTTAAATGTTAGCACAGCTAATTGTTAGCTGGTTATAATACTTAGCGAAATGTTAGTTGCGCAAAGTATGTTCTTGAATATCGTCCTTGATCTATTTCTCCTAATGCGGATCTGTCAATGAATATCTTTATATAAATCAGCATATATTATACCTATAAGGTATAGATGGTTATTCCTTGCTGATCGTGGGCTTGGAGCTTGTATTGACATATGGGTATCCAGTTAGAACTGAATATAGGACAGACTCACGAGGACCTCTGATAGACACCCTATGTAAGCCGTCAATGGAGGGTCCTTTCGAGTTGAGTAGTATACGTGGTCCTTTGACTTGAGTGCCACCGTGGCTTTGTAAGTGATCCACCATACTTTGATTCCACGTATGTCACAAACCTTTCATAGTGTGACCACTGGGTGTCTCTAGGGTATGGTTCGATGCTTATGTTCGATGTGTACAAATATAGGATCTGTCAGCTCGCATAGGGAGTTAGATGTCCAGATGCTTCGAAACTGTATCTCAGAAAGTCTTGTGGCCATAAGCATTAATACCGAAAAAGAGTTTCCGTTAGGATGTAACAATATGACATAGGAGTTTGCACATATTATTTAATGAGATACAAGTCTGGGGATATGATATAGATGAGCACATAGAGATTTGACGGTGATAATCTATATCCCTGCACATCTAGGATATCATGATGGAAGGACTATACGTGTGCATTGTGACCTCAGCTTGAATGGTCAACGCGCTGATTTGTATTTCTGTGATGTGTGCGTGGGGCAATGTTTACGAACCTATGGAATAGTTCCATTTAACGAATCATGCGTAGACTTAGGGATTCCTGCGATATAGAGTGTACTCGTTGAGCACTAGGGCAGCGTACCGAATTGAATTGTTTAGTCCAGTAATATCTAGCACTACCACAGGAATGCGTGCGTGTCTTTATTTAAGCATTAAATACAATAATTAGTAAATGATTGTTATTTACTAATTGTATCATGACACGTGACACATTATGAACCCTCGATTGAGTTTACCTAAGTGTGGGTATGGTGGGACCCACTAAGGGTAGACTTAGTAACTATTTATGAGGGGTAAAATGATAATTTTACACATTAATTATTTAATTATTAAATAATAAAAAATATCTCATTATTATATATTATAATATATTATTGTATTATAATGACAATTAGTTGTCATCCATTAATTTATATTAATTTATTATAATAATATTATTTATTTAAATTGGTGGCCAAGTGTATTATTTTATATATATAATATATTATTTTATTAATGTGAGATATATATGTGGGTGTGTGTGTGTGTGTGTGAAAATCGTAAGAAGAGAGTGAATTGCTTCGTTTTTGGTTGTTGGCTTTGAAATCAAAAGGAAATATTTTGATTTCAAAGGGTGGTCAGCCAAAATAGGTGAAGAAAAATGAGATTTGATTTTTTGTGATATGGTTTCAAGTGTTGAAACTAGTGTATAAATTATCTTTATTATTGGCTACCAGTTACAATAATTAGGAGTTTATTTTATTGATCAAAGAGTTGATCAAGGAAAAAATAAAGTCAAAGTGTTTAAGAGTTAAGCCAAATGCTGAATTTGGAGTTGTTATTCTAGCTTACCAAGCCCACTGAATTAATAACTAGAACTGCCAACAAGTTGATCTCCAGACGGACTCCTAGGATACATGTGTAAAACGTTACACATTTTGGTAATTTCTCAACCCTTCAAATATATTAATATAATTAATATATTATTTATTGTGTTTTTTGTATTGTTTTAAATATTCCGCTGCTTTAAATATATATGAGATACATATTTTATATAACGAATACTATTGCACATGCATATACCCACGTATACTAGATCCCTGATAGTATTCGTGGTCCCTTGAGCTGAGCACCATAGTGGGCTTGTGAGCGATCCATCATCCTTAGGTTCCACACATGTTAGAGACTTTTTATAGTCCGATCACTTGGTGTCACTGGGTATGGTCCGATGCTCATAGAGTTCGGTATGTGTAGATATAGAATTCATCAACTCATATGAGTGAGTAGTATATCCAGATGCTCTAAGATTGTGTTCCTGAAAGTCTTATAGCTATAAGCAATTTATCTAGGAAAAATGTTTTTCGTGTCAGAAATAATATCGCAAAAATATTTGCAGATAATGTTTATAAGAATACGAATCTGTTGATAAGTTCTAAGGTTAAGCATATAGAAACTTGACAGTGATGATCTATGTCTCCGCTCTTCTAGGATATAAATGATAGAGGGATTATATGAATATATATTAACTTCAACTTGTATGGTTCAATCTACTATTTTGTTATTTTCATAATGTGTGTGTGTGTGTGTGTGTGGTAGGGGGCATCATTTATGAACTTACGAAAGAGCTGCATTGGATGAAATGGGTGTGAACCTAAGGAGTCTTACTATATGTACTTGTTGAGCTCGTGAGTAGTGCACCGGATCGAATTGTTCGATTCGACAAGTTTTTAAAAAATATTTATTTATTTCAGAGTCTCTAGGGGAATAGCTAAAGTTTAAGTATTAAACTTAAGACTGTGCCAAGTGAGACTTAACACTTTTATCTACCTAGTGTATGCCTCAAATTGAGCCAATAATTTGTATGGGTACTAAATTTGACATTGATGGATATAGCTATAATTTAAATGAAACAATTGTTATTTTATTTAAATTAATTCATTCGGCCATTTATTTATTTCAGAGTCTTTTGGGGAGTAACTAAGATTTAAGTGTTAAAACTTATGATTGTACCAAGTAAGACTTGACACTTTTATCTACTTAATGTATGCCTCAAATTATGCTAATAATATGTATGGGTACTAAATTAAAAATTGGTAGATAATTAAATGAAACAATTATTGTTTTATTAAATTGTTATTCGGTTATTATATTTAATCAAATGAATTGTTTCATTTAATGAATTAAATAAATTAGCTGAAAAGGTTGTTAATGATATTTTTCTTTTAAAGGCTTTGAAAGCCAAAAAAAAAATCAATTTTCGTAAAAAATAAAGGCAAATACAATTTGGCCAAATTGAAATTAAAACTAAGAGGTGGCTTTCTTACACTTTGAATTAATATGTGCTGGTCATTATGATAATCATGATTTGTCATGCTAAATAGTTTAGCATAAAGTGGCAGCATTTAAAAGGCGTTAAGCCACTAGTTGAAGCCACAATTTTGCCAGCAACTCTTTAAAGTGATTCATCAATTTTACTAAGCATGACAAAGATAAAATTGATCATTGTCATGCTTATAAATGGCCAACAATTGTTGGCTTTTTATTGGCTAAGAATGAGGTGGGTTTAGCTATAAATTACCAACCCCGTTTCATTTCATAAGTATGCTTTTTGAGAAAGCAAGTTAATAGCAAAATTAAATGTTAGCATTATTACTTTAGAAAGGTCTGAGAGATAATATTGAAGCAAACGTTGCTTCAATAAAACTATATATATATATTCCATCGAAAATAGAAAGCTACCATTCTAACTTATAGGATCTTACCGAGTCTTAGATTAGAACTGCGCAAAACACGCTTCAAAGGTAAGTTTTTTAATATCTCATTAGTGTAATGAGATTTTTTTTATTTTTCGTTGCACTTATTTATGCATGTGATGTGTAATTAAATATTAAAAGTACACACTCACCCTACACTCAACGCATTTTCAGTAACAAGGATACTAGTTGAGGTAAAGATTTACCTCAAAGGAACTTACACAATGAGAAAGCAGGGATCCATTCACTCATTTTCCTTTAGTTGGTCATTGAAAAGCACACGTTGTATGATTCACATGCTACAATGAATTCTCTTCTACAAAGCATATGTCTTACAAGTTCACTATACAAATCTTAGTTCAGTCGCCACTCTGGCGCCTATTCCGAGTTCTTGATAAGCTCGTTTTTCATAAATCACTAAACACAAAACTCATATCTGACTTAATCAAGTTTCTATAACAGTGGGGTATGTCATAGTCGGCTCAATACTTACTAAAATGAACCTCATCTTGACTTAATCAAGGCGACATTTAATGAATATTAGCTCCATAAGAATAAATTATTTTTATTATTTTCATTCAATTTCTCATCTCAGCTTACTTCTCTAGCAACTAAAGTGACTGCTCGTGTAAGAAAGCTAGTCAAAACCTGACGATATATTTTCAAAAAATATGTGTGTAATTATGCCAATAAAAATTTATAATATATAAAATGTCCAATACAAAAGAGTATTTCATTGAGTACATATTTATTTTTATAATCTATGTAAACTTAAAGCATATGTATGTAAGATAAAAATATCTCTAATCATGGCTTTGGTAAATAGGTTTACTATCATTAAATACGTAGATATGTACTGTATTGAAACTTTTTTACTTGCCACAATATCTTTCACAAAATTGTATTTAGTCTCTATATGTTTTGACTTGCTGTGATATTTGACATCTTTTATAAAGGATATAGTTGCTTGGTTATCACAATATAAAAGTCATCGATCTAGAGGTAACCATGATGATATTGAGATCTTCTTTAAACATTTAAGCCAAATAGCTTCTTGTATAATAGCTGAACATGCCACATATTCAACTTCTATTGTCGATACAGCTATACATGTTTGTTTTTTGCTACTCCAAGATATGCAGCCATGATTAAGCAAAAATACATATCCTGACATTGATTTTCTCTCATCAAGATCGCCTTCCCAATTAGCGTCTATATAGCTAATTAATCAAAAATCACTTCCTTGATAGCATAATGAGTAATCAATAGTGTCTTTCAAGTATGCCAAAATCCTCTTAACTGCAGTCCAATGTTTGCATCCAGAATTTGATTGGTATTTATTTACCAATCCCATAACATAATAAATATCTGGCGTTGCACACATCATAACGTGCATGAGACTCCCAACAGCACTAGAGTATGGAACTCGTGCCATTAAATCTCATTTTCAGAAGTCTTAAGCCACATATTAAGGCTAGGAATTTGTCCTTTTGCAATATGAGTGTCCATAGGCTTACAATCTTCCATTTTGAACTTTTCAAGCATCTTTCTAATGTAATGCTTTTGTGACAGAGTTAGACGTCTTCTTGAACGATTTCTATAGATCTTAACTCCTAAGATGTAGGCTGCTTCGTTCATATCTTTAATCTTAAAATTAGAGTATAACCATTCTTTAATACTGGTGACAAACTCTTTATTATTTTCAACCAACAAAATATCATCCACATATAAAGATAAGATAACAAAATTATTTTTTGACCTTTTAACATACACACAATGGTCTTCTTCGGTCATTATGAAACTGTAAGATATAACAGCTTTATAGAACCTAAGATACCATTGTATAGAGGATTGCTTCGACCTATATATAGACCTTTTGAGCTTGCAGACTTTGCGCTCTTGGCCTTTGGTTACATAACCTTTTAGTTATTGTATATAAATTTCCTCCTCTAGTTCTCCATTGAAAAATATAGTTTTGATATCCATCTAATGTGATTCTAGGTTCATATGTGTAACAATGGCTAGAATCAAACGAATTGAGGCAAACCTAACTACGAGTGAAAAGGTTTCTTTATAGTTTATACCCTCTTGTTGAGTATAGCCTTTGCTACTAAGTGCGCCTTGTATTTTTCAATTGTGTCATCCATCTTGCATTTAATTTATAAAACCTATTTGTTTCTAATAGCTCTTCAATTAGGCGGTAAATCAACCAAGTCCTAGACATGGTTTGACTTTAGAGAGTCAATTTCCTCATCCATTGCTTTTATCCACAATTCCTTAGCAGATGATGTGATAGCATCATTAAAGTTTCTTGGCTCATAGCTATCATGTGAAGGGACTATTAATATTTCCCATTCAATCTCAAAATGATGACATAAGATAAATATACGATTACTTCGTCGAATTGATTATGAAGTCATCTCTAGAACTAGATGACTCCCACTAGAACTAGGTACATGTGAGTCCTTTTTAATTCGTGTGTTAGAAGTGACAATATCATATGGATTATTCAATTTATATAATTGAATGTCCTTGTCTACTTCATGAATGCTAGAAAATTCATTTTCAAGAAATATGACATCTCGTGATTCAAGTTCAGTTATTGTTCCATCTTCACGTTCATCTATGAACACATACCTTTTGGAGTGTTTAGGGTATCTTATAAAGATACATTTCTTCCTTTTTGGACCTAATTTTTTATGTTTATATGATAGGTCATAAACATATGCTGCTGACCTCTATGGTCACAAATGAGCTAAGTCAGGTTTTTTACCCGTTTATAGCTCATATGGTGTGGAATTAACTGATTTACTCGAAACTCGATTAAGTATATAGACTGCAGTCAATAATACATCTCAATAGTCTGACACTGGGAGATTTGCTTGTGCCATCATAGACCTAATCATTTCGAGTAATTTTCTATTCTTTCTTTCTGCTACATTATTTTATTGCAGAGTCACAGGACTAGTTAAATGCCTCTCTATACTTTTCTCATCACATAGTTCCTTGAAATATTCAGAAAGATATTCACATCCTCAGTCAGTTCTTAAAGCTTTAACTCTTTTGTCTAATTGATTCTCAACCAAATTTAAAAAAGATCTAAAGTAATCAAATACTTCAGATTTATGAGAGATCAAGTAGACATAACTGAAACGCGAGAAGTCATTAATAAATGTGATAAAATATGAGGCTCCATGTCTAACCTTTACACTCATTGGACCATAGATGTCTGAATGGATCAATTATAAAGGATATTTAGCTCTAGTTCCTTTTCCAAATAGTTTTCAAGTTATTTTTTCTGCTAAACAATTTTCACATATATGTAAATTAATCTTAGCGAGTGAGCCTAATAAACCATCTCTAGCTAATCTGCTCATTCTATCTTGTCCTATATGTCTAAGTCAAGCATGTCAAATATTAACATCCACCTCAAAAGATGCATCATATAAAAAATAACCATTATTAATTACGATGTCCAAAACTATAAAATCATCCAACAAATAACCAGTGCCAATTAAGTCTGAATTACACAAGATTTTTAAACCAACAGTATGAAAATTTAGATTATATCCTTATTTAAGGAGGGCTAAGACAAAATAAGTTGCGTCAGATTTCTGGAACATATAAAACATTATAGAGAAGAAGAGTTTGGCCACCATGCAACTTTAGTTTACATATGCCAATCCCCTTTGCTTCAACTCTAGAGTTGTTCCCCACATATATCTATTTAGTTTTGACTAATTCGATGATACTCCACAAAAGCTCCACGATCTTTAGCTATATGGTCTGTTGCTTCTGAATCTATAGTCTACAAAGGACAAGATTCAATCATAAATGTAGAACTGATCACATAACTATAAAGTAAATGTATAGAGTATTTTTATACCTTTTTTGGCTCAGTGTATTCACAAGCAAAATGGCTAAGCTTGCTATAATTATAGCAATTCATCTTAATTTTGTCTTTCTTCTTACTAGCGTGCTTTTCTCTATTACGTTTTCTGATTGTGAACTTCCCTTGTACAAGAATAAATCCTTGATTCTTGTGAAAGATTTACCTACCCTTTTGTGCTTAAAGTCTGAAGCTTTGCACAAGTTAGAATTTTCCATATAGAGTTGACCAAAAGCATTAGCACCTCCAAACGCTCTTCTTCTAGTTCAAGATGACGCCCTATGTCATCAAAAGTTTTGATGCTATCATTATTTGTTATGTTAACTCTTATATGCTTCTAACTATCAGAAAGAGAGCGAATGACTACTTACACTTGCTGCTCATCAGTCAGTATATGTCCAACATTTTTTAGCTTTAAAATTATATTCGACATCTCTCTTAGATGCTGCCTTATTGTATGATTTTGGCGCTTTCTATAAGAGTCGAATTTGATAGTAAAAATTCTTAGTTTGGTGGTGGAAGTACCACTAACTTGTCTTTTAGGGCAAGCCACATCTCATGAGCCGTCTCATACTCCTCATACTTACACAAAAGATCACCTTGCATACTGCTCAGTAACATAATATGAGCATTGCTATTTTTTCTTTTCCATGCTTGATAAGCCTTATGATCTTTCTTATGTTGAGTAGTATTTCTATGAGATGGCTCAATCATGGTGTTGTTAATAGCCTTAAGAATCTCTTGCTCTTTAAGAACATACTAAATTTTATGGTGCCAAATATTATAATTGTCACCATTTAATTTTTTTCATTTGTTTAATTCAACCACAATATTTTTTATAGTTGCCATTTCTATTCAATAGAAATAATTATAGAGACATTAATAAGATATTGGCATAATATCATTTACACACATTTATTTATTTTGCTGCAACCACAAAAATAAAAATACATGATAAACTTAACATAAGAATTGGAGTCGAAAAATTGCTGATGCTTCTAATCATCGTCCTTTCCAAGTATTAATTTATCATTGTTCAAGTTTATTGTGTAAAAACTCGTTCTATTTGATTATTCCCTAAAAAGTTTAACCAAATAGAACTCCCACTTAACAAAAATATTATGTGATATATATATATAAACAATATAGCAAAATGTTCAAATTATAAATATCACATATGCTTCATTAATCATGTTCATTAGCATAATAATAAACGAACATAATGGAAAAGATAATATTCATAAAATATTTTTCTAAAATATTCATATATTGTCTATAACCCTTTTTATTCAATGTGATTCATTCTAAAATGAAAATTCTCTATTATACTATTCATCAACATAAAGCAAAAAAAAATAATAGAGATAATATAGTCATAAATTTAATTGAGAGAGTACGTATTATAAATAAATTTATTTTGCTCCCATTGGAGTGCAACACTCTCCAACACATTCCATAAAGTATTAAAAATATTTTTCAGAATTTTTAAATTGTGTAATAGTATTTTATTTTGATTTTTCAATTATTTACATTAAGATAATTAAATAAAATATATTAATAATTTTAAAAATTAATTTTAAAATACAAAATAAAACTAAAATAAATTCCAAGTTATTTGCTGCAAACGACATCAGAATCAGAGTCCGGAAGTCGGCGCATGGTCCTCACACATCAGAATAAGGAATGAAACATGCATTGCACAGTGTAGCACTTGTTCACTCTCGATAGGTGGCATGTATGCCATGTGTCATTATACAACCATATTCTGAGACTTATCTTATTTTTTATTCCAAATTATGTGTTGGGTTTAGTAGTGTACTTGATTTTCTGATTTGAGGTAAGGGTGAAGTATACTCTCTAGTATAGAGAGTGAGACTTGGATAAACATTGTTCATCCTCTTCAACCTCAAAATCTTAAAACTCAATTTTTGAGAAATTGCTCATTCTCTCCCAATTTACGTCCAAATTTAATAAAAAAAAATATATACCTTTGGAAAGCTTGTATCAAGCTCTTTCTAATGTACCAATACCATAAATAATGAACATTATAGAAAAAGTTATGATTGTAACTAAAATTTGGGTCTTATGTTTAGGATTTTGATTCTTTCACTATACATTTATTTCAAAGCAATCAAAAACTTTAGAAATGTATTATACATGTACTATAACTCATAAAACTAGAAACATAAGCTAATTATTAGGTAAAACAAATTATGCCATTAATAAGCTCAATTTCGATTTTAAAAGAAAGAATAGCATATTTCAATCAATATGACCAAAACGAAATACAAATTAACAAGCTCTGATACCAATGAAGGAAATATCAAATAATAACAATATACTCGAATTTTGATGTGGAAGCGCGAAGCCAGAACCAAACGAAATTTGTGTCACTACTTTCCTTTTGGTCAGAGAACAATCACAAGCGAAAAGTTCTCTCAATTCACGTTGCAAGAATCTTTGTGTTATTTAACCAATAACTCTTAGCTCATTCACATACACACTTTCTTAGTTTTTCATTTTAAGAGTGTATAATTTTGCTAATACTCCATACACATTATTTATACAATTCTTGTACTCATTCACAATGAAACAATTGTGGTTTTATAAACACTCTCATATCATTATTTTGACTATTTTGTATTATTAATGGTTTCTCCATTTATGTTAATGGATTATCCATTCAAGTTAATGGCTTTTTCATTTATGTTAATGGATTGTCCATTTAAGTTAATGGCTTCTCCAGTTATGTTAATGGATTTTCCATTCAAGTTAATGGATTCTCTATTTTTATCAACATGTTTTATTATTAGTGCTTGTGTTAGGTCATTCCTGTTAGGGTCGGTGCTTACGTGCTATCCCTGAATGTATATATACTTGTGTATTTATACAAGTGTACATTCTCATTATGTCATTAATACCCATTTATATGGTATTATACAATGTAATGTGACAGACATTGTAGATCTGAAGGAGTTCAGATCAGATCTAAAGGAGTTTAGATAAGGGCTCAAAGTTAGCAACGCTGAGAGATATAAATGCTAAATGTTAGCACAGTTAAATGTTAACTGTTATAATACTCACCAAATCCAAGAGTTGGAGACTTGTCTTTAATGAGACATAGACATGGGAATATATTAGTAATTGCATAGTTACAAGAGTTGCAATCGGGTGCCAAGAAATACTAGTTGCGCAAGTATGTTCTCAAATAATTATCCCTGATTTATTTTTGTTGATGCGAGTCTATCAGTGGATACCTTTTTATATCGATCAGCATATGTCATACCTATAAGGTATAGATGGTCGTTCCTAACCGACCGTGAGCTTAGGGCTCATATTGACATATAGGTATCCAGTTAGGACTGGATATGGGACAGACTCACGAGGGCCTCTGATAGACACCCAATGTAAGCCGTCAACGGAGGGTCCTCTTGAGTTGAGTAGTATACGTGATCATTTGACCTGAGTGCCATAGTAGGCTTGTAAGTGATCCACCATACTTTAGTTTCACGCATGTTACAGACCTTTCAAGGTGTGACTTCGCTAGGTATGGTCCGATGCTTATGGAGTCCGGTGCATACAGATATGGGATCGGTCAGCTCCTATATGGAGTTAGATATCCAGATGTTTCGAGACTGTATCTTGGAAATCTTGTGGCCACAAGCAATTATCCCGGGAAAAAGTTCCGCCAGGGTGCAATAATATGGCAAAAGAGTTTGTGCATATTGTTTAATGAGATAATAGTATGGAGATAAGATATGGATGAGCACAAGGGGATTTGACGATGATAATATATATCCCCACACATCTAGGATATCATGACGGAACGACTATACGTATGTGTTGTAACCTCAACTTGCATGGTTCAACGCGCTGATTTATATATCTATGACGTGTGCATTGGGCATTACTCACAGACTCATGGAATAATTCCATTTGATTAATCGAGCATAGGACCTAAAGAGTCTCACTATATGGAGTGTACTCGTTGTGCACTAGGGCAGCTTATTGAATTAAATTGTTTAATCCAGCAATATTCAGCACAACCACGAGAATGCGTGCGCATCTATATTTAAGTGTTAAATACAACAATTAGTCAATAATTATTATTTACTAATTATATAATGACACATAGCGTATTGTAGACCCTTGGTTGAGTTTACCCAAGTGTGAGATTTGGTAAGACCTATTAGGGGGTAGACTTGGTAACTATTTATAAGGGACAAAATGGTCATTTTACACTATAATTTTTTAATTGTTAAATAATCATTCTCTCTTATTATTATATTATTATTTATATTATATAATATATTATATTAATATTTTATTTTATATATATATATATATAAAGAGAGAGAGAGACAGAAAGTGTAAGTGGGTGAAGTGTGTTTGGCCAAAATTTGGCCGAGAGAAAGAGAAAGAAATGGAGAGGAGAAGAAGAAGAAGAAGAAGAAGGAAAAAAAATGGAGGGAAAATGAAATTGTTTTATTTACTCTATGTTTCTAATTGGAGCAATTGTGAATTGCTTCAAATTCTTAATTTCTTATCCTTTTGGAGAAAACGATTTAAACACACACCCGACCATTTTTGAGTTTAAGAGTTAAACCTAATGCTGCGTATAGGGCTGCTATTCTAGCTCACAAAGCCTATCGAGTTGGTGACTAGAACTGCCCGCGAGTTGGTCTCCATGCGGACTCAGAGAAAATACGTGTATAACGTTACACGTTAAGGTGAGTTCTCAACCTTTCTAATATATTAATGTGATTAATATACTTATTTATTGTGTTTATTGTATGTTTCACGCTTCCACAGTGTTTAAATTAGTATATGATACGCATAATAGGCAATAGACACAATAGCACATATATACACCCACATGTCTTAGATCCCACGCAACAATTCTATCATGGGCGACCTAACTAAAATTACCAACAAGAATTGTCAACCAGTCCTTCAAGATTCTGAAGGTTTAAAATTTAGAAATTGTTTTATTTACTCTATGCTTCTAATTGGAGCAATTGTGAATTGCTTCAAATTCTTAATTTCTTATCCTTTTGGAGAAAACGATTTAAACACACACCCGACCATTTTTGAGTTTAAGAGTTAAACCTAATGCTGCGTATAGGGCTGCTATTCTAGCTCACAAAGCCTATCGAGTTGGTGACTAGAACTGTCCGCGAGTTGGTCTCCATGCGGACTCAGAGAAAATACGTGTATAACGTTACACGTTAAGGTGAGTTCTCAACCTTTCTAATATATTAATGTGATTAATATACTTATTTATTGTGTTTATTGTATGTTTCACGCTTCCACAGTGTTTAAATTAGTATATGATACGCATAATAGGCAATAGACACAATAGCACATATATACACCCACATGTCTTAGATCCCACGCAACAATTCTATCATGGGCGACCTAACTAAAATTACCAACAAGAATTGTCAACCAGTCCTTCAAGATTCTGAAGGTTTAAAATTAAGCAATTGGATTTGGAAGCTAGTGTGGCAGTAGTGTAGCAGTCAAATCCTACCTGTAAAAATAAAATACATTACCAAAATCTATTAAAACAAAATTAAAAATTAAAAAATTATGAAATCTGCCAATAGATTAAGATTATGTTACATGATTTTTTTTAAATTCATAAACAAAACATGGATACATATATCATATTTGCTTTGGTCATTCGGATAAAGACATTTCAATCCTCCTCTCTCTTGTTCTTTTTTCTGTTAACCATTTTCTTTATTTTCAACTTCACCGCCAAAGTGTTCAGGGCAAGGTATTACAGAAATAAAAAGTTCATGTCAGCAAATTTGGGCTCCAATCCCTCATATATTTAAAGAAGCCTGCTGTAGGAAAGAGATTTACTTACTTAAAAATGGAATTAGATGAATAATTAGTAATGGCAGGAAGGTGAAAATTTATAGAAGCAATTAGATCACTAAAATTTCTACCTTCAAGCCAATATCAAAAGCTATCAATGTCAGAGGATGATAAAGTGCAGGAGCTGATAGAAGAAAATAAAAAGTGGGATCTGGCTAAATTGAAGTAGTTTTTAAACTAGATGATGTTAAGATGATCTCAAGAATCCATCTTCCACTAATTAATGAAACTGACTCCATCTGGTAGTATTATGAAAAAAATGGGCAATTGTAAAAAGAGTGGCGATCATTTAGCTCACAAATTGAAGTTTTTAAACACCCCAAAAACTTTTAACAGCTCTAAAAAGTTTTGGAATCAGATTTAGAATTGGAAAAGTCCCCCAAAACCAAGGTTTTTGCTTAGAGGGCCATTAACAACCTACTCCCAATAGGTTAAGCCTTAGTAGCATAAAAAGTTATTCTTAACCCTAATCGCAGAAAATGTAACCAAGAGATTGAGGTTACAAGCCATGCCTTGGTTTGGTGTAAGAACTTAAGGAAAATATAGATCAGAATTTTATTTTCAAGCCTCCTCAAGGGACAATAATGCTGGGACCTAGCATCAGTCATTTAGATGATTTTAGCTATAACAAGCAGAGATGAAGTTGCATATTTTGTAATAACCCTATGGACAATGTGGCATAATAGGGATAACTTTATTATGCACAACATTGAAGAGGAACCTGTCCAATTAATTACTAGAGCTAAAGCTTTCAAAGAAAAAACTCAAATTCCAACAAGTTAAATGGTAAATCAGGTCTTTAAAGCTCCAAGCCAGGCTAATTAAAGATTGGTTCACACTCAATGTCGATGCTACAACAGATTAAGCCAAAGGAACTACTAGTCTTGGAGTAATATTAACACATAATAATTGTCAGAAGGTTTTCGTGGCAGTAGATCATGGTTTATTCAAAGAGGATGTGGAAATGACAGAGGTAGAGGCAGAGGTAGAGGCAAAGGTAATGAAGTTTGGATTACAAGCAATTAGGATCTTCAATCTTCCAAAGGTTAAAGTTGAATCAAATGCCCTTAATGTTCTTAATATGGTTAATTTAGTTTGAAGCATTACATACTCATACAAGGAGATCAAGTGGTTAATTCAGAATATTCAAAAGGGAAAAAGACTTTTGGACCTTCGTAATTTGGGAAAAGGGACATGTAGATCCCCATAATTTTAAAGATTTTATTTACACCCCTATCAGGTGATGAAAACTATTAACTTTAATAGAAAATCTATTAAAATTGGTAACATTACCATTATGTCTCCCCTTATGTCTTAAAAAATTCAAAATTTAAAATTCAAATGTTCAAAGTGAAATTCGAACCTTTGACCTTTAATATAATAGTAAACACTTTAACCAACTAAACTACTCAAATTTTTTGATTATATATTTGATTAAAAATTTATTAGGGATATTGTTCTTAATTAACTATTCAAGAAAGGAGACATTGACCAGCGTTGACCACCTCGTTGACTGCAACTGTTAATCGATTACTATTGAACAATTGTTGACCGACCGTTGACCTTGTTAACTGACCGTTGATCAGTATTGACCAACCGTTGATCGACATTGATTGTCGTTAACTGACCATTGACCAATATTGACCGTTGTTGATTGACTTTCGGTCAAAAGAGGTCATTTTTTATTTTTACCCTTTTGGGCATTAACTTCAACAGTTGTCGTCACTTGACAAGAGTATAAATGAAAATTTTAAAATTATAGGGGTCTGCATGTCTTTTTCCTTAAATTACGGAGATCCAAATGTCCTTTCCCCTATTCAAAATTATAGTAGTGAAAATAGTCAAATAAAATTTGTTCATGTGCTTAAAGCTTAAAACATTGTAACTCACAACTTAGCAAAACATGCTTTGAACCTCAATTCTTTTATGTATTGGTTGGACAACTTCCATGTTGTCTATAATTGGCAATGAATATTTATTTCTCAAAAAATAAAAATATAGATTATATATATATATATTTTAAAGTAGTTTATAATCATCTATTTAGTATGTGATTGTGAATTTGTGATAACTAATCTACCTTAGGGGTGGGGCATGGTTTGGTTTGGTTTAATTTTTTTAAAAATTGGATCGAATCGAACAAATTTGATTTATTTAAAATATGAACTGGATCGAAAAAAATTTATGCTTGAACCGAATTGGACTAAATCGTTTTGGTATGATTCGGTCTCCAAATATTAGGCTGGACTTTGAAATTAATGGAGGTTTTGATGATGATCATATCTTGTGGGCATGCAAAATTGCTGACAAAAAACCTTCTTGAATTCTTTTTAAAGATTAAAAGTTGGGAACATGCATAACTCAAAAGGAATGATATTTGAATTTGTTGACTAATCAAAAGAAAAAAAAATAGTGAGAATGATGTTACTTTAAGGGGGAAAGAAAAGAGAAAAAATGAATAAAACAAAGTGAACAATATGTTACTTCCGATGGGAAAGAAATGAAAAAAAAAATGATTAAGTTTTGTTGGTAGAAAATAAAGTAAGTTTAACATTAGATAAAATAATAAAACCGTAAGAATAATTAGCTTTGCAATTAATTTTCTATTTTTATAGTCATCTAATAAACTTATAAGCCAATAGTAGCATTAACACTCATCTAATAAATTCATAAGCCAACAACATATGTTTTTTTTAAAAAATTTAACACTACATTCAAAAAAGAATTATTATTTTAATAATCTAAATAGAGAAATAAATTAGTTAAACTAATTGAAGTCATGAATTATAGAGCAAACAACATTAATTTTAAAGTAATTGAAATTTTAATTTTCAAGTTTAAACTCACAAACAAAAGAAGAAGAAGACTACAAGATAGAAGAGTTACTGGTGATCGATGGTAGCTAGCAGTGTTTCAATTTTCTCTTTTGATGACTAGAGTTTCAACTTTTATACTTGTGTGAATAGGAGAGGAGAGAAGTCAGAGAGTGAGAGGAGAGTGTTGAATGAAAGTAAAGTAAGATTTGAAAAATATGATTTTGGGATTAGAAATAAATATTTTATATACTAATATTCTCTTGTAACTAATCTTATTATAAGTTTGTTTTGAAATCAATATAATTGTGCTACATGTTGATTTATGAAATCAATATTAAAAAAACTAATTTAACCTTCGGTTTAGTTTGATTTTCAGATTTCATAATATATAATCGAATCGAATCAAAAATTTTCAGAGATTGGTACTAAAATAACTGTACAAATATTTTTTTGACATTAGAACCTAACCGAACTAGCTGGTCCAACTGTACAAATATTTTTTGGACATTAGAACCGAATTGAATCGGCCAGCCCAATTCAGTTCGGTTCGATTTTTTTAGGACTCAAATTTTTTTTTTGCTCACCCCTAATCCACCTAGATCTCGATTCTTAATTTAACCATTACGCTTAACAATTAATCATGCCCCTTGTCTAATTATTTTAAAAAATAAAAATTAATTAACCTTCCAAGTAAATTTAAAATATTTTTAACAAAATTTTGAAATTTATTTTCAGCATTTTTTTAATAACTTGATATAATAATGGGCTAAGTCGGACAAACTGCAGCCCATAAAAAGCCCAAAAGTGAGATTCTCTCTGCTAGCGTGGTCTCCACTTTCACGGGCTTCGTGTCTTTGACTATTTAACACTAGCAACAATAAAAATGTCGGCGAATAACGCCAACCAACCAGGCTTGAAAGCGACGCGGCAACACACCAAATAGTAAAACCCACGCGCAATAAAAAATGAGACACTCAACTCGGCTACCTCACTAATTATTCTACATTTTAGCAAATATAATAAAGTCATTACATCAATTAATGTCTATAATTAGATTTATGAGTATGCAATTAAAAAAAATCACAGAGATCAGGCAGCATCAATATTTTTTCATTAAATCTTCCAAAAAAAATAATTTTCCATTAAACAGTGTAATAGGGCTCCGAGCCTTGCAATGATTGAAGCGTGCTGCGCACACTCTTAACTAGAGCGTATCTTATTATATCTTCTAATTAATGGTTTTTTAAATTTTAATTAATTAACTTCTTCTTAATTAAACTCAGTGGACTGGGAGCCAATTTTGGCTAAGGCATCAGAAACGATGCCGTTTGGCATATATTTGATTACTTATTTTATTAATAACAGTGCTACATATTCAACTAATATCAATAGATGATTATCTATTATCAAATAGTAATTAATTTTTTTATTAATATAATAGTTGTATGATTATAATATACTCACTCTTTTATTAATTCAAATCGCGTCTGTTGTCGTCGTCAGCCTTACGGTTTTCTTTTTTTAATAGAAAAAATAAATTTTTATAATTTTCTTATTTTATGAGACATTCTTGGTTCTGGTTCTCTCAGTCTCGGTCACTCACTCAACAGTTTCTCAGTCTCAACCTCAAAGCAAAACGCAGATATTTCACCCGTTTCCTTATCTAACATTTCTCTTATTTTTCACCTTCTATTTACAGGTTCATGTTATGTCTTATTATCTTATGCACTTGTTTTCTATTTTTTTTTTGCCCATTTTTTTCTTATTTAAAGTGAAGAATATGATGAGTTATGTTTCAGTGCACTTACTTTTGTTAATATTAGTGCTGTCATTGTAATAAATCTGTTTTTTTTTTAACTATTTTTTGAGCTCTTGGACGGCTTTGATTATATATTATGCTTTATGTTTACTGGATCTGATATTGAAGCCTAGAATAAATAAATAAAAAATCGTCTATTTTCGAGTAAAAGAGAGATGATTCATTTAATTCTACTCAGGTTCACATGCTGTTGAAACAGACATAAGTTTTACTGGTTTAGCTTGCTACTTCGTACTCTTTCTACTTTGCATTAAATGAGCTTAAAGTTACTTCATTCTTGTTTTTTTTTTGTTCTTTTGCTCAGTTAATTCCTTCATTTTGGGCTCATGAGATGGTTGTGCATATCTCTTGTTTTGTTTCTTTAGTGTTGCTTTTAAACTTGTTCATGATTTGTTCATTTATTTCTTTTTCTTCTTATTAAGTGTAGTGTAATTTGGATTACTTGATGATTACACAATGTTGCCTTAATTTGTATGCTAAAACAAAGTTCGGTTTTTTTTTTTTCCCTTTTTGGGAGGTGGTTGTTTAGTAAAAGAAGAATAGTGAATATTTTAACATTTGAAGTTGTGGGTTTGTATTTATTTTCATCTGGATAGCTGTTTTAGGTATGTCTTAAATTCGGCTTGTAAGCTTCTTACATGGTTCTTCTTTTGCCTGTGGATTATAGGAATTTGAGATCTTATGATTGAAGTGATCTAAAGACATTTGTGACAGTGTGGAATCTAGTGTTCGTCCAACAATGATTCTAGCTCTAAGTTCAAAGAATAGGAAAGAAGCATTGGTTCATGTTGATTATCAAATCCACATTCAGGAGATTAAGCCATGGCCACCCTCACAATCGCTGAGATCCCTCCGGTCTGTCATGATTCAGTGGCAAAATGGCGATCGAAGTTCTGGGTCTACTAAAGCGGTTGTCCCATCATTAGGGTCTGTTATTGGCGAGGGAAAAATTGAGTTCAATGAGTCTTTCAGGCTCTCTGTGACTCTGTTAAGGGATATGAATGTTAAAAACAAGGATGGTGATATGTTACACAAGAACTTTTTAGTGTTCAACTTGTATGAACCTCGAAGGGACAAAACCCAGTTGTTAGCAACTGCTACTGTAGACTTGGCAGATTATGGCATTGTTAAAGAGACCTTAAGTGTGAATGCTCCTATGAACTGCAAGAGGAGCTTTAGAAACTCAGCTCAACCAGTGTTGTTCATTAGAATCCAGCCAGTTGAAAAGGCTGTGCGACAAACGAGCTCATCATTGAGGGATAGCTTGTCAAAAGAGGCCACATTGGAGAAGAATGGTGGCGAATCTGTTTCAGCACTGATGAATGAAGAGTGTGCTGAGGAAGCTGAGATAGCTTCTTTTACAGATGATGGTGTCTCCTTGCATTCATCACTGACTGCTTCTCCTGCTATGGACTCGAATAATGGCTTTCCTCCTCTAAATCAAGAGGTTCTTATTTACTTTCTTTCTGTGTCTTTTTCTTCATCATCATCTTCTTTTAATACTAATTTCTATTTATCTTGAATTGCAATACTCATTTTGGTGCTGTTATACTTGGACTAATTTGCTTTACAGTAACTTGTTTATACTACTTTTGCACCTGCTGTGTTCATAACTTTTCTTCCCACGGTTGGAGAAAATGCGTTATCTCTAATCTGATGCCCACAATATATGAGAGGGAAAGAGTCTTATTTGGAAACTTATTCGATGAACTATGATTTGCTAGATGAAAATGGTATCAAGACCAGATGAAGTCATATTTTTGCTATTATTTTAGGTGCAATTTACATTTTTCATTGCTGTTTTCCTTGGTAAAACTCATAGTAGGAACTTCTTTCTGTACTTGTATATTGGATATGGCCTTATCTTCTGCCTATTACTAACCTGAATTTCATTTGACGACGTAAATTGCACAGTATTGGGAGTTAATGATTGGCACTAAATTTTGCAGATCAGATCAGTCTCACTGTCAGATTGTGCTGGAAATTCTAGAAAGGAGCATTCTCTATCTCCAAAATTGCATCCAGAAAAATCAAATATCAAACCACTCGAAACTCTGAAGGGAAGTTCATCTCCCTCGTTGTCGATAGATTTATCTTCTGAACTTGAGGGCCCAGAAAATGGTCATGCTTCCGTGTCCAACTCTCTTATTTCATCTAGTTCAGTTGTCTCGCACAAAGGGGTAGCCCATGTTGTTCAATCTTCTTCATCATCCCTCAATAATGAAAATGCTGAGAAAGAGGGCAGTACCTATCTGAGAGGCAATGATCACAGATATCTGGATGATGTTAAGAGAAAGCTTCTGAATGGAAAATCTGCACGAAATGGTGATGCTGAACAAAGCAATGACAAAGTTGCATGTAATCATTTTCCAGTGAAAGTAGCATCTTCCATTGACAAAGACCACCTAGTTGAGAAGACTGGCTCTAAAAATTCCAGGGATTCTCAAGTCAACAGGGAGCATGATGGAAATGGAAAAACTATAAAAACTAAAAAAGTTTCCATGGAGGATGCTGCAAATTCAGATGATAATTGCAATAATTTTGTGGGGGACATAGAGAGAAAGGAACAAGATGACAATGGACTGGAAAGAGAAACCTTTGAAGAGAAAAGGCATTCTGCCGGAGATGAAACATCAAATTGTTATTCACAAGATGCTACCAGGAATCAAGTATCATTGGGAAGTGATTCATCTTCTTCAAGCAGGGAAGATTTTGGAAATCCTGCGATGAAGGGGAATATCTTAAAAAGTGACAGATTAAAGCATGTGAAGTCTGTTAGGTCATCACCAGACACTGCTAGGAGCAATGGTCATAACATTGAAGTGAAAGAAAGTGGTCTTTTGGAAGATGCCCAGAATAGCACAGGAAGCTTCGGGAGCAATGAGCGAAAAGATACTAAGGTTTACCTACAGGATACCAGAAGTGCTGTGGATAGTAAAATCCAGCAGTTGGAGCACAAGGTAAAGATGCTTGAGGCAGAGTTGAGAGAAGCTGCTGCTGTTGAGGCTGCTCTTTACTCGGTGGTTCCTGAGCATGGAAGTTCTATGAGTAAGGTCCATGCTCCAGCCCGACGCCTTTCTAGGTTGTATCTTCATTCTTGTAAAGAAAGTTTCAAATTGAGGAGAGCTAGTGCAGCAAGAAGTGCCGTATCGGGACTAGTTTTGGTTGCAAAAGCATGTGGAAATGATGTTCCTAGGTATTTTAAATCACATTAAGCATTTCTCTCCTGCACTCGTCGCTCATTCATATTATCATTCTAAAGTGATACCCTTTAGACTTGTTCATACGTGAAGTTGGCATTTTCCTCAATTTTTGGCTCCTTTTATTGTGTGCCAAAAAAAGCATTCTTTTATGTTTGTTGATTTAGTAATTGAGATATTAACTGCACAAGCACAATGATAAGTCCACTGATGGCAGCTTGATACACATCATCCATCTTGGGTTTGAGCCTACCACTCAACATTCCTAATCAAAAACCTCCTAGAATAGTTTTGCATTTGTTCTTAAGCTATCCTTTCACAGATATAACATCTGGCACAACAATCCAACCGAGTGAGTGAGGTTTTCAAGCGGGGGTTCATGTTACTTCACTTCATGCAGTTCAAAGCAGGATATATGTTTGTCCATTTACTTTGTAGGGAAAATTCTAGAATGCTTATTAGCTGTATTGATACTCCTGATATTCTGATTACAGGCTGACCTTTTGGTTATCAAATTCTATTGTGCTGAGAGCAATTATAACCCAAGCCAGTGGAGGATTAGAGCGACCATTTTCTGCCAGTCAATCTATAGAAAGAAGTAGTGGTCAAAGGGGAAATAACAAGATATCGCCCCCACTAAGATGGAAGGAGTCATCTCTCTGCAAAAAGGAAAATAGAAATGTTATGCATGGAAATTTTGGTGAATGGGAGGATCCGCATACATTGTCATCTGCACTGGAAAAGGTTGAAGCTTGGATCTTCTCCCGGATCATTGAGTCTATCTGGTGGCAGGTTGTAATTTTAATTCTTTTCCCCCGTTTGTTATATTTAAGTGTATGATATCAAATAGCATCTTAAAAGTGATTTTTTTGTTGTCACCTGATTCTGTTTCCTGCTTTATCCAGACTCTGACTCCACATATGCAGTCTGCTGCTGAAAAGGTAATGGATAGGGATATTGGTTCTGGCTCAGGGAAAAGCTTTGGAAGGATTTCTAGTTCAGGTGATCAAGACCAAGTAAACTTTTCACTGGACCACTGGAAGAAGGCTTTCAAGGATGCTTGTGAAAGACTTTGTCCTGTTCGAGCTGGAGGGCATGAATGTGGCTGTCTGCCGTTGTTGGCTAGATTGGTGAATCTATTCTCTGTTTTATGTTTCCATTTTTTTTCTCCACTATCATAGCTGTGGGCAATGAATGGTATCTTAAACTGAATAACCTCTGATTGGTATTAATGTTTCAGTCATGCTATTTTTTGTTTTGACATAATGATATTATAGCATAGGGATAATCATTGGATTTGAAAAACCCAATTTTGAAGCTTAAGAAGATTCTTGCAAAATATTTCTTACTGTGTGACTTATTAATGATGCTTCATTTTAAGGTTTTTTTTGTCTGGATTTTTGTAATTGTTATTAATAGGTATTTAATATTAATAAGTCCTTTCCAGTAATAAAATTTGTAAGAAACTTAATAATTAAATGTTATTAAAATATCCATATCAAGAATAATGTAATTTACTAATTCTGTAACCAGCTTTGGCTAGTTAAATCCGAGGTTGATTTATGTGACAATCGTATATTGTTTGAGCTTACTGAAGACCTATGCGGTGTAGGTTCCTACTATAAATATACCTCTTTTAATTTCTTCATCATTAAGAAAAACATCTTGTGTGTGCCACTTTGAAACAAGATTGCTAAATGCTCAACCATGGGTAGATCCATAAATTAGTAGGGAACTTCTGTTCAAACTGATTTCTTTCTTTCGAAAATTTTCAATGTTTTGATAGCTTGCTAAATTGATCTGGTTATGTCTTTACTAAGTATTTTCAGTATTTTAATCTTTGACTATACGTCTTTTTATATGCGTCTAAATAAAGGAGGAAATGTAAAGAATAATGTAACTATTTTTTGCTCATCCTGCATCTGGCCATGGCTATTTTGTATCTTAGGTTAGTTGATCTAACTATAAATATAGCAATTACACAGGATCTATATGAACTAGGACCTTGCCACAAGTAAACCCATTTTTGATGACCTCCTTATTTTAAAATTATCTTGTGTCTGTTAGCATGAAAAGAAATTCCTAACTGCTCAGGCACCACATATGCATTTTCCACAAATTCAGGCACACTTTTGTTGTAAACTGATTTGCACCTTCTGACAATATCTTCATTGTTCACTAACGGCTGAGTTTAATTGCTTATGTTTTGAACTGAGGGATTTTGGTTTTCAAATTTTTGACATTACAATTCATTTACATTGTACCTAGATAATGGAGCAGTGTGTGGCTAGATTAGATGTGGCTATGTTCAATGCCATTCTTCGTGAATCTGCTGATGAGATCCCAACTGATCCTGTTTCTGATCCCATTAGTAATCTCAAGGTGCTTCCTATTCCAGCTGGTAAATCAAGTTTTGGGGCTGGTGCACAATTGAAAAATGCAGTAAGTGATACAAATTTCAGTTTCTGGCCAAGTTTAATGCAAGATGATCAGATATCACGATAGGCAGTTTTGTGATTCTCTCACTTGTTTGTTAATAGATTATCTCCATGTGACTTCTGAATGTTATTTCTCTGCACTGTTGTTTGATCTATATGCCTATATTGTCCCATCATGAAACACTCCAATCTCAAGGGTGAGATTGGAGTGTATATATATCTAAGTATAAAAGAATGAAAGGAAGATAATTCTATTTCTTTTTCTTAAAAAAAAGTCTAATGGACCCTACCAGTTCAGGAGATGATGCTTTTTGGCTCATCAAACTGATCGTGTTTTCTTTTTTTTTATTTCTTTTAAAAGCCTTTACAAGACTGCTGTAGGTATCAAGTTATGCATGGTAACAGGAATGTGAAGCTTTCTATGTACTTTTAAAGCTAATACAAAAGTTTATATGCACTAATTGTAATTTTTTTTTTTTGGGTACTGTGGATCTCAGACTGGAAACTGGTCGAGATGGCTGAGTGACCTATTTGGTATGGATGATGATGACTCACTTGAAGATGAGAATGATCATAATGGCAACGAGAGGCAAGATTCATCGTTCAAGTCGTTCAATCTCCTAAATGCATTGAGTGATCTCATGATGCTTCCAAAGGACATGCTGTTAAGTAAAAGCATCAGGGAAGAGGTTGGCAGAGTTCCTCTTACTTTTTAAGTGTGCACACTCAATACTTTGTTGTCCTTATATATGGTGCTAATATATATATATATATATTTTTTTTTTTTTGAAGGTATGCCCCATTTTTGACCCGCAGTTGATCAAGAGGGTTCTTGACAATTTTGTCCCTGATGAGTTTTGCACTGACCCAATTCCAGATGTTGTTCTTGAAGCTCTAGACTCTGAGGTTAGTTCATTTTAAATGAATCTACAACATCTTTCTTTTTCATATACTCATCTCTTCTCTAGTATTCTGAAGCTATACTAACCCTTGCATCTTCATGGAACTAAGAATGGTAAAATTCATGATTATTGCTCGATAGCTTGGACAAAAATTCTGGTTTTGGAATGAAATGCATTCAGGATGTACCATTGCTTCCAAGAATCTGCCTGATAAACCTGTAATAACCTTTGTAAATATTTGGAACTAATTTCTTGCTTTTACTTGTATAGGACCCACTTGAAGCTGGGGAGGAATCTATCACAAACTTCCCATGTATTGCAGCTCCTCTGCAATATTTGCCACCCTCAGCTGCTGCTGTTGCTAGTATTATTGGAGAAGTTAGAAGCCAACCTCAGCTGAAAAGAAGTGGATCCTCAGTGCTCAGAAAATCATACACCAGTGATGACGAGCTCGATGAATTGAATTCTCCCTTGTCTTCAATCTTCATTGACGGTTCTCATTCTTCACCTGTTCCGACAAGGCCCAGCTGGATATCCAAGGGAAATAGCAATCAAAATGCTGTCAGATATGAACTCCTCCGGGACATATGGATGAACAGCGATTAAACAGATATAGATTCTCCTGTACATATAAATAATTGACACTGTAAATATGTAGTCAAATTTTGGTGCCAACTCGTTCTTTTCATTTTTACGTTTCTGTACAAAAGTAAGTGTGCACGAGACCAACTAAAATCTGGATCCTTATATGTAGATGGATATTTTGAAAAATTCGCCCTTGATGGTTCTAAGATAATTTTTTAAGGGATTCTGGGTAGATTATGGGTGCTAACTGAGTTACTGTTAAATCTTGTTCGTCGATCTAAAACGGATGTACGGATGCGAAAGCCAGGTGAATTTACTGGGGTCTCGTGTTGAGGATACGGTCGGGATATTCCCGTTTTTTTTTTTATAATTTTTGCATTGTTTGCATACATGCTTGCTGACACGCCAATGCCATCGAGGATAGGCATGAGCCGTGCCCAAAAGCAGAACGAGCAGATATTTATGCATCCTTATTCCAAGTATATTCTCACGCCAAATTTTCAAGCTTTTTATGCTGTTTCAGTTTTGGGCAAGCAACCCAAATGTTTTGTTAGCTTTCTATAGAATGTGGAGAGTCAAAGAGAGCATACAGCTATATACGTATTTATTTATTGTATTACGACTATCGATAAATTTCTACCATCCAATAATCTTACTTCAGCAACTGTCATTTTCTGATTTACCATTCCCAGTTTAGAAACTAAAGAGTAGTTTGAGGATTTAGGAAAAGCTTTTCTACCATGTTATCATACGACCGTCCCATTTACATGTACCAAATTGACAGTTGAATATGTAGATAAATGAAAGACAAATAAGGAAGAGAACCACGAATGTAATACAAAAATGCATACTCTATATAATGGCCGTCACATAGGTCAGTAATGGTTCTCTGCTTTTAATCTCTGAACCACATTACATCACAAACTTAAACTTAGCATCCTTCCATTGCAAAAGTGAACAAAAAAAAAACCCCTCAAATCCAAGCAAAATTTCAATTCTCTCTATGACTCACATTATACATATTTACTATCACGCTGGGATATGAATAAGAATAAAGTAGTCTCTGAATTAGATGACAACTATGTCATGCAGTCAGCTTCTGTGAAGAACTAACAGCATTCATATGCTGGAGATGCAATGCAGCCAATAACCCTTTCCAGGTTTCTCCAGGTGCACCTGCAACTTGAAAGTCAAGAATTTTCCTCTGTTTCCTGTAATAATTTTCCAATGACTTGCCCTGAAATGAAAAGTTCCAGTGATTATTCAATCAATGACAATTTTCAGATTAGGCATCCTAAATAGAAACGCTTCTTAAATACATATAGGAGATAACACGGCTAGTAGTTTCACTGGTTTCATCCAGAATTATATTGGACAATAGTAACTTAAACATGGAAAATATGATTGTATACTAGGATAGATTAGCCAACACCAAAGCTCTAATCCATACAAAAAATCTTCGGAATATCATGCATACAAGAATTACTCTTAACATAAACATTATGAAATTAACAGAAGCATCCCATACCTGCTCTGCATAGATACAGAACTTTTCCTTCCAGGCACGGGCAGCATCAGCAGTGGAAATGCTGGCATTGCCCATGCTAAGAAATTCTTGGCAAGGAGGAACAGCTTCACTTTCTAGATTCTTTTTGACCAATTGATCTTCAGTGCACTTAAAATTAACGACTAGATCAACATCCACAATTTGATCAAGAATCTCCTGCAAAGCATTCCAGTATTTCAATTTTCAAGGACATATGACATAATCATGCAGTACATACACAAGAGCCAAGAGAAGAGAAATGCAAAAAGCATAAAAATAGAACTTCAAACTTACCGCTTGGATCCTGGTCCGAGGAATTCCATCCAGAATGAACCCACTTTCTCCTCTGTAGTATCCTTCTTCCAACCGCTTTGACAACAGTGCAAAAATTACATTTTCTGGAACAAGCTTTCCTTCATTTACAGCATTTGCAATCTAAACACGGGGACAACCAAAAAAACAAAGAGAAAAAAAAAGTTTAACTAAAAATAAGCATCCCATGCTTAATGGAAAAATAAGATAATTCACCAAAAGGAAGCAAGCCAGGATAATTACATATATTTATTAAAAAGAAAAGCTCATGAGTACCATTTAGTGATCCATTTAACTAACGATATTGATACAATTCATTTTGATGAGAACAAGGTCACCAAACTGTCTATCTATAAAGAAATGAAATTTCATCATTGTTGAACAACAGATCTTCAGCTCTAACCAACGTTATCAAACATAATACAAAATTCCTTTTAAGAAAAATCATGACTAAGGCAATTGACAATCACTTCATCAAATTTCTAAATTTCTTATACCCTGAATTATGGACCGACACAAAAGCCTATTCACCAACCTCGTCATTTCCCATTATTTATTCTACTTGTTCTTACATTTTGGGTACAAATAAATAAAATTTTCCCTAAAATAATTAATCATAAATAGACAATTACAACTAAATAAATCATAATATAAAAAGACCTTAATATTTTTTTTTAAAAAGAAGGGAAAATAACCTGTTCATAGAGTGCAGATCGAGGGTTAAGCTCTTGTTTGACAAGACTTCCCATAGAAATGTGAGGAACTTCTAGAAGCTTGGACAGCTTATCGGCGTACACGTGTTTCTCCACGCCTCGGTCGCCTATTAGCACCCACTGAACTCCTCTCCTTGGTGGCGACACAGCCGAATCGACTTTCAGCATCGGCTCGCTTGCTTTCCCATACATCTCGTAGTCCTCGTCATCGTCGTAGCAGTCGTACTGCAGCTGAGCCGCAGCCGCCGACCCGTAGGCTCGGCTCCTGGCGATGTGGCGCAGCTGCAAGGCGGCTACTCTCAGTGGGCGGCTGAGTCCGGCCATGCGGCAGCACCAAGATATTACAAGTTTTTGGAAAGTCAGAAGCCGACGAGCTAAAAAGAGGGCTTTACTGGTTACAAAGGGAGGGGTTTTAGAGAGTGAGAGACAACGAGTGCAAGTTCCACGATGGCCTTCCTTGGAGCCCGAAATTACGTTAATGCTTTCGCGCGTAACACGTTTCGTGCTCTTAGTGGATGGCTTTTAATTAACGCACGGGTATAATAAAGCTGGAAGCGCCCACGAGACGAGGAGAGTTGATTGTTGAACAGTTGACGCGTGGACAGTGTAGATGTTTCTCACGTCCTGCCACGTATGCAACGAGAGAAAAGGAGTGGAGTTAAGTTCATGCTGTGCCGCGTAGGTTTTCGTTAATTTATAATTCACACTTTTTAAATTTTAAATAATTCAAAAGACCCTCTATATTTGTGTATTCTTTTACCTACTTTTAATTATTGTTTTATTGGTAAGAACCGCAGAATTACAGGTCTTTATTAATTTAATAATCTCAATATGATATGAATTGATATTTTTGTAAAAAGAAATTGGAGAGAATTTAAATTTTTAGAGTGAGAGAAATTTTTAATAAAATTAATTATGTGTCTCAATTTAATTTTAGTGGACCTCTTATATAGTAAGATGAAAGCTCATTAATTGAGTTATATTTTATTGTTTTGTTTTTAATGGGCTTTGTACAAATAGACTTCTTAAATTATTCTTTAAGTAAGTGTATGTCTTTTATACAGTATATTTATCCCTCATTTTAAAATAATTTATTTTATAAGATTATTTTGTAAAATAAACTTAGTATAATATTTTTGAGTCTAGTGTTACAATTTTACTTTTTAGAGTGTGTTTTAATTTGATTGGTTTGTTTGTCTTTTTTAACTTGTCCTTCATTGTTCTCACAATGTTGCGTTCTCGATAATTAGTTGGTGATATTTCATCTTGAATCACAACTTACATCTTATTTAATTCGCTACTGATAAAAAAAGATGCTTTATTGAAGAAGAGAGATTAAAAAGTTGCGGAGTTTGAGTCTAAACTCACATCTGTTCAACTTGACATTGATTAAAATGATATTTTGTTAGATAAATAATACTCTGGGGGAGACTTCTGATTTATTGTGAAAGTGGGTTATTTATTGCTGTTGTTAATTTTGCTACCTTGGCAAGGCGAAGAAACTTGTTGATGATTTAATAATTTTAACAACTCGCTAATCTTGCTGTAAAAGATTCTGAGCTCGCCATGAGTTAAGAAGAGATAACAAATTTTAAATTAAAACTTTTGGAGTTGTGACAGCACTATAATAAACTTTTTGATAGGAAGAATGTTCAGTCTCATCGACTGAAGGATTTCCTCGTAAGAAGGTTAACTGGTACTAGCATTTTGCACTTGTCTTCTTTGTAGATTCGACTAGCTTTTATTTATGATGATTTGAAGTGTGATAGAGTGGATGATTCAGATTTAAAGTCTAAGTCAAATGGTAGTGATGATTCTCTCATATAACAAAGAGTTAATTTTGATGTTCCTCTTCTTGAGTTACTTTCTTAAGAGGCATTGGTGAGTCTTTTTGTCTATTTAGTAGTTTTATTTTTGTTCGTCTGTTATTGTTATTCCATGTATAAATAATAGAAGGGAAACATTTTTACTTATAAAGATGTTCCTACTGAAGTTGTCATACTAAATGATGCTTTTTAGATATTTTATTTGTCTCCCATTTTTTGTACTTCTTAATTTTAAACTTTATTACTTTTAGGTTCACTAGTGCTCCTGTTAACGAGTAAGTGTTTACTTTAATTGTTGAATGTGTTTTAAAACCTTTTTTGAATGTTGTATTTATTATTTGTTTTTAGGCATATTTTGAGGTATACCGTTAGAATGTATTTGGATGATTTCATACTTGATCCGATGAAGATATATTTTGGATATAGTTTGAGATGCATTGGGTGACTTTTTATGTTTGGCCTAACAAAAGTATACTTTGATGTATATCAAGCGTCTTTTTGGGTATATTTTGAGTTGTATATTAAATGTTAATCATATGTGCAAACTTCTTTTTCCTTTTTAAGAACTATTTGAAGGGCTTTTTTTTTTTCTAAATTTTTGCTTATTTTTGTCTCATCTTCTTCTATATATATATATATGTGTGTGTGTGTGTGTGTGTGCGTGTGTGTAGAGAGATATATGTTTTCCTTTAAGATATGTATACTAAGCATAGTTTATGTATTTTTTGGTATCAGATGAATATAATCTGTCGTCCTTTTGTAAGTTATTATATTTGAAATTCAAAATGTATCATAAAGATAAGTGAATAATGAATATTTTTTCAGTCCACTTTTTGTTTGACCGTGTGATACAAGTTGTAGTAACCAGTATCCACGACTGGTAAGAATAAGTATTTATATATATATAAATATACGTATTTTATTTGTATGTTGGTGATACTTGAATTATATATTGTTATTAGTAATATTTTTATAGGTTAAGGATATACGATTAGTATTGGGTTTATTTGTATGACTTTAGATTTATTTTAGGGACCAAATTGTTATACTTTGAAAGTTTTGGGGGCAAATTCGTAAATACCAAAAATTAGCCTCTTAGTATAAAAATACACTTTTAAACCCTAATTTACCATTTTTAGGTCGAGCTACCCATTTTAAGAGAGAGAAGAGAGAAATAGAGGAGAGAGAAAGAGGAGAAGAAGAAGAAAAAGAAGAAGAAATTGGAATTTTGAATTTCAAGAGGTATATCATACGTATTTATCAATTTATTGGTATTAATTAAGTTAATTCCTTTAATTTTTGATTTCTGAAAATATGTATAATTGAGGATTTGTTGTGTATTTCGTAAGATCATATGAGAATTGATGATGATCTATAAGATAGTTTGATAAATCATGATGAATTATGGAATTTCTGCTGGATAACCTCTTGATCTAGGAATTTTATAAATTGTTGTGATTCGATTCTGGTTTTGAATTTTGAGTATATGAAATTAGACATGTTAAGGATCATCTGAGACTTTGAATCGATTGAAAATTCTGGAAATTGAATTTATAGTGAATTTACCAAAATGACCCTGAAATTCTAGACATTTCCTGTGTAAACAGTATAGTACAGTGAAAAATAATTTTTGTCCTACTGAATGATCTTCAAAAATTATGAATTTGTGGAATATGATAATTTTATATGTCTAATATGATATACTCGGAATTGAGAATTTAGATCAATGTGGTTGAAGTGTTATGAATTTCTAAAGTGTATCAGCTCATTGTAATATTTGATTAACAGATTTTTAAAGTTATAGAATAAAATAGTTGTAAAATACTTTTGGCAGTGATTTGGAAGTGAAATATTTATCATGGACTGAGATATGTGTTAAGAGTAATTATGTGGTAGTTTTATAATTTTTGAGTTAGTATATGATTTTATAAAATTGTGAGATGGAATACTGTTCAGTAAGTATCTTGATCATGTCAGGTTTATAGTTTGGATTCGATGGTGTGTATGGAATGGATTGTGTACGAAATTTGATATAATGTTCATATATAAGAAGGATATATGAGTCAAGAATGGTATATTCTGATTTTGGAGTAATTGGACATCATTTGATGTATTAGAAATTTTTGTTAAGTGTAAGTGGTCAGAATGACAGGTTTTGAGAAACCAAATATTTAGACCAATTTGATGTGATAAATGCATTGTGTATAATTTTGTAAGCTATTTAAAGTATTTTGTGTGAATTGTGAGGCTTATGAAAGGATTAATCTCCATTGATAGGTTAAGGAGATTTAAGCCTTGTAGCTGAAAGTGTTAAGAGGTAAGTATACTAGACTTTTTACTAAAATCACAATAAACATAGTAATTGTTTTGTATGATTTTGCAAATGGGGTTAAGAATATGTTTATGTTATGTCAAAGTATATTTTGATATGAAATGTGAATATATGTTTCTGAATGTGAGCATTGACATTGAGCATGGACATACATGTGTTTTTGTAAGTGAGCTTTCAAAATAAGATGTGTTTAATAAAGAAAGCTTTTGAAGTGTAATATGTCCATGAGAAATATTTTGTATTTTGAGGGTACTTGAACTCACTGTTAACTTAGTAGGCATTTTATGTGATTGTGGAGCCTTTATGTGTGGCCTTTCCTTTGGGATTGGTATATGTTATGTGTTCCGTATGTAGGGAGGATCCTATTGGTACCTAAAGGAAGAGTGAGTCATCACATTCGTGTGGTGGCGTATTGGTACATGTGAGAGGACTCACCGATGATCAGGGTAAGGGTTTGGCTTTTACCTTCGGGTATAAGCATTATATATGTGTTATTCAAGACCTCACTTGTACTATTCCTCTCATACGGTATGTCACCTACGAGTGACATTTAGCTCATTATGTGATATGTGATATGTAAGTCCTACTAAGTAGTAGTTGAGTGATGGTATTCCTATTATGTGTTTTGAAAGAATGTGTAAGCGCTTACATGATATGTGATTTGATAAAATTATGATTTTGATTGATCACAGCATATCATACATATGCATTGTGTACATATATGTATTTGTATTTGATATATGAAAAATTAGTATGCTTACTGAGTTTTATACTCATTATAGTTTATGGTGATTTCAGGTAAATAAGGTGCATGTGTGCTTGGCGGATTTGGCAAGGCTTCTGCTGTTTCTTGGGTTCCCTAAGTTGCTAGGTTACCGAGTGTTTCATTTGAGGACACGTGGGATATGATATTTGATTTGTCCCTATTGAATAAATACTTATGTATTATTTCATTGTGTGTGGATTGGATTTGGTTTAAGTTTTATAAAGTGTGGTTATTGGATGATTTTAAGTAAGAATTTGCAATGGATATATTCTGGGCTCCCGGTAACAAAGTTGCTACTGGTGACGTAGTAGAGTGTTAATCTCTGAGAAAACTCTGCGTATCTCCAGTTTAATAATTGTCCCAGTCATAATTCAATTGCTATAATTCTGAAAGAAATTGAAATGAATGTTTAAATATTGTCAAGAGAAGTTTATATTTATATGTTAGGTTATGGTTGATTTTAGTGTTGAACTTACTAGCAACTTGCTAAGGATTTCTGTGTTGAATGAAAGTTGAAAATTTTGTGTAATATTATTTATGAGTGCACATGCAGTGAATGAATGTAAGTGATGTCGTGTGTCGGATCTTTTGGGTCTGGGGCGTGACACAAGTACCCCTTTTGTTTTAATCTACGCGACTTATTTAGTCATTTTTTGATTGAATTTAGTTGTATGACTATTCGTCCTCTTGAACGTAGGATATGATATATCGCATTCTTAATTGTGTATGTAGTTAACTTTTACCACTTATTTGATTGCAATGTTTAATCATTTATCTTTCAACTTTGAATATATGACATGGCTAGTCATCCTTTCGGTTATGAGTATGTGACAAGATTAGTCATACAATTTTTTTAGTTGTCTTTTTAATTATGCAACTTGTTTAGTCACTTTTTTAATCATACGACTTATTTAAGTCGTCTTTCCGTTTTGATCGTGCGAGACGATTGATTGTCCTTTGATTTTGATTGTGTAACACGATTGGTCATCTTTTGAATATGCGAGATAATTATTTGTCTTTTATTTTTGAATGTGCAACATAATTGGTCGTCTTTTTTTAACTATATATACGTGAAAAGACTAATCGTCTTTGAGTTACGATTATGCAATAGGACTAATCATCTTTTTGATATGATGGTATGACATACATAGCCATTTTTTCATCATAAGGGTGTGATGTACTCAATCATCTTTTAATTATGATGTTGCAACATATTCAGTCATCTTTTGATTATGAACACGCCACATAATTAGTCATCTTTTGACTATGAGTCTACAACATACTTAGTCATCTTTCAATCGTGCGACCTTATTTAGTCTGCTTTAAATCATGCAGCGAGTTATGCTATAATATAACTTACTATTTTATTGTTTGCTTTTAATCTGTAAAAATGATTGTCATGATATAATTGTAAAGCGAACAACTTGTATCTTATGTAAATAATTTTTACCAACAATATTTTATTTGAAAGCTTGCATAAATATGTATTTTGCAAGACATTAATAATTTGTAACTCGCAAGGTTTGATAACTTGTGTGATTTGGCTACTTGGAGGATTTGGTAATTCACGTATTTTGGTAACTTGCGTATGTCTTTTGCTTTTCTAGAAATTGTGTATTCAAGATTTGTAAGATCTACTCTTCGCTCTTCCTATTTATGAGGTGAAGCTATCTTTGTTTTCTAATTATGATTTATTTATTCATGCTATTGTCAAATCAGTTTAAGTAAACAATTTGTGGCTATTGACTATGATAGTGCAACATACTCAATCATTTTATGATTATAAAGATGTGACATATTCAGTCGTCTTTTGATCGTTCAGCGAGTTACGTTGTAATGTAAGTTACAAATTCTATTGTCTTGCTTTCTTTAACTATAAGATTTTATTTTCAACTTGCATCTTGTACAGCTAATAACGTTTATTTGAAAATTTTACATAGATATGCACTTTGCAAATTTTTTATGTTTCATATATTTCGATAATTAATATACTTTGACAACTCATGTGATTTAACAACTTCCGTGATTTGGTAACTTGCGTGATTTTGTAACTCATAAGATTTGATAACTTGGGTGATTTGATAACTAGAGAGATTTGACAACTTGTATGATTTAGTAACTCTCAAGATTTGATAGCTCATGCTTTTCTCTGTTTCTCTTCTTGGAACCCCCTGAAACTAGTTGTAACTACTATTTGACAGAGTATTGGTAGAAATCTCTTTGAGTTATGAGCATGCAACATGACTAGTCCTCTTTTTTTAAAACATTTAAGTTTGCGACATAATTAGTCATCTGTTGATTATAAACATATGATATAATTAGTCATCTTTTAACTATGAATGCTAGCTTGATGAGTATGACTGTGCAATCATAATTAACTATCTTTTAATATAATTGTGCGATAAAATTAGTCATTTTTTGATTTAATGATGCGACATGATTAGTCGTCTTTTTTATTTTAAGTATGCAACATAGTTACTTGACTTTTAATTTTGAATGTATGACATAATTAGTCATCTTTTAATTATAAGTATATGACATACTTAGTTATTTTTTAATTATAAGTATGAATGATGTGACATATGTTTGTCATCTTTTTTATTTATGAGACTTATTTTAGTCGGCTTTTGTAATATGAATGGTGCATCGTATGTTCGTCGTCTTTTTTATTTATGCGACTTGTTTAGTAAGATTTTGTAATATAGATGGTAAGATGTATGGTCGTTGGCTTTTTGGTGACTTATTTAGTCGGCTTTTACAATATGAATGGTGCGATATATGTTCATCAGCTTTTTGATTGTGAGGCATATGTTTGTCAACTTTGAATGTGTGACATGATTAGTTGACTTTGAAAGTGCGACATGATTAGTTGGTTTTTGACTTTGCGTGTTCTAGCATCTCACGTGCCTTGCCAACTTGCATGCTATTGGATTTTCTTGTTAAATAACTTTGTTACACATTCTTTGGTGAATGAAAACATATACTTCTTTTTATAAAGAAACTAGGGATAAAATGCTCTGTGATTGCTTTTAAGATGAAGAAGAATGACATAAGACGCTTGGGTCTACTCTGAGCATGTCTTTATGACTTCAAGCAAAAGCATCACAATTTTTTCTTAGCAACTTAATTAATTCAACAACATATTCTTCTTGTAACTTGGTCCTTATAAGAACATTATGTTATGGTTTCAGAGCCTCTAAAGGTATTTCTTGTGTAGGCTTAATTTGAGCTAGTTGTGCTTTCTTAAATCTAAAGGAATTTTTCTTTATTTTGGAGAGTAAATTCTGCGACTTCATCTTACAGTTTTGTAACTTTATTGACATTTATTCTTTGTTGTTTTACTTTTCTTTGCCTCTTTATGCCTCTTCTTCTTTTTTTGGCGGATCCTTTTAAAACATGTTGCAATTGTTATTTGGTGAAATTCTACATCTTCATTGATGCAGATGGTAATGCAAATGTACTCGCATTCTTTTCTTCTTTCAGGTTCACTTAATAACATCTTCTTGCTACTTGTTGGTCTCCCTTGATTCTCCCTAGATGGTAGTAATTTGCAACCATTTTTAGCTTTGCATCTCATTTTTGGTACAGTTGGATACTACTCCATGCATTTGATGGATTTAGCCTCTCCCGTAATGGCATAGTATGCGGAGGGAGCATTCACTATCAAAAAGTTCACTGCCAGATTCCTTGAACCATTGTGACTTATAGGCATATTGACCCTACTGGTACTAATTTAGTTCTATTAAAAGCAACTACTGGTGATTTGCTCGCGACAATCTCTATTTCTTCTAAGCCCATCTTTTGAAAAGTGATCCATAATATAATGTCCGTACTACTCCCACCATTAATCAGGAATTTTGAGATGGAGTAGTTGGATATTTAAAGGGTAATCACCAATGGATCATTGTGTGGGTAGATGATACCCTTAAATCTTTGTCCAAGAACCCAATGTAACTAAAAGCATTTGCTGTTATTTGACAGACAGACAAACATGACTGCAGCTGTCAGTGATAGTACTTCATTAATTTATCTTGCTTGGGTGAGCTTTCTCTCATCATGCCTCTTTTCGTTCTTAGTGAGGCTTTCATTATCATGCATTTCGCTGATAGTAAGAGTTTTCAACTGATAGAAGACTTCATCTACTGCTTCTTTAAAGTTTTTTTAAGGTGATGCTTGTATATTGGTCTTACTACTTCCTTGAAAACTTCAAACATCCTTTCTATGATGGCGTCGCCATTGTATTCATCACTGTATTCTTCATATCTATACTTGAATGAGCATCTTCATCATCATCAAGTCTATCATATATACACAGCGTGTTTATTGGTGAAGGAGATATGATCTCTACATCTTTAGGAGCAACATTGGGAATAGAAATGTCCTGCTACTCATTATCGTGAATACTTGACGGGGAAAATGCTTCACTTTTGAGAATATACTTGGCTAGAACACCTTTGCGTGCCAAGTCTTTAATTTATCATCGCAATGATCTACATTCACTTGTATTGTACCCATGATCGTTGTGGTATAAGTACCTCTTGGTTTTATCTCACTGATTAGTCAAGGTTCTTATTGGTAGCGAATCACGGAATAATCTTTTGTGCTTATTGTCTAGCTAGTTCTTATTTATTAGAGTATTAAGAGGCAACACGAGTGATTATGGAGCATTAAAGCTTGATATACTTCTATAACTTTTAGGTGAGCGGGGAGATCTTTCGTTTCTTTAGTAATCTCATGTGGTATTGTGTTATTGTTCTTGGGCCTCAAAAGGAATAGATTGAGTCACAGCTTTTACTGTCATCTTGCAAATTATAATCAAACGGTCTTCCTTTATGCGAATAAAAGGAATCTATGTGGCAGAATAATTCTTCTATGTTTCTAGAGGGTTGTTGTAAAAGATCCTTATAAATATGAGTGTCTGGTAGCAGTCCTTTAAAGAATGCAATTAAAGGAGAAGCATCGTGAAGGTTCTTGATTTGCATGTTTCTATGAAATGTTTGACACAATCTCTCAACATTTCTTTAGGTCCTTGCTGCACAATAGCTAAGTCAAACACGTTGATCTACTGCTAATGAGTATGTTTAGAAGTGATGTACAAACAACTCGCAAAAGCTGTTAAAGGAATTGATTGATCTTGGGGGCATATTTTAGAACCACGTCATAGCAATGCCAGTTAATGTGGAAGGAAATAATTTACGCTTGAGCGTATCGTTATAGTCTTCAAGATATACAATCTGCTTGAATGAGTACATATGGCTTATTGGATCAATATTGCCTTCAAAGGTTTTAAAGTAAGGCTGACAAGACCAGCCCCGAGAACCTCTGCTGTAGATCCCAATGGCCCTGTCGGGTACCCCAACGAAAGTTTCTCAGAATTTAACTGTGTAAGTGGAGAAATTCTGCGAGGCGAACCCCTTTTTAATTCTTTTTATTACTAAGAAAATCCTGGAATATAAGTGAAAATAACTTATTAAATTATACAAAAAAACGGGCAGAGTTTCTCTTATTTTTCTGAAAATCCAATACAAAACCTGTAAAGAATTACACTTATATTTTAATATAGCTTCTCAATCTCTCCAAATAGGACCTCCGGTCCTTTTCAAAACCAAATCCACCTCAACTCAACAATTCCATTTTTGATCAAAAACTGGTATACTAGTAAAACGTGAAACGATCATCACAATATCGAAATTTCTTCTAGTTTGTTCAAAATATATGTACAATACTCAAGCCTATACTACTACACTGAAAGTAAAAAGAGTTCTACTTAGCACATTTACATTTACAGAAATAATCTTTATCTTTGGCCTACTAACCGGTAGCATGAGAATCAGCAGCTTGCGTACCAAGACCTGCACCTGGAAAAAGGATTTTGAAAACATAAAATACAAAACGAGTAAGCTAAAGGAGTTCAGTGAGTACATTTAAGATTTCAAATAAAATAAAATTGTGCATAGATATTAAATTCTAAAAGACATGCATAATTCATGTTTCTAAAACTTGTATAAATCTATAAAATAGTTTCTAACATCATATGCCGATGAAATCTTGCCAAAAGAATTTTATTTATATCTTCGAAAAACAATATCCAAAATCTGTACAACACAATAACTAACATGTGCATATAAACACATAATATGAAATCGGTAGATCGAAAACTATTAAAGTCCTCGCTCGGTTATTTTCTTTCTAAACTATACCAATGGTAACCCTAAAGCTCTATACTCACGCAGCGACCCAACTAGTATCGCACACGTGAGTAGGTCACGGGGCGCCTCAACTAGCAGCACTGACAGTGACATCTCAAGACATCTCACTGGTTATGTAGCAAAATCCTACATCACCTATATATAGTGAGACAATACCCCGTACATATAGAGCGACTCACATGACTTGACAACCCGACTTTTCGAAGTTAGTGACACACCCCCCAATACATGCCCATGTGTACGAGATATACCAACCGGGTCTAATACAATCACCACCACTATAATCGAGGGTACCAATAGCCTTTGAAACTGATGTAGTAGTTTTAAAGTTGTTTCTTAAACCGAACATGTAAATGCATATCTATGGATATATATCGAAATCATAAATCATGTTTATGCATTAAAAACTCATAAAATATACAATTTCATTATGCAAAAACATAATAAACGAAAGATAAACAATGACAAGTTTTCACTCACAACCGCTCTAGATTTTTGCTCCCGTTACCGGTCTCAATTTTCTTCACCTACATGTCATAAATGACATTTAGAACCAAATCAAATGTTAGAATCTCATTTAACTACTAAACGCCTTAATTAGTATATAAAGCCCAGATGGATACTACTTTCTGATTTTTATTTACGGAGTTATTTAATTCAATCTAACTCACCATCTGACGCCCTGAAAATTATTAAACGCTTTATAAATTAGTTGGACATAATTGCCCTTCACTTTTTTAAAATGGACAACGAAGGGCAATTATGTCCAATTTTTTTTATTTTTGATTTTTTCATCAACCATATACATTTAATATACATAAGGTACTATTTATACACCACAATTCAACCAAAACACATCTTAACCCTAACTTCCCTAAAGTAGCAAAATTTACATCCACCACCCAACACATTTTTTTTCTCAATTTTTTTGTTCCAATAGCATCAAAATCAAGCCAATTTCATTCTAATGCCCTAATCACAACCAATTGAAGTCTCTACATTAAAGTCACCTAAAATCATAATTCTTACCTTACAAATTCTTCAATTTGATGATTCCTTCAAGTTTCACACTAGAATTCAACTCAATCTAAACCAAGAATACATATAAGAACATCAATTAAAGTAATTTTGAAAGTTCACATATTATCCTCACAAAATAATGCTTTTCTAACCTCTTTTTCTTGAATTTTCACTAATGGAGACTTCAATTGATCTTAGAAACTGGTATATGACCTTATTTTAGTTTGATCAAGCATGAAACATTATGAAAAAAACTTGAAATTTCACTGTAGTAGCATCCCTTTTCACTTGGACGAATATTCACTCTTTTAAGCTCTAAGATGTTATGCTTTCTTCTCTCAAAATTTCTACACACTTTCACCTTTATATAATACTCCCTTAATTGACCAATTTGCCCCTCAACTAACTCAGAATTTCTAAATTGCCATTAGTTGAAAAATAAGTATGTAATTAGTTCATTTGTAACTATTTAGTTAGAATAGTTAAAGAAACTAACTAGAATTTCCAACTTGGTAACAACTTGGTAATCCATAAACTTGTCTCTAATTGGTCCATTCTCTAATATATGGATTGTATTTCTCAATAAAGGCTTGTTCCATCCATAACCCTTAAATGGAAATTAAAGTAGTAATTTAAAATTTTATTTTTCAAGCCAATAAAGAAAATTTCAAAAACTATTCTAGGGTCGTTCGACATTTCGACCGAGTGTGAAATTATTAAATTAGGTCTAATATCTCTTACGCACACCATAAAAAAAATATTTCTAATAGGGTTAGAATCGGGTAACCCTACGGTGTCTTTATTACTCTATACCGAAATTTATGCACCAATACTACTAATAGGGATTGGATATTACAAAAGCAAATGAAATTTGAGTGGATTTTTTTTATTCTTGATTTCTTCTATGAATGGGGACACTTACAACTTTCCAGTGGCAAAGGAGTAAGATGCACTGGAGGCATAGATTTGATGACTTTGCAAGTGTTCATTGAATGTCTCTTATACGTAGGTTTTTAGTGCTTCATCTGGCGAGAAAGTCACAGAAGATGGTTTAGTAGTTGGTGTAGTAGGAATAGTTGGTGTAATCACAACTGGAAGAACTTGTGGTGGTGTATTCTGGATTGACAACTTTGTTGGGAAGCAAACTTAAGGTTATTGTGTTGCCTACAATTTTAGACTTGGATGTTTCACTGGTTAAACTTCTTGTGGTGGCATCACCAGAGGTGGTATGTATTGTTGTAGAGTTGTGTCATCATTGTGCAAAATGTTTATGCTTTCAAAGGACTCACAATGTTGTGCCAATCGAACTCATAACTCCTCATTCTGTCAGTAGTGTGTTTGGGAGAGCTACAATTTGTTGGTTGTAGATATCTTCTTGATTCTCAAAGGCTTGCAAATGTTGTTCAAATGAGACTTCATTGGCTTTGGAAGACGCCCGAGTTTGGTGCTTGTCCATCTTGCGCTTGAACAGCTTTGATATTTTTGGGAATGAGTGAAAAATAACCTGAAATACTTAATTTTTTGATAAATATAATATTACTCACGTTAGTTGATGAATACATTTAATATGATAAACATATTTAAATAAAATACTTCGTGTTTGAGATTTTATTTGTATGTTAATGAATATATTTAATATGTAAAAGTATGTTGAATAAAAGATTAATTCCATAAGCAAATCCTTGAGTCATTCGGATCCTTGCAAAGCTTTTCATGGATCATTATGCACCATGGGTTAATGTGCACCGCAGGTTAACGTGTTCTAGTGTTGATGCGTATTTTAGCTATACAAAATCAATCTCAACATGACATATGATTAATTTATTATGAAATAATAAAATTATAAATAAATTGAGATGATAATATAAGAAAAATGTAAAGATGAATAAATATGGAGGTAACTCATAAATAATTATGATTTATTACTATGAAATAATCACAAGTATTAAAAATAATGCAATAAACTTACCATGATAATGCCATGATCAATGGATGATGACTACGTATTGGCTAAATAATAATGATAAAATCGAGTCATAAAATAAATAATTTATGCTCGTGATCTTAATAAAATATGTCAACATTTATTTATGAAATAAAATAAATGTTGATTATTTGACTTGATCTATATAAGATTGATCAAGATCAAGTATAGTCATAATATTGACATTTTGATCAAAGGAATAATTGCAAGTAATTTATGAATAAAAATCTCTAATTGTGAGAATAATAATAAAATAATTAAATAATAGGTGAATTTTTATTCACTGATTGATAATCATAATGCTTGATTCTTGATGATAGTCAATGACAATATTTAAATAAAGCAATGAGTAATATAATAAATGAAATGATTAAAACATTGATATTTTTACTAATTTTGGAATTATAAAATGATTACAAATAAAATGAATAATAAATGACATAATAATAATTAATAGAATATTTGTTTATAAAAATTAAGTTAATACATTAAAGGTTATGAAATATGTGTAATGAAATAAATGATAAATAAAATACTAATAAAGAAAAAGTATTGATGAATTTCATTAATTTGATTTAAGTGTTTAAAATATTTTATTAATTTTAAAAATACTTTAAAAATTTATATCCGTCAATTTTCTCTATTAATTTTGATAAATAAAAATATAAAATAATATTTAATGCTACCTTAACTTCATTAGATAAAATATTAAAATAAAACAAACATTTAAAACACCACGTGTGAGTCAACGGGAGCAAAACTCATCAAAACCCATCTTCAACCTCTTACATCCATCAACGAATTATCAAAAAAAAAAAAAAAAAAATTGTCTCCCTCTCACTTAAAGTTTAAACCCCCTTTTTTTTTCTTCTTAAAATCAAAATAAAGAAACAACAAAAGTATCCATAATCAAAACTTCAGAGATCTTAATTAGCACGATCCCACTCGTTGCTATCAGCTCATTTTACACCCAGCACCATAAATCGCCATTCGTGAACCATCCTTGGGACTCCGATTCAATCTCAAGATCCTGGCCATTATATGCATCTGTAAACTTTCTTCTTTGAATTTCACAAAAACAAATTCATTTTGCTTGCAAGACTTTTTGATTAACTCCAACAATTCTAATTAGAAATCGAGTTTTTTGTTTGTGCTGGTGCGTATTCATGGACTATTACAATTGTTTGTTCATAGTATATTTGTGCTCAAAGGTTAATGCTTGTGTAAGAAAATTGGTACATCATAAAGAGCAGAATCTAGTGATACGTATCCCATAAAAATCAGAACTGGGTTGTCCAAGTGTCGGTATAATAATTATAGAGCAGTTTCATAGACGAGATGAATATACTCATGATACATATATGAATATGTAAGTTCAAAATACTAGTGGTGAATTGAAAACAAATACACCAACACCCAAGAAAAAAAAAATTTCAACTCAACATTCCATGATTTTTTTATTGACTAAGCAAGCCTCTATATCTCTAATGAGGTACAACAGCACCGGATATTTTTTGTTGCTTTGTTTTTTCAATTTTTTTTTTATTTTCTCTTAATTTTATATGCGATTGAATAAATATTATGTGTGCAAGTTTGGAATTGTAGTAACAAAATTCGGAAAAAAATGAAGAAGTTTTCTGATTTCCATTTTCATTTTCTTTAGTTTTTTTCTAGAAGAATAAGAAGAAAATTTGCAGGAAGAAGAAGAAACATGTGGCGCATTGGTGTTTTTTTGAAAAAAATAAAAAGGGTAAAATTATAATTTTAATTAAATTAGATAAAATTCTGTTAAAACTAAAAAAAATTTCAATTGATCAAAAGGGATCTCTAAAATATTTTTAAAAATAATGGAATATTTTAAATATTTAGATTAAATTAAGAAGTCCATCAATATTTTTTCTTAATAATAAATAATAGTTTTTCAATTTTGACCCAGCAACTTGCCTTATAAATATTTTTATTTTTTTAATTTTAAATACATACTTTTTGAATGTGAATACTTAATAGAAGAACCCATATATTGATAAAAAATATTGATAAATTATTATAAATATTAATAATTTAAATTCTAAAAAAATAATAAAATAATAAATTAAAACTTTTAAATAATAGTGAGATTTTACTTTATTTAACATATATGCCCTATGCCTTCTTTTTCTTTCATTGAAATAAAATATCATTGTGGTATCACCTTTTTTGGGTGAATTTTTTATTTAAATAAAAAATAATAAAATAATCAAAAATTGTTTTTTGGAGAGTGACATAGGCCAAATTACTCCATTTATCTAAGCACATGACCAGAAATGATGCATTTTCTTGAAATGATGCATTTTTTTATATATTAAAATAATAAAATAATAATAATAGATGGTTAAATCAGGTTACTTTTTGATGTCTTATCCTTTTCTTTTTTTTAAATAAAATAATAATAAAATAAATTTTAAAAATGGTGCAGTGTTAGGTCAATATAGCTTTTGCATAAAGCGCCAATTTATTATTATTAGCACAAAAAAAAATTTAAGTAATATATCACATCATTTTTTTATATCATTTAAATAAATTATAGTCATTAAATTATTTTAATTAAAATAAATAATTTAATTTAATTATCAAAACTTTGTTATGGCCGTATAATAACGATGGACTCAAAATATTAAAATAAAATAAAAAAAATTAAGACTTAATCACAACCACAAGAATTTGATCATAATTTAATTTTATGATTATAATTATGCGATTATAAAAAATAAATTATAATTAAGTGATGAATAATTGATAATTTTAGTGATGAGTATTAAGATTAGAGCAGACCGTTGATCATCTATTAATAATTAATTTTTCATATATCAAACTATTTCATAATTATTCACAAGCCATACAATTAAACATGGTCATAACTGTGTGAATACAATCGTGTGATTATAAAATAAAATGCAGGATCAGAGTTATAGATTTGTGGCCAGATATAATCTCGTCCATGTGATTGTGAGTAAAGCTTTAACTATCCTGTGATTAAATCATGGTTATGAAATTAAAAACCAGATCTTAACCGCACGATCTTGAATATAGCCACAAGATCTTGGAATGATCCCCAGGATCATGATCGATTATCGTTGGATCACTCTTCCATAAAGCAATAGATATGAATCATGTAAAAATTGCTTTTAAATCAAAGCACAATTAATGCTGTCACAGCATCACATCACGGAGATAAAAAATATGGGATGTCAATTCAGTATTTCATCACGTAGATAAAAAATAAAAAAATTAATGAATTTAACTTTATTTTTTTAAATGTATAATTAAAATAATTTATACATTCTTAATTAATTATAATTTATTTTATTTTATTTTTATATTAAAAGAATAAAAATTTATATATTTTTTTTTCTCTCGCTACCGATACTTTTCTTTTTCCTCTCACTTTCTCTCTCTCTTACGACGCCAGTTAACTTTCAATAACACCCCAAACTCACTCGGTTAACATAAAAAAAATTTCATAACGAAATAAAATTGGTATGTATTTATAAATTTTTATTTTTATTTTTGAGTATTATAATTTATATTAGTTAAAAGTATGTAGAAATGTGTAGATGTAGATGTAGAAATGTGTGTAGATTGGATCCGGCTTATTTTTTGGGGTAAGACACGGCGGCGCGTGCGTCTACGCATTGTTAATGGCGGCGAGTAGACGCACGCCGCTTGGCGCACGCCGCTTGGCGTGCGCCTAATGCCGTTGGTCAGGGCCACGCCGTTGGGTGCGCCAAACGGCGTGCGCTAACGCGGTAGGGCGTGCGTCTACTCACCCGCCGCCAGCAGCGCATAGACGCACGCGCTGCCGTTTCTTACCCCAAAAATTCTATTTCTTAAATTTTTTTAATTAATTTATGTTGTTTATATTTATTTATAATTATTTAATAATTATGTAAATAGTTTAGGTTGTTAGTTGTAATTAAATTAAATTTTGATTATATGTTATGTTGATTATTATTTTGTTAATATTAATAATTTTTAAATTTTTTCAGGAATGAGAATGTCACAAAAGAATACGTAATTGCTGAAAATTATTTCTACCGAGCGGAAGTACATATGTACTCGAAGTTATGAGTTATACGAAATATAAAAAATAAATTGACTTCGAGGTAGGTAGAAATATTTAGAACCACATATTTTGGTAGTTTATTTGATGTATCAAATATTCCATTCTCACGTATCAAGACGTGTGCATACCAAAAATTTATATGAAGAATTATAGTTCTATATAAGTAAAAGACGTATTAGATTTTCTTGTCAAGATTTTTATTTGATTACTAATTTGAGGATGAGAGATTATCCTGTAGTAAGTGGGTTAGGTGATAAACTTTGTCATAAATATTTTTCGGGTAGAAGTCAGTTGACTTACAAGGATTTGGATTTGTGGTTCGACAGTGTTACATTTGACGATGATGTAGATGCAGTAAAAATATGTCTATTTTATGTATTTCATAAATTGATAATGCCACGTGATCGGAATAGAATCATACAATATTTTGTACTTCATCTCGTAGATAATTTAGATGAGTTTAATATCTATCATTGGGGTACGATTGCATGAACTGTACTCTACAATAGTTTATGCACATCTCCAATTAAAAAGTTGGCAAAGGTAAAAAAAAAACAGGCGCTGGGGATAAAGAATCATACAACTCATACTCATTTTGTCACGCATTCTTGGTAAATAATTCTATCTTTTTTATTCATTATGATATTATGATAGAGAAAAAATTATTTTGTTGGCATTGTAATTTAAATTTATTATTATCTCAGGTGTGGATCTACGAGGCGATCCCGAGGTGTGAGGAGCTGTTTGCCGATAGGAATAAAGACTATTTTCCTTGTATTCTAAATTGGTCTGGCACGAGCACCCTATTATACGAAAACGTCGTAGATGTCTTCTTCGATGGTATTGGGGTATGCTTTTATGTTCAACAAAAAATATATATAACTTCCTTATAATTTATGTTATATTTTCTAATAATGATTAAATCTAAAATATTATAAAGGTTTTGGAGGTCCATAGAAAGTTGGTACCCCGCAAACATGAGAAGACTGCGGACTATCGCACGGCGGTAAACCTTTGCATTCCATCGGAAAAATGGGGAGGGAGTCTTAAGTTGGAGACAGTTGATATCCTGGACACCCAATTCACCGATAATCTGCAGCATCTCCACGAATTTAAAGCCTCACCAGCGACTGAATCAATGGTATAATAATTTAATTTTTTTTCCTTGAATTATTTGATGCTTATGTTACTGGTTAGTATTAGCTTGTGAAAATTGATTATAACAACTTATGTATAATTTCAATCCGGCACGTCAACATCATAGTATGAAATCCTGGATAAGAAGATGGAGAAGAAGATGAATAATCTTGAAGAAATGATATTTACCAGGATTGATAAGGGTAACGCAAAGCTTTCAGCCAAGATTGATAAGGCTGAAGAAAATATCTTGCATCAAATATCTCTCTTGATGCAACAACTTAAACCAACCAATATCTCTGAGGATGTAGGGCAGAGTATGGTACGTTTTAAACATAAAATATATTGGATATAAAGTTTAACAAGTCAATACATTAACCGGTATTGTTTGGTTTTGTAGGGTGCCGAATTCATGGCTGCTGACTTTCATACATTTGCTCTTGTCAGCGAATCTCAGCATCAGTCATTTGCTTCTGTTGCTGATAGCCCTACAAGTTTAAAAATTATACCTGTTCCATTGGGTGAAAACATAAGTAGGTATGGGCGCCTTTGCAAGAAGGCAGCAGCCCAAGTCAGTCCATATACCAATCCGTTAAAATAGCTTGCGAAGAAAAAACTTGTGAAATTGTAAGTAGAACCTATTATTGACATAAACGGGCAGCTGATTCCTATTGATCAGAGTATATATGTTGAGCTTCTGGATTGGATAACAAATAATGACCCAACACAACAGGTTCATTTGCACGGACTCGATCCGAATAATACATGATTTAATGAGATACTACAAAATTGGCTTGACGATTCGGTGATGATTTATTTTAACTTTTTATTGTTTTGTGAATTGTCTAATAATATCAAAACTTATACTTATTCTGTGTGTTTTGCAGCATATAAATGAATATTTAAAGGTTTTGCATTTGCGTCAAATAACGTTTTCTGACATGTACTTACAGGATTGTACAACTGCAGATGCATATTTCTACGTAAGTTATTATATTACCCGATTATTGTGCATATAATATTATTAACTTTAACTATTATTGACTTTAACGAGTATATTTTATTTGTGTTTAGGAGTACATTCGACAAATGTGAAAAACGTCCTTCACTGCCAATCCTCCAGACAATAACGACTGGCTTCAAATGTTGTTGGCTTATGCACTCGAAACAAAGACTGAGTTACTTGGCGCTAAACCGTAGGCATCGGTCAATATGGTATTTTTTTTAAGAATAATAATGATTTTTTATTGTGCATGTAACAACATTAAGTTAAAAATAATACTATAATTATTTTTGTAGGTATATATTCCTCTGAATATCAATCAAGAACATTGAAGTGTAGCGTAACTCGACATTGCTCGGTTTGCAATCATTTTTTATGATTCCAACGTGAACGGCCATTCAGACGAGTTCATCATCAAATTTATAGAGCTTCTGTGTGTTGCAATGCCTTTGTACCTTCAAAGGTGTAGATTTTATAGTTTGAGGGGCATAGAAAGCCCAAATTTGTTCCCTTGGCCGGTGACTCGTATCCGGGAGAATGTGTCGTAACAAAAGGTCGGGAGCGGAGACTGTGGCGTCTTTACCTATATGTATATTGAATATCTTATGTTAGGTCGGCCATTTGACTCGTTCCCTGACATTGTACCTTTTATAGACAGAAGATGGCCGTTGAGTTGTAGACTACAGCTTCATAGATATTTAGTACTATAATTTATTTACATGCATTGATTTGGGTGTATAATTGATATACCATAATTATTTTGGGTGTATGTATGCGGAAGTATTTTTGCAGTTTGATAGAAGTGTGGTTTATTCAATATGCATTGATTTGGGTATATAATTGTTTGTGGACGTTGATTTGGGTGTATGTATGCAAAAGTGATTTTGTAGTTTGATAGAAGTGTGTTTATTCAATATATTAGGTTTGGGATCGTCCATATTATAGAGGAGACTCTGTCAAAACTTTGTAAAAATTATCAACATTAATACTAAAGACAAGTTCATTAAAATAAAATAAATAAGTATGTAATACAAAGTACATGTGCATTACAAAAAGTGCATTATAAAATAAGTGGATTACAAAATAAGTGCATTACAAAATAAGTGAATTACAGAAGTGACGAAACTCGACTCTCATACATAATTAAGCCTCATGGTATAGCTCTTTCTCTTATTTTTTCAGATTCATCTGAAATAAAAAAATATTTAAATATTAGCCTTATATTATACATAATTAAATATCAATAAGATAAATATTTATAAATGAATATACATCACCTGCTTTGTAAAGGTACAGGGTTTTGACACGTTTGTCGGTTATGTCCATATTGTCTACAACGACTACATATATTCTTTGATGGTTCCTCTCCTTGAGATAGAATCCGATTCATCCAACGTCTACCTGACTGACGACATGCTATCGGAGGTTGAATGTCTATATTTTTCAAATACTTTGGGACTATCCAATCTGACACTTGACCAACCGGAAGTATTGGCTCGCTATAGGCACGGAATAAAGTCTCAGATGTGTAATAAGTTGAACAAAGACTCTCGTGCGTTAATCTGATGTATCTGTATGCGGCGAGTGCATGGGAACAAGTCAGTTGCTGATAATTAAACTTTCGACAACTGCATGTTCTTTCGCCAATGTCTATAATCCAGTTTACTCCACCATCCATAACTATAAATCGTAAATCATCAACAGGAGAAATGGTCATTCGACTTACCTTATCATTATGTTTCATGACTTTATAATATGCCTAGTTCGTCAAGACATTGGTCATATTTTGTGATGCCAATCATTTATGGTAAAACCACAATTGCGTTAGCTCCCGTATCCACTCTACCAAATTAGTCATCAGAAGCTTTCTTACTTCTTTTGCAACTGCATTAATGCTCTCAGCAATATTAATAGTCATAATGTCATACCTTCTGAAAGCACCAGATGATCGTGCCCATCTCACCGTACCAATATCTTCCTTCAAATACTTCGTTACATCAGATCTCATTTGTCGCATCTTGTTCAATTGGTATTAAAAATCATGGACACGATAAGCCTTGGCAGCAGTGAAGTAGGTAAATAGGTATACCCATTTTTTAGACTTATCTGATGGTAACTTGTATTTTGTCATCAAATTTTCTTTCAAATGATATATGCAGAACCCATGATATGTATGAGGAAACACACCCCGTATAGCCCTCTCAATATTGGCATATCGATCAGATATAAAAATAAGATTCTGATGATCTACAATAACTCCTCGCAGTTTAACCATAAACCACTTCCAAGAAGTATCATTTTTTGAGTCAACAATTTTCCAAGCCAATAGATAAATCTAATGGTTTCTATTTTTATAAACGGCCACAAACATTGTACCAAGATAGGAACCTTTCAAAAATGTTCCGTTCACTGTAACTACCAGTCAGATTAATAAATTAAAACATCTGATGCAGGGTCCTAACTCCATAAAGAAATACTTGAAGTGATTATCTGCGTTAGTTTCCAAATGAGTAACCGTACCTGAGTTATTTTGTTGCAACACATAGCTGTATGCAGGAAGCAATCTAAACGAATCCTCAGGAGTACCTCTTATTAATCTTAATGCACGCTCCCTAGTGCGCCAAGCATTAGTATAGGTTATCTGAACACCGAATTGTTCACGTATATTTGCTTGAATGTCTTTTGGCCTATAGTTTCTATTGACTGATGTAAACTTATTTTTTATTACTTTAGCAATAATTCGGCTCTTGGCTTGCTGGTGAGCATCCCTTAATTGACTTAAAACACAAGTGTACCATGTATTTACTCGCCTAACAACAAAAAAATGTCACCCTTTTGTCGACACTGTCCGTAATCTCCACTTGCAGCTGCATCATCACATTTCAACTCAAAACGATCTTTGGTGGATTTGTAAACTCTAAAGCTCAATTTTCCCTTTAGTGCAACCATACTTATAACTTCATGAATTTCATCTTTGTTGTTATATAATTTTCCTACAAATACATCATCAATCCCATTACAATAAATTTTTTCTGATACATTCAAGTCAAATGGTGGTATTTCAGGCTAAAACTGAAATGAATTTTTTACCTTAACCCTTTCTTCTCTACCATAACCACCATCATCATCATCATTATCACCTTCCTCATTACCATCATCATCATCATCACCAGCATCATCATTCTTTTCATAATCATCATCATAATCATTTCTACAATCATCATCAACATCGTAACCATGATCATCATTTTCACCAATATCATAGCCAATATCAACGCTAACATCTCCATATATCTGACCATGGTCATATGTGTAGCATTGTTATTCGTTGAGCAGCGAAGAAGAATAATGATAATCCTCCGGGGAATTTAGAATATACACAGGAGTTGTCGATGAGAATTGCTTAGCATAGCCTTCTTTTTACTCCATTGATGCTTCTTTATTACTTTCAGGTCCTCGAGCATCTACTGTTACACAAAGTGGTGTAGCCATATTATTTTGTAAGCTTAACCACAATATTACATCATCGTCATTTTCAAGTGGAATGGGTTTTAACTCTATGGTACTTGAAGGAATATCAAACTTTAAAGTTACTTTATAATGCATCTGATTAACTCCTAAAAGATGACAAATTCTTCTCAACAACTCTTTGTATCTAATATTTTTCGGAACAACCATATGCATATTTTGATATCCAATGTATCTTTCAAAACCATTGCTACAGCTCTCCCATCTTCTCCCAAAATATATAATGGTTGAAATTTGTGACATAATCAACGTCACCCGAAAAATATATAACATAATTTTAATTTAATTATATATTAATTAAATTAAAAAATATAATTAAATATATTACTATTTATATATATAAAATATATATTTATTTTAAATATATAAAATAAATATAATATATAGGTTCAAAAAAAATGAGAGCTATTTGGTGGTGGTGGTGTTATAGTGTTGTGGTGGTGCACAGGAGCACCTTGTTACAACCGATGCTTATTATGACGGTTGTACATGAGCACCTTGTTGCTACTGGTGCACGCACGACGGCGGCCAACAACAACTATATGTGCAGTCACGCGCAGACGCATACCAATCGACCACCAGCAACAATTATATATGCAACCACGCGCAGCCACAACTCAGCCATAACAGATATATATCCAAGCACTGTCTTAATAATCGAGTTTAATCATCTATTATTACTTTTTATCTATTACATTTATTTCAATAAATATAAATAATACTATTAATTAAATTAAAATAAACAAAATCTTACTTTTTTTTTTAAACTTCAGCTATTTTTCTTCACTCTGAATCTTTGATCTTCGCATAAAGATGAACCGAGAGATGATATGAGTTTTGAGAGTAGATTTATGAGTTTTAAGAATAAAACGTAGAATAAAATGCAGCAGATCTAAGATTTGAGTTTTGAGAATAAAACGCAACAGATCGAATAAAATGAGAGATGATATTGTGAGGGGGTAATAAAAGAAAAAAATATAAAATTAAGATGCTTTATATATTTAAATAAAATAAAAAATATAAGAAATATTTAATATATAATTATTTATTTTATTTCTAAATTTATTTATTAAAAAAATAAAAACAATTGCTCGCTGGGCGCGCACCCAGCGACCATTTTTTTATTTTTATAATTTTTATTGTTATTATTTTTAATTATTATTTTTATAAATTTTTTATTTTGTTATAATTAATTCAAATTTTAATTATTTAAAAATTTATATTCTTCAGTTCTTTATATAAAATAAAATAAAAAATAAAATCATAATAAAAAATATTAAAATTATAATAAAATAAAATAATAAATATAACATATATTTGATTAATATAATTTAAAATATTTGATTTCAATTAAAACAAAAATTAATATTAAAATAATAATTAATTCGGAGAATTTCTCCAAAAAATATGGGACGTCTATCAATAGCTCAAGGAAACAAGTACCAAAGCTAGCTTGAGTGATGGACATGATTTGCAAAAATAACATTTAAAACAATACTAAAATATTGTCATAGAATTTGATCGGCCAAATGGCCATAAGTTCGAGCAGCTCAACTCTGTTGACAATGGCAGACACGTAAATCAATAGAGCAAGCATTTATTAAATTCTTTGGAAATCAAAACTTGTCAGATCTGGAATGATTTCATGAGACTGCTTTTTTACGAGCCAAAATCAGTTGTTTAATGCCTAAAAACCGAGAAATTTAACATCCACGATTATTGATAATAATGCAATCAGTTAATTATGATTTTCACTTAATTTGTTGCGTAATTTTTACTGACGATACTAAATAAAAGATTACGGGTTTTTAGTGACCCAATAATCTCGGTGAATGATAATTTTGTAAAAAAAAAATAGAGAGAATCTAAAATTTTAAAATAAAAAAGATTTTTGATAAAATAAATTGTCTCAATTTAACCTTAATAGACCCCTTATCCAATAAGAGAGAAGTCCATTAATTGAGTTATATTTCACCATTTTATCTTTAATGAACTTTGTACAAATAGGTTTTTTAAATTTCCTTTTAGATAATTTTATATCTCCTACAACAACCAATCAACTCTTTTGAAAATATTTTTGATGATCTCAAGCTCTTTTCATTTCTATTGCATCAGTGTTCACTACTTTGAATTTTCATCTTAACTCAGGTATGTATTAATTCTTTTATTTTTTTAATTTCTGAAAGTGAATGCCTTTATCTTTCAGAAATATCTATTATTTGAAGACTACAAGATAAATTAAAAGTGGAGAAGGTTTTCTAATTCGATAATAAGAATTAAGTGTTGAAAAATAACAAATTAATTAACCATTAACAAAATGAGAGATAGAACAATGGTAGAAATGATAAGGACCTCAAATAATTTTCAATCGAAAGTTGGGAGATTTTATTGCTGGATTTGTTGTTGTAGTTATTGTTATGAGCCATTTGAGTTTGATTGATTATAGTTACACGACACATAATCTGTTTAGTAAAATACCAAAATATATTTTGTTCCGTTAAGTTCATTATAGATGTTTTTCTTTTTAATAAAAAAAATAATTAATTATGTGATAATTCTTGACGCTACTTTTATTGTAGCGTTGTAAGAGTGTTGACCAACTAAACTTTTAATACATAGTATAGGCAATTGAAATTCTATCAATCTTTCAATAAAATATTATTGTTGTCGAAGAAAATAAGATAACACTTTGGTCCATTCATAAAAGCTTGTCTCGATTTTTATACTTAACTTTTTTTTATGAGCAGTCCAACTTAAAATGAGCTACTTCAACGGATTAAGTAGGAATCTGGACATATAAACCTCTATAACTTGATCAGAAACGAATTAAATAAGACTTGTGTAAGGACATTTATCACCATTTAGTATCATTGTTAGAGGATACGTTATTATAGATAAGTTACTTGCATGTTATCATCAGGCCCATTAATAAGTACACATGTTAACAGAGTTTAAGTACTGTCACGTCACCATTGAGTCCTATTAGTAGTTCAGTTAGAGCCATGTTGATAGGACCCGATCCGAGACCCTCTACTATAGATCCCAGCGGTCCTGTCGGGCACCCCGATGGAAGTTCCTCCGACCTAATGGGTAAGTTGAAAATTTTCGCGAGGCGAACCCCTTTTTAATTCTTGCTACTACTGAGAAGATCTTGTAATATATATGAAAATGACAATCTTAATTTTTTTTAAAAAGGGCAGAGTTTCCCCTGTTTTTAGAAAAAAATTCATATTAAACCTGCAAAGAAATTCCACTTCTATTTCCAATACATTTCAATACTACCAATTCGGACTCTCGGTTCTTTCCAAATCAAGTCCAACACAACTCAATTATTCATTTGAATCACAAAATAAGTATAATCATAAAAAGTAAAAACGATCATCATAAAATTTAAATCTCTTCTTCTTGGTTCTAAACATATATACAAATATACATGCCTAAAACTATTATGCATAAAGTAAAGAGTGCTATTTAGCACATTTACATGTACAAAAAATGATCTTCGAATTCGGCCCACTACTCGGCAATAGGAGAATCAGCAGCTTGCGTATCGAAACCTGCACCTGGGAAAAGGGTTCAGAAAACATAAAACATAAAACACAAAACGGGTGAGCTAAAGGAGTTCAGTGAGTGCAAATAAAATTTTAATAAAATAACATCATGTATAGATAGCAAATTCTAAAGTTTATGCAGAAATCATGCTTCTAAAACTGATGTAAAACCGTAAAATAGTTTCTAACATCACATGCTATTGAAATCTTGCCGAGCGAATTTTATCTACATCTTTGGAAAACTATATTCCGAATCTGTATAACATAATAACTGCTGGTGTGCATATAAATGCATAAATGCTATCGATAAATCAAAACTAGTAAAATCCTCGTTCGACCATTTTCTTTCTAAATTGTACCAATGGTAACCCTAAAGCTCTATACCCACGCAGCGACTCAACTAGCACCGCACACGTGAGTAGGTCACGGGGCACCTCAACTAGCAGCACCCACAGTGACATCTCAAGACATCTCACTGGCTATGCAGCGGAATCCTACATCGCATGCATATAGTGAGACAATACCCCGTACACATAGAGCGACTCACATGACTCAACATCCCGACTTCCCGGAGTTAGTGATGCACCCCCAAGACCTGCCCATGTGCATGGGATATACTGGCCGGGTCTAATACAATTATCACCACTATAATCTGAGGGTACTAATGGCCTTAAAAACGAATGCAGAAATTTTAAAGTTGTTTCTCAATTCAAACATGTAAAGGCATGTCTATGAACATATATCAAGATCATAAATCATGGTTATGTATCGAAAGCTCATAAAACATGCATATTCATTATGCAAAAACATAATAAACAAAAAGTAAAAGAAATTGCAGATTTTCACCCACTACCGCTCCACGCTCAATTTCGCTCCCGATTTCTGCTCCCGTTATCGCTCTTGGTTATCTTCACCTACGCGCCATAAATGACATTTAGAACCAAATCGAATGCTAGAATCTCATTTAACTACTAAATGCCCTAATCGGCACACAAAGCACGGATGCAAACTATTTCCCGATTTGTATTTACGGAGCCATTTAATCTAATCTATCTCATTATCCGGCGCCCTGAAAATTATTGAACGCCTTATAATCTTGGTTGGTCATAATTGCCCTTCACCTTTCCAAAATGGACAATTATGTCCCATTATCTTCATTTTTTATTTTTCCATCAACATATATATTCAATTTACAATATGCACCATTTACACACAATAATTCATTCAAAACACCACTCATTCCAACAAATTGGAGTTCTGCACTTTCTTCCGTACAATGCTTCATATGGTCCCATCCCGATGCTAGTCTGGTAGCTATTATTATAGGCGAACTCCATTAGCAGCAGATAAGTATCCCAACTTCCCTTAAACTCCATAACACACGTTCTAAGCATATTTTCAAGTGTTTGAATTGTCCGTTCCGACTGACTATCCGTCTGAGGATGAAAGGCCGTACTGAAACTCAATTGTGTGCCTAGAGCTTTTTGTAAGCTGGGCCAAAATCGAGAAGTGAACTGTGGATCCCTATCTGACACAATGGATACTGGAACTCCATGGAGTCGTACCACCTCATCTATGTATAACTGGGCCAATTTATCTAAAGAACAACTACTTCTAATGGGCAGGAAATGGATTGATTTTGCCAATCTATCAACAATTACCCATATTGCATCATGCCTTTCTGGCTACGTGGAAGTCCTACCACGAAGGCCATCGTTATTCTTTTCCATTTTCACTTCGGAATCGGAAGGGGTTGCAAGAGCCCTACAGGTTTTTGATGCTCAGCTTTTACTTGTTGGCAAGTTAGGCATCTTGAGACAAATTCAGCTATATCTTTTTTCATACCCTTCCACCAGTAGTGTTCTTTTAGGGTACGATACATCTTTGTGCTCCCCGGATGCATAGCATATACAGAAGAATGAGCTTATTCCATAATCTCTCTTCTTAACTCGTTTACATCAGGAACACATAACCTCCGACCCAAGGCTACTACACCATCCTCGGTCACTAAAAGATCCTTCCACTGCCCGGACTCGATTTCACCCTTTAATTTAACTACTTGTGGATCTTGAGTCTGTAGTTCTTTGATCCAATCAACCAGTATTGGACGGACCTAAAATGTGGCTAATAATGCTCCCGAATCTGACAATTCTAATTTTACACCTAAAGACCTCAATTCTATCAACATCGATAGATATGCGACCTTCAAGTGAGCTATTGAACCGACAGGCTTTCTGCTGAGAGCATCTGCTACCACATTAGCTTTTCCTGGATGGTACTCCAAGGTGCACTCATAATCTTTAATAAGCTCTAGCCACTTTCTCTGCCTCATATTCAATTCTTTCTGAGTGAACAAGTACTGCAGGCTCTTATGATCCGTAAAGATCTTGTAAGGAACCCCATACAAATAATGCCTCAAAATCCTTAAAGTAAAAACTACTGCAGCTAGTTCTAGGTCATGTGTAGGATAATTCTGTTCATGTTTCTTTAATTGTCTGAAAGCATAGGCTAGACCTTACCTGGAAGCAGCATAATATATGGTAAATCCGTCATTCCCTGATGGAAGTGTAAGCATTGGGGCCGAAGTCAACCTTCACTTTAGCTCTTCGAAGCTCTGCTGGCACACTTCTGACCATACAAACTTCTCTTTTTTTCGGGTTAACTTAGTCAGAGGAGCAGCTATCTTTGAGAATCCCTCTACAAACTTTCTATAATATTCGGCTAAACCCAAGAAACTACGGACCTCTGTCACATTCGTGGGCTGTCTCTAATTCACTATTGCTTTGATCTTCTGGGGATTTACTGCTACGTCTTCTGCAGAGATTACATGCCCAAAAAATGCCACTCTATCTAGCCAAAACTGACATTTACTAAGTTTGGCATACAGCCGATGCTCTCTTAAGGTCTGTAAAACTATCCTTAAATGTTCTGCATGCTCTTCCTTACTGCCTGAATAAACCAGTATATCATCAATAAATACTATCACAAACCGATCTAAATAGGATTGAAAAACTCTATTCATAAGATCCATAAAAGTAACTGGGGCATTAGTCAGCCCAAAAGGCATAATCAAGAATTCATAATGCCCATATCAGGGCCTCAAGGCCGTCTTAGGAACATCTTCCTCCCGGATCTTCAATTGATGATAACCTGACCTTAGATCTATCTTAGAAAATACTCTTGCTCCTTGTAGCTGATCAAATAAATCATCAATTCTCGGAAGTGGATACTGATTACGCACCGTTACTTTATTCAGCTCCCTGTAATCAATGCATAATCTCATGCTTCCATCTTTCTACTTCACAAACAAAACCGGTGCCCCCCAAGGAGAAGTACTCGGTCTAATGAAACCTTTATTCACCAACTCTTCTAATTGAACCTTCAGTTCTTTCAATTCTGAAGAAGCCATCCTGTAGGGTGCTTTAAAAATTAGTTGCGTTCCAGGGGCTACTTCTATTTTAAACTCTATCTCTCTATCTGAAGGCAAACCAGAAAGATCCTTTGGGAATACATCTGGGAACTCTCTAACCACCGGAATATCCTCCAATTTCGTTCCACCATCTCTTACGTCTATGGCATAGACTAAGTAACCCTGACATGACTTTCGAAGCATCTTTCTTGCCCTTATTACCGACACCATGCTGGCGGAAAGTGATTTCTGCATCCCACAAAAAATAACTTCCGTTCCGCCTGGGCTACATAATCTAACTTCTTTCCGGAAGCAATCCACTGAGGCTCGATACTTGGACAACCAATCCATCTCTAAAATCACATCAAACTCACTGATGGCTAACCCAATCAAATCCGCTATAAACTCTTGTCTCTCAATACTGATTTTACTACTCCTATACACTGTTTCTGCTACAATGGAGTCTCCGGTAGGAAGAAACACTACTACCGCACCATTTAATAACTAGGGCGCTATACTAGCATTTGCAGCAAACTCCAAAGAAATAAAAGAATGGGTCGCTCCAGGATCTATCAATACATAAGCATCTCGATCAAAAATTGACATTGTACCTGTCACAACTTCTGGAGCTGCATTCGCCTCCTGTTAGGTCACCGCAAATACCCTAGCCTGGGTATGCGGTTTCACTTGTGATCCACCGGATGATCCTCTTCGACCGGCGCCCCTACCAGGCTGGCTCGCGCCGCTCGATCTTCTAAATTGGGGACCTTCTCGAATCTGCCCTCGACCGCCACTGGTTTATCCTGGAGCTGGTGGTCTATCTTTTGGCTTGCTGCTAGCTCCATCATTCGGGCAATCTCTCATGTAGTGACCTTCTTGCCCGCACTTATAACACTCGGTAGTCCCCTTCCTACAATCCCCCGAATGGGCCTTGCCACATTTATTACACACCGGGAAATTCTTCCAACTCTCCTTAGTGCTTTGGAATTTGACAGATGGTTGCCGAACTGAAGCTTGGCTGGATTGAGCTCCTTGGCTTGGATTTCGACTGCTGGACCATGAAGATCTCTCCTCTGTTCAAGTAAATTTACTCGGTCCTCCTTGAGAACTACCTGACCAGCCTCTTTTCTGACCCTGCTATTTCAGTTTAGGGATGGCCACCATGCTTCTTTCAACCCGTGTTGCAGCTTCCACCAATGCTCCATACTGAGTGTGGGCTGCCGATACTACATACGCCCCTAATTCGTGAATTGAGACCCACTGCAAAACGGTTAGCCTTCTGCTCCTCATTATCGGCTATAAAAGGAACGGCATGAAGGAGCTCCAAAAACTTCTTCTCGTACTCAGCCACCGAGAGGGAACCCTGTTCAAGCTTGAAGAATTCTTCTATCTTCACATCTTTATAACTTTTGGGGTAGAACTTATTCAGAAATTCCTCTTTGAAAAGCGCCCAAGACACCCCATCGGCGTTCCTCCTTTCCAAGGCCTTCCACCAATCTTTTGCTCATTCTTTCAATAGAAATGCGGAGTATACCACAATCTGCTCTTCCATACATCCCATAACTTGAAAACTTTCTTCATTGTTCTCTAACCAAGATAAGGCTCTCTCGGGATCTCCGGTACTGTCATAAGGCTTAGCGCCTAATTTCTTGGCGCGCTCAATGGACACTCCGGTCTCTCGCGGCTGTTGGATCGCCACTGCTAGTATCTGGGCCATTTGAGCTATATTCACGTTTCCACCCTCTGGCTCAACGGGTTGAGATGATTCAGGAGGGGTCTGAGGCGTAGGAACATTTACTGACTCATTTCCTTGCTCCTCTTCAGGTGCAAGAGCCTCTGCAGCTGCTCTCATAATACGTGGGCCTCCACGACAATGCATAATTTCTGAAATTTAGTGACGCAAATGATTATCAAATGCAAAGAATTCAACTTACTAAACTTAGAAAAATATGAATGCAATTCTAAGAATCTCATTCTAAAAATGAACTTTTTAACTAAAACTTCAAAAACCGTGCTCTGATACCACTCTGACAGAACCCGACCCGAGACCTTCTACTATAGATCCCAGCGGCCCTGTCGGGCACCTCGACGGAAGTTCCTCCTACCTAATGGGTAAGTTGAGAAATTCCGCGAGGCGAACCCCTTTTTAATTCTTGTTACTACTGAGAAGATCTTGTAATATACATGAAAATGACAATCTTAATTTTAAAAACAAACGGACAGAGTTTCCCCTGTTTTTAAAAAAAAAATCTATATCAAACCTGCAAAGAAATTCCAATTCTATTTCCAATACATCTCAATACTACCAATTCAGACCTCCGGTCCTTTCCAAATCAAGTCCAACACAACTCAATTATTCATTTGAATCACAAAATAGGTATAATCATAAAAAGTAAAAACGATCATCATAAAATTTAAATCTCTTCTTCTTGGTTCAAAACATATATACAAATATACATGCCTAAAACTATTATGCATAAAGTAAAGAATGCTATTTAGCACATTTACATGTACAAAAAATGATCTTCGGATTCGGCCCACTACTCGGCAATAAGAGAATCAGCAGCTTGTGTATCGAGACCTGCATCTGGGAAAGGGGTTCAGAAAACATAAAACATAAAACATAAAACACAAAATGGGTGAGCTAAAGGAGCTCAGTGAGTGCAAATAAAATTTCAATAAAATAACATCATGTATAAATAGCAAATTTTAAACTTTATGCAGAAATCATACTTCTAAAACTGATGTAAAACTGTAAAACGGTTTCTAACATCATATGCTATTGAAATCTTGCCAAGCGGGTTTTATCTACATCTTTGAAAAATTATATTCCGAATCTGTATAACATAATAACTGCTGGTATGCATATAAATGCATAAATGCTATCGGTAAATCGAAACTAGTAAAATTCTCGCTCGGCCATTTTCTTTCTAAACTGTACCAACTGTAACCCTAAAGCTCTATACCCACGCAGCGACTCAACTAGCACCGCACACGTGAGTAGGTCATGGGGCACCTCAACTAGCAGCACCCACAGTGACATCTCAAGACATCTCACTGGCTATGCCGCAGAATCCTACATCGCATGCATATAGTGAGACAATACCCTGTGCACATAGAGCGACTTACATGACTCTACATCCCGACTTCTCGGAGTTAGTGATACACCTCCAAGACCGGCCCATGTGCACCAGATATACCAACCGGGTCTAATACAATCATCACCACTATAATCTGAGGGTACCAATGGCCTTAAAAACGAATGCATAAATTTTAAAGCTGTTTATCAATTCGAACATGTAAAGGCATGTCTATAAACATATATCAAGATCATAAATCATGGTTATGCATCGAAAGCTCATAAAACATGCATATTCATTATGCAAAAACATAATAAATGAAAAGTAAAAGAAATGGCAAATTTCCACTCACTACCGCTCCACGCTTAATTTCGCTCCCGATTTGTGCTCCCGTTATCGCTCTCAGTTATCTTCACCTACACGCCATAAATGACATTTAGAACCAAATCAAATGCTAGAATCTCATTTAACTACTAAATGCCCTAATCGGCACACAAAGCCCGGATGCAAACTACTTCTCGATTTGTATTTACGGAGCCATTTAATCTAATCTATCTCACCATCCGGCGCCCTGAAAATGATTTAACGCCTTATAATCTTGGCTGGACATAATTGCCCTTCACCTTTCCAAAATAGACAATTATGTCCCGTATCTTCATTTTTTATTTTTCCATCAACATATACATTCAATTTACAATATGCACCATTTACACACAACAATTCATTTAAAACACCACTCAATCTCTAACTTCCCTAAAGTGGCAGAATTTCACCTTAGGTTCCAACACATTCCTTTTCTCAATTTCTTGTTCCAATTACAACAAAATCATGCCAATTTCATTCTAAAGCTTTAATTACAACCAATTGAAATCTCTACACAAAATCACCAAAAACCCTAATTCTTACTTTGCCAATTCCTTCAAATTGATGACTCCTTCATGCTCCACACTAGAATTCAACTCAATCTAAGCCAAGAATACACATAAGAATGTCAATTGGAGCATTCTTGAAAGTTTACTTATCAAACTCATAAAACAATGCTTTTCTTACCTATTTTTCTTGAATTTCCACTAATTGAGGCTTCAATTGAGCTTAGGGATTGGTATGTAACCTTATTTTAGCTTGATTAAGCATGAAAAATTATGAAACAAAACTTGAATAGTCACTGTAGCAACACCCCCCTTTGAAGCTCGAATTTCTCTCTTTTTTGTCTAAGTGTTGGTTTTGATCTCTCTTCAAATTTCTACACACTTCTAACATATATATAGTGCTCCCTCAATTGACCATTTTGCCCTTCAACTTACTCAAAACTTCTAATTTGCCATTAGTTCAAATGAAAAGATTTAATTGGTTTCTTTATAACTATCTAGTTAAAATAGTCAAAAGAACTAACTAGAATTTCCAACTTGGCAATCCATGAGATTGTTTTTAATTGGTCTATTCCTTAATATATGAATTGTATTTCTCAACAAAGGCTTGTTCCATTCATAACCCTTAAATGGAAATTCATGTAGTAAATTAGGATTTCCTTTTCTAAGCCAATAGAAAAAAATTCCGAAAATATTTTAGGATCGTCCGGCGCACTGATTGAGTGTGAAACTACCAATTTAGGTATAATATCTCTCACGTGCACTATAAAGGAAATATTTTTAATAGGGTTAAAATCGAGTAACCCTACGGTGTCTTATTTGCTCTATACCGAAATTTAGGCGCCAATACTGCTAATAGGGATTGGATATTACACATGTCATTTGATGATTGGGCCTAAGGATATGGTCTACTGAGAAAAATCTACAAAGAGCTAATAGCAAGCCTCCATGTCAACAAGTAATAGCCTTTATTTATTGCTTACACATAGATCTAAGCTATCTGGAGCAGTTGGGGTGATGCAGCACTAAAGTTGTTGAGCTCAGAGGGACAGAGTTTGTTGACTACTCAATTCTCCCAATCTACCTAACTAAGCTGACTACTACAAAGCACCCAATCAGAAAGATACCGAGTACTTTAAATGTTAAAAGGTATAATTATCCATGTGCCCTTATTTGAGTTAGTTCTTCAAAATGCCCTATTGCTATGTGTCATTTTTGAGGGGTAATCTCTAGGTTGACTCCCTTCATGTTCAAAGCTTATCTCTAATTTCAAATAAGGGTGAAAGAAGAATTCGAATGAAACAACCATTCTAGAAAGAGAAAATCTCTCTGCCTTCTTTATACTCTTTCTTTAAGGGCATAAACCCAAGGGAAAATTCACCATTGAGCCACTACCTAACTTGAGCGTCAGAGGACTACCCTATTGGTGCCTACCACTAACTTCGTGTTTCTCGTGTTCCTCAAGTTCCCTAAGGCAACTTAGCTCGTAATTGATCCTCAATTCGATTCCCACTCAGTCGCGGTTCTAACACTATAGAATTGAAGGTTCAAACTAAACTCCTGGCAGTAGTAAGCCCAATAACTTAGGTTTTTCTTACTCTACACTCCTCGTACATTTATAGCGAGCTCTTAGCAAAAATGTATCCCCAAAATTTGGCATCGTTTGTGTGAATTCTAAGGAAAACCTACTTTGAGACGCCTTGCCAAATCTAACTAGCCAAGGGTTCGTAAAACCTCAATCATGTCTGAAAAATGTCAAGGGAAATTGAAGCCTTAACTAGAAATTTGTTCGTCAAGAAAGTAGTTGAGGATTTAGAAGGATCCATGCAATATTTCCTCAAACACACCTAAAGGAACACCTTGAGGTCACATTTCGATCCTTCTAACGAAGATGCTCCAATCGCCTAGAAGAAGTTTGAAGAGTTCAATAAGGAGTTACGTCGTACGATGACCAATATAGCGAAAGGCTAGAGAGGGATAGAGAAAGAGATTTGCAGATCGACTCAGCCTCCTCTTGTTTGTGTTAGCAGATTTAAGGCACGTATGGGTGTATACATGTGCAATTGTGTCTATTGCCTAATGCAGCGAAAATATATAAATTTTGCAATAAACACAATAAATAAATATATTAATCACATTAATATATTAATAAGTTAGAGAACTCACCATAACGTGTAACGTTATACACGTATTTTTTCTGGAGTCCGCATGGAGATCAACACGTGTGCAGTTCTAATCACCAACACTGTGAGCTTGGTGAGCTAGAACAGCAGCCCTGTATTCAGCCTGGGATTAACTCTTAATTTCCAAAATGGCCGGGAGTGTGTTTATATCATTTTCTCTAAAAGGATAAGAAATGGAGAATTTGAAGCAATTCATAATTGCTCTAATTGGAAGCGTATGAAAAATGAAACAATTTCATTTTCCTTCCCCATTTTTTTTCCTTTTATTTTCTTCTTCTTCTCTTCTTCCTTTCTCCTATATTTATTTCTCTTTTCTCTCTCGGCCGATTTGGCCAAAAATCTTCTCTCAATCTCTCTTTCTTTCTATATATATATAATATAATATAATAATAATAATAATATATAATATAATATAAATATAACAATATATATTATATAATATAAAAAGAAAGATATTTGATTATTTGACAATTAAATAATCAAAATGAGAAATGACCATTTTGCCCATCATAAATAGTTACCAAGTTCACCCCTTAGTGAGTCCCACCAAATCTCACACTTGGATAAACTCAATGAGGGTCCACAATACGCTACGTATCATAAATACAATTAATAAATAATAATTATTAACTAATTGTTATATTTAACACTTAAATACAGACACGCACGCATTCTCGTAGAAGTGTTGAATATTACTGGATTAAATAATTTAATTTGGCATGCTGCCCTAGTGCACAACGAATACATTGCACAATGAATACACTCCACATCGTGGGACTCTCTAGGTCCTACGCCCGATTCGTCAAATGGAACTATTCTATGAGTCCGTGAGCAATGCCCCACGTACACGTTATGGATATACAAATCAGCGCGTTGAACCATACAAGTTAAGGTTACAATGCATACGTATAGTTCTTCCATCATGGTATCCTAGATGTTCGGGGATATAGATTATCACCATCAAATCCCCTTGTGCTCATCCATGTCCTATCTCCAGACTTGTATCTCATTGAACAATATGCGCAAACTCCTTTGCCATATTATTCTACCTTGGCGAAACGCTTTCCCGGGATGATTGCTTATGGCCACAAGATTTTTTGAGATACAGTTTCGAAGCATCTGGATATCAAACTTTATATGGGAACTGACGGATCCCATATATGTACGCACCAGACTCCATAAGCATCGGACTATACCCAGCGACACCCAGCGGTCACACCATGAAAGGTCTGTGACATATGTGGAAGCAAAGTATGGTGGATTACTTATAAGCCCACCGTGGCACTCAGGTCAAAGGATCACGTATACTATTCAACTCGAGAGGACCCTCCGTTGACGGCTTATATTGAATGTCTATTGGAGGCCGTCGTGAGTCTGTCTCGTATCCAGTCCTAACTGGATACCTATATGTCAATACGAGCTCCAAGCTCATGGTCGGCTAGGAATGACCATTTATACCCTATAGGTACGGCATATGCCGATCTATATATAAAGGTATCCACTGACAGACCCGCATCGACAGAAATAGATCAGGGACAATTATTCGAGAATATACTTGCGTAACTTGCATTTCTTGGCACCCGATTGCAACTCTTGCAACTATGCAGTTATTAGTATATTCCAAGGTCTATGTCACATTACAGGCAAGGCTCCAACTCTTGGATTTGCTGAGTATTATAACCAGCTAACACTTAACTGTGCTAATATTTAGCAATTATATCTCTCAACATGGCTAAATATGAGCCCTTATCTAAACTCTTTAGATATGATTCGAACTCCTTTAGATCTACAATGTCTGCAATGTTACATGCATAATACCATATAAATGGATATTAACAATTTAATGGGAATGTACACTTGTATAAATACACAAGTATATGTACATTCAGGGATGACACGTAAGCATCGACCCTAACAGTTTGCTCCCACTATGACCAACCTAGGAGACATAACTCTCGAGAGCCTCAATAGAACAGATAAGCCAGCAAGAGTAAATCTCTCCCTTTTCTTAATAGAGAGCTCCGATTTAATGCTATAATAGGTTAGGGAGCACTAAAGAAAGGAAGCTGAAGTAAACTTTCAAAGGAGACCTTCGAGACTCACTTTATGCCAAATGCTAACCCCCTAAGGAAGTGGAGGACAATAAGATGGACAACACCATAACAAAGAACCTTAAAAACGTTAATAAGCTCCAACAAGCTCTTAAAGACATTCGTCGAGTGAAGGACATTATAGCAGGCTCCTTTTCTATGGTGGATACCATATCTCATTTCACCAAAGACATCAAAAATGTACCTATACCTTCTAAATTCAAGATGCCTAAGCTCATGAACTATAAAGGCAAGACTAACATGATAGCTCACCTGAATCTCTACGGAGATAACATGCTAATCTAGGGTATGAAAGAGGATGTAATGTGTTGTATATTCCCCCATATTCTATGTGGGATAACTCGAGCTTGGTTTAGAAGCTTGGAGCCTGAGTCTATCAGTAGCTTTGACCAATTGTCTGAGGCCTTTGACTTTTAATTCTAGTATGTACGAGACAGACATAAGGACCCTTCCACCATGATGTATGTTAGATAAGGAGAGTTAGAGTCCCTCAAAGAGTTTAGAGATTCCACATGGAGGTTAGCGACATGGTTGTTTTTGGTGCTAAGGAAACACTCATAAACGTTTAGAAAAGTATTAGGCTTGGGAAGTTATGGTTTGCTTTCCAAGAGTTGGAGCCAAAAACTTATGGTGAGGCATGTATTCAGGCTCTCAAGTAGATCAAGAAGGTAAGAAGTCCTTAATAAAGAAGCAAGAAAAGAGAGGAGAACGCTCTCAGCCTAAGGAGAGATTAAGAAGAGTTAAACTAACCTAGATGCTATTTCCTACGCCCAAAAGACCTTGCCAGCAGCAAAAACCAGCTCCCCTAAGGTTACCTCATTTAACACCCAAGTTTAATTAGCTGAGCCCGTAGTAGGTTATGGAGGTGGTTTCATAAGCCTGCTAAATAGTTCTAGTCCTACACTCCACTAAACACCTCTCGAGAGAATATATTTTTCGCCATAAAAAACAAGGGATGGTTTCATAAGCCCACACCATAAAGAGAAGTTCAATCAAAGAAGTAAGTAAATGTATTATAATTTCTACGAAGGGTATGCTCACAACATTACTGAATGCTTCGAACTAAGAGAACATTTTAAAGCCCTAATAAGAAACGACCTACTGAAGGAGTTTCTCAGTAAAGCAAGAAATAATCAGAGTTAGAAACTGAACAAAGCCTGAAGGAGAGGAGGTATGTTTGAGAAGCCTAAATCGAAGAATGATCTTAAGGTCAATATGATATCTAGAAGCCTAACTAGAGCAGGAACCTCCAAGAAGGGAAATAAGGAATTATGTCAAAGAGATAATATGAGACATAGTATAAAGGATGCAGATACACGTTGCTTACCTTGCCTTTCTTGATCCAGTTCCTTCGTACACTATGATTATGTTCACCAATAAAAATTGTGTGAAGAGTTGTATTTTTCCATGATGATGCTCTTATAGTCAGACTAAAAATAGGTACCACTGAGGTTATTTGTGTGATAGTAGATATTGAGAGCTTAGAAAAGGTGATTTATAAAGATGCATTAGACAGGATAAGGATTAAGTTCCCTAAGATGTCATATGTTTCCACTTCGTTGGTAAGGTTCACAAAGGATAGTGTGATGCCCATTGGATCCATCACCCTTCATTTTTCTGTTGTTAGTGCTTCAAACTTTACGGTCCATATAATTGACATCCTAGTAGTGAGTTAACCAAGTGCTTATAATATGATCTTAGGTCGACCCTTCTTAATAGCGATTCGAGCTATTGTCTCTATGTATCATATAGTAATGAAGATCTTAGTAAACATGAGATATTCACTGTGAAAGGTGATTAGAAAGCAACTAGAAAATGCTATGCAACTGTTGTGAAGCCACCAAATTGCCACACGAGACTCAAAGGAAAAAGTGAAGAGAAATAAGGTGAGTCCACTGAAGAGTTCATCTTGGTATTTGTCTTTCTAAGTATCTAGTGTGGCAATTTTACAACTACTGTTAAGCCAAGTTACCAAATTGCCATACTAGATACTTATTGGTAGAGAAATTGGTCATTGCACTTTCATAGGTTAAGAACAAACTAAAACATTATTTCAAATCCTATGATGTTGTAGTATACATTTCCTATCCATTCAAGTACATCATGTCTGACATATACATACACACACAAAAAACTATAAATGCACGGGCCATGAGCAAGTAATAAAGTAGTAAATAGAGTATCATGCTATGAGGATTGTTATCTCAAATTAATGCTACTTATTATGGGTTTTCAAAATTTATTTTTATCTAGACTACCTTAGTTCTAAAGTAATTGCAAAAGACAAGGAAAATTAAACTAAATAAATTGACAATCTTATTAGAAGGGGAATTTAGTTAGTTTAATTTATAAGAATATAGTGAAATCAATCTTATAAGAAGGGGAATTTATAATAAATGGGATCATATGGTCTTGATTTCACTATATTCTTCCCATGTTCTTATATTTAGTAATTATTAGCTAATTTCGTTCAATTTATTAATCAAAGGATTAATCTTAATCTCATTACCTTTCTCAAGTGTCAAATGAGATCCTATGTATACATATTCAAGTTGATATTCATATCTAACTTATCTACCTATACATTCATTAAATAACCTTTAAATTGATTACCCAAGTACTATTAGCCTCATTAATTCAATAACAATAAAAGTTATGTTTCGCAAATCTGATAAATAAGTCAATCTCCTCTAAGAATTAAAACCCATAAATCTAAAACAACTAATTCATTTCCCAATAAATTAGATGCATTATGTGTATAGAAACATAAATGAATTGAACTTAACCTTGTTAATAATTAACTAAATAATCCAAACATAGTATCAATAGTGTTACATCAAGCCTTACAAATGAAAGTTTAACCAAATATAGATACACCATAACTATATTCATCAAGAACTTCTTTGTTGCGAACATGTTTAAAATAATATTAAAAAAAATACAAAATTTAATTCAACAAAGGAAAAGAGAAAAGGAAGAATAACTCTTATGGAGATGATATTCAAAGCTTGAATTCTTTAAAAATCTTTAACCTCCAAGTTTCTCTCTCTAGAAAATAGGTCAATCTTCCTTCAAAATTGTGTCTCTCAAACCTTAATTTTGTGCTCTCTTTTTTCTCCCCTCAATAGTGCATTTGGGCTTCCATTTATAGGCTTTAAATAGGGCAAAACATTTTAGGGCATTCTTGATTTTCTGGTGGCACCATGGCTTGGATGACTTAGGGCTGCGGCTTGGCAAAGTTTGGGTTACGACCTGGAGCTTTTGAACAAGCTGAGGCCATGGCCTAGAGGTGCTGCTTCAATTAATGCCATAGTTTGAGAAAGTTGGTGCTGTGGCACCAAGGCTTGCACTTTTGGCACTGCAACTTGGATGTATGGGTGCCTCATGCTTGTACGTTCTGACTTTTCTTCCCATTCTTACTTTAGGGCTGTAGCTTGAGTTTGAAAAATGACCAATTTGCCATTTTTCTTTAGTTTTTGCTCTTTTTATTGCGTCACTTTGTTAAAACCTACAAATAATAATAGCATACACGAAAAGCCACATATTCCTACTTAAGTTGAGCAATTATCAAAGAGTCAAAATATCATACATAAAACATACTAATTAGATGTCGTGGTAAAAGTCAACAAAATGGTGATGGGTTGATACACCTAAACATTGAATATTAACCAAGAACGGTAATCCACGGATAAGTAATGGAAAACTTTCTTATAAAGTGTAAACCAGTAGTAGAGAATGATACTTTACTTTCAGAACTTAATGAACCAAAGGAACAATGGAAGATGCACAAAGATGGATCCAATAATTATTGAGGAGCTAGATTAGGAAGTAGAACATAAAGTCTAAAGGGATTAATCTTAGAGCATGCAATGAGATTATTATCTTCAATACTAAATAATGAAACTGAATACAAGGCATTGATTAAAGAATTAATTATAGCACAATACCCAATGGTATAGTGACTACACAACAAAAGAGGAGATGATGAAGAGTTATCTAGCCAAGGCAAATAAAATTTCTCAACAATTAAGGGAAGTAGTAATCATTCAGATACTAAGAGAAAAAAATACCGGTGCAAATAAGTTAGTCAAAGAAGTCTTAATTAGAAAATATAAACAATTAGAATAGTTCTATTCATGCCAGAGAAAAAAACATAGTCAACAAAGATGTTCCCACAAAAAAAAAAACAACAATATTAAGTATGATAAAGATTGCTACCACTCTTCATCAGAGGACGAATCTTTAAAGAGGTCTACCATATCAGCACTAACTTTCATTTGTCATCGTTCATTTGAAGCTTCAAGTTCTGCAATGTAATGGTTAAAGGCTTATTCTATTTACTTCAATGACAGTTCTAATTCAGTTAATCTTACTTATGCGATCCTCTAGAGATGTTTTCCAACAATAGCACGGTTCTTGGCTTCTCAAAGCTGGTCACATATTGGCACTTTTCAGATTGTCAACGTTTTCCCTTTAAGTGTATTAATTTCCTTTTCCAAAGAACTCACTTTATCTTCATTAGTAATTAAGGAAGCATACAGATTAACTCTCTCTTCGAGAAGATCATCATTAGCCATCCTCAACACATTGTTGTCTATAGACAATGATCCCATAGTCCTTCTTAAGTTGGGCCACAGAGGAAGCATTAGTAACATTCAGCTTCAACTTCTTATTTTCCTCCTCAAGTTTTTGTAGTTCTCTCTTCAAAAGAAAGATCCGACATTTCTTGAATTGATCCTCATCTATTAGATTTTTCAGTTGCTCATTTAATACATTCATCTACCATTATGATGTATTTAACTCCTCTTCAAATGCATCTATGGTACAAAGGCTATCCTACAAGTGCTGAAAACACACAAATATATCAAGAACAAGCATTTAGCCATTTCAATAAAAAAAAAAGTCGCTTACTATAATTAAGGAAGCAAAACATTTTTGCTTCCAGGCTTTAACACTTATGTTGGGAACCTTTCTCAATATCGCCCGGTCAACTCTTATGAACAACCTCAATAAGATTGCACCAAACTTTTTCCATTTTTCCAAAGGGTAGTAGAGTGTCTTACCACTTCTCCAGAGCCTATCTTGACAAAACATAAAGCAACCACAGCCTTATTCTTTAGGTATAACGAGGCGGAGATAACGATAATAAGTATCAAAGTGAGGGATCCTCCTACTTTCAGCAATACCCTCACTTCTTGTTTCTATTCTAAGGAGATTGACATCTATAAATTTTAGAGTAGAACTAAAGTCACTGCTTACATCGATTAGGTCATTCATAAAAATGAGAATAAAAAGTTAGTAAGGGAAATGATAAAATCTAAAAATTAGAATAGCCAAATTTTTTACACTAGCCAGGTGATGCGATATTTCTATATCTTAAAATTAAGTGCAAGTATACACTATCGAATGCAAGTAATAAAGGGACTAAATAAGTCGGATGTCGAACCCACAGGGATAATTTCTTCTTTTTAACCAATTACTAAAATGATATCTTCCTAATAATTATTTAGATAAATAAAAATCTAAAAATGAATGTATAAAATATAAAGGCAAAAACACAATGCAAAGAGATTTAAGTGATAGCAATATAGAGAAAACCTAGAATTAATACTATCCCTCAATATGCTTTCTAATGATTAATCTTCTAATAGTTAACTCCCTTAGTCTTTGTTATTGATCAAGACACTAATGTATTCACAAGTCTCTTCCAAGGTCATGCAAGTATATCTTAATTTACCAAATACCTATATTTCTATGGTACTTGTAATAAATTAAGATTCATTAAGATTAGGTCTTATTGATCATACATGCCATTAGGTATATTCCTATCCTAAATTAAAACTTGCATATGCAACATTGAATGTTACTCTACAATCATGCATCAAATTACCTCGGTCTAAATATTATGATTCCTCTTCCGAGTTTATCAACAATATTACCAACTCATTCACCATATATTGGCTAGATATATTAAAGCATTAAGATCAAGTAATTTGAATATTAAAGAACTAAGTTTATTAAATATTCTAAAGATATGGCAATTAAGCACACATATTGAGTTCAAGCATTAACCCTAGAAAATAAGTTTAGCTCATGGCTACAAGAGAACATCAGTAAAAATAATAATAAATTATGATACAATCAATAGCAAACTGATATAGACGTCGAATTGCTCTTAATTGCGCTGCCTAAGAACTCTTAATGCCGAAGAACGCCTTGAATCTCTCTTTAAAGTTGTTTCAATTAAACTCTTATTGCTCTTCAAGACTCGTGCTTTGTATTATTGGTGCTCTTGGGTCGTCTTGGATTCCCCTTGAAGGCTGGAAATGAGTGACTTTTTATAGGGATTGATTTGAGCTTAAAAATCTCAATTTTTGTCGGACTAGGACTCGCGATACCACTAGGGCGCTATGCAATTGTTGCTGGGGCGACGCATGAAAAAGCCTTCACCGCTAGAGCGGTGAGATGATGGCGCTGTCTCTTCGTTGGCGCGATGAAGTTATGGCGCTGGGACGCCAGATGCGACTTAAACATGTCATTTTTTGTATTTCGATCACTATTTCAGCGCCGGGGCTATAATCCTTGTGGCGTTGGGGCGATGGACACATTTTTTGAAAACTTTGCATTTCTTTAAATTTCATTCAAGTCCCTATAAATAACAATAAAGCACATAAATAGCCATCTATTCTCATAAAACCATAAAATATCAATAATAAAAACATGAAAAAATATATGATAAATTTGCCCTTATCACCAGGGGACACGAAATCATCCTAACATCAAAATGAAAGGAAGAAAGCTCATCTGTGGGATCTTAAGCCTCTATTTGTGTAGGAGGTCCCCTTTTAGCATTTGAATGAGGAACATTATCAGTAGGCAGAGAGTAGTTTCAAAGACCTCATTCTAAATAGCCTTTGGAGTCACTTTAGGAATATTTTCAGTTAGATGATGCTCTTCTATAACTTATAGAGCCTCTATTTAAGTGGGTACAACTTTAAGAGTCAAAACTTTAGGTACATTTGACCTTTATTTTTTAGAAGTCGGATTGGCCTTCTTACTTTTTAAAACCGTCGAAGGCTATTTTCTTCAACTTTGGAGTTCTCGAATTCTTTACTCCATAACCTAGTGAATTAGGGATCACATCAAGATGGTCTTCCATATAAATTTGGAAATCTAGAAAAAGGAAAGCAAAATTTAATAAGAAAGACATTTTGCATAATATAAGTTAAAAGATAAGTAAACTAACCATCTTCATCACATAGAGAATATGAAGAAGCCGCTATTTTCACTTGGGAGGAGGAATAGAAGCAGGTTCAGCAACAGAGTAACCAGTTATGGTCACATCAGGAATAGATGAACTTATGAGAGTAACAAATTTAGGTGATGCAAGAACTTCAGGGTCCTACAAATGAACCATGTTTGGAGTCATAAAACTATTATTAGAGTCCCCACTTTTACAAGGAGATTAATCACCATCTAAGGGAGTAACAGAGAGAAGGAAGTCTAAAATCTCACCTTCTTGAAAGATCGGCACTGCTTGAACATTAAAGGTTGCATAAAAATAAAGTGATAAGAATTCAATATAATAATACTATAAGAAGAAAGTAAAAGACAGAGAAAACCTACTTATATCAAGAAAACCTTTTGTAAGTGTAGCTTTCAAAGAAATCTTCACAAGGAAGCCACTCGTTAAAAACATGAGGGAATAAAGTTCCCTTGAAGAGATAATTGCAGAACAGAATGTAATTGTGGAACCCCATGACAAAGACATGGAACCTGTAGAAATTCTAAAGTCTAGAGGTGTCAAGGTTCGCACTCTGTCTTCCATAATTAAGGTGCACTGAAAGTGGTGCATTTTCTCTCGACGAACATAGGCAAAAAAGAACTAATGGTTGCATTTTCTCTTTGAAGAAAAATTTCTTGAGGAATCTTTTCCTCCCAGGAATAGAAGGAAAGGAAAGACTTGTCTTGTTATTGAAGTAATCAAAGGAAGTGGTAAACTCATATAGATAACTGGGCCTCTTCTTGTCACTACTGACAATAACAATGAACTTCTTAAAACTTGCTTTTCACTCCTTAAAATTAGAGAATAACTTCTCTTTCTTTAGAAAAAAAATAATATTTGGAGTTTCATATATGTAGGTGATAAAGATACCATAGATGGTTAGATAATAAGAGGAAAGAATCATGTGGTTAAGGTGGGCAACGTCCTATAGAAGGTAAGACATTTAGGTGAATTTGAAGAGGGAATAAACTAGTGACATGGAGGAACTCATAAATATTGAGAGGAATAAAGAACCTAAAGCACGTTAGGTGTTCCCTGAAGAGAGATAGTTTACCAACTGGAATAGATGGTAGGTCTTAAAGAGATTTTTCCCTGGGAAGATTTCTAATTTGAGTGTTTTCAAGGATTTGGAGCACGGACTTCAATTCACTAATTGAAAAGTTATTCAATCACTTCACCATTGTTGTAGAATAAATGAAGGAAAATTTGAAAATTAAGGTTTCTTAATTAGTAAAAGAAAAACGTAGAATTAAGAAGCTACTTTGGAGTGAAAATAAAAAGTTAAAAACTTAGGGTTAAATCATGAGGTTTTATAGGTAAGAAAATAAATACTAACATTGGATGGGAAATTGTGTGACTATTGGAACAGTAAAGGGTCAACAACGGGTGTGAAAGTTAAAAGACTTGTCGAACACGTGATGCATACTAATTGGATAAGTAAAGAAGTATGTCTTATGAACTTACCATTAAAGAGACACACTCATTTACTAATGGGGAATGTCTATTGGGCTCATATTTAATTAGGCCCAATCAGCCTGTACCAAGTGTTTAGAATCCACTTTAATAGAGGAATCCCAAGACAGCAGGTCTATTTTCTTAAATACATGTGATCAATCTTAGGTAACCCAGGCCTGCCAACCCGGAGATACCATAAATGGGTTAAGGATACCATAGAGGCGAGAACAGACTGGAACTCAACATTTATTTCAAATTATTGCACATTGAATACTATTTTTGTGTGTTTGAAACGATGGGAATAGACATTAATAAAGAGTTAAGTTTTAACAACATAAATTCACCCGAGTACCATTAAAACACATTTAATTAAATTTTAAATACTAAATCATAATTAAGACTATTTAAGCAGTTATTATCATAATTACGCATGTAATAACTCATTTGATCTCTTTGGAATTTATAAGAATATTTCAAATGAAATAATTTATTTCAAAGGCTAGGGTAGAGGGAAAGACTCAAGAAGAAAAGAGAAAGAAGATAAAAAGAAAAAGGCACTCAACTATGTAACTGCTTGAGTGTCGCGGTGCCCTGATGAGCAAGAGCACTTCAATTTTGTTAAGCGTCATGGTGTTGAGCACTAGAGATGTGACCCTTGGAAGAGTCACTAAATTTTTTCAAAGGTTGTGGCTTTTTAAAGAGGTGTTTTGCCTCTCTAGAGAGACATCTCATCTCTATATAATGCATACACATCTCATTTGAAAGATAACGAGATATCTCATTCTTTTTTATTTACAAATTTGTTTACTAATCAACTCTTTCTTAAAGCTTTTACTTTGTAGTCCTAGGTAATTGCATGCAGTGTACACTATTACAATTACAATTTGTCATTGAATCATAGAAATCATACTACCATACAAACCCTTTTTACACCTTGATTATTATCATTTAGGGGTAGAAATAATTTTAAGGACAATGCATTTGCACGCCATAACATCCACTAAAGTTATGTTTATACACCCACTAATTAATCAACAATCTTAAAACTATTTACTCTATGGATGCAACTACTGATTTTTCATTGTCGATTATCACTATTTAAGGCTACCAAAATTCCTCCATTTGATGGGAAACACTTCAAGAGATGGCAAGATCGTGTGTTTGACACCTTAGATATGATGGGCTTGGCAGAATATATAATTCAACCTCTTCCAGACATGAGTGCAAAAAATTACAATGAAGAATTTTCCAAATGGAACAAAGCAAATAAGGTATTCCAAAATACCATTCTCTACACTCTCTCTAATGACTTATATGATTTTTATTCTACATATAAAGATGTATATGAAATTTGGGCATAATTAAATAAGAAATATGTCATTGAAGATACTGGTGCCCAAAAGTATGTTGTTACAAATTTCCTAAACTTTAAAATGTCTGATGAAATGATGTAACTTCTCAAATATATAATTTTCTTATCATGATAAATAATTTAAAAGATGAGGGGATTGTTCTCCCTGAACCCTTTGTTGCTAGTTGTTTAATTGAGAAATTATCAATTTTTTGGAAAGATTACACGAAAAGTAACAAGTTCAAAAGAAAACATTTGAACTTTGAAGATTCTATAGTGCATATTAGAATTGAAGATGAGAATCACCAATAGGAGAACAACGAGAAGGTCAAGTAAATTATTTCTAAGGCTTGAGAATAATACTAATCCAAGTGAGAAGTATTCTAAACCATAAATAAATCATACCTTAAGAGTTCAAAGCTCTCATTAAAAAAGAAAGGTAATTACTTTATTTGTGATAGGAGTGGTCATTTTTCCAATACAATGTAATAGAAAAAAAGTAAGAACGAAAACAATAATACTCCTAAAGCCAATTTGGTTGAGGGAAATGATGTGATAGTCGTTGTTGTGGTTTTTCAAGTGAACATAGTCAAAAACAACAATAAAAAGGGTCATAGACTTTGGAGCCACAAGACATATATATGGTGACAAGAATGCATTTCATGACAATGTCAAGTAAGAGAAGGAGAAGAACAAGTTTATTTTGGTAATTCTTATTCTACACTTATGGTGGGAAAAAGGGAAAGTTCTTCTTAAGCTAACTTTTAGAAAATATCTTGTTTTGAATAATGTATTACATATCTTAAAATATTAGATCCAATCTCATTTCTATATTTGTGCTTGGTAAGGCAAATGTAAAAGTCTCATTTGAAAGGGATAAAGTTGTAATGATCAAGAGTGGGACATTTGTTAGAAAGTGATATTTTTTCAACGATTTGTTTAAACTCAATGTACTTGATAAATTTATTAATGAAAGTACTTCTTTAGTTTACATTGTCGAGTCTTTTGATATATGGCATGATGAATTAGGTCAATTGAATTATATTTATATATGGAAAATAAAAAGAGTTGGTTTACTTTCTAATATGAACCTAGATAATGTTCATAAATGGGATATATGTATAGAAGGAAATTCTATTAAGAAAAATTGTAAACCAATAACTTTTAGAGAAAGTGAATTACTATGTTTAGTTTATAGTAATCTTGGTGATCTTAAGATGTCATGACTAGAGGAGAAAAAGGTTTAAGAAGACTAGAATTACACCTTATAAAGTATAGAAATGTTATGAATCTAACCTATCATATCTTAAAGTGTTAAGGTGTCTTGACAAGGTCTTAATTCCTAATCTTAAAGAAAATATGGGACTTAAGATAGTTAATTGTATGTTTATAGGTTATGTCCAGAATAGTGTTGCATATAGATTTTTGGTATTAGAGAATACTGGTGATATTTTGATGCAAATAATATAATAAAATCTTAAAATACAGAGTTCTTTGAAAATATTTTTTCCTAAGAAAATCAAACTAAATAAAATATGGAATCATTTAGAGGTATATAATTATCCTCTGGGAAACTCTAATAATGAACTTAAAAGAAGTAAAAGAATGAAGAAAGCCATAGATTTTGGTAATGAATTTTATGTCTTTCTCATGGAAGAGGACCCTTAAACCTATAGAGAATCTCTGTCTTTTCATGATGCTCCTTTATGGAGAGAGGCTGTTAATGATGAAATCAACACCATCTTGAGTAATCATGTATGGCAAGTGGTTGATTTATCTCTTAGAACTAAGCCCATTGGTTTTAAATGAATTTTTAAAAAGAAGATAACGATTGATATTTCAATTGAGAAATATAAGGTAAGTTTGGTTGGCAAATGGTTCACACAAAAGAAAGATTTAGATTACTTTGATACATATGCTCTTATAACTAGAATTATATCCATAAGAATCTTAATTTCATTGGTTGCAATTGATAACTTACGCATACATCAAATCGATGTGAAAACTTTCTTTCTAAATAAAGATTTAGAAGAGAAAATTTACATGAAGCAACTGAAAGGTGTTGTGAGTGCTGGTACAGAGCATAAAGTATGTAAACTTGTAAAATTATTATATGGCTTGAAACAAGCACCAAAACAGTGATATGAGAAATTTGACAATACTTTAGCATCAAATGATTTTATGATTAATGATTCTGACAAATGTGTTTACATTAAAACCTTTGATACTAAGAATTATGTCATCATTTATCTTTATGTGGATGACATGCTTATCTTCAATCCTAGTATGGAAGTAATAAATGAGACTAAGAAATTTCTATCAACTAAATTTAATATGAAAAATATGTAAGTAGCTGATGTAATTCTTGGGATTAAGATAATGAGAACATCTAATAGGCTCACTTTATCCTAAGGACACTTTATAGATATATTCTTGAAGAGGTTTGGGTATGTTAGATGCAAACTGGTGGCTACACCTTAAGATGCTAATACTAAACTTCATAAGAATATTGAGTATAGTAAAAATCAAATCCATTATGCACAAATTATTAGTAGTCTCATGTATTTGATGAGTAATATTAGGCCAATGTAGCATATGAAGTAGGGAGACTGAGTAGATATACTTAGAATCAAGGTAAGGATCATTGAAGTGCCTTAGATAGAGTTATAAAATATTTAAAAGGCATTAAAAATTATAAACTTATCTACAGTAGTTCAAAATATGTGCTAGAAGGATATTATAATGTAAATTGAATCTCTGAACTCAATGAGGTTAAGTCTACTAATGGATTTGTGTTCACCTTGAGTAGAGGTGTTGTGTGTTGGAAATTTACTAAACAAACTTTATAGCATGATCTACAATGGAATCTGAGTTGATATTTTTAGAAAAGACTTGTTCTGAAGCTGAGTGGTTAAGAACACATATAGCAAATCTTCCCATTAACTTTTACCCTCCTACATCTATTTCAATCAATTGCAATTGTCTAGTTGTCATTGCTAAAGTAAAGAGTAAGATTCATAATGGAAAAAGTAGACATATTCATCTAAGATATTTTATAATTAAATAGCTATTAGAATCTTAGATGGTGAGCCTAATAATGTGAGGTTTGAGATGACTTTGGCCGATCCTCTGACTAAATCACTAACTAGTAGATTAATGGAACAGACGTTGAGGGGGATGGGACTTCTAACTATAGTATAAGGTAAGAGTGATAGTAACACTATTTATATGATTGGTGATCCTATGAAATAGGTTTATAAGGGTAAGAACAAGTCACTTGTTTTCTTGTTGTACTATCAATGATATATTATAAGTCCCTTCTTAAGGCGAGGTAGTATATTTATAGTAGAAAAGGAAGAGTTATTCTTTTAATGAACTTTATAACCCATTATTGTATAGTGGTGTGTTATCCCATGGAACAAACTTGATAGAGTGTCACCTATATTAGTGTAAAATTTGGTCGGTTCTTATGAGAGTAAGGTAGGTATTTCTAGACCACTCATTAAATCAGAAAGTCACAGGGCCATTAAAGTGCCAAGTCGCTGGACAAAAATAAGTTACTAGAGAATTTAAATTGATCATCTAATTCTTTATTTTACACCAAAGGAATGAAGGTTGATAGAAACTTAGTTTCACCTAGTTCCTATAAAATATAGTTATATGTTCAATGGTTAGTTTATAGCTTGAAAAAGCATCAATCCATATAAGTTAAATTCTATTTTAATTTGAAGTTGATTTGATTACTTTGTTTATTTGAAATATTGGGGAATTGTTAGAATTTATACGAGTATTTCAAATAAACAAATGGGTGCCATGGCACTAGAGAGATAGAATAAAGAAAAACACAGAAGGAAGATAGAAAGAAAAAGGCATTAGAAATGGGTGCCATGGCACCCTGATGGGTAGCAGCACTTTCATTTTGTTGAGTATCGCAGTGCTGAGGGCTAGAGATGTAACCCTTAGAAGAGTCATCAATTGTTTCCAAAGATTGTTGTCTTTTAAAGAGGTGTTGTCTCTCCAAAGAGACATCTCACCTTTATATAATACAGGCACATCTCATTTGAAAGATAATAAGATATTTCATTCTCTTTGATTTATAAATTTCTCTATCAATCAACTCTTTTTTAAAGTTTTTACTTGTAGTCTAAGAAAATTGCATGTAGTGTCCACTATTGTAATTTCAGTTTGTCATTAAATCCTAAAAATTATATTACTGTACAAACCCTTTTTTGTAACTTGATTATTATTATTGTGAGAGTAGAAATAATTTTAAGGATAGTACATTTGCACACCTTAACATCAAATAAAATTGTGTCCATACACCCACCAATTAATCAACAATCTCAACTCTTATAAAAGATAAAAAAACTTGTCAAAAAGGGGGTATCGAATCTGATTGCTTATTTTATAAAGTCACATAGGATTCTTGGAATAAAAAATATAATTAATCTAAGAACAAAAAGCTATATAATACAGGCACATCTCATTTGAAAGATAATAAGATATTTCATTCTCTTTGATTTATAAATTTCTCTATCAATCAACTCTTTCTTAAAGTTTTTACTTGTAGTCCAAGAAAATTGCATGTAGTGTCCACTATTGTAATTTCAATTTGTCATTAAATCCTAAAAATTATATTACTGTACAAACCCTTTTTTGCAACTTGATTATTATTATTGTGAGAGTAGAAATAATTTTAAGGATAGTACATTTGCACACCTTGACATCAAATAAAATTGTGTCCATACACCCACCAATTAACAACAATCTCAACTCCTATAAAAGATAAAAAAAACTTATCAAAAAGGGGGTATCGAATCTGATTGCTTATTTTATAAAGTCACATAAGATTCTTGGAATAAAAAATATAATTAATCTAAGAACAAAAAGCTATATAATACAGGCACATCTCATTTGAAAGATAATAAAATATTTCATTCTCTTTGATTTATAAATTTCTCTATCAATCAACTCTTTCTTAAAGTTTTTACCTGTAGTCTAAGAAAATTACATATAATGTCCACTATTGTAATTTCAGTTTGTCATTAAATCCTAAAAATTATATTACTGTACAAACCTTTTTTTGCAACTTGATTATTATTATTGTGAGAGTAGAAATAATTTTAAGATTAGTACATTTGCACACCTTGACATCAAATAAAATTGTGTCCATACACCCACCAATTAATCAACAATCTCAACTCTTATAAAAGATAAACAAATTTATCAAAAAGCGGATATCAAAGTTGATTGCTTATTTTATAAAGTCACATAGGATTCTTGGAATAAAAAATATAATTAATCTAAGAACAAAAAGCATAAAATTTTATTTTTCATTGTATTATAATCTACTTTTACACGCATGCATATTTTTTATCCTACAAATTAGTAATTTAAATATTAAAATGTTCCTTTTTTATAAAAAAATGGAGAATTTTTTTGCAATTATAAAAAATATATAAAAGTAACAAAATAATTTCTGGTGAAGTTCAATAACAGAAAACTTCATTAATATAACAAAATTTTGATCCACGACAACATGGAAGGTAAAGAGCTTCGCAGTACTTCAAAATAGAAATATAAAATTCTCATTCCATTCCATGAGCAGTGCGAAGAAAAAGTGATCTGCCATTTAAATGGAAACAATCAAAATTTGAGCAAGTTGTTAACAAAAGAAAAAGGTAAGAGTATAAGAATTTTTTTTATAAAAGAAATTAACAAATATCATTGTTATTCTCTTATATTTACTAATTAAAGTTTTAACTTTTTTCCCTACAATATTACGAAAGATCCAAAAGCTGTATTGTTCGGATTGAGAGTCAAACTTATTTTAACCGTGATGTTAAAATTGTTGGAACACAAAGGAAGCTTTGTCTTTAAGTTAAGAATTATTTTTTATTGTATGTATATAAAAAATTGATATAATAAATTACGTAATTTATTATATAGTAAAATTTTAAATATATGGTAATATTTTATTATATATTATAAATTATATAAAATTTATAAAAAATTATCAATTTTTATATAAAAATTAATTTAATAAATTATGTAACTTATCTTATAATGAATTACGTAACATATTAAATCAATTTTTATATATGTACACTAAATTATTTTTTTATTTTATTACAACATATAATATTATTTTGATCCTAAAGTAGCTCGTATTATATACTTGCAGATGTATTACATCGAAAAAACTTCAAGATCATGGATTACAATATATATATATATATATATATATATATATAGATAATATGACTCATTCCATGCTTACATATGAAAATTATGTGCAGGTAATTTATGATATTATTTATTATACTCTATAATTGTATATTCTGATTATTGTTATATTAAAAGCTTTAGGGTCACAATTTTCCATATTGAAGGATATATACGATCTGAATCATTTGAAAAACAAGATTTTACTGAACATGTGATTTATATTCTATATTGCAGTATTATATGCTTTTAATTATTTAACAAGGGCAACCAAGCATTTATATTGTTTTTTTTTCAGGGTCATCTTTTTCCTATATTGAAAGATCATATACTAGTGTCCAATTTAAATCATGTGGACAACAAGATTTTAGTGAACAAGTGTACATGTACTTTATTGTAATAGTGTATGTTACTTTATATGTCATTTTGTTTTTCAATCTTTAATTTGTGCGGTATGTAATTCATATTACACTAGGATTTGCACTTTATTTCTCGCTCTTAACAATTTTTCAATCTATATTAAGGCAATCTTTTGGAAAACATTTAATCAACTCTTGCCAAGTAAATAATAGGATTACAAATACCTATAATTATTTTTCCCTGAATTTCAATAAGTTCAATTTAATAAAAGGCCTAGAAAAAACTCCTAAACTGATAACAAGAGAGTTGTCTTATTTCAAATAAGATTTTACAAAAACAATCATAAACAAAAAAGGGAACTACAATCCCTATTGTAAGACTAATAAAATAACATTAATTAGGAAAGTATTGTAATATTCTAATTTTATTCAAATTTTACGGCCGCTATACTTCTACTACCTTATAGATATAGGAGAAAACCAATGAAGGGGGCACGACACAGATATGCATCATTCATAATTTAATTAAGGGATAAAATCTCACTGTCGAGAGGGGCACATTATTATTTTCTAGGGGAGGTTATTTTTATTCTAATAAACTATGCCTTCATGTATCTCTATTATAACAACAATATTTATAGTGCATCCTAGAGAGCTGATGAGACTTGGTAAAAGTGAACTAAGCTCACATTGATCTGAACTACTATAAATTCAGTGTTTATGCTGTGTTGCTTTTATTTTTTGTTAATCTCTATCTCATTCCCAACAAAGAATAAATTTAACCGTTGATTTTAAATTGATCAAAATTTATAATTAATAGTTTGGCACTGTTTATGGGAAGCAAACATAAAATTATGAAGACTAATCATGAAAATTAATAGCTCAAAGGCCAAAAGTATACAATTACATATAGGAAATTGAAGGAAAAAAAAATGAAACAATTGCGAGAGAGAGAGAGAGAAGAAAGAAAGATTGCATGGGCTGCATGAAAAGAAAAAGTGAGAAAAAATAAATGAGAAGAAGATGAACACATACGCCTCTATGAAGAATCAAACTTATGTCCTCCATGCATTAAGTAAGGCTCAAAACCATTACACCACCAATTCCATAACAAACAATTATAAAGGATGTTGAGCCTTAACCACCAAAAATCGAACAAGAAAAACTTTTGACCAATAGAGAACTTAGAACTCAAAAGACAAGCAAATGACATAACCATCTGGGCTATAATCGCTCTTTAGAGATAATACTAAAAAAATATTATTAAAGCATAGAGGCCACAAATTAAGCCAACATAGAGCTACAATAACTGTCGCTCATTATTCTATTACAGCCTCATTTCGATGCTATAGACTCCACCGATCAATTCAGCAACCTTCATCGACCTTAAACAAGCCACCTCGTTACTTAAAATCGCCAAAAAATCTAGATCAAAGCTGTCAACCGATTCGGCCACTGCCCTCTCATGCTTGCCGTTTTAACCAAAAAAATGCAGGCTAAAAGCCTATTATTGTTTGTCATATGCCACCCTTAGCATGTCATTGTGTTTGCTACTAGTTGGCAACCTTTTATAGTGGTCGGCAATGACTAAAACTTTGAGAACAGAATAAGATCATATAGCACAAAGAAGAAAAAATGGATTAGGGCTCCACTTGACTTTTATCATACAACCCCCCATTATTTTTGAATGTTTAAATTTAGCCCAACTACTTTCGACCTTTTGTAGAGATACCCTTGGTATTAAAGGTATTTCTGCACTAAGTTAGACCATAGCTAATATTAAAGATATTTCTTCATTGATATGCTCACATAGAATTTATTTAGAGGAAGGTATCCAACCCCACAGGGACCCACAAAGAAGATTTAACCCAACAATGAAAGAAGTAGTGAAAAAAGAGGTCTTAAAACTATAAGATGCAGGTATAATCTACCCAATTTCTGATAATTAATAGGTAAATCCAACTCAAGTAGTTCCTAAGAAATCTTGGGTTACTGTTGTAGAAAATGAGAATGTGATACCTGTTCTAACTAGGGTAGTAAGTGGTTGGCGAATATGCATTGATTATAGAAAATTAAACACTGCCACCAGGAAAGACTATTTTCTATTACCTTTTATCGACTAAATTTTAGAATGTGTAGTTGGACATCCTTTTATTGCTTTCTTGATGGGTATTCAGGTTATTACCAGTTTGAGATAGCTATAGAAGATAACAAAAAATCACTTTTATATGCTCTTTTAGTACTTATGCATTTCATAGAATGCCATTTGGATTATGTAATGCACTACCTCCTTTTCAACGTTGTATGCTGAGTATTTTCTCTGATATGATTGAAAAATACATAGAAGTTTTTATGGATGATTTGACTATTTTTAGTGATTCTTTTGATTCAAGTTTACTTAACTTAAAAGTTGTTTTGAGTAGGTGTGAAGAAAAAGACTTGTGCTAAACTGAGAGAAATGTAACTTCATGGTATCTTTAGGGATTGTTTTGGGTCATATTGTAACTGAAAAAGAGATAGAGGTTTACAAGGCTAAAATTGAATTAATCTCTAAATTACCTACACTGAGAACGGTAAAAGATGTCCGATCTTTTCTTGGACATGCTGGCTTTTACAGGAGGTTTATACAAAATTTTTCTACCATATCTAGACTATTGTGTAACCTTTTACTAAAAGATGCTGAATTTACATGGACACAAGAGTGTGAGGAGAAATTCTGAACACTCATTACCAAACTCACCACTGTTTCTATCATGCAATCACTGGATTAGAACCTGCTATTTAAGATTATACATGATGCAAGTAATTATGCTGTAGGAGCAGTTCTTGGGCAACAAAGGGAGGAAAAACCCTTTATTGTTTATTATGCTAGTAGGACTTTGAATGATACTCAAATGAATTACACTACTATTGAAAAAGAACTATTAGCTATTATTTTTTCCTTAGACAAATTTCGTTCTTATTTGATTGGTTCACCTATTATTGTTTTTACTGACCACATGGTCTTTAAGTACCTTATTTCCAAGAAAGATGCTAAAGCTTGTTTAATTAGGTGGATTCTTCTTTTGCAGGAATTTGATCTAACCATTAAAGACAAGAAGGGCGTTGAAATTGTTGTTGTTGATCATTTATCCTTCCTTGAGTTCATTGACTCTACTGATGTTCCACCTATTCGAGATGATTTATCTGATGAACATCTTTTCACTATAAGCCAAATACCTTGGTATGCACATATCGTAAATTATTTAGTTTGTGGTGAACTTTCATCTAACTAGAGTGCATAAGATAAGCGTAAGTTCTTAGTTGAGGAACATAATTTTTATTGGGATGATCCATATCTTTTCAAATATTTCCATGAACAAATTATGAGACGTTGCATTCTTGAAAGTGAAGTTTCTAGTGTCTTAAATTTTTGCTATAGTATTGCTTGTGGCAATCATTTTTCTATGAAGAAGACAACTGCAAAAATTTTACAGTGTGGTCTTTACTGACCCATTTGTTCAAAGACACTAATAATTTTTGTCATTCTTGTGAAAGATGTCAAAATTCAGGTACTCCATCTCGAAGACATATGATGCCTCTTACCCTATTCTTGTTATTGAGATATTTGATTGTTAGGGTATCGATTTTATAGGTCATTTTCCTTATCTTTTGGCTACCTTTACATCATTCTAGTTGTTGACTATGTATCAAAATGGATTGAGGCTATAGCTTGTCATACTAATGATAACACAACTGTGGTAAAATTCTTAAAAGAATATGTGTTATCTAGGTATGGCATACCACGTGTCATCATTAGTGACCAAGGAACACTTTTCTGTAATCATTCTTTTAAAGCTTTGATGCGCAGGTATGATGTTCTTCACAAATTTTCCACTGCATACCATCCACGGACAAATGGACAAGTTAAACTAACAAATAGAGAGGCTAAACAGATTTTGGAAAAGATGGTTAACCCAAATCGTAAAGATTGGTCTTTACGCCTTTCTGATGCATTATTAACATATTGCATTGTATACAAAACCATCTTAGGAATGTCTCCATACCGCATTGTCTATAGAAAAGCTTGCCATTTACATGTTGAGCTAGAGCATAAAGTTTATTGGGCTGTCAAAGCCTTTAACTTTGATTTGAGTACTGCAGGTCTTTAAAGAAAGTTACAATTGTTAAAAATAGAAGAGCTACGAAATGATACATATGACAATTCCAGAATTCATAAAGCTAAAATGAAAGCAGCTCATGATAAGCAGATCTCAAAAAAACACTTTAAGCCAAATCAATGGGTTTATCTTTATGATTCTTGATTGCATTTATACCCTGAAAAGTTAAGATCTCGATAGACTATTCCATTTATGCTAAGGCACATTTTTTCTAATAGTGTTATCAAAATTGAGAACCCCATTAATGGATGACTTTTCAAAGTGAATGGACAACGATTGAAAAACTATGTGAAAAAAGTACACAACTTTATATACCTAGATGAGATCCTTTTTGTGGATCCTGTTTATCATGATTGATCAGGTTCAATCTATCTGTACTATATTTTATATTTTGTCTATATTTTATCTTTTGACTTTTTATTTTTCTTTATTTTTCTTTCGTATTTTATTTTATTTTCTTCTTTTTTTAGAATGATTTTGTTTCCCGATCAAGTGGCGGATATGTTATTCCATGACTATTAAAGTTAGTTTTTCAGTTCCCTAAAAACTATCCCTCAAACTGTGCACTCTTCTATTTTTATTTTCACTTTCTTTCAAAATAGATAGCATTTAAATTGCTATACTTAAGAATTACAAAGCACGGTGTGAAAGGCTAAGGCTATTGATTTTGAGGAATATTCTTGTGGATATTCGTTTGATAATTAAAGCCACGTTTAATTATCTGGTGAGTCTACAAATGATTTTATTTTTTTTATGCCTGATCTTGAAAGAAGCTCTTATGCCAAAAGGCGAAGAGTAAAAAAGTTACAAGTCTGTCATAAATGACAAGACCCAACCCGAGACCTTCTACTATAGATCCCAGCGGCCCTGCCGGGTGCTCCGACGGAAGTTCCTTCGACCTAACTGGGTAATTTGAGAAATTTTGCGAGGCAAACCCTTTTTTAATTCTTGCTACTACTGAGAAGGTCTTGTAATATACATGAAAATGACATCTTTAAAAAAAAAACGGACAGAGTTTCCCCTATTTTTTGGAAAATCTATATAAAACCTGCAAAGAAATTTCACTTCTATTTTTAATACATCCCAATACTACCAATTCGGACCTACGGTCCTTTCCAAATCAAATCCAACACAACTCAATTATTCATTTAAACCATAAAATAAGCATACTCATGAAAAGCAAAAATGATCATCATAATCTCGAATTCTTTTCTTGTTGGTTCAAAACATACATACAAATATACATGCCTACAACTACTATGCATAAAGTAAAGAGTGATATTTAGCACATTTACATGTACAAAAAATAATCTTCGGATTCGGCCCACTACTCGGTAATAGGAGAATCAGCAGCTTGCGTATCGAGACCTACACCTGGGAAAGGAATTCAGAAAACATAAAACATAAAACACAAAACGGGTGAGCTAAAGGAGCTCAGTGAGTGCAAATAAAATTTCAATAAAATAACATCATGTATAGATAGCAAATTTTAAAGTTCATGCAGAAATCATGCTTCTAACTGATGTAAAACTGTAAAACGGTTTTTAACATCATATGCTATTGAAATCTTACCGAGCGGATTTTATCTACATCTTTGAAAAACCACATCCAGAATCTGTATAACATAATAACTGCTATCTGCATATAAATGCATAAATGCTACCGGTAAATCGAAAACTAGTAAAATCCTCGCTCGGCCATTTTCTTTCTAAACTGTACCAATGGTAACCCTAAAGCTCTATACTCACGCAACGACTCAACTAGCACCACACATGTGAGTAGGTCATGGGGCACCTTAACTAGCAGCACCTACAGTGACATCTCAGACATCTCATTGGCTATGCAGCGGAATCCTACATCGCATACATATAGTGAGACAATACCCCGTACACATAGGGTGACTCACATGACTCGACATCCCGATCTCTCAGAGTTAGTGACACACCCCCAAGGCCTGCCCATGTGCACAGGATATACCGACCGGGTCTAATACAATCATCACCACTACAATCTGAGGGTACCAATGGCCTTTTGAAACAAATGTAGAAATTCTAAAACTGTTTCTCAAATCAAACATGTAAAAGCATGTCTATGAATATATATATATCAAGATCATAAATTATGTTTATGCATCGAAAGCTCATAAAACATACATATTCATTATGCGAAAACATAATAAACGAAAAGTAAAAAAAATGGCAGATTTCCACTCACAACCGCTCCACGCTCAATTTCGCTCCCGATTTCTACTCTCGTTATCGCTCTCGGTTATCTTCACCTACGCGCCATAAATGACATTTAGAACCAAATCGAATGCTAGAATCTCATTTAACTACTAAATGCCCTAATCGGCATACAAAGCCCGAATGCGTACTACTTCTTGATTTTTATTTACGGAGTCATTTAATCTAATCTAACTCACCATTCGGCGCCTTGAAAATTATTGCACGCCCTATAACTTGGTTGGACATACATGCCCTTCACATTTCCAAAATGGATAATTTTGTCCCATTTTCTTCATTTTTGGTTTTTCCGTCAACCATATATATTCAATTTACAATATGCACCATTTACACACAACAACTCAATCAAAACATTACTCAATCCCTAACTTCCCTAAAGTGACAGAATTTCACCCTAGGTTCTAACACATTTCTTTTCTCAATTTCTTGTTCCAATTACAACAAAATCAAGCCAATTTTATTCTAAAGCCCTAATTACAACCAATTGAAATCTCTACAACAAAATCACCAAAAACCCTAAGTCTTACCTTGCCAATTTCTGCAAATTGATGACTCTTTGAAGCTCCACACGAGAATTCAATTCAATCTAAGCCAAGAATACACACAAGAACATCAATTTAAGCATTCTTGAAAGCTCACTTATCAAACTCATAAAACAATGCTTTTCTTACCTTTTTTTCTTGAATTTCCACTAATTGAGGCTTCAATTGAGCTTAGGAATTCATATGTAACCTTATTTTATCTTGATTACACATGAAAAATCATGAACAAAAAACTGAAATTTCACTGTAACAACACCTTCCCCCCTTGCACGAATTTGCTCTCTTTTGCTCTAAGTGTTTGCTTTTCATCTCTTAAAAATTCTGCAACCTTCCAACATATATATAGTGCTCCCTCAATTGACCATTTTGCCTTTCAACTTACTCAAAACTTCTAATTTGCCATTAGTTCAAATGAAAAGATTTAATTGGTTCCTTTGTAACTATCTAGTTAGAATAGTCAAAAGAACTAACTAGAGTTTCCAACTTGACAATCTATGAGATTGCTTCTAATTGATCCATTCCTTAATATATGGATTGTATTTCTCAACAAAGGCTTGTTCCATACATAACCCTTAAATGAAAATTCATGTAGTAAATTAGGATTTCCTTTTCTAAGCCAATAGAGAAAAATTCCAAAAAAATTCTAGGGTCGTCCGGCGCACCGATCGAGTGTGAAATTACCAAATTAGGTCTAATATCTCTCACGTGCATTATAAAGAGAATATTTCTAATAGGGTTAAAATTGAGTAACCCTACAGTGTCTTATTTGCTCTATACCAAAATCTAGGCGCCAATACTACTAATAGGGATTGGATATTACAATAAATATGCTCGATGGAATTGTAACCAGAGTTGTCGTTCTTTAAGATTTGCATCTAGAAATCGACAAGATAAAATTTAGTTCATTAACGATGGACTGAGTAAGGAGTCTTTGAATGATATCCTATTGACTCTTGAGACACATTCTTGTGGGCTCGTGCAATGCGAGCTTATCAAGTTATAGAATAAATTAAAAAATAAACATCAATGATATAATATCAAAAAGTTGACTCTAAAAGACCCTGTTTGCCAATTTATAAGAAAATTAGATGGGAAGCCTATCCCCGGCCTATAAAGGGCGTTTAAGCCTTTACTGAATGTAAAACCAGAGAAAGATGTGAGCCACAATCACAACTACCTGTACATATACGTGCATTTTAATTTTAAATTATTTTATTTTATTTTATGAATAGTAGGGTTACTCATATAGATGTCTTAAATTCAAATCTTTTGGTTAAATAATGTATGTGGGTCATTATCTTTAAATATTTTTGTTTTATTTTCAAATGTTTTCTGAGTAACTATCGGGTTACCAAAATCAATGTTATCATTTGGTATTCTATAAATACAACATCTCATTTTCTTCATTTTTATATATTGAGATAAAGGTGGGTGTAGATATGGAAGAAATCTCAGTTTGACGATTCTGAAATATATGTGTATTTTGTGGTTCTAATCCTACGAAAAATAAAGTATTTGTAGAGGCAGCAAACAATGTAGGAAAAGTATTGGCTGCAAGAAAAGTCCATTTGATTTATGGAGGGGGTAGCCTTGGGTTCATAGGGTGTGTGTCAACAGCTGTACATTTAGGAAGAAGTCAAGTTTTAGGTATTATTCCTATAGCTTTAGCCGAGGAAAACCTAACTGAAAAAATAATAGGGGAAGAATTATGAGTCTCATCCATGTATGAACGTATAGCTAGAATGCTTTACTATGCAGACGCTTTTATTGCTTTACCAAGAGGTTTTGGTACCTTAGAAGAAAATTTTCAAATTGCCTTTTGGACCTAGCTGAATATCCACCGAAAACTCATAGGTTTGATTGCTTACTCTATTTTTTTGATCAAGCTGTGGAATAGAATTTTATTTCACATTCGATGTGAAAGATCGTTGTTTCTGCTACAAATATGGATGAATTGATTGACAAATTATAGGCAGTTAGTTACCTACGAACCTAACCCAACAATAATTCAGATCGATTGGTCAGTGGGCCATAAAAAGTAAAAACTAGATATGACACTTCATTTGTAAATTTTTTTTTGTTTTATTTATTTATCAGCATCATCATTTTAGTTTATATTTTCTTAAGTGTCTCTCAGGTTTTTTTCTTTTGAATAACTGGCGTTTCAGGTAATGTCTCCTATACTTTATCTCTTTTTATTTAAACATTGAGGACAATGTTTTATCTGGTTTAAGGGGAGGGGAGGATAGTAGACATAAGTTGTATTTTTCATTCTAAAAAAAAAAATAATGGAGTCTGATATACCTATTTGATTAAAATGGCGAGTAAAGAGTTCATTTTTAAACTATTGAGACGTATTCTAGGTCAAATTAGATTAAGAATGATAGAATAAGAAGTTTTTTTTTTCTAACTTTTGAAACGTATTTTAACTAACTTCTTGTTATTTTTTATATATATTTCATGCATTATTGTTTATTGCATTTAGTCTTGGTAATTCTTGTACAAAGGAATTTACTTTTCTACCTAGGTATGATTTCAAAATTATTGGATTGAGTCACTGTTTCTTTTTAGGTTACTAAAGAATGACTTCCGGAATATTTTTGGGCACAATGCTAAGCCTTGTAATAAGATGGATGATTTAATGTATATAGCCAAGAGACTTCCCATGTTTAAGTAAATATTTTTCTAATCTCACATATCTTTTGTAAGTGGAAAGGTTGAGAAAATAGCTTATGAACTTTCATTGATCTTTTGAATTGGTTAATTTTTGTTTAGATTGATATTATTCGAATTAAGGAATAAGTTGGTTGCATAGCTGAAAAATGATTTAAAGTGAATTTTCAAATTGTGTGTAATATATTTTGGTGAGAAACTATTTTTTTTTTATCATTTTGTAATGCTTTCTTGTATTCTTCAAAAATAAAGAAGAGCAAAATACCAGAAAAATAAAAAATAAAAATAAAAGACAATTGATTCCACAACTTGTAAAACAATTATAGCTCTTGACAAAGAATTAAAGTAAATCAATTCAATTTAATAACATTTTCATTCAATTTTAGAAGACAAATATTTTGTAAATTAGTTTTCTCACCAATCTATATTTGTATTATTCTCACAAGACAATTGAAGTCCTAAAGCTGGTGCATATTAAGAATGCTTGAGTTTTTTATCTTTGGATCAATGTTAGTTTATTTGTCTGTCCTTAAAATTGACTTTTTCTTGAGTGCTTAACTATTTTTCAACTCTATGAGAGAAATCTTAACATTTTAAACAGTTATACACTTATGAGAATATGAAATTCTCAAGGCTATATTTATTGTGGTTCGTGGTAAGAAAGTTACGATTTAGTTCGCACACACATAAAATTTTGAAAGTTATAATTGAAAAAACTATAATAGCAATAGGATATTGAACTGACTTTTTGTTTGAAATGCTTAGGTATTTTTGCATATTCTATTTATTCTTGAATTGATATAGACTAGCAATAAGCTGGTTAGGGATTGCGATGAATACATTAAAATATATATTTATTAAGAGATTCAGTCACCATTTAATGTCACTAATTTTAGAGTTTTATGTATTTTTAGGCTTGAAATAAAGTGTTATCATTAAATTGTGATTAATGAATGTTATTTGCACGGGTTTAAGTAAAATGGATGTAACTCTCAATGTAGAAATAAAAATAAAGAAATTCTTTAACCTGGAGTAACACAACTTAATCTTACACAAACTTTAAGAACAGTTGAAAAGCTAAATCTAATATGATATTGACAAAAAATTGGGATAAAATAGAATTGGGTTACAACTTCTGATTAGCTTGACCCACATCATGTATTTGGACCGTATTTCACAAAATAGGTATCCAATCGGTATAATTCTTTATGCTGTAAAATATTAACTCAATTATAAACAACTTTTATGTTGATGTTAAAATCAAAATCAGCCGTTATCATTGATCAAATTGTATTGTAAATTGGTAAAAGGGTTGTTGACCAAAATCTGAAATATCTTTGGCATTTTGCCCATATCTTATTGGATACTCATCTGAATTGCATGACCTGGTGGATATAGAAAGAAGTGACAAAATGCTACAACTTTTATGTTGGCCAGAAAAGCTATATCGATCATTTCCATTATAAAAAAAGGTACTATAATAAGGTGAACAAGTGGTTGGCCTAAATTATTGAAGATTGAAGTCACAATTAGCATGTTTCCATTCATTGCCTATATATGGATACTCTTAGGACATTTTTCAAGACTTAACAATTCTCTCATATTTATTCTCTTTAACGTGCATTGTAAGCTAAGCTAGAGATCTTGGCAAGACTAAGAGATGAAATTTTATGTGTAAATTTATTTCTATACTTTGATTCTTTGTCAAGAGCTACAATTGTTTGTAAGTTTGTTTATGTCTAAACTCTTATCTATTATTTTTCTATAATCCAAAGTTTATAATTCTTATATTTCATATATATTAAATCATGTTTTCTTTATATGATTCTTGTTGAATTATAATTGTTATTGGGTACATTATTTTACATGTTAATCTTTTACTGTAATATTGTCAATCAATATATTGTCGATCTTAGATAACATGTAAAGACAGTAATTATTTGATATTCAAGTTGATATTTTACTGCAATATTATCAAAATTATATATTTTTAATCTTAGATAACTTGTATAAATGAACATGGTTTATGTTAATGTTTACAAAGAGTTTAATCATATCAAATACATGTATTATCATATGTGCCATATTTTACATATCTTTCGATTGATTATTTGGGATGTGAAACTTTCAATTGAGTTATAAACATTAAATCAAAGTATAGAATAGATTTATAAAGCATAAGTGTAATTCTCGAAGCCTTGCTTTATTATAAGACTTCTCCTTTAATTCATATAAAATTCTACCTCATCCACATAAACTAATTAGTTAATTTTCTCATTTGTTACTGTTTTAAAATTTTTAGTTCACTAACCTATTGTGCTAAAAGCTTTCTCGTGGGATCGACACCTCAATCTATACTGTGATAGCTGCATTATATTTTGAGCATAAACAGATATAAATTTCGATCCTTTCCTCCCAAGGGCAAGAAAAGAAAGTAAGTATGGTTACAAACCAATGAACCCTTGTGAACATCAATAATCTTGAGTTCATTTGAGACAGAGGCCATGTAAGCCCTCACTGAGGCCATGCAAGCCTTCACCAATGAAGCATAAGCCCCATAGAGGCTATGTAAGCCTTAATAAGGCCACCTAAATCCTTCTAGAGGTAGCTTAAGTCCTTTTAAAGGCTCTATAAGTCCTCTCAAAGATAGTCTAAGTCCACATAGAGGCCGCCTAAGCCCTGATAGAGGCAACCTAAGGCCTTTAAAAGTCCACATAAGTCCTTTTAAATGCTATTTAAGTCATCCTAGAGATAGCTTAAGTCTTTTTAGAGGCTACATAAGCCTTTAAAAAGGCTGTCTAAGCCCTTAACAGGCAGTCAAAGTCCATGTAGAGGCCATTTAAGTCTTTCCAAAGGTAGCTTAAGTCCTCTCAGAGATAGCCTAAGTTCTTTAAGAGGCTTTTTAAGTCTTCATTAGGGTTACATTGGCCTTTTTTGAGGTAGCCTAAGTCCTTCCAGAGGTCGCCTAAACTCTCATTGAGGCCCTCCACGAGAGGTAAAATTAGTAAATTAAAAATGCTAAACGGTTAGTAGGTTATAATAGTCAGTGAATTCTAAGGAGTTAGAGTTGTGTCTGTAATAGGACAAAGACTTGAGGGTATACTAGTAATGACATAGTTCTAAAGAGTTGTAATAAGTATTAGAAAATATTATTATACAAGTGTGTTCTCAAACAGTATATGCTTGATCTATTTTCAATGATGCGGGTCTGTCGGTGAATTCCTTTAATATAGATCAGTGTATGTCTATATCTGTAAGGTACATATAATTGTTCTTAGCTCATTATGAGCTTAGAGCTCGTATAGGCATACGGGTATTCAATCAGGACTAGGTACTTAATAGACTCACAAGGACCTCCAATAGACATTTCATAAAGTCATCAATGGAGGGCCTTCTCAAGTTAAGTAGTATTCATGGTCCTTTGAACTAAGCGCTACAATGGACTTATGAGTGATCTACTATGTTTTGGTTCTATATATGTCATAGACCTTGCATGGTCTGATCATTGAGTTTTGTTGGGTATGGTCCAATGCTTTTATAGAGTTTGGTGTCTATAGATATGAGATCCATCAACTTGAGTTGTATATATGTTGATGCTCCAAGAATTGTGTTTCAGAAAGTCTTTTGGCCAAAAGCAGATATTTTGAAAAAAAGTTTTTTTATGGGGTTAAACAATATCGTAAAGGAGTTTACAGATATTGTTTTACAAAAATACAAATTTAGAGATAAGTTCATGGATGTGCTTATGGAGATTTGACGGTGTTGATCTATGTCCCCGTACATCCAAGATACAATTGACGAAAGGACTATACTTATGCACTATAACCTCAACTTGTATGGTTTAATTGCTAATTTGTAATATATGTGACGTATGCACGGGGTATCGATCATGAACTCATAGAATAGTTTCATTTGATGAATCAAGCATGGACCTAGAGAGTCTTGTAATATGAAGTGTACTCGTTGTGCATTGGGGCAATGTGCCGAATTGAATTTTTCAATCCAGTAAATTCTAGTAAAACTGAATATTTATTTTAGAAACCTTCACGATGTGCACGTCAAAACTTAAATGTTAAGTACATTAATTATTTAACAATTGTTGTTGACCAATTAAATGTTGACATGTGGCGTATAGTGTTAACTATATGGTTAGGTTAAAAGGATATTTAACAATTTAATAATTAAATAATATTTAACTTAACCTAAGTTAATTATTAACTCATGTTAGGTTAAATAGTTATTTAATTACTTAATTGTTGAAAAAGTAAGTTAACCTAACTTTAATTAAATATTAACTTGAGTTAGGTTAATTGAATATTTTATTATTTACTTTATGGCAAGTAAAGTTTACCCTAACTAAATTAATTGTTAATCATGGTTAGGTAATATGTTTAATGGCCAAGTAAAGTTAATTTACCAAAGTTAATTGTTAACTAAGATTAAATAAAAAAAGTGGAAACAAGTGTTAAATGAAACAAATATAATTTTAATGAATTGAGAATTCATTTTTTTTGGTGCTTAGAGAAGAAAGTGGCTAACCATATTTTCATGGGAAATGAAAAGTTCACTTCTTGAAAATTCTTGACGATGGATTCGGCCAATTGGAATAGAAAGATAAAAGAATTATTTTTCTTTGTTTTCAATTGTTGAAAACATCATTTCATCTTCTCCTCCAATTAAGCTATCTATGGAAGCTTTGTTTTTGGCTTTGTAATTCAAGTGTTGAATAATACATAACCAAGTTTATTGTTAAAAATAGTTTAAGTGTTAGACTATAGAGATTAAGAGTAAATCTCGGGGTTTAAGAGTTAAATCAGTGTTGAAATAATAAGGTTGTTATTTTAGCGACTCAAGCCCACCCTGTTGAGTCTTAGAATTGCTAACACTTTCATTTCAGGCGGTACTGTAGCTTAAATCATTCTAAAGCTTTGTGAGGTGATTTTTTTAACTCTTGGTATTAATGTGATTAATATTTATTTAATTTGTTTATTACTGCAATAGGATAAAATTTATTGTGTTCTTTGTTTAAGAAATTAGATTTTCAACTTTCGCTGCGTATATGTTTGTGTATGAAATGCATGAATTACAGATATGTGAATTTTTTATGCGATAAACATAAACCACATGCACACACCCTATGGTATTAATCATCACCAACACCACTACCCTATTCGGTCAAACTAATAAAAAAAATGACAATCTACATCCTTCGATCTAGTACCAATGGTCAAAATTTGGCTACTCTATTCGATCAGACTCTTAAAGGAGACCTACACTCTCTTTGAGCTGGTCATAGTAATAATCAAAACATGGCTACCATACTTGTTCAGATTCACCACTCTCAAAGTTGGTTAGGACAATGGTCGTAATTGGGCACCCTATTCGATCAGACTCTAACCCTGAAAGATCAAAGGAAGTTCTTAAAAAATGACTTAACTTACAAGAGACATTGAGAGTTATAGATAAATTCAAGATTATCAAGGATAAATTCTTAAACCCAAGGGATATTCCTAAAATTAGGATACAAGTCCTACTAGGAAAAACAATAATCTAACCCTATTTGGGTAATAAGTCCCTCTACAAAGGGCAAAGATTCTGAAAAATTTCTCTACAAAGGTAAAAATCATAAAAGGCCCCTCTAGAAAAGGCGAGGATTATGCTGTTCATGATAGCATTATTATGCTACTTTAGTCATGACACTTGAATTTCATCTCATGGTGTTTAAATATTATTATAAGGCACCCTATGCTTAGATTAACACTAATGGTGCTTGAGTTCTTTTTGTTTATTTTCATTATAATAATGATCAACTTCTAGTATTAGGCCTATACTTATGAAGTAGTTTGCATCCAATACAAAGTAAAACCTCTAACAATAGTATTGTCATGAGAATCTTTGAATGAAAAACAAAAAAAGAAGCATCAAGGCCCACTAGTCAATGACACCAGCATTTCAGGCTTGGTTCATTCCATTTGTAAAATCCAACATGAAGCACGAAAACGTTCTCGAACTAGTTTACAATCCTTATTATTTTTGCATACCTAATTTCTTTTCTTTAAATTTGATTATTTCTCTAACACAACTAACAGTAATTATTTTAAAAACTATAATAATTCTTGGCCCATAATATTGAACATCCAAACTTTAAAAAAAAATTATACTCATACCTAGGAAAATATATAATACAAACATGTATACGAGAGCTTAAATTTGGCCTGAAATAAATAATTTAGCGTAAATTGTTAACTAAGTTCCATGTTGACATGGAAGAAATTTAATAGAGATGGGTAGCACTAGCAGATTGCATTTGCATCTACAATAAAAACAGGAAAAGTCGACGAGTATAGGACATAATAAGAAAGTTACGTATATAAACGTGCCTCTTTACATGGTCTTATTATATTTGCGTTGGGTAGTTGAGGAAGTTTGACGGTTGCGGAAATCCTCTAGGACATAATTAAAGTCGGTTCTGTTTGTGCCTCAACAAGTAATAGTCAATCACTCAATACTAATTAATTTCATATTTGATTCATTTCACAAATATCTCATATAAGCATAAATCAATAAAAAGGTCAATGATCTTTCATTTCACGATCTTATCCCAATGAATTTCCTTCTCTTGAGAATCTGAAGGCCAAGCGCTACACATTATTAGCGCAATTTCGGCCTCTTGTTTCCATATTAACTCTCCTCTTTATATATATATATACATAATTAATTTAGTAGATTATATAGTTTATCATATAGTGAGTTTTACTATCACATATTATTATCTAATAAATTCATAAATTTTTGTAATTTTTACACAATTTATAATGTGTTACAAAATATTATCATGTGTCCAATAGCTCACCATATAGTGATCTATGTAGTTAACTAAATCAAATATATATAATTTTATTTGTGCTTAAAATTAGTAAGCCCACGAGCCCAAGGGCTTAGCCATCTTGAGCTCAAATGAGTGAGTATTTGTTTATTAAGGAAAAATAATAGCTCAATATAGGTTGTCAAAGATTAGGGGTAGTGAGTAAAAAACTACTTAAAGGGAATAACTAGGCTCATCTAGGTTGGGAAAGGCTACTAAGATCGTATTTAAGGTCAAATGGGGTGATCAAAGGATGTAGAGCTGAGTTGTGAAGAGCTTAAAAATATATTATGGAGGCTAAAGAGACTTAAGTTTCATAAAATAGTCAGGAGATAACCTAAAGCAGAATTAAGGCTTGAGAGTTGTGAAGAGGTAATTATACAAAGCGGGACTCAATAGAGCTAATCTAAACTAAACTCACACATCAGTATTGGCATTGAGAACGATTTTTGGAATATTAACTTAGCAGAAATGGGGTAAAGATTTGAATTAGGGGTGTGTTTGTATTAATCTTGTGGTTTCTAAGTTAAATATAATTTAGCAAACAACTAATAAGAAAATGCAACACAAAGAGATCTAACATATAAATTTACATGGTACGGCCTAAAGGCTTACATTCATGGGTAGAGCTCATCATCAAGATGCCTTCTTATCTCTTCCTATTTTAACTATTCAACTACCACTTGTACGCCGACATGACAAGTGTGGCATTTTGTTCAGATCTCCCCTCGGGTGGACATGGCCTAGAATGCCCTTACAGTTTAATTGGTTTAGGTCTTTATTAAGCCAGTCTTCTTTTTCTTCTTATGGAGTTGAGTGGCCAATCTAGTGCAAAGCTTAGTCTTACTTTCTACAAGTCACATGTCAATCTATCATTAATCCATATAGGTAATCTAAAATTATCCCCCAACAAGTCTTATTAAATTTTTTTAAAAAAAAACTAATGACTTAAATTTTTATCCATTGATATCATACAAATATAATAGTATAAGTTCAAAGTAAAAATAAGCATAAGTAATAGGTAAAAATTTAAGTCACCATTTTAAATAAAAAAATTTAAAATAAAAGAACCCTACCCTATTTTATATATATATGGTTTTTCCATTAACATATATCCTTAGGTTTCTAGCAAAATATTGATGTTCATATTGTATCTTGTTGTCTTTGAACATGTTTCATCATTAACCTATTGGGAAATGAATATTAATTACCAACATTATTAACACCTATTTAGTTAATTCGATAACATTGGAGATGAAAATATATCACCAGGTGGAAGGACGAGAAGGCTGTTGAGTTTTTGGATGCTGGTGGAGATGGGATTTAGGAGTTGAAGGAGGTGAGAATGAAGAGAAAATGCGAATGATTTAAACCAGACTTTTAAAATGCATTAGATGAGATGAATACATATGGGTATATAACGATGGAGTTGGGTTCTAGTGAATACAATTTAACACACATGAGTTGAGATGTCATGCCAACATAAAGACATTCAATTTGTAAGGTTACAAGTGAATGTAAGAATTTTATAGTCCATATTGTTATATTATTAAGTTTAATATAATAAGTGTTCCCTCTTGGATTTTAGTGAACTAGGTCTAAGGTGTAGTAACCACTTATCTATAACCGATAAGAATAATTATTTATATATATGTAATAGTTGTATTTTATTTGTATGTAGGTGATACTTGATTTATATATTGTTATTAGTACTGTTTGTACAAATTAAGGACTTACTATTAATATTAGATTTATTTGCAAGACTTTAGATTTATTTTAGGGACTAAATTATAATAGTTTAAATTTTTAGAGGCTAATTCATAAATCCTAATTCACTCATTTTTGGTCAACCACCCTTTTAGAGAGATAAAAGAGAGAAATAGAGGGAAGCGAAAGAGAAGAAGAAGAAGAAATTAGAATTTTAAGTTTTAAGAGGTATATCCTAACTCTTTCTCAATTTGTTGGTATTAATTAAGTTAATTTTATTAAGTTTTAATTTTTGAAAATATGAAAAATTGGGAATTTAATGTGGATTTTGTAAGATATATAGAAAATTGATGATGATTATGTAGATAACTTGATGAATCATGATGAATTTGCAGAATTTTTACTTGATAGTCTCTTGATCCTAGAATTTTGTAACTTTTTGTACTTCGATTCTTGTTTTTGTTTTTGAGAATATGAAATTATACTTGTCTAGAATCATTTGAGACTTTTAATTGATTGAAAATTCAACAAATTGAATTTTTAGTGAATTTACAAAAATGACCTTAAAATTCTAGAAATTTCCTGTATTAATAGTATGTTAAAGTGATGAACTATTTTCGGTCTATTATATGATCTTAAAAAATTACAAATTTTTAGAATATGATTATTTTACATGTATAATATGACATATTAAAAATTGAGAATTTAGATCAATGTGATCAAATTGTTATGATTTTATAAAATATATCAACTCATTGCAGTATTTGATCAACAAATTTTTAAAGCGATGGAATAAAATAGTTCTAAAATACTTTTGATAGAGATTTTGAAGTAAAAAATTTATCATGGATTGAGATATTTGTCAAGAGTAATTATGTGATAGTTTTATAATTTTTGAGTTAGTATATAATTTTATAAAATTGGGAGACTGAATACTGTTCAGTAAATATCTTAATCCTATCAGGATAATAGTTTGGATTTAATTGTGTTTATGAAATAGATTGTATAGGAATTATGATAAAATATTTATATATAAGAAGGATATATAAGTCAAAAATGATATATTATAATTTTGTAATAATTGAACATCATTTGATGTATAAGAAAAGTTTGTTAAGTATAAGTGGTCAAAATGACAGGTTTTGAGAAACCAAGTAATTAGACCAATTCGATATGATAAGTGCAATATGTGTAATTTTATAAGCTATTTTAAGTATTTTGTGTGAATGGTGAGGCTTATGAAAGGATAATCTATATTGATAGGTTAAGAAGAATTAAGTCTTGTACTCGAAAGTGTTAAGAGGTAAGTATACTAGACTTTTATTGAAATCACAATAAGCATAGTAATTGTTTATGTATGATTTTGTAAATGTGCTTAGAAATATGTTTATGTTATGGCAAAACATATTTTGATATGAAATATGAAAGACATATATGTTTATGAATGTGAGCATTGACATTGAGTATAGGCATACATAATATACATGTGTTTATGAAAGTGAGCGTTTCAAAATAAAATGTGTTTAACAAAGAAAACTTTTGAAGTGCAATATGTCCATGAAAAATATTTTGTGTTTTGAGGATGCTTGAACTCATTATTTACTTAGTAGGCACCTTATGTGATTTGTGGAGCCTTTATGTGTGGCCTTTCCTTTAGGATTGATATATGAATATAGGGAGGATCCTAATGGTACCTAAAGGAAAAGTGAGTCATTACATTCGTGTAGTGGTGCATTGGTGCATGTGAGAGGACTTACAGATGAACAGGGTGAGGATTTGGCTTTTACCTTCAGGCATGAGCATTATATATGTGTAATTTAAATCCCACTTGTGCTATTCCTCTCATACGGTATGTTATCGGCATGTGACATTTGACTATTATGTGATATGTGATATGGAAGTCCTACTAAGTAGTAGTTGGATGATGATATTTCTACTATATATTTTGAAAGAATGTATAAACGCTTACTTGACATGTGATTTGATAAGATTATGATTTTGATTTATCAGCGTATATCATACACATGCATTGTGTGTATATATATATATATATGTGTGTGTGTGTGTATTTGTATTTTGATATATGAAAAAAAAAACTAGTATGCTTACTAAGTTTTATACTCATTATAGTTTATAGTGATTTCAAGTAAATAAGGTACATGTGTGCTTAGCAGATTTGGCAAGGCTTCTATGGTCCCTTGGGTTCCCTAAGTTTCTAGGTTGCTAAGTGTTGAATTTGTGGACACATAGTTTGAAATATTTATTTTATCCTTAGTGAATAAATATTTATGTATTATTTTATTAAGTGTGGTTGTATTTAGTTTATATTTCACTAAGTATATTTATGGATTAATTTTGTGATGAACCTACTAGCAATTTACTAAGGATTCCTATGTAGAATTTAAGTTTGAAATTTTATACAATATTAATTATGAGTTCACATTATTAAATGAGTGTAAGTGATATCGTGTGTCAGATCTTTTGGGTTTGGGACATGACATAAGGTCTTTGGTCCACAAGGCCTACCTTACGCCAAAATAGCCTACTAACGATCTAGGATGATTAAGACAAAAAAAAAAGTGTCGACTTATAAATGTCCTCGAACCTAGGTGCCTTCTCATAGCTGGTTTAAACATTAGCCTACAAGCTATTTTATAAAATCATACTCTTAAAAGAGAGAAGACTAAGTCCACACATTCTGAGCTGGTTAGAATAATTGTCTATTGGCTATACTATTTGATCAGTCTAATAATAGAATGCTACGATATTTTTAGGCTAATCAAAGCATTGGTCTACAATCTACCCTACTTGGTTAGTCCAACCATCCACATGATTAATGAAAACAACAATTGAACATTGACTATCCTCTTCGACATAGCCATATTCAAAGAGTCATAACCCTCTTACTCAAATCGAAAAATGGAAGGTCCAAAATAGATCACCTCGAATAATTAATGAAGTACAAAATTTTAAGGTAGAAAAACATCTAATCTTTTAGTGAGTTGACCGAGAAATTCGACTAGCACTTTCGAGGAGCCTATAAGAAGACCAAAGATCCTCAACAATGTGAAAACACAAACAAGGACACTTTAAAAGTTTAAAAGATTTTATGCAAAGATATCATAAATTAGTTATTCACTTTAGTGCCTTTAACTTACCAATTGTATTGGAAGCAGAAAAAGAGGAACTTAAGGTGAACTAGTCCTAGTAGTTTTTATTAGAGCACTTGTCCTCTACTTATGCAACAACCTATAAATAAGCCCATCGATATATTAAAATCGAAGAAGATAAAGTTTCCAAGAAGGCAAACAAAGTAAAAGCACGAAAGAAGAGCAAGGGGTGAGAATACAGAAAATCCCCCAAGAGGAATATAGTGCCCCCCTCCCTCTTCCGAAAAAAAAAAGTAAACCTCTTAAAAATCACCAAGTTTTTGCGAAGAGATCCACTTAAAAACAACAAAAAGAAACATGCGAAGAAGTCTCCTTATAGAGTTTTTAAAATTCAGGATAAGAACTACATTCCAATGATAGTTCCACAGGCCGAGATAATTAAACCCATAAAAGACAAAGGTTTACTCGAAGAGCCCACACCTATTCGATCACTTCTCTTCAGAAAAAATAAAAAGAAGAAGTGCGAATTCCATAAAGACTATAACCATACCACCAATAAGTGTATTTATCTAAAAACTTAAATTGATCAGCTAATGACAAACAGATACCTCAATGAAATCAAAGTAGATCTAGAGCTAAAAGGATGCAAGATAAGGGAAATAATGAGCATGAGAACTCCTAAGTTCAAGAAATGACCTTGATCATCTCAATAGGCACAATTTTGGTAGGGGATTCAATCAGCAGAGAAAAAACTATTCTTGGTATTTATTAACAGGACACAAGGTGATGTGTAACACCCCAACTCCCAAGAAGCCACAAGTACAATCTATTCCAAAATTGTTCACAAAATAAGATGCTAATGAAGTAAGTTACCCATATGATTACTCATTAGTCATCATCATTCATATAGTAGGAACGGAAGTAAATAAGGTATTTATTGAAACAGGGAGCTCAATAGATTTTATATTCAAGGATACACTCACTGAACTTGGCATTAAGGACCTCAAAATGCAACATATACAAACCTTACTCTACGGGTTTGGAGATAGCTGTGTGATATCCCTAGGAGAAGTTTCCATTCCAGTATCAATAGAGGGAAAAATCTATAGTAAGACTATGATGACCAATTTCATTGTTGTCAACCAACCATTTCCCTATAAAGTGATATTGGGAAGGCTTTTTATGATTTACTTCAATGCTGCCCTATCTATGTATTATTTGAAACTTAAATTTTCTGCAGGAGGAGTAAGAATCCTAAAAGGTGACCAAAAGACAGCATGAAGCTGCTATCTGACCACATCCAATAGGACTTTTTATGTCACCACTATACACCCATAAAAGAAAAGTATAGTTAAGTCCCAAGAACTCATAGGTGATCTATTCTCAATACCTATTAATACCGATAAACTAAAAATAAAACTGTGAAGATAGGCTCACATCTAGAGTCTAGAGTGAAAGAAAGGTTAGTTTCTCTAATAAAAAAGTTCTTTGATATCTTCACTTGGTCATACTAAGACATGCCAATGATAGATCTAGCACTCATATCAAATACACTAAAAGTCAATCTATCTTATAAATCAGTCAAGTAAAAAAAAAAGAATCACCAATCAGAAAAAAATAAAGTCATAGCAGCGAAAGTGGAAAAACTCTTGGCAGTAGGATTTATCCGAGAAGTTCATTATCCCAAATGGTTAGCCAACATCGTCATGGTAAAGAAGTCGTACAGAAAATAGAGAATGTGTGTAGACTTCATGGATCTAAATAAGGCTTGCCTAAGAGATAGCTTCTTTCTATAGAAAATCGACTAGATTGTAGACTCTACAGCTGGACATATTCTCTTAAGCTTTATGGATGCTTCTTAGGTTACAACCAGATCAAGATGCTCCTACCAAATCATAAAAAAAAACTTTCTTTATCACTCACCAGAGAACATACCATTATAAAGTCATGCCATTTAGACTCAATAACACATAGGCCACTTATTAAAGAATTGTCACCAAACGCTTTAAACCCTTAATCGACAAAAGCATGGAAGTCTATATAGATGACATGATTGCCAAGTCTGAACGAATAGAATACCACATTGAAGACCTTAAGGAAACTTTTAAAATATTAAAGGAGCATAACATGAAGTTAAACCACCAGAAGTGTCCTTTTGAGGTCTAATCAGAAAAATTCATAGGCTTCCTTGTAAGCTAGAGGGAAATAAAGGTTAATATAGAGAAAGTTAGAGCAAGACTTGAAATGAAGTCTCCAATCACTGTTAAAGAAATATGGAAGCTTAGATGCCGAATAGCTGCCCTTAGCTGATTCATTTTAAAAGTTACAAATAAGTGCTTTGAATTTTTTCAGGTTATTAAAAAGACAAAACATTATGGACCCTATAGTGTAAGGAAGCTTTTTAAAAGTTAAAATAGTACTTGGCCCAGACACTCTACCTCGATGTACCCATAATAGGGGATCACCTGATCCTATACTTAAATGTCTTCAATCGAGCAGTGAGTGTAGTAATAATTAAAAAACTAAGAAAATGTTCAGATACTTGTATACTTCACCAACAAAGTATTCCCTGACCCCGAGATGTGAAATACTTTAATAGAGAAACTAGATTGAGTACTAGTAAAAATCAAATGAAAATTGAAGCCCTACTTCCAAGGTCACACCATCATCGTCCTTACTAACCAGCCCTTAAGACAAAAACTTCACAACCCAAACCTCTCCAGATAACTCGTGAAGTAGGTAATAGAGCTCAATGAGTTTAACATATAGTACAAGCCAAGGGTTAACATTAAGGCCTAAGCCCTTACTGACTTCATTGTAGAATGTACATATAAAGAGAAAATCGTAGAGGCCATCAAGAGTTATGAGTCCTTAAACACCAAAGAAAATAAAAGCTATCGAACTCCTACATAGACACTTTTTATTGATGAACCTTCAAACTCAAAAGGTTGTAGAGTTGGTATAATCATCATCATCAATCTTGAAAGGGATAAACTCAATAGTGCAATTATATTTGGCTTCTCAATAGCTAATAACAAGGTTAAATACGAAGCCCTCATTGTTGGATTATAAGTCGCATAAGTACTTCTCGTCAAAAGAGTTTTGATCAAGAACGACTCACAACTCATCGTTAATAAAAACAACAAAGGATACGAGGCTTGAGGAGACCACATAGTTGCATACCTAAAAGTAGTAGAAACCATGAAAAATGATTTTAGGAAGTGATTATCTAACAAATACCACTAAAAGAAAATTGTATAGCAGATAATCTAGCATGATTAGCCGCAATGGAAGAAGTTTGAATATCCCGATCTATATTACTTGAATTTATCTCCAAACCCAGAATAGAAGTGAAAGAACCAATGGATATATTATAGGGCAATCCACAACTTAGCAGGATGAATCCCATTAGAAAGTATATAGAGAATGAAAGCTTACCCTCAGATAAAAAAGAAGCATGATAGTTGAAGTATCGAGCAGCTCAGCACACAATCATTGACAACATCCTCTATCGAAGAGGATTTTATCTCTTTTCCTTTATCTAACTGTCTGACACCTAAGAAGTAGAGTATATACTCCAAGAAATGCATGAAGATGTTTGCGAAATCATTCCAAAGTTGAGCCTCTCACCTACAAGGCCTTCTGAATAAGGTATTACTGGCCTACCACCTTAAAGAATGCAAGGAAGTTTATCAGGAAATAAATTTGCATGCCAAAAACATGCAAACAACATCCATACTTCCTCAGAAAATTTGAAAACAATAAACAACCCTTAGTCTTTTGCATAATAGTGGCTCAACCTGATCAGTCCCTTACCTTAAGGAGGAGAGTCACTCAAATATGTTTTCATTATAATAGATTATTTTACCAAGTGGATTGAGGTCAAACCCTTAGCAACATCACAGTAAAAAGGATACAAGACTTTGTTTGGAAAAACTTAGTCTGCAGATTCGAGATACCCCACACCATCATTAATGACTACGAAAAAAAAATTTTAACAATGAAAACTTAGAAGAATTTTACTCACAACTTAAAAATTGATTCCTATTTGCCTTACCTGCCTATCCGTAGATAAACAGACAAGTGGAATATTTTAATAATCTCATCAAAAAGCTACTGAAAAGAAGCTGAATGAAAAGAAATGAGCATGGGTCAAAGTGTTACCTAAGGTCCCGTAGGCCTTTTGAACCACTGATAAAATAACAATTGGAGATACTTGATGCGATATTTCTATATTTTAAAATTGAGTGTAAGTATACAATATCGTATGCAAGTAATAAATAGACAAAAGAGTCGGATGTCAAACCCACAGGATAATATCTTTTTTTTAACCAAATACTAAATGTCTTTCTAGTAATTATTCAGAAAAATAAAAATCTAAGAATAAATTTAGAAAATATAAAAGCAATGAAACAATGCAAAGAGATTTGGACGATAGTAATATAGAGAAAATCTAAAGTTAATACTATCCCTCAATATGCTTTCTAATGATTAATCCTCTAATATTTAACTCCCTTAGTTCTTGTTATTGATCAAGATACTAATGTATTCACATGCCTCTCCCAAGATTATGCAAGTATACCTTAATTTACCAAATACCTATATTCCTATAGTACTTGTAATAAATTAAGATTCATTAAGATTCAGTCTTATTAATCATATATGCCAATTATGTATATTCCTATCCTAATTTGAAGTTTTCATATGCAATATTGAATGTTACTCTACAATCATGCATAAAATTACCTAGGTCTAAATATAATGATTCCTCTTTCGAGTTTATCAAAATATTACCAATTTATTCGCTATATATTGGCCAGATATATTAAAGCATTAAGAATAAATAAAATGAATAACAAAGAACTAAATTTATTAAATATTAGAAAGATATGACAATTAAGCGGACATATTGAGTTCAAGTATTAACCCTAGAAAGAAAATTTAGTTCATGGCTACAAGAGAACAACGACAAAAATAATAAGAAATCATGATACAATCAATAGCAAACTAATATAGATGCCGAATTACTCTTGATTGCGCTGCCTAAGAAACTCTTGATGTCGAAGAACGCCCTAAATCTTTCTCTATGGCTACTAATTAAGCTTCAATTATTCTCTAAGACTTGTGTTGTGTGTTCTTGATATTCTTGTGTGCTCTCTAAAGGATGGGAATGAGTGGCCTTTTATAGGGATTGATATGAGCTTGAAATCTCTAATTCTTGTTGGGTCAGGAATCGCACTACCGTTGGGGTGCTGCATATAAAAGGTCGTATCGCTCGAACGGTGAGGGTCTAGCACTGGAGCAACATAGCATCGTATTGTTCGAGTCCCTATAAATAACAACAATGCACATAAATAGTTATTTATTCTCATAAAATAATAAAATATCAAAATAAAAATATAAAAAAACAGAAAACAAATATGCCCTTATCAATACTTCCTTCTCCTTAACCTTCAGATGCGAAGTCGTGATCCCAGAAAAAGTAGGATTACCAACTCACAATGTTCAACATTTTGACAAGAAAAAGAATGAGGAACTTTTGAAAGGTAAGCTGGACCTCCTCGAACAAAGAAGAGACGCAGCCAAAATTTAATTAGCTGTCTATCAACAAAACATTACACGATACTACAATAAGTGTGTGAAATCACAAGAGTTCCAAGAAGAGGACCTAGTCTTAAGAAAAGGTCTACCAAATATGAGAGACCCCACAGACAAAGCCCTCGAACCTAATTGAGAAAGATCTCATAAAGTTCTTAGAAAAGTTTGCCCATGTGCCTACGAGCTTGAACACATAGATGGAAGAATTATGAGGAAGCCATGGAATGATAAGCTCCTAAAGAAATATTATATATAGTTTGTTGTATTATTAAGAAGAGCATTCTCATCAATAAAAATCCCTCTTTTTTTTAGTTAAAAAGGTCCATCAGAGTTGTAATGCATCCACACCCACAGAAAATTAGAAGAATTATATCTAAAAAATATTCTTTCTCATTTAGTAATAAGCAAAGTCCTTACAAAAGAAATGAGAAAAATAACAAAAAGGTGAATTAAGAAGGAAGAGGGGGAGAAGCTCAATCATTAGGAGTATTGGAAGCATCACTTTCTTCAAACTCACTCTCATCATCAGTAGTAATTTATATAATCTTTTAGCCACTAAAGATTGATGTCAGGATATCATTCTTTGAAGAGTTTCATATAATTCTTGAAGCCCTTCATGACATCATCAGTGAAAGCACACTCCTTAACTTGATCGAGCTAATCTTCCTTACCTTTATCAACTCGAGCCTTAGCTTTTTCCACCTTAGCATGTGCCCAAGCTAACTCTTCTTCGAGGGCCTTTGATAGATCCTTCAAAATAGTCATTCGGTCCTCTAGGTACTTGACCCTCTTTTCTAGCTCCAAAACCTTACCAAAGGTAGCACTCCCAGTAACTTCCTCTTTATAAACTCTACTCAAATGCTCAAGCTCCAAAGACTTACTCTTAGTTGTCACCACTCGAGTCAACATCTCCTTAAGCTTTCCCAAAAGCTCTCTTTAAGCTGTCAAAGATATTTTGAAAGTAATGAAAGGTTCTAGTTCTATATCTACTAAGTCCGAGAAGGTCTTACTACGCATTCAGCCTCTCTGAAGAGAGGAAGCAAATAATGGTACCTACTTCGATATATAGTAGTGAAGGCATTCAAAGACATTGCAGGAGTATTTCCTGTAAGTAGTTTGTAAACCGCATCCCAGTCTACTAGCTCCTCTATCAGGAGCAAAGGCCTTAAGTCTGGTTAAGAGGACTCCACAAACTGTTTTCTCCTCTTCTCTGTAGTGGGAAACCTCTAAGCAATAGACCTAGAAGTACCTCGACCTGCATTGATTGATGATGACTTATCACGACTAGGAACAGAAAGTGGTCCTCAACCAAGAGTAGTGGAATGACCATGACCAGTAAATGACGATTAACCCAACTCGCCTCTATCTTTACCTTTTAATACTTGGATAGATAAGAAACTAGTAGGAGAATCCCTAAGATGACTACGCTTATGAATTCCATCACTACCTTGCATATCTATCAAGAAGAAAAAAATGCATATTAATACTGAAAACAAATAAAAGTTAAAAAGATGAAGCACACTTTTTTCCTAATAAATAACTCACTTCTGCTATGATTCCTCACAAGTAAAATCCCATCATCACTCAGGTTAGGTTTTACTATTACAATACCCTTTGAGTAACGAGGGTCAGCTTAGTTTGAAATAATTCCTAAAAAATACAAGCTACCACAAATAAGAATCAAGAACCAAAAGAAAACTTAAGTCCCACTGAATAAGAAAGACTTTAAAAGGAATGAAACCTATAAAAAAAATTACAAAATAGAGCCACCTATAAAAGAAAAAGGGAGAAAAAGACAAAAGATAAATTACTTGAAAATAGGGAGATAAATTAAGGAAGAAAGGTTATGAAAAGAAAGCAAGGAAAAGATGCAGCACTATCTCAAGGAACAAAGTAAGATAAAAGACTTATTATAAAATAAATTCAAAAAAATCATTGCCTTTCTATTCAAGAAGACTTATTGGCTCTTAAAATAACCCAATCACAGATTTGATATAACAGACCAGGATGAATCCCACCTAAAAAAGCATTTATTTAAAATAGAAAGGAAAATAAAAGCTTTAACTGCCAAGGAACCCAAACTATTCTTAAGAGGCCACATCAATAAGGCTATGCCAAAAACACATTATTGATGAAAAACCTAAAGCACGAAAGGGGCATATTAAATGTGAAAGGAACTAGTGGCATAATAGGTGGGGGCGTAGCCTAAAGGCTTCTTAAATACACTATAGCCTTTAAAGGAAAGTTAAGTCATTAGGGAAACGAAGATCACACCAAAGTAAGAAAAGCTATTGACCACTTCACCAATGAACACTCTGCTTGAAAAAGATAAGTGGTCAATAATGAGATTAACTCTCGATGATCTTGAAAAATTAAGGCATTTATACAAGTGTTCATTAGAGATTCAACATAATTGAATGAGATAATCAATCAGCAAAACAATCCACAAGCATAAAAAAAACAAGGAGCTATCCAAGAATGAAAAGAAGGTATGGAAGAAAAAAAGAATTAAATTTTCTTTCATTAATTAAAAAAAAGAGTTGATTATACAAGATTAGAAAAAGAAAAAGAAATGGCTAAGTAGCATGAAGGTTAGGATATCTTCAACAGTAGCAACGAAATGTGATGGGGCATCATTAATTGAAGAAGCAGTCAAAGAACTAGCAACGTATTGAATAGAAGGACCTCTAATGGTCAAGACAACATCTGGAGCAATGACCTCCAACTTAACATCCTTTTGAGGCATGAAGAACTCTTTCTCCCAAGAGAAGTCCAATTGAGGAGTGTAATTGAACCCATAATTCGACCCTATTTATCTTAGTAATTGTTTATTGATGAGAAATTTAAGAGTTATTTATGTGTTAAATGTTGTTTTATAGGGTTATATCATAAAGAGATCAAAAAGGAAATCAGTGAAGTATTTAGAGAGTAAAATTAGAGGCCAAAAATATAAGATGCTACAGTACATCATTACAATAATTATGAATAGTATCTGTGAGCAGTTATTTAGATACTATAGTTCTACACTATTTATGACTGTAGCAAATGATCACTATTCACTAACGGTTGAATCACTTTGCAACGGTTAAAATACTATCGAATTATTGTAGCAACGGTCAGAGTATTATAACACATTCAAATCACTGTAGTAGATTCTATAAATACCTTGTTTTGCCTCCAAAGAGGGAAGTCTACCACTAACCTAACCTTAACTAATTTTTCCTCATCCTTACATTGTGTAAAAACAACAATTGAATCTATTTTGGAGAGGGATTACACATTCAAGAGCATTTGTGCTAATCTATGAAAGATTCAACCAAGGCCATAGATTAATTGGAGTTAGATTGAATGATTATGATTTCAGTTATTATTCAATTTATTTTGTTCTTAACGCTTTCAATATGCTGGGAATAGTGATCGAATGATTATATAACATTAGGATAAATTTGGAAAAGGCATCCTATTGTTTAGACTTAGATAAATTAATGCATGTTGTGGAGTAATATCTACAAGTTACGATATAGGATAGGAATATGCCTATATGGTATGGATGGTCAATACAACTTGTTCGTAATGAACCTTGATTTATTTGAATTACCATAGAAATATAAAAATTTGGTAAATTAAGGTATAATCATTCGACTATCAAAAGAGACTTGTGATAAAATATGTTTTGTGGCCAATAATAAAATTAAATGATCAATAATAGGATAATGAATTCTTATTGAGGGATAGCTATAATCCTAGATACTTTTCATATAGTGATTGCGCTTTACACCATTTGCATAATTTTGTAGATTTAGTAATTATTTTTAATTAAAATAAATAAATAATTTATCAATTGTCTAGATAATTGCAAGAAGACACAATTTTAGTAATTAATTAAGAATCATAACAATCTCTCATAGGATCGACACTCAACTCATCATTCTATTACTTATTTCCGATAGTGTGTACTTACGCTTAGCATAGAAATCACATAACACCAACTCAATATAGCAGGCCTTAAAAATATCCAGCACTTGAATTAGGGCCTCAAATATCTACTTGTTAACTCAAAGATCAGAGAGCTCTAGTTTTCTCTTTAGACCTTCATTGGCACTTTATAGTGAAGTACTCTCCTTTTAGTAGACCTTGACCTACTCCCTTAGCTTTTTCACTTCAGCCTCCAGCATGGCAACCCTACTCTCTAAGGGTGGGCAAAATTCTCGTTCCCATCCTGACCCATCCTGAAATTTCGGGTCGGGTCGGGACAAGAACGAGTATTAATTCGAGATAAAAAATTCTATCTCGAACGGTCAGGTTCGGGTTTAGGAATTTCCCGAACCCGTATTTTTTTCTTCTTCCTACACAGTTCACAAAATGCTACATTACAAAATATAATTAATAAAAAAATTAAAGAGAACCCTATAGCCCACCCCTAAAACCAAAACATAAAAATTTCAAATTTACAATATTTTTTAAATTTTTTCTTCTTCTGCTGACATGTGCTTGCACAATTGCACTACATTACAAAATATAAATTATAAAAAAAATGGAAGAGAAACTGAAAAGAAAACTTACAATATTCTTATGATGTATACAATATTTTATTTTGTATTAAAGTGCTACAATTTCTAGCATGTTATTATAATTTAAGGAAATGTCCAAAAATTAAGGGAGATTATGTCAATTTTTTTTAAAACACATTAACGTAGTTTGGAATAATTGAATTTGAAATTTGGAATAATAACATTTAACGTAGTTCATTTTAAATTGATAATATTTAACGTAATTGAGCTCAATAATATTTAACTTAATTAAACTCAGAATTAGATTTGGAATTATAATATTTAACGTAATTAGATTTAAAACGAATTGATTTCAAAATTGGTCAATTATAACATTTTACATTATTAAATTTAGAATAATAAAATTTAACATAGTTTAAGTTGTTAATATTTAATGTAGTTAAACTCAAAAAATGGAATCAGCCAATGTAAGACACTTTCATTTGATGCGGATCCGGTTTTGCATCTTTTTTTATTTTGATAGGCTTCGCACCCTCACCTCAAGATCAAATCTCTTGTTTGAGCGTTGTGCTAGAGGCACCACTTTTGGAATAATAATATTTAATGTATTTAAATTTAATTAAAACTTAAAATTATAATATTTAATGTATTTCAACTCGAAATTAAATTTAGTATTACAACATTTAATATAATTGAGATTACAACACTTAACGTAATTGGATTTGAAATGAATCGATTTCAAAATTAATCAAATTATAACATTTAACAAAATTTAAATCCAAATTGAATTCAAAATAATAACTTTTAACGTAAGTGAATTTGAAATAATAACATTTAATGCATTTGAAATCAAAATTAAATTTGTATTTTTTTTCATTTTTTAATAATAATTCAAAATTTCCCAATCCAACCCAACACGTCCTGAATTAAAAATACACCGTTTTAATGTTAAAAAATTTGAAAAATTTTGACCCATCTCGAATCTAAAGAACACTATTTTAATGTGAACATAAATTGAAAAATTCCCGTCCCGACCCGAAAAATATGCCAAACGAGACACTTTTTTCTTTTCTGAACCCGAAGTTGCCCACCCCTACTGTTCTCCACAAGAGCAGCCTTAGCTTTAGCTATCCTTACATTTGTATATTATTTCTCCTCAGCATGATTCAGTTGAGGAAAAGAAAGAATTAAGTTGATGTTCAACGGCCTTTGCATGCTTTCTACTCTCCTTTAAGGCTTTCTTGGCACTAGTGGCCTCAACCTTAGTAGATGCTACTCTCTAAGAATCATCCACCTTATAGATATCATGGCGATGACTGGTGAAGGCAACAAAACCCTGCAACAATAAGAAGACAAAATAATTAGTATAGCACAAATAAAAGGAACAAAAACAAAAATCAAGAAATTTGAAGACATTACTGTTGTGATATGATGTGTGATGTGTATAGATACATATATAATTTTAAAAATTAAATACGCAACGGAAGTATTCATATATGTTATACAATATGTAACAAACTCAAGCATGTAATCACATGTATGAACATTCAAGCACATATATATCTCATATATATTTTCATGCATGATATAAAATGAATTGTAAATAAATAACCTACCCGGTTATGAAGGTAGCTTTACAATTCTTCAAGAACTCCAATCTTCAATTTATTGAGCTCACCTTGAAGTGTTCCCTTGCACAATTCTAGTTCACAACTAAATCCGGTAGGATTGTGAAGCTAGAATGACAGCCTTGAATTTTCAGCAAAGGATTGTTTTAACACTTAAAATAATTTATCCTTATGAATGATTACTACCAAGAGATGGGAAGAATTAAGTGTTTTCTTTAGTTCTTTACAACCCTTTATGTTGAACCTTGGTAAGCCTTTGCATTTTCTCTCAACACTTTGAGAAAAACACTTAGGAAATGCTCTCAATTCTCTCAATTCTCTCCTAGAACGAAATTAACACTTTTCTTACACCAATTGAACTCTTTCAATTCTTAATTAAGTGCAAAGAATGATTACTTCTCTTAGTGCTCCACCACCACTTATCCATGTTTGCCATTACAAACATTAATCAATCATATTTTTCACTCAACAAATTAATTCAACCATTTGAATCAATTTCTAGAGAGTAAATGGCATTTAAACAATGCTAAGTGGTCTCACCACTTCCATAATGCATCATTTAAGAATTTCTAAATGGCCAACATTCCTTATTATTAATAACAAGTGCATTCTCCATTAGTAACTGGTGTTTGTCACTTATTCCAATTAATAATAATAATTTGATTAATATATAAAATATTAATAATTCAAAACTATTTTGAATATTTACATTTACCATATATGTATTTACCAAGCAAGGTAAATAGGTAAATACATGGTAAATTATTTATGGAGCAAGATTATGTCACTTGTCAATTTCTTAATGGTTAACAACTCTTGTAAACCAATAATGTATTTTACATTCAATTATTGACAAGTGAATAATAAAAGGAACCTTGAAACATTTTTCATTTTGCTGAAAATTATTGGATCAATTATTTAATCCAATTCGCTGCCCCAGTGCACAACGAGTACACTTCATATTGTGAGACTCTCTAGGTCCATGCCCGATTTTTCATATGAAACTATTTCACACGTCTATGAACAATGTCCCACACACATGTTACAGATATTACAAAATGGCGCATTAGACCATACAAGTTGAGGTTATAACATATTCGTATAATCCTTCCATTATAAATATCCTAAAAGAGCGGAGATATAGATCAACATCGTCAAGTCTCCATATGCTCAACTATAAACTTATCTCCAGATTTGTATTTTAATAAATAATATCCGTAAATACTTTTACGATATTATTTTCCCGAGGATAAAATTAATTCTCGGATATGTCTGCTTATAGCCATAAAACTTTCTGAAATACAATCTTAGAGTTGCAGGATATTTTACTCACCCAATTGAGTTAATGGATCCCATATCTGTACACACCAGATTCTATGAGCATCAGACCATACCCAGCGACACCCAGCAGTCAGACCATGAAAGGTATCTAACATGTGTGGAATCAAAGTATAGTGGATCACTTATAAGTCCACCATGGCACTCAGGTCTAAGGACCACAAATACTACTCAACTCGAAAAATCCTCCATTGACGGCTTTATGGGATGTCTATTAGAGATCTTTGTGAGTCTGTTCAATATTCAGTCCTTACTGAATACTTGTATCTCTATACGAGTTTCCACTAAACTCATAGTCTGCTAAGACTAACCATCTGGACTATCTAGATATAGACATACACTGATCTATATATATTAAGGTCTTCACTAATAGACCCGCATTAGTGAAGATAGATCAGGAACATTAAATTTAAGAACATATTTGCATAATAACATTTTCTAGCACTATTTGCAACTCATTGCAATTATGTCATTACTAATATATTCTTAGGTCTTTGTCCTATTTCAGACAAGGCTCTAACTCTTTAGATTTTACTAACTCTTAGTTCTGATCTAAACTCCTTTAGATCAGGTCTGAACTCTTTCAGATCATACAATGTCTAAAACGTTACAAGCATCTTACCATATTTGTATATCAAATAATTAGTAATATATTAAAATCATAAATGTATAAACATAAAGCAAATATTTATACATCAAAGGGATGGCACGTAAGTACAAATCCCAACAATTACCTCCAAAACGCACCCAATACCAAATGACACTAGATGTGAAGTACTGCACGTCAGCACTAGTGTGACATAATCCTTAAGCAGCACCTACTTTTCTTCCCTCAAGAAAGGTAACACGTGTTTAGACATATACCAAATTAGTTAATTGAAGAGACCCTGGTCCATGCCTTGACTAGGGCCTTATAGTTGAAGACTCGTTGGAGGCTTTATGTTAGCCCTACCTCTCCAAGTCAAGGAAGTGAAGAAGGAGGAGGAGGAAACCCCACTAGGATAAGGAGAAAGAGGAGTCCCCATACCCTAGAGAAATGAATTATCATGGGCAAAGGAAGAGATGACCTCAGGCCCTTTCCCTTAAGCCATTAGAGTACTAGCATAAGGAACACTAATAAAATATTCCCATAAGCCCTTTATCCTCAAATTAAAAAGATTATAGACTAACATTTTCTTCTTTTATATAGTAGAAAATAGAGAATTAACATTAGAAAAGAATCTCTTTTTGCTCTTCTCCATAGCTATAAAGAAAAAATCATAAGTCAACATTCATTAATATAGATTTGTACCATCTAAAATTAAGGAAGCAAAAACAAAATTTACCTTTGCTCCAAGAGTCCTAGGAGCCTGTAGGGGTGGGAATATCCATATTAAGACTTAAGATGATGATATTATCCAAAGAGAGCAACTTCTAGCAAGAACTACTGAATACAAGAGCTGCTCAAACACAATCCTCATATTCCTCAGAAAGCTCTAGCTTTAAAGACAAAAAAATAGCTGAAACAAGATCACAACACAGACATTAGAAGACATAAGCAAAAGAAGAACCTTTACTAAATAATAAAGAATTTAATAAACATATAACATTTCTTAGGAAAAATACAAGGACACGATCGAAGACCATAAGAACCCTCATAAACCTACCCTCAATCACCTTCAGTAAAGAATTAGAGGTGTTTTCACTCTATTCTTGAAGGACAAATCCCTTACTAAAGCAACCTTTTCTCCCTGTTATACACAATTAGGTAATAAAAAACCTTTAGTGACTCAAAGTTAACACTTGTTTTGGTAAAGGCTTTAGAGCTCATGAAAGTATGGACTTTCAAGATTTTCCTTACTTCATATAACATACAACCTTACTAAGACTCTTCAGCCATTTAAATTTAGTTGGCACATGGCTAGGTTCAAATGAGATAGCTTGTCTATGAAGACGAACTGAAGCAGTAGCATTAGCCCAAACTTGAAAAAGCCTTAAATTTAGAGCCACCTCCCCCTTTGGTGGTGAGCTAGCAAATTCATCTTCTCGAGGGACCCTTAAAGTAATGGAATTAGGGATTCTATCCTCTTTTACAACTCAACAAGAATTGTCTCAGTCACACTAAAATGATGATTTAGAGGACAGTCCAAATCATAAGAATCATTACTCATACTCTGAACAGCAAGCGTTTTCTTTGGCCTACTTGGTTGACTAGACACTTCCTCAAGCCCTCTAGAGGTCTTAGAAGACAATTTCTTCCTAAAAGGCCATTTATAACATTTCCCTTTTACAGTGCTCCCCCTAAAAATAAAACTCTCAACTAGTCCATAAAGTCCTTGAATACCCTCATCGATCATCTCCTGGGCTGAACTACTCACAGCACTAGACATCTCTCTAAGATGACTAAAATCTTGATCAGAGATATCCTAGGGTTCGTTCATAAAATATATGATCTTACATCTAGACAAGATCTAAAAATACAAAGCCTATCAAGAAAGTTCCCAAGAAGATACACCTACATACATAAAAATAATAAACAAAGGGACCCTAGAGGATGAATGAAACGCCAAGAAAGAAAGGATAAAATAAACGAGAATAGAGCTAAAAAAGAAGCACTTGGCAAAAAAGAAGGTTAAAAATAAAAGTCGCTTAAAAAATGTGAAGGTGAGAAGAAAACAAATTCCTTTTTGAATCACAAAGATAAACCGCTCTTTAGAAAACTGTAGCAAATAGTGAAAAAATTAAAGAATCACGAGCTAAATATATCGCCAAATAAAGAAAGATCTCAACTGTCAGTTCAAAATTCAAAAGTCAAAAAAAGGTTAAAGAATAGCTCTTTAGCTAAACCATACAATTGACAATCGATTCCCTAAATGACAACACATCACCAACCATATGGGAATAAATTACTTATTATAACTACTAGACTGTGGAGAACTTCTCGAGAGGTTACAAAGAATTTAATGTAATAAAAGGAAAAACGACTAAAAGTAAGAAACCTAATCATCGCCATAAATTGCATAACCACTAAAAATAGGCCACAAATCATCCAATCAAAACCTACCTAACATAAGGAGTAATTACAACGGGGCCTAAGAAATAAAGACATTGGTCGAGCACAATGCAGTACACGAGTACCTCAATCCAGAGGCACATTTTATAAACTTTCTAGTGTCAAACAAATTAACATTGAAAACTGAGGGACCCATGTTCCCTTAGATATTAGTGAACTAGGCTCAATGTCTTCGGCCCATAAGGCTCAAAATACCTTGTGCCAAAAGTACCTGTTAAGGATCTCGGACGAGTAAGACCTAACAAATAAGTGTCAGTTTATAAATGTCCTTGAACCCAAGTACTTCTCCGAGATGGTTAGAACATTGGCCTACAGGCTACCATGTTTAGCCAGACTACTAAAAAATAGAAGATTGAGTCCACACCTTCTAAACTAGTCAAAATAATGGTCTATCGACTACCCTGTTCGGTCAATCTCATAATGGAACACTACAATCTCTATGGGTTAGTCAGAACATTGGTCTATAGGCCACCCTACTCGATCAGACCCACCACCCACATGGCCAAGGAAAACAACAGTCGAACATCATTTATCCTATTCAATAAAGCCATATTCAAGGAACATAACCTCAACCCCCCAACTCAAATTTAGCAGGGAAAAGTCCAAAATAGATCAAATTAACTATTTAATTTTTTAATTGAGGTATTATTTTTCTACTAAAATTCTATTTTAATAGAAAGTGAATCATAAGAAGATTAGAAAAATTGTTGCTCTCTCTACCTATAAAAGTAGTCTGTACCGTCAATTAGGGTCATTCCAAAAATTTAAATTAAAAATTAAAAGAGGCTAAGAGGGAAACATAGTTATAGATCAAAGTACGCTTTCTAATACTTATGAAAATTATAATCTTATGAAAATTATAATGTTCAATTTCATGGTATAATATTTATACATGATTGAATAGCAGAAATTTTAAGCGTTTATTTTACATGTAGGTATTAGAGCATTGTTAAAAGTTCATAATTTTATATTAAGATTTAAAACATAATCTCTTGGCAAAGATTATAAATATTATATACATTTTAGCGCATGAGGGAACAATGCATCGAGATATGAAATCTGTTGAAGGTAAATTTTCGTAACACCCCTGAAATTTTACATAATAACCAATAAAAATAAAGTATATATAATATAAAATTTTGCATGGAGATATATGACTCCATCAAAAAATATTTTGAGTATATTGTATTATATTTATATTTTGTTTATAATTTATCTAATAACATTAATAATTAAAGTGGTATTTTTTTATATATAATACTATAATTTATAGTAAGTGAAATAAATAAACACTTGATGATAGTATAATATTTATGAGATATTTGTGATATTGTGTTATTATACAATTTAAAATTCATATTATGATAGTTTGTTAGTCGCCAAAGTGGCTAAACTAAAAATACCATAAATATCAAATTGTATAATAAATATATTATTATGATTACTTTCCTATAAATTAATGATGCATATTAAAGATGCATAAATATGGGTATATTGATGCTTCTTATTCTTATAATATCAAAAGATCATCCAAAGATGGATAGCTTTTTTGATTGGTATGCAACCAAAAAGATGTATATATTTTGCTAAAACTAGTTGTACAGATCTACAAAAGCAACATAACACAGCTACACAAAGAATGGTCTCAAGACAAAAAGGCTAAAGAACAAAAGAGTAATGCCAAAACAAAAATGAAGAGTAAAATCTTTATCATCTACTTACAATATTATCTATAATGTGATTACTTACATCAGTGGAACGTCAACTCAAAACTACAAGTTTGATGACCTGGTAAATAGTATTGGCAGTAGAACTTTTGTACTGAAACACTACCTGATTATGAGTTTGCTAAATAGAATAGATTGTAGCATAAAACGCAAGTTTTTAAACTTTAGCTATGAGAGATTTCCCTTTAGTTTTCCTGCAAAATAAAGAAATTTCCCTTCTCTAAGTAAAAGGTCTTTTGTAGATCTAACAAGCTTGTAGAACTTTTTGCCAAACGCTCTTTAAGAAGCTGCAATGGAAGAACATATACTGCATAGTTTTCCTTTCTTTGCCACACAAAAGACATTCTGAGGAGGGGATGGTGCACTGGGTAGCTATTCATGTTCTTCTATTTAGTCTACCTTTCAAAGCAAGCCAAGTAATAAAGCTGTGACGAAGATGGATAGCTTATTATTTGAATAATAAATGTAATATGAATAATTAATATTTACACAATTTCGGTAGTATTGTATATCCAATTAAAGATAACATATTAATCATATTAGCAAATACATAATTATCAAATAATGTGAAATAAGTGCATTATGATTATGTTTGTGAATCTTAGTATCTACCCAAAAGAATGCTTTGATATACATTTATTGTTATATATATATATATATATATATATATATATATGAATTTGAATTATGTTTATGTATGCTTCAACTCAAAGCATTAATATAGAAACATATTTAACTATATTTTACAATATCTATTCTTGTTGCTCTTTATTTGCTTGCTTTATTTGTTCCTATGTTTAATGGATTAAATTTCTCAAACTAATGTGAACAAGTTTAGTTTCACTTAGGTGTACTTGATTTTGATATAGCACTTTTAGATAAGAAACTCGCTACTCGCCCTAATGATAACACTCTTATATTTTGTAGTACTTAATCTTGACAATTATTCTTGTTCTCAGTGCCTTTACTTGATTCATGAGAAGTCACAATCTCTAGATGTGTTTAAAGTTTTTTAAGCTGAAGTTAAAAATAAACTTGGCAAAAAAATTAAAGCTATATAATTTGACCACAGTGGTAAATACTAAAATAAATAGTATTGTATATCTAATTAAAGATGACATACTAATCTAATTAACAAATAAATAATTATCAAATAATGTGAAATAAGTGCATCATGATTATGCTTGTGAATATTAGTATCTACCCAAAAGAATGCTTTGATATACATTTATTGTTTTATAAATCATATATCTAAATCTGAATTATGTTTTTGTATGCATAGACTCAAAGCATTAATATAGAGGGATATTTCATTATATTTTACAGTATCTATTCCTATTGCTCTTTATTTGCTTGCTTTATTTGTTCATTTGTTTAATGGATTAAATTTCTTAGCTAGTGTGAACAAGTTTAGTTTCACTTAGGTGTACCTGATTTTGATTTAGCACTCTTGGATGAGAAACTCCCTGCTCTCACTAATGACAACACTCTTATATTTTGTAGTACTTAATCTTAAAGATTATTCTTGTTATAGGTGCCTTTACTTGATTCATGAGAAGTTACAATCTCTGGACGTATTTAAGGTTTTCAAAGATGAAATTAAAAATGAACTTAGCAAGAAAATTAAAGCTGTCTAATCTGACCATGGTGGTGAATACTATGACGAATATAGCAGATCAGGTGAACAATGTCCAAGACCTTTTATGAAATTTCTAGAGGAATGTGACATCATCCCATATTACAAAATTCTTGGGAAACCAAGTATAAATAGTAGTGCTGAGAGAAGAAATCGAACACTTAAAGATTTAGTGAGAAGTATGATTAGTTATTCTTCATTACCTGAATCACTCTAGGGAGAAGTATTAAAGATTATAATTTATATATTCAATAGAGTTTCAAGTAAAGTGGTATTTAAAACCTCGTATGAGTTATGGACTACCATTTAGATTTGTCTATCTAAGCTATGCCATATAGGCCCAATGAAAAGAAACTAAACTCAAGAACAATCAACTGCTACTTTAAAAGATCGAGGGATTTTAAGTTTTATGATCACTCAAGTAGATCCATTTTTTAGATGGGCAATACTAGGTTTCTTGAGGATGTTGGAGAGGGAGACAAGGTTAGGGATATTGTCTTTAAGGAGAAATATATTTCTTTTACTATAGATGCTATTGAAAATGATCAGACTCTTTTTTCTTATATTATTCAAGACACAAATATGGACATACAAGACAATATACAGGAGTCCCTTATCTAAAATTAAGATTTTACTCCTATTTATGAAGAGCAACCTTAATAACCTCAAGAACAAGTGCCATTGAAAAGATCCACAAGAGAAAGAAAAAGTACAATTTTGGTTGATTATGTCGTCTATCTCCAACAATTTAAGTTTAATGTAAGACTGAAAAATGATCTAATAAGTTTCAGTCAAACTAAATAAAGTTTCAATTCTCATTAGTTGATTGAGGCCATGGAAGATGAGATAAAATCTACAAAAGACAATGACTTTGGGATCTTGTCAAGTTGTCTAAAAGTACAAAACTCATTGGTTGAAAATAGATATTTAAGACCAAGAGGGATTCAAAAGGCAATATTGAGAGATATAAAGCGTGTCTCATTGTCAAGGGTTTCACTCAGAAAGAATGCATTAGTTTATAAATAGATTTTCTCTTCAGTATCAGCTAAAGATTCTTTTAGAATTGTCATGGCACTTGTAGCTTATTTTGATTTAGAGCTACATCAAATGGACTTAATGACAATGTTGCTCAATAATGATATTAAGGGAATGATATATATGGTGCAGTGGAGAACTTTATGTCCGGAGATCTAAAGAATGTGGTCTATAAACTAAAAAGGTCTATCTACGATCTCAAATAAACATCCCGTCAATAGTATCATAAATTTTATCAAGTGATTACCTTATTTGACTTTGAGAAATATAGTTGATGAATATATATATATATATATCACAAGTTTAGTGAAAGTAAGTTTATCTTTCTAGTTTTGTATATAGATAACATATTATTAGCAAGAAGTGATATATGCTTATTGCATATAACTAATAGATTTCTATCAAGGAACTTAGAGATTAAAGATTTTAGGGACGCATTGTTTGTATTAGGAATACAGATACATTAAGATCGTACTCGATGTATACTTGAGTTATTATAAAAGAACAATATTAATAAAGTGCTTAACATGTTTGACATAAAAGATTATGCTCCAAGAGATACGTCCATTGCTAAGGGTGCTAAGTTCAATCTTAGTTAGTACCCAAAAATGAGATTTAATAGAAAGAGATGTCAAAATTTCCTTAAGCATCAGCGGTAAGGAGTTTTATGCATGCTCAGGTGTGTACGGGTTCAGATATTGAATACATTATTAGAATGTTAGGCAAATATTTAAGTAACCTTGGGATGGATCACTAGAAAGTAACCAAACAAGTTATACGATATTTATAGAGAACAAAAGACTACATACTGACATATAGGAGATCAGATATATTAGAAATCGTAAGGTATTCTAATTTTGATTTTATTGGATGCGTAGATAGTGAGAGTTTCGCGTTAGAAATGTATACATTTTAGCCCGGGGAGCTATTTCCTAGAAAAGTATGAAGTAGACACTAATAGCTTCTTTCACTATGAAGGCTGAGTTTATAGCTTTTTTAGGCATCAAATCAGAGGGTCTGTTTGTGAAATTTTATCATGGGGCTGTAAATTGTCAATTGTATTCAAAGTCTATTAAAAATTTATTGTGATAATAAGGATGCTGTGTTGTATTTTCATAACAACCGAAGTTATTTGAAGTCTAAATACATAAACATCAAATTTCTAGTTGTTAAAGAAAGAGTTTAGAGTCAACAAGTGTTAATAAAATAGATTAGTATAAATTCTATGGTTGCGGATCCTTTCACCAAAGGGTTATCACCCAAAATGTTACATGAGCATGTTGTTCATATGGATGTTGTGTTATTTAATAATATATATAAATATATATAGTGAGAATTTGTTATTTGTTGTTCATTTATTTAAGACACAGATGTTTTATTTTTTATAGCATAAAGTTTTGTGAAATATTTGTTGAAACTTTGAAATAAAATTGCACTTTTTGCTATAATTTTATATAAAATTTAGAAAATATTTTGTTTAATTAGTTGGAGTTACAAAATAGGACTAGTTGAAAATAGGTATATTTAATTATCATATTTTATGTATTTTTCATGCTACACATTCATATCTAATCTATATTATTTATTATATTGGTATTGTGATTATTGATAGATCTAATTGTGAATATGTATAATAAAAGTTTCTTTAATCCCATATTAATACTGTTATTAGACTAAATTATATTTAAGAAAATGTTTTTAGATAAGATAATATTTATTATGTAGACTAAAAATTTGTAATGTATAATTATTTACAAATAATATACGTAAATAAAGTGAGAGATTGTTAAATTTTATTCTTTTTTATATGAGCTTATATATTAAATATATCGAGTGACTGATAAGAGTTTGGTCGTGATATCTTTCTGAAATTGAGATTCTTATCTTATGTTCTGCATCAACGTCTGACAGGCACATGAATTAATAATAGAAATATTGGCAATAGCCAACAAGACATGAAACAACCCCACTTGTTGGATCTAATCGAGTGGAAATAGATTGGATTGGATATTCCAATTCTCCACACAGACTTAAAACAAAGTTTTATACACTGCTTTAATTTAGATAATTTGCTTAACCAATCCGGGGCATATGTGCAGCACAAGTTTTTACCTATAGATATGCTTATGTCGAATAATTCTACCATTTCAAGCTTTGCAAACATGTCCAATTGTTCCAATGAATTCATGATATGAGTGTATTTATATATAGCACAATTGATCTATTGTATTTGTATGGGGGGATGTATAATATTATATTCGCTGCATGGAAGACTGCTTCGCTTATATTATCGTTAACACCTAGTGATAATAACCAGCGATGTTGTCCGATCAAAAATCACAGTATATATCGAGACTTTCAGTAATGATCTCTTGTTTTTAATAAAGGAAAAAATCTATAATATGTATCTGATTCCCTTTTTGCTGGGTACGCATGAATCACATTACAAGTTGAGCTCTTCCCTAGTTTCTTGCAGCTTCATAAAAGAAATGAAGAGTCGACGAGGAACAAATATCAAAAGATGGCAGCCCTGCATAACATATAATACAATACAAGCTGTTAGATAATTTAGAACTGAAATTCTGATACAATATTAGATAAATTTAAAATTGAAACTTTGATACATGTGAGAGAAATTAGAGTCTTACTCAAAGCAACTGTTTTAGTTCAATTATTGATCTGATGCTACATGTGGCGAAGATGTAAGCTTGTGGCGTGGGCGGCAGACCGGCTACACAGTGGGGCAGTAGAGATGCAGGCTGAAGACGGAGAAGATACAAATTGCTGATAGTGGGGCGGTCTGGGGCGGCGAACGTGCAAGGCTGTTGGTTTACAGTGTGGGGCAGCGGGCTTGCTGGGCAGTGAGGCGACTGGGCGGTAGGTTGTCTAGTGTCACGAGTCGGGCGTTTGTCATTGACCCAAAAGACTAGCCTGTTAGGTAATACTGCATATCCACTCTTATATATCTAAAATTCACTCAATTTTTATTCGATTTGGGACGTGACATTCTCTCCCACTCAATCACGTGACGCTCTCGTCACGGTGTGGCTCAAACTCAAGGACTAACTTGGCCCGTATTGCCCATTCTCTCGAAGATAAGGGATCCACTACCCATGTGGTAATTTTTATTAGGGTTTAAGATACAGGATTTTTAGGACCCACTTGGCCCGTATTGCCCATCCCCTAGCGGCATAGGGGACTCATATCTCATGTGGTAATTTTTATTAGGGCGATTTTGGGATCCACATATGAATGAGAATTTGGATCTACTTTGATACCACTTGTCATGGGTCGGGCACTTGTCATTGACCAAAAAGATTAGCCTGTTAAGTAATGTTGTATACCCACCTTTATATACTCAAAACTTAATTTTTATTTGATATGGAACGTGAAACTAAATTGTAATTTTAAAATTTTTAGAAATTTTGAATTATGAGATGAGAGAAGTGTTTTAGGGTTTACAGATTTAAGATATATATAAATAATTTAGTGTTGTCATTTTTAAGTAAAATTTTATATTATTTAATGAAAATGTGATATATGTTATTTTAATTAAATAATTTAATTTTTTAAATTAAATAATCATGGGTTACATTTTAGATTTGCAATTACGATTTAAATTCTCAATTACATATAATTACGTAAACTAATATTAATATTATTATTATTATCGTCATCATTTTCAAATCAAAATCATAAAAATTTGACCCTCTTTTTTAAATTACAATTGCTACTCTGTAAAAAAAATTACAATTGCAATCAAGGTGGATATAATTCAAATTTTAATCAAATTATTGCATTTTCAATTATAATTATGATTTTAATTTCAATTCCAACTAAACGAATTGCATGCATTTACAATAACAAATTTAATTATATTTATAAGTATTATATTTTATATTTTAAATTTATTTTAATTATTACATTTTTAATTATAATTACAATTTTAAATCCAATTTCAATTACATGCAATTATATACACTTACAATTATAAGTCCAATTACTTTTTTAATTATTACATTTCAAATTTAAATTTTATTTCTAATTATTACATTTTCATTTGGAATTATGATTTCAATTCTAATTCCAATTCTAATTACATACAATTCCAATTCTAATCATATTTATAATTCAAATTTTAATTATAATTACTATATTTTTAATTATAATTACGATTTCAATTACAATTCCAATTATATATACTTTAATTGCAATTCTAATTACTCTTATAATTATTACATTTCTAATTAAAATTAATATTTCAATTTTAATTCCAATTACATGCAATTACAATAATATTCTAATTATAATTAAATTTATAATTTTTATGTTTATAATTTCAAATTTAATTTGTGGCTAAAATTAAAATTTCTTGTAATGAATAATAGTAAAAGCAAATTTTTAAAATTTAAATCTGATCTGATATTGCTTTTGAAACATATGTTGTTTATTTCTTAAATTTTAAGAATGTAAAAAAAAGTGTTTGATTGTGTTTTACAAATATACTTATGAAAAGTAAAATAAAAAAAAATTGAGACTTTACCATTTGGATTAACAGATACCCATGAAAATTTATAACAGTTGATGTAATTGTAAGATTTGTTTTTTTTTTTTTTAAATAAATGTAGTTACGAGAATTGTTAATAAGCTTTACCTTTTTAATTTTCTTAAATTAGTCTTATTAATTTTAATTTATACTTACATTTCTAACTATAATTTTAATTCTAATTCTAATGTCAATTACAATTATAATTTCATTGGAATTATATATTAACTCTTATATTAATTCAATTTTAATTCTAAATACGCTTCCACTTCCAAATATAATAACAATTATAATTACCATTATAAATTAAGTTTTTATTTCTTTTATAATAATATCTCAATTACAATTTCATCATTTACAGTTATAACTGCAATTTTAATTTTAACTACAATTCACTTTCAATTCTACTTCTAATTAAAAGTATAGATCCAATTACATATTCTTCTTCTTTTGTTGCCATTGTTGTTGTTATTATTATTATTATCATCATCAAATCAAATTTAATTAAATTTGTGTTATTTTTAATTTTTAATTTTAATTTTTATATCATCTCCAATTTCAATACTAATTTAAAATTTAATAACTATTCCAATTACAATGAAACCCAATTTCAATTTTATTTAAAATGTAAATTTTAGTACCCATCCACATTTGTAATTATATTTTCAATTCTAATTACAATATAAATTTTTAATTATATTTATATTTACATTTTTAATTTCAAATTTAAATATATTACCAATTACAATTATGATTTTAATTTTTGCTTCCTCTTAATTCCGGTCCATATGACCTAATTACTATTGAAGCCCACAAGGCCGAACTTATAAGCAAGGGCCCAATGAAAACCTGGATACTTATACTCATTATTTTTTTATTAAGAGGCTTATACTCTCTATCATGAAACATTACAAAGATTTGCATCTTTTGGAGAACATACTGTTCTCAATATCTAGAAGCAATGACTATATTCTAAAGACTTTTATTGAGTGTTTCATTTTTTATTTTAGCATCATTGCCCTATTTTTCATTGTTTTTCCAGATCGTTGTTGACATAAACATTAGAATGCCAGCATCTTTCTCTTCTCACCTCACTCTAAGGGATTTAGATTCTTTTCTTTTCTTCAAATGATTTTTTTTTTGAACTTTTTGAGAAAAATTTGGTATTCATAGTTGGTTGGGACTCCTTTTTTTTATTTGTGGGACTTTTGTTTTTCTTTTATTTTATTTTTTGAAAAAACAAACACCATTTAAGGAATTAATAATTTCTTTAAAGAAAAATAAAAAAATTTTCCTCTAAAATTACAGCACCAAAGCAAAGTCATTTCAACTAAAATTATCGAAATGACATCGTATTGGTTATAGAATTAAAAAAATTGACATGATAACAAATCTAATTTTATCATTAAATTGTGATACTTTCTGTCATAAATTTGTGATAGTTTTATTTTTCTTCTATGGGATAACAGCACCATTCAAGATGTGAATAAATTTTTTTAAAAAAAAGTGAGATTTTTCTATCCAAAATTATAACACCCAAATGACGTTGTTTCAATTAAAATTATTAAAACGTCGCCGTTTTGGTAACAAAATAAAAAAGCTAACGTGGTAGAAAAAAGCTTTTGTAAAAAACATTCTATTACAAAACTATGATTTTTTTGTCATAAATTTATGATAATTTTATTTTTCTTTCATAAGAAAACGACGCAGTTCAAGTTGTGAATAAGTTTTTTTTTAAAAAGTGAAAATTTTACCTCCAAACTTATAACACCAAAACGGTGCCGTCGAAACAGTGCCATTTTAGTTACAAATTTTTAAGAACAATTGATGTGGAAACAAAATCTTTTGTTTAATTCTACCACAAAACTGTGATATTTTCTGTCATAAATTTGTAATAGTTTTATATTTTTTTTCACAAGACAATTGTGCTGTTTAAGGTGTGAATAATTTTTTTTTTAAAAGTGAGATTTTTCCCAGATAAATTTTAACATTAAAACGATGTCGTTGCAATTAAAATTATCAAAATTATACTATTTTAGTACCCAAAAAATCCTACATGAAAAAAAAAGTTCCATGTAATGAATTTTAGCCAAAACATCATCGTTTAATACATTAATAAAATTTTATCACAAAATTATTTTTTCTAATTTTATCACAAACTTTGACTCTTTCTGTTATAAATTTGTGATAGTTTGTGTTTGTGACAAAAAAATTACTATTTTATGATAGAATACTGAATTTGAGAATACAATCCAAATTTGTGATAAAGACCATCACTATGCCCAAATCAATTGTTTCCAAATTCTGTCACAAAAAGTCATTTTTCTAGTAGTGGAATAATAACTACAAGAGGTGACGTTCATATAGGCATTAAATTCCTAACCTATATAGAAAGAATTAATACATAGAAACTACTACTATGATATGAAAGATAATAGTATGAAAATATCCTAAATTGATAATTATTAAATAAAATACTAAACTCTAATACTCTTTCTCAAACTTAAGGTGGAAAAAATAACTTAAGTTACAAATTGAACTAAAAAGAAAATAATACAATAACCAAATAATAAATCTATAATGGTGCATATGAGAGGCAACAGCTATCGAAGGAGGTAATCATTATTGAAAAGAGGTAACTATTGTCAAAGAAAAGCAACTATTGTTGGAGAGAGGCGACCAGTGTTGGAGAGAGATGATGTTGTTGGAGAGTGACAAACACGTTGAAAAAAATCAACCACTACGAGTGTAAACTATTAGAATTTGTGTTTAAGTGTCATTTTAATATTGTATAAATATTAATTGTTTAATATTTATACAATAAATATTTTAAATAAAATCGTTAATTTTAAATATATGGTAAGATGCTTGTAACATTTCAAATATTGTATGATCTGAAAGAGTTCAGATTTGGTTCAAATGAGTTTAGACCAGCACTAAGAGTTAACTACACTAATAGTTATAAATGTTAAGAGTTAGCACTACTAATAGTTAGTAGGTTATAAGAGTTAGTTAGATCTAAGGAGTTAGATCATTGTCTGAAATGAGATAAAGACCTGAGGGTATACTAGTAATGATATAATAGCAAAAGGTTGCAATAGGTGCTAAGAAATGTCATTATTTAAGTATGTTCTCAAACCCTATTTCCTGATCTATTTTCATTTATGTGAGTCTGTCAGTGAAAATCTTATTTAAATATAGATTGGTGTATGTCTATATCTGTATGGTACAAATTGTTGTTCTTAGTTAACCATGAGCTTAGTGGAAGCTCGTATAGGTATACGGGTATTCAGTGAGGACTGGGTACTGAACAGGCTTAATTAAGACCTCTAATAGACATCCCATAAAAGTCATCAATAGAAGGTCCTTTCGAGTTAAGTAGTATTCGTGGTCCCTTAACTTGAGCACTACGGTGGGCTTGTGAGTAATCCATCATACATAGGTTCTACACATGTCAGAGACCTTTCATAGTCTGACTGTTGGGTGTCATTAGGTATAGTTTGATACTCATGGAGTTTGGTGTGCAAAGATATGTGATTTGTCAACTCATATGGGTGAGTAATATATCTAGATGCTCTAAGATTGTGTTCCTAAAAGTCTTATGGCCATAAGTAGTAAACTCGAGAAAAATGTTTCCCGTGTCAGAAATACTATCGCAAAAGTGTTTGCGGATATTGTTTATCGGAATACAAATCTGGAGATAAGTTCTAGTGTTGAGCATATGAATTGTTGTCAGTGATGATTTATGTCTCTGCTCTTCCAGGATATAAATGACGGAGAGATTATATGAATATGTATTAACCCCAACTTATATAGTTCAACACGTTATTTTGTTATTTACATAACATGTGTATGGGACAACGTTTTTGAACTTATGAAAAAGTTCCGTAAGACGAAATGGTATGAACCTAAGGAGTCTCACTACATGAAGTGTACAAGTTGTGCATTGGTGTGTTGCACGAATTAAATAGTTCAATCTGGGAAGTTCTTAAAAAATTAAAATTATTTCAGGGTCTCTCAGAGAGATCATAAGGCTACAACATCTATTATAATCCTCAATTGCCCTATTAAGCCATTATAAAACATCTGCACAGGTAACTACTTTAGAATCCCATGATGTGGACATCTCCTCAGCATATCTTTATACCACTCCCATGCTTCATAAAGTTTTTCTGAGTCATACTACATGAAAGAAATGATGTCATTCTCCATCCTTACTATCTTGGTTGGTAGGAAGAATTTAAATAAAAATTTCTAGGCCAAGTCATCCCATGTTATAATTGATCCAGATGGTAGTGACATCAACCAACTCTTTGCCTTGTCTCGAAGTGAAAAAAGAAATGGCCGTAATCGTACTGCATCATTTGAGACTCTATCGTATTTGAACAAATCACAAATCTCTAGAAAATTTATGATATATTCATTCGGATCATCACATGGATGTTCACTAAACTGAACTGAGTCTTTCAACATTTAGATTATTTACGGTTGAATTTCAAAATAATTAGCATTTATTGTTGGTTTGTATATGCTGGGTTGAATGCTACTAATCGTAGAGATTGAATAATCTCTCAAAGATCTATGTTCTCCCACTTGCTGCTAAAACTGAAATGATAAGCTATGATATAGCTCTGAAAGGTATCCTAAAAAAACAAAAACAAAAAGAATTGAAAAGTAACTATATGAAAAAATAAAAATAAAAAGGACTTATATGAAAAATAAAATAAAACAAATTCTAAATTAAAAATAAAAAAAATTAGTATTAATATTGGCGAAAATAAAATATTATCCTCGACAACGGCAACAAAAACTTGATGCGATATTTCTATATCTTAAAATTAAGTGCAAGTATACACTATCGAAACAAGTGATAAAGAGATTTATAAAGTCAGATGTCGAACCTATAGGGATAATTTTTATTTTCTACCAAGTACTAAAATTATATTTTTTTTATAATTATTCAGAAAAATTAAATCTTAATTTTGTAATAAATTTAAGTAAAATAAAAGTGCAGAGAATAAATGACACAATTTAAATAAAATTAAAAAATAACAATATAGAGAAAGTTTATGATTAATTACTATCCTTCAATATATTTTCTAAAGATTAATCATTTAATATTTATATCCCTAAATTTTTATTATTAGTCAAGACACTAATGTATTCACAAGTCTCTCTCAATGTCATGCAAGTATATCTAAATTTATCAAATATCTATATTCTTATAGTACTTGTAATAAATAAAGATTCACTAAGAACAAGTCTTATTGACTATACATACCAATTAGGTATATTCCTATCCTAATTCCAAACTTGCATATGCAACAGTGAATGTTACTCTATAATTATGCATCAAATTATCTAGGTCTAAATACAATGATGCCTCTTTTGAGTTTATCAAAGTATTACTAAATCAATCATAATATTGGTAAGATATAATGAAGCATTAAGAACAAATAATTTGAATAATAAAGAATTGAGTTCAAATAAATATTAAAAAGATTCAACAATTAAGCTCATATATTGAGTTCAAGTAATAACCCTAGAAAATAAATTTAGCTCATGATAATAAGAGAATTATGCTTGAAAAATAAAATAAACATGATATAACTAAAAACAAACCAATATACACGTCAATTTGCAGTTGGTTGATACGCCAAAGATTCACCAATAATCTCTTTCTTCTTTGAATTTTCATTACTTCTCTCTCTAAAAATTACTCTTCTTTTAGGTTTAAGAAAAATTGCATTGTAGCACAGACTATTCACAGGGATACTATTCAAGCGACACTATTTACCACATACTGTTCACTTGGCACTGCAGCGAGACGTCTTTGAGCGCTGGGGCGCTGGAATTGTCACTAAGGCGAAATACTGTTCACTGGTTCAACGATATACTGTAGCAAATTACTATTCCACCGACTACTATAGAGATACTGTAGCATTTTATGTTTTGTCTTATTTTTTTTAGTTTTTCATCCCCAATTGCTCTATTAACTCCAAACTTGCAAAATAACAATTAAACATATAAAAAAACCTAATATTTTTGTTAAAATGAGCAATTAATTAAGTTAAGGAAGTTAAAATAATATATATAATTTACACTTATCACTTTTATAGAATTTCCCTCTTGTATCATTAAACCGTCATTCATTAATACAACACCAAAATTATTTGATTCTAAATTCAGAGCAATGCTTGTTGTACCCTCTTAAAATTTCACTAATTCACCTACTATTACTTCATCATAACCATAAATATGAGCGATATCACCGCCTACTTAAAGGACGGTACCGATATTTACAATCTTTACTTCTCTATTATATTATTCAATATGTTCACGGATAATATTACTAGTTTTATCAACTCTAATTGTTACCATGAGTATTTCTTTTCTTTTCTTTTGAAGAAAAAATCATGCCTACAAAAAAGAACAATTAGTTATATCTTTCATGGCCCTAAAGATGCCAATATTGGCACTAATGGTATGTAAATGTAACTACTTGTTCAAACAACTATTTAGAGTTCCTAAAGCTCTTTGTAAAGCTTATTGGAAAACTTGTTGCGTGACTTGATTAATTGTTCTCTGTTATTCAAAATGAATTGCTTCATTTTTGTGATTTTCTAATTGTGCTAAAGTCTTATAAATTGAATTAATCAATTCATTTTTTTCTCGTCTATCTCAAAGTATCCATTCGCTCAAAACTGATCTGCTTCCATTTTGACTTTCCATAAGCGGGCCTATGCATTTTTTTCGACCGTTCAATGGCTCCCTCCTATAGTTCTTTTGAATTTTGAATAGTTTCAAGATTATCAATTTTTGATTATCTAATAAATAACTTAATAAAAGTATATTATCTTTATGTTTATCTCAAAACTTCTATGATCCCTTTTGAAACCAAACATGAGTCTATCCTTTCCCTCTCTTCTCTATTCTAATTCAAAGATGAATGTTGCTATTGATCACTAATCCAAGACTAGAATATTCATTTCTGCTCCCATTACCGATCTCGGTTTCTTGACCTACGCACCATAAATGACATTAAAACTAATTCAAACACTAGAATCTCATTTAACTACTAAACGCCCTAATCGGCATACAAAGCTCGAATGGATATTACTTTTCGATTTTTATTTATGAAGTCATTTAGTCTAATCTAACTCACCATTCAGCGCCCTGAAAATTATTAAATGCCTTACAACTTCTATTGGACATAATTTCCCTTCACCTTACCAAAATGGACAAGTATATCCCATTTTCTTCATTTTTTATTTTTCCATCAACCATATACATTCAATTTACATAAGGCACCATTTATACATAGCAATTCAACCAAAACACAACTCAATCCCTAACTTCCCTAAAGTGGCAGAATTTCACCCTATGATCCAACACATTTCTTTTCTCAATTTCTTGTTCCAATTGCATCAAAAGCAAACTAATTTCATTCTAATACCCTAATTATTACCAATTGAAGTCTTTACATCCAAATCACCCAAAACTCTAATTCTCACCTTGCCAATTTCTTCAATTTGATGACTCCTTCAAGCTTCACACTAGAATTCAACTCAATCTAAACTAAGAATACACACAAGAACATCAATTGAAGTAATCTTGAAAGTTCACATATCAATCTCATAAAACAATACTTTTCTTACCTCTTTTTCTTGAATTTTTACTAATGGAGGCTTCAATTGATCTTAGGAACTGGTATGTGACCTTATTTAACTTGATTAAACATGACAAATTATGAAGAAAAAAAACTAAAATTTCACTGTAGCAGCCCCCTATTCTTTTGCACGAATTTTGTTCTCTTTTGTTTTAAATGTTGTACTTTTGATCACTTTAAATTTCTACACACTTCTACCATCTATATAGTGCTCCCTAAAAAGACCAATTTTCCCCTCAACTTACTATAAATTTTTAATTTGCCATTGGTTAAAAACTAAGTATGTAATTGATTCCTTTGTAACTATCTAGTTAGAATAGTCTAAGGAACTAACTAGAATTCCTAACTTGGCAATCCATGAGATTGTTTCTAATTGGTCCATTCTCTAATATATGGATTATGTTTCTCAACAAAGGCTTATTCCATACATAACCCTTAAATGAAAATTCATGAAGTAAATTAAAATTTTATTTTTCAAACCAATAGAGAAAAATTTCAAAACTATTCTAGGATTGTACGACGCTCCGATGGAGTGTAAAATTACTAAATTAGGTCTAATATCTCTCACGCGTACCATAAAAGAAATATTTCTAATAGGGTTAAAATCGGGTAACCCCACGGTGTCTTTATTACTCTATACCGAAATCTAGGTGCCAATACTACTAATGGGGATTGGCTATTACAAAAAATATGTAGAATACCCAATGTACTTTTATATTCCCTTGCTTCAAGAGTCTCCACATCATCTCCATGTACAATAACATTTTCAAGAAGATCTTCAATGAAATTAATTAGAACCCTTTTCACCTCTTCCTTAATATCATCATCCTCAAAACAATCATCCGTCTCAATAGGAAATTGCATAGCCTTGAAAAAAAAATTAAAGGTTACCTATTTATTTGGGATTCTCATTGTCAACTTGCCTTTTTGCACATCAATCAAGGTTATTTTGGTTATCAAGAATGGTCGGTCTAAAATGATATGTATTTCTCTATTCTCCTTTATGTCAAGCACTATGAAATCCATTAGGAAGATGAATTTTTCCACTTTAACTAGTATGTCTTCAATCACTCCCTTTGGATAAGTAAAAAAATGATTCGTAAGTTGAAGAGTCACCATTATAGGCTTAGCTTCACTTAAACCCAACTTATTATAAACTAACAAAGGCATGATATTGATATTAGCACCCAAGTTACACAAGGCTTTACTAAAGCGTTGATTTCTAATTGTACATGGAATAGTAAAGCTCCAAGGGTCTTTAAGCTTCGGAGGTAGTTTCTTTTAGAAGATAGCACTATATTCTTTAGTCAATGTCACTGTCTCTTGGTCATCAAGCTTTCTTTTTTTAGAGAGTATGTCCTTCATAAATTTGACATAACTGGGCATTTGCTCAAGTGCTTCAGTAAATGGGATGTTGATATGCAACTTTTTAAATACCTTAAGGAACTTAGAAAATTACTTGTCAAGTTTCTTATTTTGCAACATTTGAGGGAAATGTGGTACGATGTAAGTTTGCACTTAAGGTTGTATTATCTTTCATTTGTCTGCCTTATCTGATGAAGTCTAATCTCTTTCCTCTTTAACGAATTTACCTATGTCTGCTGCTTATGTAACTGTTGCCTTGAAGGTTGTATTGCATTAGAATGCACCATCTTGCCACTTCTCAAAGTGACTGCACTGCATTACTCTTTTTCACTTCTATGATTAACCTTAGTGTTGCTTGGTAGGGCACCTTATGGATGATTGTTTATAGATTAAGCAAACTGTCCCACTTGTGTCTCTAAAGTTTTTAGAGAGGCTGCTTGGTTCTATAATAACTAATTAGTCTTATTCATTTATTACACAAGTAAGTTTTCTAATGTTGACTTCTTCTCTTATTGGTGTTGGACTAGTGGAGCATGGAATCTAGGCAGATTGTTTGGTTTAGATGATTAGCCTTGATTATTCCAAGAGAAATTTAGGTGATTCCTCTACCCTGGGTTATAAAAGTTAGAGTTTAGGGTTATTTTGATTTTTGTTGTACCCCACAAACTATGTTGTCTCTATATAATGACCATTAGGATGATTGTCCTTGCAAAAATCACAAATATTTGGCTGACTTCTCACTGAAGTAACTCTAAAAAACTCAACCCTTTTAGCAAGAAGGCTAACTTGAGCTATTAAAGATATCAAAGTATCTACTTTATGTACCCTAGTTACCTTTCTTGGGTTCACCTTGTCTGTAATATCCAATCTCTATTAGTAGTATTTGCGCCTTGATTTTGGTATAGAGCAATAAAGACACCGTAGGCTCACACTCGGTCAGAGCGTCGGACAACCCTAGAATATTTTTGAAAATTTTCTCTATTGGCTTGGAAAAGAAAATTTTAATTTACTACATGAATTTTCATTTAAGGGTTATGTATGGAACAAGTCTTTGTTGAGAAACACAATTCATATATTAGAGAATAGACCAATTAGAAACAATCTCATGGATTGCCAAGTTAAAAATTCTAGTTAGTTCATTGGACTATTCTAACTAGATAGTTACAAATGAATCAATTATATACTTAGTTTTCAACCAATGGTAATTTAGAAATTTTGAGTTAGTTGAGGGGCAATTTGGTCTTTTGAGGGAGAAATATATATATGGTAGAAGTGTGTAGATTTTTCAAGAGAGTAAAAGTATAACACTTAGAGCAAAAGAGAGAGCCAAATTCATGCAAGTGAGGGAAGGGCTGTTACAGTGACATTTCAAGTTTTTTTTCCATGATTTTTCATGTTTAATCAAGCTACAAGAAGGTCAAGTATAAGTTCCTAAGCTAAATTGAAGCCTCCATTAGTGAAAATCCAAGAAAAAGAGGTAAGAAAAATATTATTTTATGAGATTTATAAGTGAACTTTCAAAATTGCTTCAATTGATGTTCTTGTGTGTATTCTTGGTTTAAATTGATTTGAACTCTAGTGTGGAGCTTGAATAAGTCATCAAGTTGAAGAAATTGGCAAGGTAAGAATTAGGGTTTTAGGTGATTTGAATGTAGAGACTTCAATTGGTTGTAATTAGGGTATTAGAATGTAATTGGCTTGATTTTGATGTAATTGGAACAAGAAATTGAGAAAAGAAAATGTGTTGGAACCTATGGTGAAATTATGTCACTTTAGGGAAGTTAGGGATTGAGTTATATTTTGGTTGAATTGTGGTGTATAAATGGTGCCCTATGTATAACGAATGTCTATGGTTGATGGAAAAATTAAAAATGAAGAAAGTAGAACATAATTGTCCATTTTGAAAAGGTAAAGGGCAATTATGTCCAACCAAGTTATAAGGCGTTTAATAATTTTCAAGGTGCCAGATGGTGAGTTAGATTAGATTAAATGACTCCGTAAATGAAAATCGGAAAATAGTATCCATCCGGGCTTTATATGCTGATTAGGGCGTTTAGTATTTAAATGAGATTCTAGTGTTTGAATTAGTTCTAAATGTCATTTATGGCGCGTAGGTGAAGAAAACCGAGAGCGGTAACAGGAGCAGAAAGCCAAAGCGAAATTAAGCGCCGAGCAGTTGTGAGTGAAAATCTGTCATTTCTTTTATCTTTCGTTTATTATGTTTCCATATAATGAAAATGTATGTTTTATTTGCTTTTAATGTATAAACATGATTTATGATCTTAATATCTATCCATAGATATGCTTTTACATGTTCAATTTAAGAAACAGTTTTAAAATTACTGCATCCATTTCAAAGGCTATTGGTACCCTCAGATTATAGTAGTGGTGATTGTATTAGACCCAGCCAGTATATCCCGTACACATGAGCAGGTTATGGGGGAGGGGGGTGTCACTAACTTAGGCAAGTCGGGATGTCAAGTCATATGAGTTGCTCTATGTATGTACAGGGTATTGTCTATTTATATGTATGCAATGTAGGATTCCGCTGCATAGCCAGTAAGATGTATTGAGATGTCACTGTGGGTGCTGCTAGTTGAGGTGTCCCATAATCTACTCACATGTGCGGTACGAGTTGAGTCACTGTGTGAGTATAGAGCTTTAGGGTTATCATTGGTACAATTTAGAAAGAAAATGGCCGAGCGAGGGCTTTGTTAGTTTTCGATCTACCGATAGCATTTTATGCATTATATGCACATGGTAGTTATTATGTTGTACAGATTTAAGTAAAACCTACTCGGCAATATTTCATCGGCATATGATGTTAGAAACCATTTTACAGTTTTATATTAGTTTTAGAAGCATGATTTATGCATGTCTTTTAGAATTTACTATCTATGTATAATGTTATTTTATTTAAAATCTTAAATGCACTCACTGAGCTCCTTTAGCTCACTCGTTTTGAGTTTTATATCTTCTAAACCTCTTTCCCAGGTGCAGGTCTTGGTATGCAAGCTGCTGATCCTCCTATTGCTGATTAGTGGGCCAAATCTGAAGATCATTTTTGTAAATGTAATAGTGCTAAATAGCACCCTTTTTGCTTTCTGCATAGTAGTTATAGGCATGTGTATTTGTATGTATATTTTGAACTAACAAGAAGAGATTTCAATATTATGATAATCGTTTTTACTTTTTATGAGTATGCTAATGTTGTGGTTTAAATGAAATTATTGAGTTGAGTTATATTGATTTTGGGAAGGACCAGAGGTCTTATTTAGCAGTATTGAGAAGTGGTTTGGAAATATAAGTGTAATTCTTTGCAGGTTTTGTACTGAATTTTCAAAAAAATAGGGGAAACTCTGCCCGTTTTTTTTTTAAAATTAAGATGTCGCTTTCATGTATATGCAAAGATTTTCTCAATAATAGTAGGAACTAAAAAGGGTTTCGCCTCGCGGAAGTTTTCAACTTACCCAGTTAAATTCTAAGGAACTTCCGTTGAAGTGCCTGGCGGGGCTACTGCGACCTATAGTAAAGGGTCTCAGGGCAGGTCCTGTGACTGTCAGCTGGCCACTAATAATTGTTAACTACCATTTGTTCTAACAAATTATAATCCTCATCAGTAGACTTGTTCATCAAAACACCTCTAGCTATTACATCCATAATTGTCCTCAACTAATCTATAAGCCCATTATAAAAAGTTTGTACCAACAACCACTTTCAAACTCTATAATACGAGCACTTCCTCAACCTATCCTTAAACCTCTTGTAAGCCTCATACAAATATTCTTGTTCATGTTGAACAAAAGATATAAGAATTTGGTTAAAAACTTTTATGCTAAATCATCCCAAGTAGAAATGGAATTGGATGGTAAAGACATCAATCAACTTCTTACTTTATCCTTCAATGAGAATGGAAACCTTAGTCTAATAGCATCATTTGAAACTCTATTAAACCTGAAGGTGTTACAAATCTCCAAGAAGTTCATAGTGTGTTTGTCCCCAAATTGTACTGAGTCCTTAAGCATTTGAATGGTACTAAGATTTATCTCAAAATTGCTAGTATTGATTGTAGGCTTATGAATACTTGAATTAATTCCATCCACCAAAGGCATTACATACTCTCTAAACGTCCTTAGATTATTGTCCAAAAGTGCAGGTTTACTGCTTTGATTCTCTATAGTTTCTCTTTATGCTTGCTATTGACGTAGCCTTCTAAGTATCCTCTCTATTTATGGGTTAAGAGTAGTTAATTCAAGAATATGAGCCCTCCATATACATTAAAGTGTCAACCTATGAAAATAAGCCTAATGCAAAGCTAAACAAGTAAATAAATGAAAATAAAATCTGAATTAAAAATAAGATCAACTGGTATTAGTATTAACAATGAACAAAGAAACAAAGTCCTTGGCAGTGGCACCAAAAACATATTGTCGTGGTATGAGTGCGATGTGTGTGTATGAATTATGTATTCATTCAAGCGCAAGTGCATACTATCGCTTAATAAGTAATATAGGGATAGGGTGTTGATTCCACAAGGACTAGATGCTTTGTCTAGGTTAATTACTAAAATTAATTTTCTTGTCTTTATTTGAATAACTTAATGTAAATAAGAATTAAATTAGTTGTAAATTATCTATTTGAAATATCAAATTAACACCACACTATAAATGATAAAGAATACATAGAAGTGTAGCTATCCCTTAACCTATGTTTGTTTAAGATGTGCTTTGAATGCTAATCCTTTAATCTATTATTAGTCTCAACACTAAGTTCATTGTAAGCCTTTTCGATGGTCAAGTAATTATATTCCACTCAATCTAATACCTATATTCCTATAACACTAAGATTAAATGGAATTCATCAAGTCCAAATTGATTTAACCATGCATGATAGTTAATTATATTCTTATATTAAACCTAAACTTGTAGACAGTATTTTGCAATCAACATCGATTTATTCTAGGCTTTTCAATGAAATGTCTTTTCCTAGTTTCTCTCAATGAATTCAACAATCATACATTAAATTGGCTGGATTAAATAAAAGCATTAAGCACCAACAAATTAAATAATAACCAAGTTCATTGCATTCAAAGTTATAAATATCTACAAACACATGATTGGGTTCAATACCACAAATATAAGCAAATGAAATTAGTTCAACATAACTATGTTTAGATAACATGTTACAAGAGAAAACATAAAACAACTAAGATAAACCCCTAAAAGTGCAGTCGATGAAAAAAAAATCCACTTTAGGCATAGTTCCAATGCTTCTCTTAAAGTTTCCAATCTTCTTTGATCGTGTTGAATCCCTTCAAAGTTAATTCCAAGTGTTGAATGGTGTTTGTTGACAACAAAAAAGGGAAGATTTTTACTCTGGAACTAGTTACTTTGTTACCAAGCTAAAGTTGAAATGTCCTCTCCACAAAATTCTAAAAGAGATATTTTATATAGTATAGGGCAACACTATGACTTTAAGACTTGGAAAGCTGGGGCATTCCTATCTTTAGCTATAGTGTACTGTACTGTACGAACACTGGGGCATTATAATTGTCTAATGTTGGGGCGTTCTAATAAGGCTATAATGCTAAACTAGCGTTGGAGAGTTTGCTACTTTAGGTTATCTCAGGAAATTATATAGGTTAGAATGCTACCCTTACACCACGCCATCTAAATTTTTAGAAACACTAGCTACTACATTGGGTTATAGAACAATAGGGCATTCATCTGTTCTCTGCACTTTCACTCTGTATTTTCACTTTTAGCTTATTTATTGCTGCTTTTTCCTCCATTTCATTCATTCTATTGTTTTTCTTGCAACTTCAACATATTGGTGCATAAATGGCATGTAATTACTCAAAAATGGCAAAAGTTTAAGTTAAAATGGGGTTACAATATCTGTGAATTTAATGCTCATAAATTGCACCAAGATAATGTCCTAGAGGGCCAAAATCTATCCTTAAGTATAGTGTATTCTTATACACCTTGGTTTACTATCCATTGTATATGAGATCTATGTTTGTAAAGCATCCTTCAACATTCCATTATTTCCAACATTCTTAAGGATAGATCTATTTTAAAGATAGATTCTTGCTTGATGGATGGAGAGATCTACAATGGTAACAAGCTGTGTTTATTCTTAGTTATTCTATTTGATGGCTCTAGACATGAAATTTATTATGCATGGTATATTATGATTTCTCTTCTTTATACATTTAGTTATATGCATATGAAAAGGAACAGTGATTTCTTGAGAATCACTACAAAAGTTTATTATACATGAAGTGATATATATATTGTTATTCATTATGGAAATTTAAAATTTGAAGAGTAGTTCAATGTCAATAAATTTAAACTTTTGAAGTCTTCTTTAATATATATTTGATGATGAATATTGAATACAATTGAACGAGGAAAACCAGTGCAAGTGAATAGCCCAGTACTGCGGCACTAGAGGAGTGATGCTGCAAAGCTGAATGTAGAAATCCCAATGCAGTGACACTAGAGGAGTGATGCCATGGCATTAATCACATAATGCCCAGTACCGTAAATACCAGAAAAGTGATGATGCAACGCTAGACAATTGTTTATGTTTGGCTATGAACATGTTCCAATATTCAAAAGTTGTGATTGAATATCATAATGGGAAATGTAAGCAATTGTTTATGTTTGGCTATGAGAGCAATAATTTTATAAGGTCAGAGTTGAATTTGGCCAATCCTCCGAAAAATCACAAAATAAGATTACTGATTCAAAGTTAAAGAGGAGTAGATTATGCCTAGAGCATAAGGCAAGAGCGATGGTAACCTATCTATGTGATTGGAGATCCTACGAAATAAGTTCATAAGAGTAAGAATAAGTCATTTGTTGTCTTGTTGTACTATTGGTAATATATTGTGAATCTTTTTCTAAGGCTAGGTGGTACATCTGTAGTGAGATAGGATGAGTGGCATACTTTTAATGAACTCTATAGCTCGTTATTGTATGGTGGTGTATTTAACTACAGAACACAGTTGATAGAGGTTCACCTATATAAGTGTGAAATTGGGTCAGTTCTACGAGAGTTTAGGCAAGCATCTCTAGAGCACTCATGAATTCAACCAGGCACAAAGCCATATAGTGCCAAATCTACAGAACAACTCACTTGGAAAGAATTCAATGTGGATAGCTAGTCCTCTGACTCATGCCAAAGGGACATTGTATATAGAAACCTGGTTTCACCAAGTTCTTATGAGATACGATTAGTTGTTTAATGGTTGGTCCATAGCCTCACAAGCACCAATTCATATATATTGAATTATATATATATATTCTCCAGTATTTGTTTGTATATTTTGAAATCGAAGGGGATTGTTGGATATTTCATAAAGATTTCAAAATACACAAATATTGGTGACCTTTCATTTATATATGCAACTATTCATGAGGTTGCATCCTTTCTTTTTAAATATGAAATAATACAATCATTGGTGACACATTTTAGTTTAAAAATGGTGATGGTTCATTTAGAACCATTGATCAAATTTGAATTTGATTTAACATTTATAAATCAAGAGTTGCATGTAAAGGGTTCTATCTTAAATGAAAGAGTACTTATTACTTATAAATATAAGACTTGATACTAGAAGAAGTGTGTACAAAAGAGAGCATAAGGTATGCAACAGATAGCATAAGAGCACAATGGTACACAGGTGCACATGAGAGCACAATAGTGCATAAGAGTACAAGAAAGCACAATGGTGCATAAAGATGCATATAATGTCAAAGAATTATTCTAAGATTTTGTTTAATGGAAGTGTACCCATACAGAACCAATGCCATTAAATATTGGGATTAGACCATCGTATAGCCTAATTGCAGCAGGACAAAATCCTAGAGGGGCAAAAATCTATTTTTAAGTACAGTGTATTTTTACATGCATTGGCTTACTATCTATTGTGTGTGATATATGTTTGTAAAGCATCCATCAACATTCTAATATTTCCAACATATCGTACAAATTGAGCTCAAAATATAATCTTCAAATCTCGATTGCAACATTATGCTGAAGGTCGCAATGATAGTCTTTCTAGATACTAGATTATAAACGAAGTTTTTAAAACCCTTAGCAGAACAATCTTCATCTTCCTTCACTAAGCATGATATATAAAATATGATTGAATTATATGTTGCAATTAATTCTTTTCTTTAAAAAAATAGCAGATAAAATTAGACTAATTAACTATTTTTAAAAAAATAAAAAAAATAAAATAGAAAATAAAATCTAATTTTAGTTTTGTTACTCAGATTATATTTAACTATGTCAATCAATAATTGTGATGCAACGCAAAAGCAATATTATATTATGATGTATATTTTGAATCCACAAGATAACTCTTAGATGTTTTTTTAAAGAATAATAAGTGCATTATGCAGAATCAAGAACATAACAAGCTTTCCCTTGTTATAATATCATACATATTTTTCGGGAACATTTTACACCCAAGTAGTGTCAACATCAAGTTGAAAGTCAATTGTGTCGGATGATGATTGCCATATTGCAAGTGTAAGGAGTAAATCTGACATTAATAGAATATAAGGCAAACAAGTCCTTGATATCAGAAGTAATCCAACAAATTTTAGCTCTAGAAAAGTTAGATTTCTAGAGCATATTCACTATGGATTTAACATCTATCTCAGCTTGCAAAGGGTATAGATTATAGTGAGCAGAGAACTATATGTTAAACATAATCATAAATTTGATTAATACCCATATGAATATAACTCAAGATCTATCATTTTAAATTATTAGGATGAATGTTGAAAAACATATACCTAAGGAATCCATAGTGATTAGAACTTGAATATTAGCAGCCTTAAATAAGAACTAAGAGTATAATGATATTCTATAGTCAAATCTATGTAGGCTTAATGAGTTTCTCTTTTTGTGATGGAAAAAAAGAAGAAGAGCTCTACATGAATTGGTATAACTTGGAGACCACAACCCTAAAAATGTCTTTATATACTAGGTTAAATTATAACCTCATCACTCATAATCCAACTAGTATTGGGTTTCTATACATAACAAGCTCATATTAAATTAGATATCTCTAGAGCCCAATAAGATATAATCTAAATAGATCACTTATATTGTTCCTTATTTAAGATAGCCCATAATGTATAATCATTGTTAATATATGAGCCCATATAAAGGAAATAATAAAATCTAACAATCTCCAATTGGCCCACATATGTCATCTGAAAATAATTATACATCATAAACCTTAGTGCGCACAATAAATGCTATCTTGAAACATTGTTTTAGATATAATCTGGTCCATTAGCTATATCAATATTAGATCAAAGTAACCTTTATTGAATTTATTCACAACTAGACCTATCAATGATCACTATACTAACATAATTAATGACATAGATCAAATATGAATGTGTAGTATGAAAATTACATTAAATGTGATCTCAAACATGTCTATTTCCAACTAGTCCCACTTTATAACTCCAACGAGTTAAATGCTTTCTAAACTTTATGCAAAACCGCAATAAAAAGTACCAGACACTTTATAAACTTTATGCAAAACTGTAGTAGAAAGTATTGGGGATCTATTATTTGTGGGTGTATGCATGTGCAGCAGTGTTCATTGTATAAAATACATATCTCATGCATATTTGGTGCAGCAGAATAATAAAACCATACAATAAACACATAATATATATATATATTAATTAAATTAATATACAAACTGTAAAGTTGAAAAATCACCAAAACATATAACATTTTATACGTGTATTTTCGGATTTCACTTGGAGTCTTACTGGTAGGCAGGTCTTTGATCAATAATACAAGTTCTAATGTTGTTGTATTTGGTGGCCTATAATAAAGATGAGATTTAGAACAATTTCAACACTTGAAATTTTTCTTCAAATAAACAAATCTCTTCTTATACATCTATTTTGTAGGCCACTTCTCTCCAAAACAAAGAAAATGCTTTTTCTTAAGTAAACTTACAACAACAAAAATGAAAATAACTCTTGTTCTCATCAACTCTCATCCACATGTTTCCATCATTGTTTTATATCTCAAAATTTATTGAAATAATAATATTATATTATTAAAAACACAACTTGACCACTACATCTAACAATAATAATATAATAATCAAATAATATTATATATATGTTAATGCATGACAACTAGCATGCATTAATATATATAATATTCTTAAATAATATATTTTATTGAGGTATTTTAATTATTTAACATTTAAATAATCAATGCATGGAATTACCAATATATCCCTTCAGGTGATTACCAAGTATACCCTTAAATAGATCCCACTATATTTCACACTTAGGTAAATTCAACCGAGAGTTCATAATGCATTGTGTGTCATGATACAATTAGTAAACAATAATTTTTAACTAATAAATGTATTTAACAATTAAATACGATACGCATACATCCCTTGGTACTTCTAGATATTACTTAACTGAACAATTCAATCTGGTAGGTTGTCCTAGTGTATAACGGGTACACTCCATATTGCGAAACTCTTTAGGTTCATGCCTAATTTATCAAATGAAACTATTCCATGAGTTAGTGAACAATGCCCCACACACATATAACAGATATTACAAATCAGTGCATTGGACTATACAAGCTAAGGTCACAATGCATAAATATAGTCCTTTCGTTATGTATATCCTAGATGTGTAGGGACTAGATCAACACCGTTAAATCCTCATATGCTCATTCATAAACCTATCTGTAGACTAGAATCTCACTGAACAATATAAGCAAACTTTTTACTACATTGTTCGACTCTGTAGAAACTCATTTCCTGGGTATATTACTTATGGCCATAAGACTTTTTGAGATACAATCTCGAAGTATCCGGATATAAAAATCCCTATGTGAGCTAACGGATCCTATATCTATGCACACTGGACTCCATGAATATCGGACCATACCTAGCGACACCCAACGATCAGACGAAAGGTCTCTAACATGCGTGGAACCAAAGCACGATGGATCACTCATAAACCCATCGTGGTGCTCAAGTTAGAGGACCACGTATACTACTCAACTCGAGAGGACCTTCTATTAACGGCTACATAAGAAGTCTATTAGGGTCTTCATGAGTCTGTTCCATATCCAGTCCTAACTGAATTTCTGTATGCCTATACAAGCTCCAAGGTCATGGTCAGTTAAGAATGACCATCTGTACCCTGCAGATATAGACATACACTTATCTATCTATCTATATATATATATATATAAATAGAAAAAATCAATCAATAGACATGTGACGGTAAAAATAGATCGGGAATATATATTTGAGAATATACTTGCATAATGATATTTTCTAGCACCCGATTGCAACTCTTGTAACTCTGTCACTACTAGTATATTCTGAGGTCTTTGTCTTATTACAGACAATGTTTTAACTCTTGGAATATTTGTTAACTCTTAGCATTAGTCTAAACTCCTTTAGACATGATCTGAACTCTTTCAGATTTAACAGAGTCTGTAGCGTAACAAGTATTAAACCATATAATTAAATAGTAGTTAGTAATTTAATAAAATATACACTGTATAGATATCAAATATTTATACAAATATGGGATGGTACATAGGCACAACCCTAACAGAAAGTACAACCTTATTTCAAAGTTTCAACAAATCATCAAACTTTATTCTATAGAAAATAAACTATAAGAGTATCTTTTAATCAAATAAACATCAAATGACAAACTCCCACTATTCATCCACATCATCAAATAATACAACACCTATATGAGCAACATGCTCATGAAACACCTTGAGAAGTAACCCTCTGGTGAGCAGATCTACAATTATGGAGTTTGTACTAATATATTCTATTGACACTGATTGACTCTGAATTCTTTCTTTAACAACTAAAAACTTGAAGTTGATGTGCTTATATTTCGAATAGCTTCTGTTGTTATAGGAATACATCACCGTGGCTTTATTATCTCAATAAATTTTCAATGGTCTTTTAATGTCATAGACAATGCGCAGCCCCATGATAAAGTTCCACAACCATATCCCATGATTTGATGCCTCAAAATAAGCTATAAACTCGACCATTATAACGAAGGAAGTTATAAGTGTCTGCTTAGCACTCTTCTAAAAATATCTTATTAAGCTAAAGTCTATTTATATAACTTGATGTGGATCTCTTATCATCTAGGCATCTAAAAAAATTAGAGTTTTAAATACCTCATGATTTATAATCTTTTCAATCTCTTATATGTGAGTATGTAATCTTTTATTTTCTGTAAATATCATATAACCCTTTTGGCTGCTTTCTAATGATCTACCCTAAGGTTACTTAAATATCTGCCTAGCATTTTAACAATGTACGTAATATTTGAACATGTACATATTTGAGCATACATAAGACTCCTTACTGCAGATGCATAAGAGAATTTTCATATCTCTTTATATTAAATCTTATTATTGGGGCATTGACTGAGACTTAACTTGCCACCTTTAACAATGGGTGTATATTTTGGAGTACAGTCATTTATGTTATACCTGTTAGGCAGCTTATCGATATAATTCTTTTGTTATAAACTCAAGATACATTGAGTGTGATTTTGATGTATCTAAATTCTTAATATAAAATATGTATCCCCAAGATATTTCATCTTAAATTTCTTTATAGAAATCTCTTGGTTTCGTGCAATAGGCCTATATCGTTGTTTACTAGCAGTATGTCATTGACATATACAATCAAGAGTATAAACTTACTCCCACTGAACTTGTGATATAAATTCATCAACTGCATTTTTCTCAAAACCAAATGAGGTAATCACTTAATGAAACATATGATACCATTGACGAGATGCTTTCTTAAGACCGTAAATGAACTTCTTTAATTTATTGACCATATTTTTTCAGTCTCTAGAAACAAAGTTTTCTGGTTGCCTCATATATATAATTTCCTCAATATCACTATTGAGAAATATAATCTTTACGTCCATTTGATATAGCTCCAAATCAAAATGAGCTATAAGTGCCATGATGATTCTAAAAAAGTCTTTCATTGACACTAGAGAGAAAGTCATTTTATAATCAATGTCTTTCTTTTGAGTGAAACCCTTGGTAACGTGACGCATTTATATCTTTTGATGTTACCTTTTGAATCCCTCTTGATTTTAAATATCTATTTGCAACCAATGAGTTTCGTACTTTTAGGTAACTCGACAAGATTTCAAACATTTTTGTCTATCATGGATTTCATCTCATCCTTGATGGCCTTAATTTACTTATGAGAATTAAAACTTTGTTTAGGTTGACTAAAATTGTTTGGATCATTTTTTAGTCCTATATCAAACTCATGTTCTTGGAGATAAATGGCAAAATCATGTAAAATTACAATTTTCCTTTCTCTAGTAGATATTCTCAATGACACTTGTTCTTGAGGTTATTAAGGTTGCTTTTGATGAACAGAAGCAAATACTTTATTTAAGATTGGGCGCTCTTTATATTGTCTTGTATTTCTAGATCTGCTTCTTGGATAATGTCAGAAAAATAAGTCTGATCATTTTCAATAGCAGCTGTAAGAAGATAAATAAATTCATCTTTAAAGACAATATCCCTAATATGCCTTATCACTCCCCAAACTCAACATCCTCAAAATTTAGCATTCCCGTCTTGAAAAAGGATTTACTTAAAGGATCCTAAAACTTGAAACCCCTTAATCTTTTGAAATATCCAAAAAAATAGCAGTTAACTGTTCTTGAGTCTAGTTTCTTTTTATTAAGCATGTATAGCCTAACCTTAACTGGATAACCCCAGACATGCAAGTGCCTAATACTAGACCTTTTACCAGTCCATAACTCATACAAAGTTTTAGATACTACTTTACTTGAAGCTCTATTAAGGATATAAACTACAATCTTCAGTGCTTCTCCCTAGAGTGATTCAAGTGAAGAAGAATGATTAATTATGCTTCTCAGCATTCTTTAAGTATTAGGTCTCATCTCTTAGCAACACTATTCGTGCTTGATTTCTTAAGCATTGTGTATTATAGGACGATGCCACACTCTTCTAAAAATTTAGCAACAAAAAAAGAGGTCATGAACAGTGTTTACCTGATCCGTCATATCTTCTATAATATTTTCCACCATGGTCAGATTTGACAACTTTAATTTTCTTACCAAGTTGATTTTAATTTCAGCTTTGAAAACATTAAACACATCCAGAGATTGAGACTTCTCATAAATCAAGTAAAGGTACCTAAAAGAAAGAATAGTCGTCAATGAACATAATAAAATACTATTAGCCATTCCAAGAAGTTGTAAGGAATGGTCCATAAATATAAGTATTTATTAGTTTTAAGACGTTATTGCTCCTATTGGTATCTAATTTTCTATTGTTTGTTTGTTTTCCCTTAATACATTCAATATAGACTTAAAAATTTGTTAAATTAAGAGAATCAAGATTTTCATCGAACACAAGTCTTTCTATTCTTTGTTTAGAGATATGTTCAAAATACTTACGCTATAATATAATAGAATTTTCATCAATTAATTTTTGTTTTGTACCACATTTATTAACAAGTAAGGATTCATTGAAAGAAGCATGAGTATTTAATGTATAAAGATTATCAATAAGAGAATCAGTACCTATAATATTTGAATTTTGAAAGAGACTAACTTATTATTTCTAAATGTACAAGAATATTCTGATTTGTCCAAACTAGAAACAAAAATTATGTTCTGTCTAAATGACGGTACGTAATTAGTCTCATCTAAATATAAATAATATTAGTCTTTAATTGTAATCTAAACAATTATATGGCATCTAGAAGAGCTGCATTATCGTTTTCCACTTAGATACATCTTTTAGCATTAATTAAAAATTGGCTCGTAAGAAAAGCTTGCATAGACACACTTATGTGAGTAGTTGCACTGTATTTACCGACCAAGTGTGTTTAGATATAGAAACTAAATTAACTTTAAAACAAACAAAGTTGAGAAGTATACATTTCTTATTACGCCATTTATCGTACTTAGGAAATTTCTTTTTTAACATGACTAGCCTCTTTACAGAAGAAACAAGTAATGACTGAATCTTGTTTCTTTTACACTTTATTATGTGAAGTCCCTATTGCAGTTTTCTTTCATTTATTTATTTTTCTTTACTTATTAGTAACCTTATTCTGAGAAGTATTTGCTAAGTGAGTATTTTCAGTACTTTCTTGCGTCTATTTGTCTTTTTATTGCACACAATGTGAAATAAGCTCATTAAGAGTCCATTAAACCTTTTGGGTGTTGTAACTTACTTTAAATTAATTGTAGTGTGCAGAAAATAATATCAAAGCCAGATGTATGAGCAAGTCATTATATACCTCTAACTTTAGTGCCTTTAGCTTAAAGCGAGATTAGACATCTTATAATGTATTTCCTTATATTTTCTTTGCCATTATACCTTATTGAAACAAAGTTAGCTAGTAGCATACTTGTTTCAGGTTTTTCATTTTTGGCAAAGTGTTGTTTAATTTTCCCAAGAAATTTCTTAGCATTTTATTTGTCAGAAATAGTGCCTTAAACATAAGAATGAAATTTATATTGCCAGATATAGTAGAAGCAGATAAAACTTACAGAGAATACATAATAAAACAACAAACTCACAATCATGTCATTATTTTAAGCATTTATATACATGACATGCCATTATTTTAAGCATTTACATGCATGACATAAATAAACATATAAAGGTGAGCCTTATCACGAGATACCTAACACAAAATTGATATTAGTCTTTGGACAGAAATATCAACTGTAAATAGTACTCTCAATGCAGTAATCAAATGTTGATAATAAATCCTGCCATCAATAAGCCTTTCTTTGGATTGATTTATTGCATACATAGAAAATTTGATAATTATCACACATTTATTATCACAAATATGTCAATTATTTGGTCAAAAAATAATATTCCTTTGGACCGATTATTTTTCGCATAAACAATAAACATATTCATCTTAATATTCCAAAATAAATAAATTTACATAACAGATGTTACTTTTTGCAACATGTTATTTCAATCAATTTATTTCGAAACATAAAACAAGTAGTGCAAAGAAAATAATTGAATGCCCATAGAAAAATTAAGTTTTTCTTATGCATTGGAATGGCGCATAGCGCCAAGGTTGCTGTGGTTACAATGCTACTAAAGGTTCAAAACAAGATCAATAATTGTTAGGTCAAATCTAAATGGGTTAAATTTTGAGTTGGATCTCCATGAATCAGGTTTTGTAGACTTCAATTCTCTCAAAAGTAACTAAAAACCCCCAAATTTTGACTATAAATTTGCTAACTTTAGATTTGTAAATACTCAGAAATAAACCACAAATAAATTTGGGTCAAAATTAGTATCTATCTAAAAATTTCTCAAAGTTTTTACGTTAAATCGTAATTACTTAAAGTTAGAGGGGCTGAGTGAGAAAAGTCAAATTTATTAAGACCTATTTGAAAATATTACAAACTTTTATAATAAAGTTATAATTATCTAAAATTTAAGGGGCTGTATAAAAATAGCCATAAGGCCTATTTGCTAATTTTTTAAACTTTTTTAGTCATAATATAATTAAAAAAACTTGAAGGGGTCCAAATGATATTTACCAAATAAACCCTGATCCTTGACTTCTTTCTCAATAACCATGCTGCCCATATATTTTTGTTTTAAATAATAAATATAAACAAAACATTAAAAAAATTAAAATTGTTAGAAAACATGAAAAACATCAAATTGAAGCTGAATTTTGATATTTTTCATCCTTAATTCTTTAAATCAATGACCCTTAACTATATTTAAATCTCAAATTACAATGAAAAATATAAACTTAATATTTTTCTTCAACAAAATCATGACCAATTCATAGATATAATATCTTTGCCCTAAATAACCATATAAGAAAGATATATGTGTATTAACTATCCTAATAATTTAACATGATTTTTACTCTGATACCACTTGTTAAACGTAATCATAAATTAGATTAATACCCATATAAATATAACCCAAGATCTATCATGTCAAATTATCAGAATGAATGTTGAGAAAAAAATACCTGAGGAATCCATGGAAAACATACTAAGAGTATAATGACATTCTACAGTTAAATCTATGTAGGCTTAATGGATTTCTCTCTTTATGATGGAAAAGGAGAAGAAGAGCTTTACGTGAATTGATTTGACTTGGAGACGATAACCCTAAAAATGTCTTTATATGCTAGGTTAAATTATGACTCTATAACTCATAATCCAACTAGTATTAGGTTTCTACACATAACAAGTTCATATTAAATTACATGTCTCTAGAGCCCAATAAGACATAATCCAAATAGATAACTTAAATTGTCTTTATTTAAGATAGCTCATAATGTATAATTATTGTTAATATGTGAGCCCACATAAACAAAATAATAAAACCTAACACTGTAAGCCTTTGTACGAAGCCAATGCTTCTAAAAATTCAACATTGTCGAGGTATTTGACTAAACTAGTAGAAGCTACCATTAGATAACCACTTGAGTGGGAATCTGCATACCGAGAACAAAAAATATTTTTTGAGAGTTATAACAGAATTGATATTAAGTTTATAGCCCAAGGGTAGCGGAGGAGTCTAAGTACGATTAGGCGATAAAAGTAGTTCATAAAGAGAGTAAGTTGGACAAAAGACTTGGGAGGTCATTCTAAAAAAAGAAAGAAGGTTTATAGCCCTAAAAAAAATACCTACTGATGAGTAAGATTTGCTTTGATATATAAATGATCATTCTTAGAAAACCAAATTGACCAGTAAAGAACATCATATTCCTTAAATTCTGCCTTGAACAACAAAAAAGCAACATGATGAATATAGTTCAAAAAGTCCATCATAAAAAATACTCTAATACAACTAAAAGGAGAAAATTGCTTTCGAACATATAAATTAGAAGCAGTAAGGAGGATGTTTCAACAGGCTCTCTAGAAAAATACTTTAATCTTGGGAGGAAAAGAAAGAGCCCACAAAAATTTTTGCTATGCTAAGAGGTGCAATGAACTTGAAGCCAAATTGGGATACTTGTGAAATAAAGCCAAAAAGTAGCCACTTTTATCACTATAAATACCTTTTTGTTTCAAAAGCCTATACAAATGATCATCTTTAAGGAGACAACGAAAGAGGACTTTGTAAAATACTTTTCAGTATAATCCTAAAGAAAATGTTGCCTAATAAGTAGAGCATTCAACTGACTAGAGTTAGTAATTGTTGGCCCAATTTTTTTTTTTTTTTTGCTTAATAAAATAAACGCAACGGAAGTTAAATCATCTTATATATAATTACATGTATAGAGATAAAATATTATCTTTATTTTGTTGCTTGATAAACCTTAAATTGAATGACTGTAATCCTTTTTACTATGTTTAATCTTCAAACTTCAAACTCACGTATGTGGGCACGTAGAACTCCCATAATCTTTATATGTACTCACAACTGAGAGAAGAGAAGTAACCTAATTATTTTACAATGTAAGAGTATGTAAAAAGAATTATTCTTATTGTTATTTTTGTTATGTTTTATTACTTCCTACCTCTCTTATATATGGGCATCTCCCTTAGGTATTTAGAATTTGATTAAACTTAAGAATTTAGAGTTTGAATAAGATTTGACTTAAAAAAGGGATTACAAAACCAATGAGCTTTCTAGCTCTAAATTAAAAGGCCCAGATCAGTTATCTTATGACCTACCGGTTCTTTTAAATTAACTTCAAACTATTCTACTAAAAGCCATAAACTGCACTCTAGTAACTCATGTTAAATAAATAAAAGCTCATTTAATTAAATTATGCTTGGCCTTAGATCAATAATGACTACTTAATTAACTTTCTAATTGACGTTCATAATTAAAGTTAGGCCATGAAAACATGTCTCACCTTAATTACTTATTTGCCCTTAAATCACTGAATACTCTAATGATAATTTTTTAATATGTTTATATTAGTAAATAAATTTACAAATTAATATTACTATTCAATAATAATTTATTAAATAAACTACGATCATAGATTTAAATGATCAAGTATTGTAAACAATTTAGGTGCACGTTATTTATTAGACTCCATCTTGCTAACATATATTCCTGCGATCAATGAAATTATATCTCAAAGCTATTGAGATTATGACCGTTTATATGGATCTCACTTTATGATAACTCAAAAGATATAATGCATGAATATGAGTTCATTATTTACTTAGGATTAAGGTCAATTAAGTTTATTAAAGCTTTTGTGAATTAAGATTAGTGATATTTAGTTAACCTGATCAAAATTTACAGTAAAAAAATTTACACTAATTTTTGTACTCAAAATCTCTACTTTGATGATTAAGGTAAATTATTCACTATAAGAAGTAGAAAAACTATAGTATTATATAATAAAATACCATTTTCATTAACGGTTTTGAACTAAATTTAATTTATAAAAACTTTATGAAATAAATCTTTTGTATTAACATCATATGCTTAGTACATATATTACATACTTTATAAATATAAGCTCATTAATGTATGCTTAAATATATATATGAATAAATTTATTAATCAAATAAAATATTATTATACATACTTTAAAGGAAAAGAATAATGTTACATGTCTAATAGTAATAAGGTCTACAATTAAAAACTGAGGAGGCAAGGAAATAGGTAAGTAAGGCATGAAAGTAGAAGGGTGAGGAAACCATCTATGAGAGTAGACTAAGATGCTCTTACTATTTCCAACCGTCCCTCGGAAACCTACCTCAATAAGCTTTATGTCTCACAAAAAGCTACGACAAATAAAAGAAGGATAAAATCCTATTGTATTTGTTGTGAAACTGTAATTTGGATCCTATCATAGTTGCTAGAGAACTTTAGTTACAATTTATTTAATATGTATTAGAGCTTTTCTAGTCGCGATTTTTACATCAATGCATTTGCACTCGCAGTGGCTGTCTCTCGTAATGCGCTTGTCACTCTCTGATAATAATGTTCTGACTCCGACAACAGTGTCTCTCACGCGTGTCATTATAGATTTATTTATTCATTTATTTTTTTCTTTTTGGTTTGCTTCTTAGTTTATTTTGCAAACTTAAATTGTTTTTCCCATCTTGAGTTTGAAAGGGAGTGTTAAAGTTAGTACCAAATTAAGATATATTATTTAGTCATTATCAATTTAGGATATTTCTCATTATGTCAAATTTTGTATTATAGCCATAGTTTTTATATATTATTTTTTCATATAAACTAGAGATTTAATGCCTATATAAGGGCCACCTTTAATAATTATTATTTAAAGTAAAAATACAAAGACTCTAGTTTCTTTCATATGGTATTAAAGCTTCAGTTCCAGTTTATCTTATAGCGAGCTTTAAGAACTCTAGTAACAAGAGAGCATGGATTGGTAATGAGTTGCCAACAATGTTTTGCAATAAGAGCCTTATTAAAAGAGCTAAAATTTTCCCTTACTAATTTTGGTTGAAAAAGTTTGTACCAAGATATCCAATGCATACACTTACCAGAATGAGAATGGCTCCACCAAAGTTTAAAACAAAACTATTAAAGCTTATGACAAAATTGCATTTGAAACTTAAAAACTCTTATGTCATAAAGAGGAGATCGCTTACACTACAACTTTAATAAGGATTTCTTTATCTCTATAAGAAAAGAATATAGTGTCCTAATGCCAATCTTACACTACTAAAAAAAAGGACTTTTGGTGATAAAATTTTGTTGTCAACAAATCATGTTTTGTGATAGAAATTTTATATTTCCAAAAGACACCTCAACAATCTGTGATAGAAAACTTCAATCACAAATTTTTGATATATGAGTTTTGTGATAGAAAATATCTATCACTAAATTATAATTTTTATCCTACATGTACAAAAAATATGTGACATAAATTGCCTACGTATATGATGATTAGATGCTGATTTGGCACTTGGTATAGTATGGTAAATGATGTAAGTGTGATGTCATTATGCTGACATCAAACAAAAATAACATGACCTTATCAAAATGCAAATTTTTTCACGAATTTCTATAGTTTCTATCACAATTTTGTGATAGATATCTATCACTATATATTGATATTGTGAAAATATATTATCTATCACAAATTCTTGTTAGATGAAAAACAAATTTCATTTCTTATATTTTATAATCAATTGTTAACATTTCATGAATTTAAATTATATTTGTATATTTATATTAAATATTTCATATATATATAAAAAAAAATATATATTAAAAAATTCAAATATTCAATAAACATTATTATCTAAATATTCAAATAACCATAATTCAAAAATCTTTTCATTAATGGAAATATATCATAATCATAAAGTATAACAATATACAACACCATAATTACATGACATACTGTAATTCTAACATCAATATATAAAATCCCACATCCAACTTAGTTTATAGTGTGAAAGTTGCAACAGTTAAATCTATAAATATAAATAACTAGCATAGCACAAGTGCCGCCTTCTAAAATGTTCCATCATGTTATAATAAGTAGTACATCATTTTTTGGATTGAGTGTGTGATATACGAGTGTACATATAATTTCAAAAATTTACAATACGCAATGGAAACATGTTAACAAATTACACTCATTTATAGCATATAAACACATATATGACATACATGTACAAATATAACTATTATACAAAAACATAAATGATGAACACTTACTCAATGAATGTAGCTTTTCAAAACTTTAAGTCTTCCAATTTTCAAGTAAAGAGCTCACCATAAATATTATTGTTGAACAAATCTACAAAACTTCAAGTCTTCCAATTTTCAAGTGAAGAGCTCACCATGAAATTTATTGTTGAACAATTCTAGGCCAAAATCAAGGTGGGTATTTTGACTCTAGAATGGTAGCTTATAATATTTACAATAATAAGTGTTTAATTTTCACTTTAATTTTAGGTTAACTATTTAACCTTCAAATCTTTGTTTCGAAGGAAGACGGAATAAGTGTTTTCGTTTATCTTATTACTTAGCAACTCTTTGCTAGAACAAAACCAAAACAACTCTCTTCCCTTTTCTCTCTTTTAGCTGTTTCTCTCATTTTCGAATCATGTGTCTAAGATGATGAAAACAAATTTTCTTCTTCTCATTCTTCAATGGTCGAAACACCTTGTGTAAGAGAATAAGAATAATTTTTTTTTAACTATTTTTCTTAATGGGTGAACCGCTTTGTGTAAAAGAACAAGAAAAACAATTTTTTCCTAACTTCTTTTCTTAATGGCCGAATCACCAAGTATCCATTGAAGAAAACAAAATGCAACACTTTTGCATTATTCCAATTTTTAGTGCTTAGCCATTTGCCAACCATTGCCTTGTCAGAAAAAAAAACTTTCAAATGAAAAACCTTTTTTTTATATTTCAATTCTCTTTTAATTATTAAGGACATGGCCCATTCCCACTTTATAATGCATCATTTTATTTGATATTATATAGCATGTGTGGGAGACAAGAATAATCCCATTACACTTTGTTTCCTACTTATGAATGCATTTACTTCATTATGTAAATTAAATATTTAATTAATAAAATATAAAACATTTATCAATTAAGAAAGTGGGTCATATATAAAATCACCTTAATACATTAAAAAGGTAATTATTTATTTTTACACCATGTAAAATAAATAACTAAATCAAATCCCGTTAATTCTAAAATTTTATCGGATTGAACTATTCGATCATTTCCACTACTTTAGTGTCAACGAGTACACTTCATATTATGAGACTCTCTAGGTCCATGCCCGGTTTGTCATATGAAACTCCTCTATATGTCCGTGAACGATGCCCCATACATACATTACGGATATTACAAAATAGTGCGTTAAACCATACAAGTTAAGGTTATAGCATATTTGTATAATCTCTCCGTCATTTATATCATGGAAGCGTAGAGACATAAATTATCACTGTCAAATCTTTATTGGCTTTACCGAGAACTTATCTCTAAATTTATATTTTCAAAAACAATATCCACAAATACTTTTGTAATATTGCTTCTCCCTATGACATATTGTTTTTTTTGGGTTTATGTTTGTACCCATAAGACTTTTTGAAATATAATATCAGAGCATAAAGCTATGTAACTCACATATATGAGCTAGCAGATCCCATGTCTACACACCCCAGACTCTACGAGCATCAGACCATACCCAGCAATACCCAACGGTCAGACCATGAAAGGTTTTTGACATATATAAAACCAAAGTATGATAGATCACTCACAAGCCCACCATGGCACTCCGGTTAAAGGACCACAAATACTACTCAACTCGGAAGACCTTTCATTGATGACTTTATGAGATGTTTATTGGAGGTCCTCGTGAGTCTATTCAGTACCCAATCCTCACTGAATACCTGTATCTCTATACGAGATTCTACTAAACTTATGGTTGACTAAGACTAACCATTTGGACCATTTAGATATAGACATACACTAATCTATATTAATGGATTTCACCGATAGACTTGCATCGATGAAATTAGATCAGGAACATAGTGTTTGAGAACATACTTACATAATGACATTTCCTAGCACCATCTGCAACTCTTTACAGCTATGTCATTATTAATATATTCTCAGGTTATTGTCTCATTTCAGATAAGGCTTTAACTCCTTAGATTTCGCTAATGCTTATAACCTGCTTACTTTTAGTACTAATAACTATTAGCGTTGCTAACTCTCAGAACTGATCTAAACTCCTTTAGACCAGATTTGAACTCTTTCAGATCATATAATATCTGAAATGTAACAAGCATCTTATAATTTAATAATTAATAATATTAACAATTTTATTAGAAATGATAATTGTATAAATATTAAAATTAAGTATTTATATATAGGATGACACGTAAGCACAAATCCCAATAATTTTCACTTGCTCTAGTGTCATTCTTGATGGTATTTAATATCAATTGACTTTACGTGTTTCTCAAATACTTTAAGAATTAAGGCTTTAGATAGTGGGACTACTATAATCTGTAAGGATGTTTCCTAGATACTTTTACATCTCTAATAGTTAAGATACTTTTAATTATGTGGTATTGGAAATCCACGTAATTAGATTTTTTGTGTGTTTTATGGTTTCTTGGCTTGAGCAATTACCTCGTTATAGTTGCATTTTAGTGAGATAGGATTCATTGAGCTTGGTATTTATTCTAAGTTCTGCAACTGACTTGAATATCTACAGAACTTCCTTTGCAGGCTTCTCAAACTGTAATATATTCTACTTTTAAGGTAGAATCAATTGTGGATATTTGAATTACACTCATTTTACAAGCTGTGGTACCATTAAGAAGAAATACATAATCATATATAGTTTATCTATCACTCGGGTTAGATTGAAAGTTTGATTCTTTATGTTCTCTCATTTGTAAGTAGCTTTTCTCATAAGTTAGAAACTTATCCTTGGTTCCTTTAAGGTATAACTGGATATGCTTCATGGCCATTTAATGGTCATTACCTAGATTAGACTAATGCTGGCTCATAATACTTATAGCCATCAAGATCCAAGACTCATACGTAACATAGTTTACATCTAGCTGATGTATATAATATGTTAGACACTCTAACCCTTTCAACTTTTTCTTGAGGAAACTTTCTCTTAGAAAGATGAATGTTATGTCTAAAAGATACATTAACTATCTTATAGTTATTAAAATGGTACCTTTTCAGAACTTAATCTATGTACGAAGATTGGGAGAGTCCTATCAAGCTCCTAACTCTATCTCTATAGAGCTTTATACCTAATATATAGGAAACATCTTCTAAATCTTTTATAGAGAAGTTCTTACACAGATAACTCTTAACTAACTGACTTGCAACATACTATTATCATTTTTTACAACGAGTATGTTATTCATATAGAGAATTAGAAAGACCATTATGCTCTTACTGCTTTTTTTGAACTTATACACTTCAGGGAGAGTGTGTTAAAGATATTTCACTTAATTGACTTTCAGGATCCATCACCTATTTATTTTCATCTTGATAGACTTTATAAAGTTCAATCTTTCTATAATCCCCACGAATCATGAGAAAAGTGGCATTACGTGCAACGAATATATTTCGTTCCTCTAGATTATAGAACTGATATCCCATGCATTGCTTAGGGTACGTAATGAATAGATATTTGTACCACTTAAGTTTAATTTTATCCTATTGTGTAACTATTATGCAAGTAGGATAACCCTAAATCTTAACATACTTAAGATTTAATTTCCTTTTAGTCCATATCTTATATACAGTAGAAGGAACGACTTACATTAGAACTTTGTTCAATAAGTGAGTAACAACTTCTAGAGCATAACCCTATAGATATTTTTTAAGATCAGTAAAGCTCAATATTGATCGAACCATATCTAATAAAGTTTAGTTTCTCCACTTCAAAATACATTTGTGTTGAGGAGTACCTAGAGAACTATATTGACTTAAAATCTCATTCTCCTTTAAATAATTTGTGAATTTACTACTCATGTATAAATAACCTTTATCTAATCGAAGGTGTTCAACATACATAGTGGATTATTTCTTTATTTCTAGTTAGAATTCTTTGAACAATTCAAAATTGTTTACATGTGTTTATTAGAAACACATGTCTATATCGTGACAAATTACAATAAAGACAACAACGTATTATAATTTACTAGTGGCAATATGATTTATTAGATCATATACATCACTGTGTATTAGTTCTAATGAATCAATGGTTCGATGTTCAACATCTATAAAAGAATTTCATTAACTTTCCTTGAATACAAGATTCATAAACTGGACAAGGTTTTATGATCAGATCAAGTATTTAACCATCCTTAACCAGACGAGATAGTCATCTTATGGCTATATGACTTATGCAACAATTCATTATTATCCAAAATTCCTGAACTACTATTTATTCTGTTCTCCTAAACGTTTTTATGCATTTCTTGTTGTATATAAGATATAATAGCCATTAATTAATTGACACTCAGTTAGCAAAAGATTATCATTATCATATAAATATGAGAAACTATTTCTAAGGTATTTATGATAACCTTTTCTATCTAATACAGGGAGTAATATATTTTGCCTAATAAGGTTTAGCACAAAATAACAATTATACAACATAATACTTTTACTAGAATGGAAAAGTGACTTAAAAGTCCTAACAGCTACTACGACTAAGTAATCTCTATTTCCTACGTGAAGCTGTACTTCTCTTTTCATAGCTTTCTAGCATTGCTTAAATCATGCAACACCTTGTAGATGTGAGAAAGACAGGCAATATCTCATATCCCTACACTTCTTCACATCATATGCGTATAAAATGTTAATGATTTGTAAATAGATGTCTAAAAGGTCTTTCTTTTCTAAATTAAGGTTTTATTTTTTTGAATAGTAACTCTTACTATTTTAAACCTCATTATAATGGAAATATTTTCCATTGTAAATGTTCTCTATATTAGTTTTAGATATATTAAATAAATTTTAGATGGAGCATTACACTACTTGTACATCTTATGTGCATATACTTCCACTGAAGACCATTAGATAGGTTAGGATATATGATTTGACTTTTAAATTATTCTTAATTCTTTTCTAATAAGCGTTTGTCTCTTTTCAAGCGACATTATGAGAAACACCTCTTATATTATCTATTAATCTATTATATATCTTAGTATTTTTATTAATCTAGAACAATTCTTAGATATATCAGTAAGTCTAAAAATTTATCGGTACCTTATAGTTTATATGCCTAGTTAAGTATACTAATAGGTTGCTCATAGTTATCTTATCTCTATAAGATGCTAATATTATCACTATAAGATAAAAATAGGAGATGTTTAATAGAACATTTTTAATCGTTAATAAATAACGCTTTAGAACATGGGTATAACTTTTATATATTTTTTAATCTAAAGACGCCCTCCACTGTTTTACATAATCCCTTTAATCTCTTAAACGAAAAAATGAAAGTTTAAACATTTTAAACTTTACAGTGAGAAGTGGATTCCTTCGGCATTTTACTCTAACCTCACGCTGTAGCAATATTGGCCTTTGTAAACCCAAAAGGTAGACAACTCTTGTCAATTGCATCTCTTGCAACTCTTACTACTGGTCCTAAACACACCTTATCCATAAGCTATAGCAATATTGGATAAGTGTATTCCAGTTTAACTTGTCAATCATCAAATATATGTTATTAATAATTCCCTCACGCTGTACTAATATTTGGTAATAAATTCACATATATTTGCCTCGTCTTATATTTAACCGACATAGCCCGAATCACGCTGACCAATCCATCATGTTGTAGCAATATTGAGAATGAACAAAATGACTTGTTTAACACCATATTGACAAGACAGATCATTGTATAATATTATCTCATAATACAATACTATTCAATCTAATTAAAAGAGATTTTTAATAATTTTTTTATTAATTATAATTAATATTCGCATCTCATTCATATCTAATTTATAATTAGAATATTTATTTACGCAAGTACAACTAACCCCCACCAATAAGGCTCAACAATGTAAACAAATAATTTATAATTTATAATACAATAATATAACAGTTATAATTGTATTAAGTATACTTCACATTTCAAACATCATCATGTTCAAAATTTAAACATCAACATGTTCAATTTTAAACATTATCATATTTAACTATTAAATATATGTTGTCTTGTCCATGAACTAATAACATATAAAGTAAAAGAAATATATTCGTTATAGAATGTACGTAATTTTAAGGCACACATATAGGTAAATGGACTTAAAAGAACTTACATTTTGTACAAGTACGTTGGAGTCATTTATAACATCCCTCATATATTCCGTAACATACAGTCCACATTTGACAGTTCTTGGTTGAAGCGAGGCCTGGAAAAGCAATTCCATAGTTAATAAACTCATATTTTTGAATAAACAGATATATTTAGTTGCAACATTACTTAGAAATATTATTTTTCACTTTAACTTGAATCCAGCTTATTGGTGATCTTTTATTGTTGGCACATTCTTGAGAAAAATGAATGTATATGCCACTAGTCTCGAAAAGAAAAGTAATTGATCAATTATTCATACTTGAATACAAATTAATTTTGTTGTGTTGATATGTGGAACTCACTTATTCAAAATTGTCTGGAAATTGGTGCATATTTGACCCCTAGTCCAAAGGATCTAAATGATAAACTGTTTTTTTAGAGAGATCAATAACCGCAAGAATCCAATGATAAATATATTAAAATATTCAGAATATTAAAAAGTTAATAAACCCTAAAAATGCATTATATTAACTCATACTCATGATTGCAAGGGACTAACTATAATTGATTACGCGAAGTGCTTTAAATGCAGTCTGAATGGCACGTGAACGTTCATTCACCATTATCCTTACAGTTGATTTTCCTGTGAGAGAGGCAATAAATGGATTGATAAATCCAAATGCATGGGTAAATTTGGACTCATTTAGATTTTGGTACTATGACCTAGGTAAACATTTAAAAATAGTCACATTATCATGTTATTTGAAGTTAAAAATAAGGCAAAAATACTAGCCAAAAATAAATATTTCTCACATTATATGCATTTGTATACAACATACACTAAAAGGTGTTAGGTACATGACATACTCATAACCTTACTTCTGTAGCCAAATTGTATACTCACGTCCAAAAATTTGAATCTCAAATGTAACTTTTTTGGCCCTCTCACCAAGACATATCTACTAAATTTCTAAACATCATAAGTTGTGGGCATCTGACAAAGTTATATTCCTTTCATATATTGTATTCCTCTTAAACTCTTGTATAGGTTTAAGAGCAACATTCTTTTTCCTCTTAGGAGTAGTAGTTGGTGGCTACATCATGCAAATATATGATAATTAATTGTTTATGTAAAATAGATAAAGTTAACTATGAAGTATTAAAAATCAGTATATAAATTTTTTTAATTTACCAATTCTATCACAATGGGTTGCTTTGGTCTTTTTTCATTCTTGTTGGGGTTTTTGTTGGCAGAGTTTTGGAAACTTCTTTGTAATACTCTGGTGGGTGTCCTATGAACCTTCATGAAAGTGTCTTCATCCTAAAAGTGATTTATAATAGAATATTAGTAAATGGAATTGTATAATCCTTTATAAATGAATTGACAATATGCAATGGTAAAGTAACTTACACTAAAATGTTTTGGTGATGGCAAGTCAACATCCATATCCAACCTTTTGGAAATTGTTAACTTGTTTGAACTACCCCTCTCTGAAAACTTAGCATTTACTTACAGTTTGTCCTCCAAGGATTCAAGTTTAGCATTCATTCTTGCTATTTTCTTATCATACTTCAACCTTTCATTCTCCAACAACTGATCTCCTATTGGTATGTTAAAGTTTATGCTAGTGGTGATATACTTGCCTACTCCTTCAAAATAGCCAATAATAGGCTTTCTTCCTAAAGACCGAGCCAAAATGTCATTTTCTCCTTTAAATTTAGATGCATCCTTCCTTGCTTCACTTTCATAATGTTCCTGCAAGTACATTGACACATACATGTAACAATTGACATACAAATGAATTGATGTTGATAATATGTAAATGAATGACACAACCAAGTATTAAAGTTTTCCAGTAGGTATGTTAAACCTACTAAAGTAGGTATTGAAGTTTTTAATTTATGAAATTCACACATAATGGTAATTGACACATAAATGAATTGTAATAACAAGTTATGAGATGCTGACAGTATGTCAATGAATTGACAAATACACAATAAGACTTCAATAACAATTCAATACGTAAAAGAATTGACAACATGTTTCTAATTTATTGAATCTAAAATTATCTATTAATAATACCATAAAAGAATTAAGAATATAACAATTTTGGAAATAATTATCATCACTTAAGAGTTATACGAGCCATTCTTTCTACTTCTTGCTCATTTCTAAGTGACGCTTCTATCAATCTAAGTTTTAGTAAGACGATCTTCTACATCTAGTAGGGAAAAAAATAATATAAATACCATATGGTTTATGAAAGTGAAAAGTAGTTAAGGCAGGATGTTCTTGAAAATTAAAGAAAGACGTCTTACTATCTCTTTAATTAATCCCACATAACCTTTTTGCCCTAAGATATGATTGTACTTTTTACATTTTTTTTTCTCTTACTCTCTAAAAATCAACGAAGAACCACAAACCATGTCAGATAACTAAATAAACATATAACCAAAAGTACAAAGTCAAATTTAATATACTTACCATGAATTCTATTGAAAACCTAAATTTCACAAATGCATTCTAATCTTCTTGTTGAATTTAATTGTAATCTATTGGTGGCTTATTCAAAGCTTTATTGTTATGCTTATGTGGTAGAATATAGTCGGTGATTAAATGGTGTCTAAATGTTTGATGGCAATCCCCACGCAGTGTAAAATTTATTTCTTGGTACGAGGATCAACCTTAAAACTAGCCCGTGAAACAATAAGTAAGTTATGTTAAATGTTAAACCTTTCACATGTTACATATATTCAAATGTATAAAGCATTTAATCAAGTAATGTATATCAAATATTACCTGAATCCACTTCCAAAGGGACTCCTTCCATTAAGACAGAACCTTTTGCCAATCTGTATACATAATAGAAATTCATTGTCGAATAATCAAGCCAATGGTTGTGGTCAAGACAGTTCCATCTTCTTCTTTTGGCACACAAAATCTATTGTATTTTACCTTAATTATATTGCCATCTTTTTTTTTTTAGATCCATCTTCTTAGTCAAACCTTATATGCGTCTGTCTATTAAATCCATGGAACCCTCCTCCTCACTATTGCTCATACTACTATTGGAGTTCTTGTCCATCATCCTATCAAAACAAGGTGGTAAATTAGTGCACGAATGATATTATAATGTATAGCAAAATAATGTACAGCTTCAATAAAAATTAGCATAATGATATTATAATTTATAGCAAAATGTTGTTTAGCTTAAATAAGAAATAGCATTCTGATAGCAAGTCTAACAAGATTATAATTTATGCTAATTATAAAACAGTATAAATTGAGCATCTTAGCCATTAACTTACTGGTATTCCTATTTCCAATTGTTAATGGCTAAGAAATAGCTGCTTATGTAGTGAAAAGAGCTTCGTCTAAAGTCGTTTCCTCTATTCCCTATGAGTTATGGATTGGAAGGAATCAAAGTCTTAAATATTTTAAGATTTAAGGTTGCCCTACTTATGTAATAATTACACAACATGATAAACTTGCACCCATGGGGTATAAGTATCGGTTCATTGGTTATCCTATAAACTCAATGGGATACCAGTTCTATGATCCTGAGGAATGAAATGTGTTCGTTACTCGAAATGCCACTTTTATAGAGAAATAATTTCTCATGGATCATAGAGATTGTAGGAAGATTGATCTTGATGAAGTCAATTAGAATGAACCAGAGATGAAACTACAGGCTCAATTGAGCAAATTACCTTTTACACACCCTTTATGTAGATCATAAAAACAATCAAGGCAACTTAAAAGGTATGGTATGATACCTAAATGTATCTCTGAGGTTTTCTTAGTTGAAAAAAATAATCCTTTAACCTCTATATAGGCAATATTAGATATTGATTTGGGAAAATAGTAAGATGCTATGAAATTTGAAATTGATTTTATGCATCAAAATCAAGTTTAGGACTTAGTTGAACTTCTTGAAGGAATAGTTCTTATCAGTTGTAAATGGGTTTACAAGTGGAAGCGTGAACCTAATGGAAAGGTAGAAATCTATAAGGCCTGTCTGGTAACAAAAAGTTATACTCAACGATTTAGAATCGACTATAAAGAAACCTTTACACCAGTTTCGATGCTTAAGTCAATCAGGATATTATTGGCAATTACTGAGTACTAACTTTGAAATTTGGTAGATGGATGTAAAAACGATGTTCTTGAATGGATATCTCAAGGAAGAGATATTCATGGAACATTATTGTATGTTTTACATCCAACCTTTCTTCTAGTATTGTATGCAAACTGAAGAAGTCCATTTATGGACTTAAACAGGCTTTCCGAAGCTGAAATCATCATTTTAATGAGGTAATTATAAGGTCTGGTTTCATAAAAAAATAAAGAGCATGTGTATAAAATGGTTAGTAAAAGCATGATTGTCTTCTTAATTATCTATGTGGATGATATACTAATCATGGAAATGATATCGGCATGTTACAGTCAGTAAAGAGTTGCCTAAGTAAGAATTTCTCCACGAAAGCTTTGGGAGAGGCCTCTTATATACTGGATATAAAACTTTATAGAGATGGACCTAGGAGGCTGATAAGACTCTCTCAATCTTCATACATTGATAATGTCTTAGAAAAATATAATTTTAGTAACTGTAAGACAGTTAATGTAACTTTTAGGCATGACATTCATCTTTTGAAGAAGATGTATCCTCAGAAAGAAGATGAAAAGGTTAAAATATCTAACATTCATTATGCATTAGCTATTGGAAACTTGATATATGCCATGATGTGTACGAGACCTTATATTAGTATGGCTATAAGTGTTACGAGCTGGTACTAGTCTGATCCAGGTGATAGCTATTGGATGATAGTCAAACATGTCCTTAAATACCTTAAGGGTACAAATGACAAGTTTATCATATATGGAGAAAATGACTTACAGGTAAGAGGATACATTGACTCAGACTTTCAGTTTAGTCTGGATGATAGAAATTCTAAATTTAGATATGTGTTTATTCTCAATGGCGCTACCATAGAGGCAGAATATATTACAGTTTCAGAAGTAGTAAAAGAAATGGTGTGGATTAGAAAATTTATCACTGAACTTGGTATAGTCCCAAGAGGATCCTATCCTATTATATTACGACAACAACAGGGCCATTGCATAAGCAAAAGAGCCAAAAGCTCATCAAAGATTTAAGTATGTGGAGAGAAAATACCACATTATTAGAGAGATCTTGGCTTAATGAGATGTTATATTTTAAAGAGTTAATATTGTAAATAATATAGCGGACCCACCAACTAAGGCCTTAACTCCTAAAATGTTTGAAAAATATATAGAGTCGTTAAGTATTGAATACCATTACGAATAGCATTAAAGCAAGTGGGAGTTGTTGGGATTTGTACTCATGTGCCATCCTAATTTTGTTGAATATTGTAATTTCATACTTATGTAATAAATAAATATTTTATTAATTGCTAATTAATAAATTTTATTAAGGTAAGATGCTTATAATATTTCAGATATTATATTGATCTTAAGGAGTTCAGATCAGGTCTAATAGTTAGAACATTGTCTGAAATGGGACAAAGACCTAGGAATGTACTTGTAATGCCATTGTCCAAGTATGTTCTCGAATTGTATGTTCCTGATTTAGTTTCACGACGCAGAGTCTATCAAGTGGAACTAATTTATGTTGATCAATGTATATCTATATCTAGACTGTCTAGATGGTTAATCTTAGCAAACCGTGAGCTTAGTGGAAGCTCATATAGATATACAGGTATTCAGTAAGGATTAGATACTAAACAAGACTTAATGAAGACCTCTAATAGATATTTCATAAAATTGTCAATAGAGGATCTTCTTAAGTTGAGTAGTATTTGTGGTCCTATGACTTGAGCACCACGGTGGGCTTATAAGTGATCTACCCTACTTAGGTTCCACACATGTTAGAAACCTTTTATGGTCTAACCATTTAGTGTCGCTGAGTATGGTCCGATGCTTATAGAGTCTGGTGTGTATAGACATTGGATCTATCAGCTCATGTGGGTGAGTCAAATATCCAAATGCTCTAAATTTATATTCCAGAAAGTCTAATGGCTATAAGCATTAAACCCGGAAAAGCGTTTCTGTAATATCCAATCCCTATTAGTAGTATTGGCGCCTAGATTTCGGTATAGAACAAATAAGACACCGTAGGGTTACTCGATTTTAACCCTATTAGAAATATTCCCTTTATAGTGCACGTGAGAGATATTAGACCTAATTTGGTAATTTCACACTCAATCGGTACGCCGGACGACCCTAGAATATTTTTAGAATTTTTCTCTATTGGCTTGGAAAAGAAAATTCTAATTTACTACATGAATTTCCATTTAAGGGTTATGAATGGAACAAGCCTTTGTTGAGAAACATAATCCATATATTAGAGAATGGACCAATTAGAAGAAATCTCATGGATTGCCAAGTTGGAAGTTCTAGTTAGTTCTTTGACCTATTCTAACTAAATAGTTACAAATGACCTAATTACATAATTAGTTTTAACTAATGGCAAATTAGAAGTTTTAAGTAAGTTGAAGGGTAAAATGGTCAATTGAGGAAGCACTATATATATGTTAGAAGTGTGTGGAAATTTGAAGAGAGATCAAAACCAACACTTAGCCAAAAAAAAGAGAGAAATTCGAGCTTCAAAGGGGGGTGCTGCTACAGTGGCTATTCAAGTTTTGTTTCATGAATTTTCATGTGTAATCAAGCCAAAATAAGGTTACAAACCAATCCCTAAGCTCAATTGAAGTCTCTATTAGTGGAAATTCAATAAAAAAAGGTAAGAAAAGCATCTTTTATGAGTTTGATAAGTGAGATTTCAAGAATGCTTTAATTGATGTTCTTATGTGTATTCTTGGCTTAGATTGAGTTGAATTCTAGTATGGAGCTTGAAGGAGTCGTCAATTTGAAGAAATTGGCAAGGTGAGAATTAGGGTTTTTGGTGATTTTGTTGTAGAGATTTCAATTGGTTGTAATTAGGGCTTTAGAATTAAATTGGCATGATTTTGTTGTAATTGGAACAAGAAATTGAGAAAAGGAATGTGTTGGAACCTAGGGTGAAATTTTGCCACTTTAGGGAAGTTAGGAATTGAGTGGTGTTTGATTGAATTGTTGTGTGTAAATGGTGCATATTGTGAAATGAATGTATATGGTTGATGGAAAACCAAAAAATGAAGAAAATGGGACATAATTGTCCATGTTGAAAAGGTGAAGGGCAATTATGTCCAACCAAGTTTATGTGTTCAATAATTTTCAGGGCGCCGGATGGTGAGTTAGTTTCGATTATGGCTCCGTAACTAAAATCGGGAAGTAGTTTACATCCGAGCTTTGTATGCCGATTAGGGCATTTAGTAGTTAAATGAGATTCTAGTATTCGATTTGGTTCTAAATGTCATTTATGGCCGTAGGTGAAGATAACCGAGAGCGTTAATGGGAGCGAAATTGAGCGCGGAGCGGTTGTGAGTGGAAATCTGCCATTTCTTTTACTTTTTGGTTATTATGTTTTCGCACAATGACTATGTATGTTTTATGAGCTTTCGATGTATAAACATGATTTATGATCTTGATATATTCATAGACATGCTTTTACATGATCGATTTGCAAAACAGTTTTAAAATATCTGCATTTGTTTTTAAGGCCATTGGTACCCTTAGATTATAGTGGTGATGATTGTATTAGACCCGGCCGGTATATCCCGTGCACATGGGCAGGTCTTGGGGGTGTGTCACTAACTCCGAGAAGTCGGGATGTCGAGTCATGTGAGTCGCTCTATGTGTACGGGATATTGTCTCACTATATGCATGCGATGTAGGATTCCGCTGCATAGCCAGTGAGATGTCTTGAGATGTCACTGTGGGTGCTGCTAGTTGAAGTGCCCCGTGACCTACTCACGTATGCGGTGCTAGTTGAGTCACTGAGTGGGTATAGAGCTTTAGGGTTACCATTGGTACAGTTTAGAAAGAAAAGGGCCGAGCAAGGATTTTACTAGTTTTTGATTTACCGATAGCATTTATGCATTTATATGCACACAGCAGTTATTATGTTATGCAGATTCTGAATATAGTTTTCCAAAGATGTAGATAAAACCGCTCGGCAAGATTTCATTAGCATATGATATTAGAAACCGTTTTACAGTTTTACAGTTTTATAGTTTTACATCCGTTTTAGAAGCATAATTTCTGCATGTACTTTAGAAATTGCTATCTTTGTATAATGTTCTTGTAATTGAAATCTCATTTACACTCACTGAGCTCCTTTAGCTCACCCGTTTTATGTTTTATGCTTTTAAACCCCTTTCCCAGGTGCAGGTCTCGATATGCAAGCTACTAATTCTCCTGTTGTCGAGTAGTGGGCCAAATTTAAAGATTATTTTTGTACATGTAAATGTGCTAAATAGCACTCTTTACTTTATGCATAATAGTTGTAGGCATGTATATTTATAAGTATGTGTTGAATCAAGAAGAAGAGATTTCCAGTTTATGATGATCGATTTTACTTTTTATGATTATGCTTATTTTGTGATTTAAATGAAATAATTGAGTTGTGTTGGATTGGATTTGGAAAGGACCGGAGGTCCGAATTGGTAGAATTGAGATGTGTTGAAATTAGAAGTGAAATTTCTTTGCAGGTTTATATGGATTTTCCGAAAAACAGGGGAAACTTTGTCCGTTTGTTTTTTAAAATTAAGATGTCGTTTTCATGTATATTACTAGACCTTCTTAGTAGTAACAAGAATTGAAAAGGGGTTCGCCTCGCAGAATTTCTCAACATACCCAGTTAGGTTTGGAGGAACTTCCGTCGGGGTACCCGGCAGGGCCGCTGGGATCTATAGTAGAGGGTCTCGGGTCAGGTCCCATCAGTTTCCTATTATATAAGCAATATTACAAAATAGTTTGTGAATATTGATTATCAAAATACGAATTGAAGAGATAAATTTATGGTTGAGTAATAAGGAACTTGATTGTGTTGATCTGTATCTCCGCTCTTCCAAGATATTAATGATGGAAAGATTGTACGAATATGGACTAACCTAAACTCGTATAGTTCAACTTGCCATTTTGTTTTATCCATAACATGTGTGTGTGGGGCATCAATTCTAAACTTACAAAAATGTTTCGTAAGACAAAATGAGTGTGAACCTAGGGAGTCTAACTATATGAAGTGTACTTGTTGAGCACGTGAGTAGCGCACTGGATCAAATTGTTCGATTTGGGAGGTTTTTAGAATCTATAAATTTATTTCAGGGTCTCTTGAGGAATAGCTAAGGTTTAAGTATTAAACCTAAGATTGTGCCAAGTTAGTGGAATTACTTGTGTAAGCCTAATTCATTTTGTAATGCTTTTAGAATGTTAAAGAATTAACATTATACAGAAGCAATTAAATATTTTCAATTCAAGAGATAAAAATAAACAAGATGCTAGAGTTACTTGAAATAGTTTCGAAAAGGAATGCTACTAGTCTTGCTTGAGGAAGTCCACCATGTCTCCAACTAAATTTGTTCAAAAGCACGCTTTAAGGGTGAGTCTCCTAATCTCATTAATGTAATGAGATAATATTGTTTGTTGTATTTCTGCTGCATTGTATGTCAGATATGCAATATCTAAATTATTTAAAATACACACATTCACCTGTAGCATAGCACACGAGTACACAACACCATTAAAAGTTGGTATTAGAGCATTATGTTGTGTGTTATTTGTGCTTATATTTGAGTGTACATAGCGTATATGGATTTTTCAATGCTATTGATTATGTGGTAGGTGAAAGGGATGCCACAGCACTGTGGCGCTAGGGTGGAGACCCTAGTACTAAAGTGCATTTATGTTGGCTCTGCAATATCGAAGGTTGGGCCTTTAATGTTGCAATTCTGGGAACCTATTAAAGCTGTAATTACGCTGGTTACTTTAGATATTTATTTTTTAAGGAGTTTAGAAATAAACAATTTATTTTTTACCTTTTATAATTGCTATAAATGTGATAAATATTGTGGTCCATTTGTTTGTGCTAGTAACTACAATAAGAGCCTTACTTGTGGGGGTTAGTTATGTTTGCACAAAAACAAATATATGGTTAAGAATCACAATCTCATAGGATGGGGATAGAATTTAGTAATTTCTCTTAATCATATTGAATAGTGTACCATTATGAGATAATATTACACGTTGATCCGTCTTGTTAATACGGTATTAGTCAAGTCATATCAATTTTTCCAATATTGCTAAAGCGAGAGATATTTGGTTGCTGTGATTAGACTATGCCAGTTAAACATGAGATAAGGCAAATATATGCAAATGTATTGCTCAATATTGCTAAAGCATGAGGGTATTATCAGTAACATATACTTGATTATTGACAGTTAATTTAAAATACACTTATCTAATATTGCTAAAGTGTGAGGATAAGGTGTATTTAGGATCAGTAATAAGAGTTGAATGAGATACAATTGATAAGATTTATCTACCTTTTGAATTTTACAATGGCTAATATTGTTAAAGCGTGAAGTCGAAATAAAATGCCAATAGAGTCTACTTCCTGTTGTACTATTTAAAAAGTTTAAATTGTTATTCTCTTTTTTTAAAAGATTTAGGGGATTATGTAAAGCAGTGAGAAGGTATTTTAAATTTAAAAATGTTTAATTTGATTATATCCTTAATCTAAAATAAAAATTAGCGATTGAAATATTTATTTTCTGCTAACATCTTTTATTTTCTCTTATGAAGATAAAATGGCATTATCTAATCCGTTGGCATGCATATTGGATGCGAACCAACTTAAAGGCGCAAAAATTATAAATACTAATTGATGAATCTAAGAATTGTTCTTGATTCTAAAATATTTGGATATGTTATAGATTAGCATATGCTTTGAGGTATTTCTAATGAATCCACCCCTAATAAGAGTGTGATTTATCATAACTGCCTGGATGATGATTTAAAGGTTAAATCTTATGTCATTGCCTCTATGTCTATATGTTTACAGAAAGAGCATGCCCATATAGGTTATCCTTTTAGCATTATACTCTATCTGAAAGAGCTATTTGGCGATCGTCCTCAGGTTGAGACATATAAGGTTGCCAATCGCTTTTTCAGTGTAGATTTTCTGAAGGCAATCCAGTGAGTCGTCATGTCCTCAATATGATTTCTATAATTTAGAGGTTAGAGACGATAAACATTATGCTGAACAAATATCTGGGGAATATTTTGATTCTCCAGTTGCTTCCGAGGTCTTTCAAATAGTTCATAATGAATTTTAATATGTAAGAAATGACCCTGTCTTATGCTGATCTTAATAATATGTTAAAGGCAATAGAAGATGACATGAATAAGATGAGAATGTCCCTCTTTGTTCAAGGTGCTTCATCTTCTACTCCTAGGGCTTCTGGGAAGTTTAAAGAAAAGAAGAAAAAGAAGGTGAGACAAACACCCATGGGTCCTCAAAGGCAAACACTTAAAGAGCCTCATTATATGAAGTATACTCGTTAAGCACATAGGTAACGCATCGGTTCAAATTATTCGATCTGGGAAGTTTTCGTAATCTATGAATTTATTTCAATATCGCTCGGGGAATAGCTAAGGTTTAAGTGTTAAACCTAAGATTGTGCCAAGTAAGACTTTACACTTTTATCTACTTAGTATACGCTTCAAATTATGCCAATAATTTGTATGGGTACTAAATTTAGCATTTGTGGATATAGCTATCATTTAAATAAAATAATTATTCTTTTATTTAAATTATTTTGTTCGACCATTTATTTATTTCAAGGTCTCTCGGAGAATAACTAAAGTTTAAGTGTTAAACCTAAATTATGCCAAGTGAGACTTGACACTTTTATCTACCAAGTGTAAACCTCAAATTGTGCCAATAATTTGTAAGGGCACTAATTTGGGCATTGATAAATATAGTAATTGTTTCATTACATATATATATTATTTGGCCATTGTTGTATTAAAATGAATTTGATTCTTTACTTTAACAATTTAATTGCCATTTGTTGTCTTCATTTCATTGGCTTATTAAAAGTAATACATATATGTTTGTTTTTTATTGGCCAAAAGAAAAGCTTTGTAATGAAAGTAAACAGTGGCAATGTTTTGAACAAACAGTGCCACTAATTGCTTCTAAAGCCTAGTCATCGAATTTGAACAATTTAGTAAGCTTTTCCTTTGCCTTTTCACCTTTTACAAATGGCAAGCATTCTTTAATTAATTGGTTAAGATGGACAGCTCATTTAGCTATATATAGTGACTGAATTCATTTGTTATATGTAAAGTGAATTATGAATTTAATTGAAATGGAAATAAATTGATATAGTTGGGTAAGTGGAATAACTTGTGTAAGCCGAACTCATTTTGTATTGCTTTTAGAATGTTAAAGTGTTAACATTATACAGAAGCAATTAAATATTTTCAATTCGAGAGATAGAAATAAACCAGGAGCAAGAGTTGCTTCAAATAGTGCTAAAAAGGAAGGCTAGTAGTCTAGTTTAAGGAAGCCTACCACCCCCCTAACTAGATTTGTTGAAAAGCACATGAGTCTCCTAATCTCATTAATGTAATAAGATAGTATTGTGTGTTATATTTCTGCTGCGTTGCATGTGAAACATGCAATATGTAAATTGTTTAAAATGCACACATTCACCTGTGGCACAGCACATATGTACACAACACCATCAATTTATACTCCTTTCTATACAAAATACAATCATTAGGGCTTGCACCAATCTTCTTATACTCAACGCCTAAAGTACTAATTATCTTTTTTTCTTTATAAGTAGTAGCGGAAAGTTCATTATTTTCAAGAAGAATATCTTAAAGAGTACTTAATAACTTAGAAATACGTTTATCAAACCACCTATGTTTCCCTTTGATGTTGTACAACTTCACCAACCCAAATAATTTGGTGTATTTACTACACCCAGGGTATAAATGTGTTTGGAAATTCTTTAGCAATTCAGTAAAAGAATTCATATCATTGTCACAATACCTATATGCTTTATATACCATTTCCATAGTTTCTTCTTCAAGCATACATTTGCCACTCATGGAAGGTACCTTCTCTCTATGCCAACACCATTATTGATAACTTTCATCGATACCACTCACAAAAAATGATTTCTACTTCCCGAGTTATGTTGAATATTGCATTATAATAGACTTCACTCAACAATCATTTTGACCAAAATAACCACATCTTATTTATACTATAAGGCCGAGAAACAAATGTAAACAAACCCCTTCAAGTTTTAATTAATATAATTGTATGCATATGAACTTTAATGATTGAGAAATGCTTTTACTTTTAGCTACCTATTAAGATCAAACCATTTACAATTTACTTGAAATTGTAGACCTCACAAAGAACAAGTCTTAACGTCCAAAGTTAACAACAAAATATGCCAATGATATGTAGATACAATAATGGAAGTTTAAAAAATATTGGTAAAAGACAATATGTTTATTGATTTGAATGTTACCATTTTTCTTTTCTTTACTAAAACAATCAAGAAAAGAAAAAGAAAAGCGAAACCGTATCATATATATTAAATAATTTGACCAAAAAGACATAAAACTTAGATATGTTCATTGTTTAATTATAATGTTTGTGTGCCCTATGTCACGGACTGTTTTTGAACCGTGTGGCCTTAAACGCGTTGCGTCCTAAGCAGCCTAGAAAACTACACAAAAAGAAGAGAAAAGAAGCACACCAAGTGTTTGCACGAATGCTCTCTATATTGCTGAAGAGAAAATAAAGCTATGAGATGAAAAATACAAGTGAGGGTCTTCCCCTTTTATAGTAGCAGCCCTATACAATCAATGGCTGAGATCTATTTGATCTAACGGTATATATACAAGATGGGATAATATTCCTTAGAATATTCCTAGATGCTCTCCTACCTATTATGGAAGTCTAACTAGGGTTAACTTCCTTAATAAGTTACGGGCCAAGCTCGGTTCTCCATCCTAACCAGCGGGCCTTCTAGTAGCTCCGGTCCACGTAGTGCTCTATGGTCCAAGTGGCCTCCAGCAGGCCTAGTCGCGCACCAAGTGCTCGAGAAAATGCTTGAGAGCACTTGGGGCATGACATTCTCCCCCACCAAATTCACGCGACGCCCTCATCGCGTCCTTATTGGAACTCGCGCACCTTGTTCTCAAACTGCCACAGTGCATTCTCGGTTCCCAGCTTGCTTCGCTATCAAGTAATCCTTTCCACTTGACGAGATACTCGCGACTTGGACGACAGTTCTTTTTCCGCACTGTCCTCACATCAAGGATAAGTTCAGCCTCCTTATCGTAAGATGTGGAAACTCCCAATGGTGCCCTGGTTTGTGGCCCACGTTTCGTGTCCTCTGCATCACCATGGTATGGCTTTAGGCAGCTTGCGTGAAACACCGGATGTAGCTAAAGTCTCAAAGGTAGCTCCACCTTGTACGAGACATTGCCAACCCTCTTGGCAATAGGAAATGGCCCCTCATATTTTCGAACAAGACCCTTGTGAAGTGGGCGCGTAGACTTGTGCTGCGTCAGAAGAATTTTCACCATCACTAAATCCCCTACGCTGTACTCAACATGTCTTCGCTTACCGTCAGCCCATTTCTTCATCCGTTTCGTCGCCTTGTCCAGACACACCCGTGCCTTGTTCGATTGTTCCTGCCAGGACTTTGCAGCTTTGTAGGCTGCTGGACTCTTCCCAGTATCGCTGGACACAAGCGCATGTGGCGTGAGAGGCTGCTGGCCAATAGCTAACTCGAATGGGCTCTGGTTCGTCGATTCACTCCTTTAAAAGTTGTACGAGAACTGTGCCACATCGAGTAACTTGACCCAATCCTGCTAATTTGTGCCCACAAAGTGCCGTAAATACAGCTCCAGTAATGCGTTCACCCTCTCAGTCTGCCCATCCGTTTGTGGGTGAAAGCTGGTGGAAAAGCGAAGCTCTGATTCCATGAGATTGAACAATCCAGTCCAAAATCTCCCCGTAAACCTCGTATCACGATCGCTGACTATCACTCTCGGCAACCCCCAGTACTTTACTACGTGCTTGAAGAAAATTTTGGTTGTCTCTTCCGCATTACACTCTTTGGGCGCCGGTATGAAAGTCGCATACTTGGAAAACTGATCTACCACCACAATGATAGTTCCACACCCCTCGCACTTTGGTAAGGCTACGATGAAATCCATAGAGATGCTTTCCCAAGGCCTCTCCGGTATGGGCAGTGGCTTCAGTAGCCCTGCGGGACTCCGCTGCTCAATCTTGTCCTGTTGGCACACAAGACAAGTCTTGACAAACTGTTCTATCTCCTCCCACATGTGTGGCCAGTAGTAAACTGTCTCTAATAGGGCGCGTGTGCGCCGCTGTCCTGGATGTCCTACCCATTTTGTGTCGTGACACTTCCTAATGAGGTTACGCCGCAGGTTCTCCCACTTTAGCACATAAACTCGGCGTCCCTTGGTGTAGAGAAGCCCATCTTCTACCCAAAATCGCTGAGTCTTTCCCTCTTGTGCTTGAGTGGCGAGCTGTGTGGCTATGGGATCATGCTTCATTCCCTTAAGAAATAAGCCGAGTAAATCACCTTCCATCTTGCTGATAGCTGCTAACTCGACCTTCTGGCTTAAGGCGTCCGCCACCACATTCACCTTTCCCGGTTTGTACTCGAGCTCGTAATCGAACTCCGCCAAAAAGTCCTGCCACCTAGCTTGCTTCGGGCTGAGTTTCTTCTGACTTTGGAAGTAACTCGTTGCTATGTTGTCCGTCATCACTACGAACCTTGCCCCGAGCAGATAATGTCGCCAAGTGCGCAGACAATGGATGACCCCCGTCATCTCCTTTTCTTGCACCGTATAGCGCCTCTCCGTCTCGTTGAGCTTCCGGCTCTCATATGCGATCGGATGGTCCTGCTGCATTAATATGCCACCAATAGCAAAATCAAATGCATCAGTATGTACCTCATACGATAACAGGTGATTCGGTAATGCTAAGACTGGTTCTTCGATCACTGCTGACTTTAGTCGATCAAAAGCCCATTGGCACTCCTTACTCCACTCCCACGCCTTAGTCTTCTTTAGCAGGTCTGTAAGGGGTGCTGTAATAGTGGAGTAGCTCTTGATAAATCTCCGGTAATAGTTGACTAACCCAAGGAAAGACCGCAGCTCGGTAACTTTCGTGGGTGCCTCCCAGTCCACAATGGCGCGAATCTTCGCCCTGGCCATCATCAACTTGCCCTCTTTGATCTTGTAACCCAAAGAGTCTACCTCTGGCTTGGAAAATGAGCACTTCTCCCTCTTCACATACAGCTCATTCTCGAGGAGCACCTTCAAGATAGATTTCAAGTGTTCCACGTGCTCTTCGAGAGTGTTGCTGTAGATGACGATGTCGTCTAAGTACACGACGACGAACTTGTCAAGAAAGGGCTGGAGTATGTTGTTCATCAGTGTGCAGAAAGTGGCTGGCGCGTTGGTGAGGCCAAACGGCATGACCAGAAACTCAAAGGCCCCATAACGCGTCACATAGGTGGTTTTCGGCTCATCGCCCTCGCCTATCCGCACCTAATGGTAACCTGACCGCAAACCCAGCTTCAAGAAAAACTTTGCCTGCCTCAACTGATCAAACAAGTCAGCAATTAAAGGAATGAGATACCTATTTTTGACAGTGACCTTGTTCAGCGCCCGATAATCTATGCATAACCGCAATGATCCATCGTGCTTGCACTGAAAAAGCACGGGCGCGCCGTAGGGCGCCTTGGATGGCTGGATAAATCCTGCATCCAGTAGCTCCTTGAGCTGTTTTCGCAACTCTGCTAACTCTGGTGGAGACATTCGGTAGGGCGCTTTGGCTGGAGGTTCAGCTACTGGTTCCAGCTCAATCTCGTGATCAATTGCCCGTCTTGGTGGTAATTTCTGTGGTAGTGCTGCTGGCATCACGTCCTGGTGCTGCTTGAGCACTTTCGTGATCTCTGCTGGCAGCTCTTCTTCGCCCCCATACGCCTCAACATCTGCCTCTCATATTGTAGCGAGGTATGTCTCTTCTCCCCGCTTAGCTTCTCTCTTCAGTTGCATGGCGGACAGGAGAGTAGTGTGGGCGTTGGGCTCGGATTGCCCACCTGTCGGCTTGTTTACTGTCGGCACCATGCATGATCCTCCCTCCAAGATGCATACATAGTTGTGTCGGGGAAGTGGCACCACATTAAACTGCAGTAAAAAATCCATACCAAGAACAGCATCAAAATCATCGAGAGGGGCTACCGAAAAGTTTACCTTACCACTCTATTTTTCGAGGCTCATTTCAACTCCACAAATGACCCCGTCCAGTTGCTTAATTACGGCGTTCACGGTCTTGAGGTAGCCAATCCCCTTCTCCACCTTGAGGCCCAAGCGTACTGCTTCCGCATACTTCATAAAGTTGTGCGTAACTCTAGTATCTACTAGTGCTTGAGTCCTCCTCCCGTTAATGTAGGCTTCAACGTACATCAGCGCTTTTCCTGATGGCGCGCGGGCTGCCCGCTTGGCATTGAGAGCATTGAGCAACTGCAGGCATCCCAATTATCCCTGTTTGCCCGCTTGTTGAGTCTCCAACATTGCGTTGATAGCCTTCTTCTTTGAACAGTCCTTCACCCAATGATCCTCGTCGCAAAGAAAGCAGCTAGATCTCGACTTTCTCCCGCCGTTGCACTTCTGCTCTCTCCCTGTGGGTGGTTTACTTTTTCCCTCCTTATTCTGCGGAGGTTGAGACTCCTTGGTTCCCCCACCTTTGCTGTGATTGGGCTTCGAATTCTTGGACTTCCCCGCATCACCCTTGCAGTAATCAGTGAGCATTTCCGCCAATGTGAGGGCGTCGGATATGTTCTGCACTCCACACCGCCTCAGCTCATTGGACATCCATATTTATAACCCATCAAGGAAGTTGAACAGCAAGTCTTCTTCACTCATATTGGGGATCTGCAGCATCAGTAGTGAGTACTCCTCAACGTACTCGCCAATCGACTTGTTCTGTCTCAACTCCTTTAGACGCTTCCTAGCGTCGTGCGCCACATTCTCCCAATAAAATTGGCGTTTTAGCTCCTGTTGCAACTCTGTCTAGGTATTGATGGTGCAGGTACCCTTGCGAATCTCCTCGCTCTTCCTACGCCACCACAGAATTGCATGATCAGAGAGATATAGGGTCGCAGTGTTTACCTTATCCTCGTCCCGTATGCCTAAGGCGTCGAAGTATCTCTCCATCTGCCAGAAGTAATTGTCGAGCTCCTTGGCGTTCCGCTTCCAGCTGAACTCCTTGGGCTTAGGAGCATCGACTCTCGGTGCAGACACCGTTACTTGAGCAGCAACAGACCCGTTCGCCACTGCCCGCTTGCACAACACCACATCCTCCTTGACAGTTTCAAGTCCACGGTGTAGCTCCCCTACTTGGGCTTGAATACTGTCCATTGTGGTGAGGACGCTCTCCTGAAAAGCCTTAATTCAGTCTCACTGCTTATCGGTGTAAGCCTCGATGGATGTGCTGATGAGGGATCGCAGCTCGTCTCCTTGAGTGTCGAGGCCCCCTTCGATCTTCTCTACTTGCTGCTTCAGCTCTCCAAGGCAATCTGCTACCTTCCCAATAGCGCCGCTGAGTGTTCTTACCATACTCCTCACATCCTGACCTGGATCTGCTGACTTCTCGCGAGCGGCCACGCCGTGCTTCTTAGCTTTGGGGTTCCGACCCCTCTCTTCAGTCAAATCTGATGGTCCACCATCTTTCTCCATTTCTGAACTGAACCTGCTCTGATACCAACTGTCACGGACTATTTTCGAACCGTGCGGCCTTAGACGCGTTGCGTGCTAAGCAGCCTAGAAAACCACACAAAGAGAAGAGAAAAGAAGCACACCAAGTGTTTGCACGAATGCTCTCTATATTGCTGAAGAGAAAACAAAGCTATGAGATAAAAATATAAGTGAGGGTCTCCCCCTTTTATAGTAGCAGCCCTATACAATCAATGGCTGAGATCTATTTGATCTAACGGTGTATATACAAGATGGGATAATATTCCTTAGAATATTTCTAAATGCTCTCCTACCTATTATAGAAGTCTAACTAGGGTTAACTTCCTTAATAAGTTGCAGGCCAAGCCCGGTTCTCCATCCTAACCAGCGAACCTTCTAGAAGCTCCGGTTCACATAGCGCTCCATGGTCCAAGAGGCCTCCAGTAGGCCTAGTCGCGCACCAAGTGCTCGAGGAAATGCTTGAAAGCACTTGGGGCGTGACACCTAGCATGTGAAGTGGGGCAAAGGCTAGGGTTATGTAATAACACAATTTCAAAATGAATCAAATGAGAAATTTAAAAACATTCCTAAATGAGACGAAGGCAGCACATCATCTACATTTATTCAATAAACATTGGTTATTTACATATATTTTAGATATATTAAAAATAAAAGACGTCTTAAAAATATATTGAAAACTTTTGTTGGGACGGTCCAACTGAATTTATCTCCGTCAACATTAATGATGGGAAGTCTCAAACTAAGCTATGACATATCGGCTTCTTACTCACTCGTTTACAACTTGAACTACACTACAAACATTCACAAAAACCTAAAATTCTCTAAACATGTTAGCTTCTCTATCAGCAAAATTAGAGTTATTGCAACTAATTAATGTAACTAGTATTTAAATCATGCAATAATCTATATTCAGCAATCATTTTGAAGTGTTATGATTCATTTCATATTTAGATAAGCAAAGGTAACCCCTTAAAATCAAATAATCGCTTAAAATAAAATATCAAATAGTGGTTATCCAAACTCCTTGACAGAGAGGCTAATGAAAGAATTCAATTAAAAATCAAGATGCTGAAATTAAATTGGAGTTCTATTCTATAAATAAACCTAGAGAATAAAGATCAATCACACTTTAGATAATTAAACCAACAAATGAAAAGCATCCCCAGGTTTAACATTCATGTAATATAATTTGACCATGTTATGATAGTCTAACAGGGAGTGGTTATTCTTTTACATACAAGGAAGAAAAATCATGAATAACATTAGGCCTAATAGGGACACATGATTTAGTTTTCAAAAGCCGCAGGCATCGGCTCTTTTAGTGAAAGAATGCTATGAATACATTGCTCTCAACAAATCCTAGGTCTACTACTAAGTAAGTGCTAGAAAAGGCACAAAAACTAATTGGATGATGCATAAATTTTGCTTGCACCCAATGGAAAAAATAACAATGTGTCAAATATCAAGGACTTTGCCAATAAGCTGCAAGATTCTACTTAATAATAATAATAATTTAGTTTTAGTTTTTTCTCTTGATAATAAGTTAATAACTTTTATTTAGGTTTAATTATGTTTCTAAAAGTGATTAATTTATGACAAAAATAAGTAATGAGAGTTAGTCATCCTCTTATTATGTCATTATATGTTGTGAAACGGATACAATAACTACAAAGAGAACTAGTATAATCTATAGCTATTAATCTAAAATTTTGGTTAATTTCATATTTTCTCTCTTTGATTATTTTAAGCACTATCCTAACAAGATCTAGAAGCATAAAATGCAACCTTTATCCAAATTTATTGATATTAACTATTGTCACAAAATTTTAAAAAAACAATGTTAAAAACATTAACAACTAGAAGCACAAAAAGCCACCATGGTCGATAGGTTGGAAGGACAATAAACCCCACATGGTTACTAAATTCATAAAATTACTAATAATAAAAAACAATTAATACTTTTTAAAGAACAATTTTGGTTCGGCTAAAAAAGAGACCAAAACCCCCACATGCTCACCACAACTATTTTTGCTACCAACTTAGAGAACAAAACAAGGGACCATGCCCAACTCAGACAAAAACCCCATTTTTCTAACCTATCTTTTTTATAAAAAAAAGAACCACAAACACAAATCTTTAAAAAGACAAAAAGACAACTGTCACAAACAACAATGGAACAAAAACTTCACAAGCATATGTTCGATTTTGTTAAACAATCAACACTAAAATAAAAGCCCACATGCACACACAAAACAAACATAAAACCATGCAATCGATGGGTCAAAATGGAATATTTGCTATAAAAAAACACAGATCTTAAACAATAACAATACATTCCAAGAACAAAACAAAATTCGGCATGATCATAACAACACTTACATGATTCAAAATAATAATAAAAATAATTCTGGTGTATAGCTCTTTACCTTAATGTAGCACCTTGATTTCTTTTGATTGATGATGTGTAAACACCAAATAACTCCTTAAAAATTTGAATCAATGAAGAAGACGAAATAGGAATCACAAGCTATAGAGAAGATTTTTTATTATTTGCCTTGTGTCTTTAATTAGTGTTTACTTTAAAAAATGACTAAGTAGTTATACACAATCAATTATCAATGGGAAGGAATGAAACAACGCCATTTGGAACTAGGATTAAACCAAAAACGACATCATTTTCTCTATTCAATGTGTATTCAAACTTACTGAGTGAACGGTGCCTTTTTTTTAATTAATTTTACATTTACAAACAACATCATTTTAAACTTATTTAGTCATATATACTTGCTCTTGAAACGGTGCCATTTATGGTCATAAAAAATTCAAATGACCAAAACGACGCCGTCTGACTCATTTTTGTTGAAAAATAAATTAGTGAAACGATATCTTTTGCATGTCCACGTTAGATGTATATTATATATTTATTAATTATTTTGAAAATGTATCTATCATTAACTGCTAAAAAATATTTTGTAATACATTCTATCACCAATTTGTGATAGAATATATCACAAATTGGTGATAGAAAATTTATTTTAAAATAAATGACATTGTTTTGTTCCATGTCAGATTTAATATATTTTTATTAAATAATCTAAAAAAGTATCTATCACCAATATATGTTATTTAAGTTTTGATAGATTCTATCATTGATTTGTGATAGAAATTATAAATTTATGTTCATGATAGAATTTATTATAAATTACTGATAGCATAAAATTTATGATAAATTCTATCATAAATTTTTGATATTGGTATATTTATATCGCAAAATTTCTATCACTAAAACCCTTTTTGTTGATAATATTAGTAAGCAATGGTTCTTGAGCATAGTAAAAAAGTGAGATTTGTTATAGCCGAGCATGGATAGAAGTTCCTAATACTTTTTGTGGTAAGACAGTATAGGAAGGTTAAAAATATTATGATTATCATTCTTGGGATCAGTATTAGTGTTGGTGCTAAATAAAATAGAAGACTTGTCAAAGTCGATAATCTGGCCTAGGACCATTGTGTAAATATCTAAGAGCCTCTTAAGTTGAACACTTTCTAAAATAATAGCTTATTAAAGATAAGACTATCATTAGCAAAAAAGAGATGAGAGACTATAAGTTCCAATTGACCAAAAGGAATTCCAAAAATTAGATGATTATAACAAGCTTGAATTAGTAAATAGGAGAGAGCTTCAATATAAAGAATGAAGAGGCAAGGAGAAAGTGACCAGCCTTATATCAATCTTCACTAAGGAATTACTCAGCCTTTAAATTCACCATTTATAAGAAATGAAAATGAGGATGTGGAGATATACTTCAAGATTAGACTTAACTATTTATTGGAGAAACTAAGTTAGTATAGTATTACCTCCGAAAAACCATTCAATTAATGGCAGCTAAACTAACTTGGTCCACTTTTTAGAACTAATTCGTTGTAATCACTTATAATCAACAATAAATTTATTGGTTATAGGGGGTTTATGGATAAAAGCTGATTGATTGATGGAAATGATGTGCTGGAGATGAACTTTAAGTCTATTGGCAAGACATTTGGATACTAACTTATATATGGCATTGTTAGAATTGAGTGGAGTGTTTAAGCTTGTGTTTGAAAAAAACAAATACAATGAAAAACAAGACAAAATATTTTCTTGAGTTGCCACTGAAGAGCTTATAACTTCAACTTATTATATGTTTACAACATTCTTTGTGTTTTCTGCACTCTCATAACAAAGAGTTACACGTTTATTTATAGATGACTTACACTCTTTAAGTTGAAAACACTCAACTAACTTAATTAATTTGACAACATATTTTTTAATCCTACATTAATTGGTTTGCAACATTTTTCAGTTTCGCTAGCAAACATTAATTGAGACAACATAACACTTAACTACTTTTGACAGCAAATGCAATAACTAGCCTCCATTTTTTTTTACTTGAGAAAGTGCATTAACTTTCTAACACTTCCCCTTTAATACACTTTCTTTATAACTCCAATGCATTCTCTGATATAATAGAATTTTGCTTTCGGAAAAGCCTTGGTAAGATATCAGTTAATTGTTCATGTGATCTATAATATTCAAGTTGAATATCCCTATTTTTAATTGCTTCTCTGATGAAATGATATTTGATCGCAATATGCTTAGTGCAATCATAATGAACTAGATTTTTTGCTATGGCAATGGCGAATTTGTTATCATAATACATTGTAGTAGGTTTTTCTTGTTTCTATCTAAAGTCTTTAAGAATTCTTCTAAGACAAATAGCTTGAGAAGTTACCTTGACTATTGCAACATATTTCACTTCTGCAGATGATTGCACTGCTATATTTTTCTTCTTTGAAATCCACAAACATATTATGGAGCCAAAAGAAAATACATGGCCTGAAGTGCTCTTCATATCATCTAAACATCTAGCCTAATCATTGTCAAAATACCTCATTAATCTTGAGTCTCTAACTCTCTCATACATAATACCATAATTAAGCATTCTTTCCAAGTATCTCAGCACCTTTTTTAGCGCTCCATAATGTAATTGACTTGGTTCATGCATAAATTGGGAAAGTAACTTGCTACAAACATAATATCTGCCCTGGTTGTTGTGAGGTACAAAAACCTGTTGATTAGACTTCTGTACCTAGTTATATTTACCTTCTTTTCGCCATCTTCTTTCTTTAAATTTTCATTTACCGCTAGAAGAGTTGCTATAAATTTACATCTCAATAGATTAAATTTATTTAGCACATTTTGGTCATATTTCTGTTGAAAAATGAAATTTCAATTTTTTTAAAATCAAAGTTTCATCACTTTCGTTAAATATTAAATCATCAAGATACAAAGAAACAATGAAAACACTAGCATCTATTTTCTTTTCAACATATAAAGTGTTGGTTCATGTTGGCTTCTTTAAAATCCTTTCATCAAGAAATATTTATCAATTTTAGCATACCATGTTCGTAGTGCTTGCTTTAGCCTATAAAAAGCCTTTCTTAACTTGTAGACTTTATCTTCTTCACCTTCAATCAAGAAGCCTTGGGATTGCTCAATATAGACTTCTTCTTCTAAAACTCTATTTAAAAATGTCGATTTAACATCCAGTTGATACAATTTCCATTTTCTTTGGGCAGTATAAGCAATTAAGGTTCTTATAGTTTCTAACCTTGCAACAAGAGCAAAAATTTTGAAAACATCAATACCTAACTTTTGAGTGAAACATCTAGCCACAAGTCTTACTTTATGCTTTTCAATGCTCCCATCTTGATTGAGCTTTCTCTTGAATATCTATTTGACTCCAATGATTTTTTGATCCTTTAGATGATCAACCAGCTCCCAAGTTTGATTCTTTTCGATCATGTTTATCTTTCGGCTTTCACCTTCACTTCCTTATTTTGAGCTTCTTCAAAGGTTTTTGGTTCTAGTTCAAAAAAATTGCTGAACTGATATATCTCACTCACAAATCTTGTTCTTCTTAGTGGAGAATCTATTGATTTTGATTCTTCATTGGAACTTGAAGATATTTCTAGAGTAGTTTCTTTTTGGTGTACATTTTGAACGTTTTATTGTTCTTGAGTAACAATTTGTGGGAGCACCTATTCTTTGTTTTCATCCCAATTCCATGAAGCTTTTACATTAAAAATAACATTTTACTCACAATTAATTTTTTACACTCAACATCAAATAATCTATACCCTTTGGTGTTAGAACTATACCCTACAAAAATATATTTCTTACTTTTCTCATCAAACTTAGTTCTTCTTTCAAAAAGAATATGTGTAATAACCGCATATTCACCATTATTAAGAATAATATTTTCATGTATGTTATTCGTATTTTGTTTAGATATTATGGGTGACATATGATTTTTGTATTGTTATTAGTGTGGTTTATATAAAATAAGGTCCAAATATTAGCATTGAGTTTATTTTCTAGATTTGAATTTATTTTAGGGACTAAATTGTAAGACTTTGAAAGGTTTACAGGCTAATTTACAAATAATAGAGATTAGCCTAAAACAAAGAGGTTATAAATATTATATTAACCTAAAGCCAAATCCAAATTCCTCATATTCTTTTAATAATGTCAAATTAAGGACAAGATGTTGCAAATGTCAAGAATAGGTTGTAATATTAGACTATGACAAATGGTGGAAGAAGTATTATTATTAATATAATGATGTTGTATATTAATGAAGTGAAGTGGTATTCTTTCGGTGGCTTTGCATGATGAATTAGTAAACCTGACTTAATAAATTGATAAAAGAGTGTCAAATGCTTGGTGGCCCTTTTATTTTTACTAGCAACCTAAACTTCACTCATTGACTTAAAATAAAAGAAAAGAGAGAGAGAAAGAGTGTCACGCCCCAGACCCAAAAGATCTGACACACGACATCACTTACATTCATTCACTACATGTGCACTCATAAATAATATTACACAAAATTTTCAACTTTCATTCAACACAGAAATCCTTAGCAAGTTGCTAGTAAGTTCAACACTAAAATCAACCATAACCTAACATATAAATATAAACTTCTCTTGACAATATTTAAACATTCATTTCAATTTCTTTCAGAATTATAGCAATTGAATTATGACTGGGACAATTATTAAACCGGAGATACGCAGAGTTTTCTCAGAGATTAACACTCTACTACGTCACCAGTAGCAACTTTGTTACCGGGAGCCCAGAATATATCCATTGCAAATTCTTACTTAAAATCATCCAATAACCACACTTTATAAAACTTAAACCAAATCCAATCCACACACAATGAAATAATACATAAGTATTTATTCAATAGGGACAAACCAAATATCCTATCCCACGTGTCCCCAAATGAAACACACAACAACCTAGCAACTTAGGGAACCCAAGGAACAGCAGAAGCCTTGCCAAATCCGCTAAGCACACATGCACCTTATTTACCTGAAATCACCATAAACTATAATGAGTATAAAACTCAGTAAGCATACTAATTTTTCATATATCAAATACAAATACATATATGTACATAATGCATATGTATGATATGCTGTGATCAATCAAAATCATAATATTATCAAATCACATATCATATAAGCGCTTACACATTCTTTCAAAACACATAATAGGAATACCATCACTCAACTACTACTTAGTAGGACTTACATATCACATATCACATAATGAGCCAAATGTCACTCGTAGGTGACATACCGTATGAGAGGAATAGTACAAGTGAGGTCTTGAATAACACATATATAATGCTTATGCCCGAAGGTAAAAACCAAACCCTCACCCTGATCATCGGTGAGTCCTCTCACATGCACCAATACGCCACCACACGAATGTGATGACTCACTCTTCCTTTAGGTACCAATAGGACCCTCCCTACATACGGAACACATAACATATACCAATCCCAAAGGAAAGGCCACACATAAAGGCTCCACAATCACATAAAATGCCTACTAAGTTAATAGTGAGTTCAAGTACCCTCAAAATACAAAATATTTCTCATGGACATATTACACTTCAAGAGCTTTCTTTATTAAACACATCTTATTTTGAAAGCTCACTTACAAAAACACATGTATGTCCATGCTCAATGTCAATGCTCACATTCAGAAACATATATTCACATTTCATATCAAAATATACTTTGACATAATATAAACATATTCTTAACCCCATTTGCAAAATCATACAAAACAATTACTATGTTTATTGTGATTTGAATAAAAAGTCTAGTATACTTACCTCTTAACACTTTCAGCTACAAGGCTTAAATCTCCTTAACCTATCAATGGAGATTAATCCTTTCATAAGCCTCACAATTCACAAAAAATACTTTAAATAGCTTACAAAATTATACACAATGCATTTATCACATCAAATTGGTCTAAATATTTGGTTTCTCAAAACCTATCATTCTGACCACTTACACTTAACAAAAATTTCTAATACATCAAATGATGTCCAATTACTCTAAAATCAGAATATACCATTCTTGACTCATATATCCTTCTTATATATGAACATTATATTAAATTTCCTACACAATCCATTCCATACACACTGACAGGATCAAGATACTTACTGAACAGTATTCAATCTCCCAATTTTATAAAATCATATACTAACTCAAAAATTATAAAACTACCACATAATTACTTTTAACACATATTTCAGTCCATGATAAATATTTAACTTCCAAATCACTGCCAAAAGTATTTTAAAACTATTTTATTCTATAACTTTAAAAATCTGTTAATCAAATATTACAATGAGCTGATACACTTTAGAAATTCATAACACTTCAACCACATTGATCTAAATTCTCAATTCCGAGTATATCATATTAGACATATAAAATTATCATATTCCACAAATTCATAATTTTTGAAGATCATTCAGTAGGACAAAAATTATTTTTCACTGTACTATACTGTTTACACAGGAAATTTCCAGAATTTCAGGGTCATTTTGGTAAATTCACTATAAATTCAATTTCCATAATTTTCAATCGATTCAAAGTCTCAGATGATCCTTAACATGTCTAATTTCATATACGCAAAATTAAAAACCAGAATCGAATCACAACAATTTATAAAATTCTTAGATCAAGAGGTTATCCAGCAGAAATTCCATAATTCATCATGATTTATCAAACTATCTTATAGATCATCATCAATTCTCATATGATCTTACGAAATACACAACAAATCCTCAATTATACATATTTTCAGAAATCAAAACTTAAAGGAATTAACTTAATTAATACCAATAAATTGAGAAATACGTATGATATACCTCTTGAAATTCAAAATTCCAATTTCTTCTTCTTCTCCTCTTTCTCTCTCCTCTATTTCTCTCTTCTCTCTCTTAAAATGGGTAGCTCAACCTAAAAATGGTAAATTAGGGTTTAAAAGTGTATTTTATACTAAGAGGCTAATTTTTGGTATTTACGAATTTGCCCCCAAAACTTTCAAAGTATAACAATTTGGTCCCTAAAATAAATCTAAAGTCATACAAATAAACCCAATACTAATCGTATATCCTTAACCTATAAAAATATTACTAATAACAATATATAATTCAAGTATCACCAACATACAAATAAAATACGTATATTTATACATATATAAATACTTATTCTTACCAGTCGTGGATACTGGTTACTACAAAGAGAGAGAGAGAGAAGGATAAAAAGAAAAGAAAAATAAGAAAGATAACTAGAGAAATGAAGAGAAAGAAGAAGAAAAGGAAAATAATGGAAATGAAAGAAGAAAAATGAGAGGAAGAAGAAAAAGAAAAATATGATATCTTAAAATGTATATCAAAACCTCTTCTTTCATATTCTTAGTGTTACTTATGTAAATAAATAAAATGATGTTGATTAAGGAATTGATGTTGATTTTATGAGATATAATTGGGATGGATGATGATTATATAGATAAAATGATGAATCATGATAGATTTGTAAAATTTCTACACGATAATAGTTTGATCCGATAATTTTGTAACTTTTTGTACTCATATTATGATTTTGATATTTGGTAATATGAAAATAGACATGTTTATAACCATGGAAAACCTTGAATATAGTAAAAATTCCATAAAAAAACTTTTTAGTGAACTTTTGAAAATGACTCTGAAATTCTAGAAATTCCCTATTTTACAATATACTCAAGTATTGAATTAATTTTGATCCACCAAATGATTTTAAAAATTTATTTATTTTAGGAATATTTTAGTTCTATATGTCTAGGATAATATATTCGAATTTTAGTATCTAAATCATTATATTACAATTGTTATAATTTTCTAAAATGTGTCACCCAATGTAGTATTTTGATCAACAGATTTTTAAAGTTATGGAGTAAAATAGTTTTAAAATACTTTTGGCATCGATTTTGAAGTAAAACATTTATCATGGTCTGAAATATATGTCAAGAGTGGTTCTATTGTAATTTCATGATTTTTGATTAGATATGTGATTTTATAAAATTAGAGACCTAATACTGTCCAGTAAATATCTTAATTCTATCATAATAATAGTTTAGATTTGATGGTGTTTCTGAAATGGATTTTGTAGGAATTAGGATATAATATCCATCTACAAGAATGATATATAAGTCAAGAACGAGACATTCTGATTTTGTGGTAATTGGACGTCAATTGATATATAAGAAAATTTTGATTAATTGCATGCAATCAAAATTGACAGGCTTTGACAAACTAAGTTATTGGACTAATTTCATGTGATAAGTGTAATTGGTGTAGCTTTATGAGCTATTTTAAGTGCTTTGTATTAATAGTGATGCTTATGAAAGGGGCTAATCTCTATTGATAGGTTAAAGAGATTAAACTTTGTTATGTGATTGACGAGAGGTAAGTATACTAAACTTTCATTGAAATCACAATAAACATAGTAATTGTTTGTGCATGAATTTGTGAATGTGCTTTGTAATATGTTTATGTTATGCCAAAGTATATTTTGAAATGAAATGTGAAAGACATATGTTATGAATGTAATTATTGACATTGAGCATGGACATATATGACATATATGTGTTTTTGAAAGTGAGTTTTTAAAATGAAATGTGTTTAACTAAGAAAGCTTTTAAAGTGGAATATGTCCATTAGACATGTTTTGTGTTTTAAGGATGCTTAAAGTCACTATTTGCTTAATAGGCACCTATTGTGATTTGTAGAGCCTTTATGTGTAGCATTTTCTTAAGGATTGGTATATGTGATATGTGTTCTGTATGTAGGGAGGATCCTATGGGTACCCTAAAAGAAGAATGAGTCATCACATTTGTGTGGTGGCATATTGGTACTGTGGGAGAACGCATCGATGATCAGGGTGAAGGTTTGATTGTATTTAGTTTATATTCCACTAAGTATGTTCATGGTTTAATTTTGATGAACTTACTAGCAACTTACTAAGGATTCTTATGTGAAAATTAAGTTTGAAATTTTTATACAATATTAATTATAAGTGCACATCATTGTATGAATGTAAGTCATATTGCCTGTCAAATCATTCTAGATATGGGGCATGACGCTTTATTGGTATCAGAACTGAGATATGATTCTGTAGACTTTTAAGTGTTGAGTTAAAGGAACCAAGTAGATGTTAAATCCTTAGGATTGTATTTGTATCTTTGTTGTGTAATTGTTTAACGTCTCACTTAATTATTTGTATGATTTTGAGAAGGTGGTACATTATTCAAAAACTACTAAGATTGTTGATATTGTAGATAATGTTACTTTTGTGGATCCTAATGTTACCATCTACGATTTTGTTTAAGTTGTGACTAATATACTTATCAACAACGATCTAGAACATCTTATAATAATAATTTACATATTATGGAGTAAATTGAGAAATTGTTCTCAATGTCAAAATGTAGAGAAGTAGAATATTGAAGACATCAATTGTAATAACTTTTATTGAATAGGAAATCTTGTAAAAAAAACAAAAACAAAAAGACGACAACAACAATAACAACAACAACAGCAGCAATAATAAAATAATAGTAAAGAGGCTATAGATGAAGGGTTAAATCTATTTTGCACTTCTTTTCACTGTCATGAGTAGAACAATCTAACTAATACAATGCTAGATCAAGCAGAGGGATAAAAGACTGTAATTGATCAATCAGTTGATCAATAGTTGGAGTAGAAATGAGAATCCGTCATGTCAGAAGTGAGATAAATTATTTTTTCACTACATAGTCAAGAAAAGATAACAACCCATTATAAATAAACCATTAACATTTAACAAATCAATATATTTTTCATGAATTTATAATTGTGCCCATGAGGCAATTTGAAAATTTTCCTCCAATGTCTCGAGACCTCCTAGTAGAGTTATAAGGTATCGAGTCATTTGCTGGTGTATAAATGAGACTTGTAACTCATCCCCAACTGTTTTTCCTATAATATTTTCTACAGTTAGAGGTTTTGAAATGATACCCAAAATTCGACTGTCTTTATTTTGTGCAGCTTTTGCCACACACCTTATTAACCCACGACTACCTCCTCCATATACTAAATGTATCTTTTACTTAGCTAACACCTTACCAAGATTTTTTGCAACTTTTATAAACTCTTCAGTATTTTCAAGGTTGAATCCACATAAGACACAAATTTTTATAAATCTACAAGCTGAGGTTTCCTATACTGTTACACTCGCCTTAATCTTTGAATGTTTTTGAGTTTGTATAAGGATGCAAAAATAATGTATTTATAGAATATAAAAAATGGTACTACAATGTAAAGTCTATATGAGTCGTTAAATTTTTTTGATTATTATTAAAGAAGGAGATTAAGTTTTAAAAGCAAAATTTTCCAAAAAAATAAATAATAACGACTATGGGTGGTTAGTTATTAGGAGCAAAGAAGTTTGTGATTGAAATAAAATCTTTCTAAAAAATAATGGCTATGGTACTTATATGCAAGTATATTCAAATATATTTTCCTTGGTTCTTGAGAGTTAAAAAAATAATGGATTTTACTTTATCATTGATAAGGGACAGTAGGCTATAAAATTTTGACAAAATATTTGGTGGTATGTAATTGTGATAAAGTTATTTCGGAAGCATGATGAGTTAAGTAAGGTAATTAAAGAAAGTCAAATAAGCAAATAAAACTTTGCCTGAATTTTGACAAAAAGAAAATTAGGGAAATGATTCTAAACTTGTCTCGAATTTAGAGGATTTGGTGTGGATCATTTAATTGGCATCAAAACACAAATTATAGATTTGTAGACTATGCTAGAAATTCACTTACGTTTGGATCATATTGCTAAGGAGATTATAATTCAATTTTGTTATGAATCATCTTTAATCCACATGGTGAACCTTATTAGATACTTGAGATACAAGGAACACATTTTTTTGTTATTGAAAGAAAAGATAAAATTGTTTATTAGATAGTTGTTAAACTACATGCCCATTATACTAGTTATAATATACTTCATTGGTATGCAATGAAGTATATTTGGGTTAAAGTGATTTAGTATTCCTACTATGATATGGTTTATTATAGATAGTGTGAATCAAGTGAGATCTTGCAAATAGTATCTTATTAATCAAATTTTGAGACATTACAAGGATGATGATCATTGACTTAAACAAGTGGTTATACCTGTACATAGGTTATTAACCTTGAAGGTTGATTGGTAACAATTACAAATCTTCGAGTATAGTTTAGTTATTAGTTTTTGAAATGAAAACTTTATAAAATTATTAAGAATTATTAAGGGTATTTCTGTAATACTCATTATAGCAGTGTACATTTTGAGGTTATAAAACACCACAAGATTGAAGTCTTAACAATATTTTGATTCTTAAAAGATTCTGCTTAGTTATTTTTCTTTTGTAAAGTTTATGGTTTATTGTCATAACTTATTGGACAATTATCATTTTGTTGTTGTTCTCGAGCTTAGTTCAAGAGTTTAAAACTTTTAAAGGTTAAGCTTTTTATTTTGGTATATATGAAAAGTGAATTGCAGTATATGGTGATGAAATTCTCAGATAATTATCCTTATGCTATATCAATTTGATGCATGGTGTTTTGTAATAAATTAAAATTGGTGTGACTTGAACACTTGGGAGACTCATATAATGGATTGTTAAAGATATATATGAGGTATCGGTTTATTAATGAATATTAATATTTGGAAGGAAAAATAGCTTTTAGCAGATGATATTAAGTTACAAAGAGGTTATTATAGACTATGTTTTAAAGAGTTAAAGGAAGAGATATAATGCTAAGATCTATGGTTTAAGAATCCATTGAACTAAAGGTTTTTCCATTGAAGTTAATTTATGATCCTTTAAGATAATGCCTTCAACATTTCTAGTTTGAAACTTTAGATTTGAATGACAATTTAGTTGCCCAGAAATGCTAAATTATTTTTATTTTGAGGATGATATCAAGGTAATGAATGATATTATGACATATGAGTATATGTTGAAGGGATTAAAATTTTTAGAGTTGTTAAGGATTATATTAGTACTTCAACTATCACTATTGGCAAGGTTGAATGTATATATATTATTTTCAGACATGAAGTTATCAAGAATGGATGTTACAATAAAAAGTTTGTGTGACTTGATCAGGCGAGTTAATAAATATACAATTATTTTTTAGACTTTTAAAAGTTAAGTAGGGTTTATTGCATTGTGCTCAGAATATACTTCTCATCAAGTTAAGAATTATATTTAAGAGATTAGTATGACTATTCTACATCTATGTCATTTTTTTAATGAATAGAATTTTAGGTAAAGTGTATAGATACCCATTAAATAGTGAACGATCGGGTGAAATGAAAAAAGAGAAATAAGAATTGAGATACAGTGAAGAAAAAACATGAAGTTGAGAGTTTTAATTTTAAACTCTATGAACTTTGCCATTGTTTTTGTTTATTGTAAAATCTGTTAATATCCATAATTTTAAAACATTTTCTTTATTATATAGAATTGTTGTATGATGGATATTTGACTCACTTTAGGAACAGCTATGAGTAATGTTTATGCAAAATTTAACTTGATGTTTTTGTAGTTGTTATAGATATAGCAATGTGTTTAGTGTGATATGTGTAAAGGAAATGATTAGATGATTCGATGAAATCAAGGATATATAATGAGTATTTAATCTAAATTCATAATCAATGGATTAATCTTTTAATAAAGAATGTCTAGTTAAGAGAATAAAAAATATGTGTATATATATTATCATTGAACTCAAGATTTATTGGTTCATTTGAAATTCTTAAAGGGATAGATGATGTAGCTAATCAACTTTTCCTTCGTATTATTACCATAAATTCATAATGTGTGTCATGTGTTTATTTTACAGATGTATGTTTCGTACACCTCTCATATACTAAGCTATGAGGCACTTAAACTTAGATATAATCTAACATACAGATGAGTATTTATTAGAATTTTGAACCATAAGGAGCAAGTTTTATGTGCCAAGAATATATTTTTAGTGAAGGTTTTATAGAGAAAATATTTAGTTGAAGAGGCAACTTAGGAATGACAAAAGTAAATGAGTTCTAAGTACCCTCATCTATTTGGTTGAGTCATGAATTTTGAGGACAAAATTTTTATAAGGGGGGGAGAATTGTAATAACCACATATTCACCATTATTAAGAATACTATTTACATGTATGTTATTTGTATATTGTTTAGATATTATGGGTGACGTTTGATTTGTGTATTGTTATTAGTGTTGTTTATATAGAATAAGGTCCAAATATTAGCATTGGGTCTATTTGCTATATTTGAATTTATTTTAGGAACTAAATTATAAGACTTTGAAAGATTTAGGGGCTAATTTATAAATAATGGAGATTAGCCTTTAAAATAAAGAGGTTATAAATATTATATTAACCTAGAGCCAAATCCAAATTCCTCATATTCTTTTAATAATGTCAAATTTGGGACAAGATGTTGCAAATTTTAAGAATTAGGTTGTAATATTCGACTTATGACAAATGGTGGGAGAAATATTACTATTAATATAATGATGTTGTATATTAATGAAGTGAAGTGATATTCTTTTGGTGGCTTTGCATAATGAATTGAAAAAAGCATGTGCTTAGACTTATGAAGCAACAAGTCCTATATGACCTTTGAATTTTCATTATTTGAGCACATTTGACTTAATAAATTGTTAAAAGAGTGACAAGTGCTTCGTGGACCTTTAATTTTTATTAGTAACCTAAATTTCACTTATTGTCTTAAAATAAAAGAATAGAGAGAGAGAAAGAGAGAAGGGTGAAAAAGAAAAGAAAAATAAGAAAGAGAACTAGAGAAACAGAGAGTAGGAAGAAGAAAAAGAAAATAATGGAAATAAAAGAAGAAGAAGAAAAATATGATATCTTAAAAGGTATATCAAAACCTCTTCTTTCATATTCTCTATGTTACTTATGTAATTTTTATTAAGTATGAAATTCTGAAAATTTAGAAAACTAAGGAATTGATGTTGATTTTGTGAAATATAATTAGGATGGACGATGATTACATAGATAAAATGATGAATTATGATAGATTTGCATAATTTCTACATAACAGTATAATGATTTGACAATTTTGTAAATTTTTATACTCAAATTCTGATTTTTATATTTTGTAACGTGAAACTAAACATGTTTATGATCATGGAAAACCTTGAATTTAGTATAAATTTCATAAACGGAATTTTTAGTGAATTTTCAAAAATGACTCTGAAATTCTGAAAATTTTCTATTTTTGTAATATACTCAAGTATTTAATTGATTTTGATCTATCAAATGATCTTAAAAAATTATAATTTTTAGATTATTTTAGTTTTATATGTCTAGTAAATATATCCAAATTTTAGTATCTAAATCATTGTATTACAATTATTATAATTTTCTAAAATGTGCCACCTACTGTAGTATTTTGATCAACAGATTTTTAAAGTTATGGAGTAAAATAGTTTTAAAAATACTTTTGGCACTGATTTTGAAGTAAAACATTTATCATGGTCTGAAATATGTGTCCAGAATGGTTATGTTGTAATTTTATGATTTTTGATTCTGTATGTGATTTTATAAAATTGGGAGACTGAATACTGTTCAATAAAAATATCTTGATTCTATCAAAATAATAGTTTAGATTTGATGGTATTTATGAAATAAATTTTGTGAAAATTTTGATATAATATCCATCTATGAGAATGATATGAGTCAAGAATGACACATTTTAATTTTGTGACAATTGAACATCAATTGATATATAAGAAAATTTTGATCATGTGCATGCAGTCAGAATTGATAGGTTTTGACAAACCAAGTCATTGGAGTAATTTGATATGATAAGCTATTTTAAGTATTTTGTATTAATAGTGATTCTTATGAAATAGGCTAGTCTCTGTTGATAGGTTAAGAAAATTAAACTTTGTTATGTGATTGACGAGAGGTAAGTACAGTAGACTTTCACTGAAATTACAAGAAACATAGTAATTATTTATGCATAAATTTGTGAATGTACTTTGTAATATGTTTATGTTATGCCAAAGTATATTTTGATATGAAATGTGAAAGTCATATGTTTATGAATGTGAGCATTTATACTGAGCATGGACATATATGACATATAAGTGTTTTTGAAAGTGGGCTTTCAAAATAAAATATATTTAACAAAGAAAGTTTTTGAAGTGAAATATGTCCATGAATAGGTTTTATGTTTTGAGGATGCTTGAACTCACTATTTGCTTAGTAGGCACTTATTGTGATTTGTGGAGCCTTTATATGCAGCATTTCCTTCGGGATTGGTATATGTGATATGTGTTTTGTATATAGAGAGGATCCTATGGGTACTCTAAAGGAAGAGTGAGTCATCACATTCATGTGGTAGCATATTGGTGTATGTAGGAGACTCACCGATGATCAGGGTGAGAGTTTAGCTCTTATCTTTGAGCATAAGCATTATATATGTGTAATCTAAATCTCACTTGCACTATTCATCTTATATGGTATATCACCGATAGGTGGCATTTGGCTCATGTTGTAATATGTGATATGTGAAGTTCTACCAAGTAGTAGTTGGGTAATAGTGTTCTTATTATATATTTTGAAGGAATGTATAAGCGCTTACTTGACATGTAATTTTAATAAGATTTTCGATTATGATCTATCATGACATATAATGCTAATGCATTGTGTATATGTATATATATATATATATGTATTTTGGTATATGAAAAACTAATATGCTTACTGAGTTTTATATTCATTATAGTTTATGATGATTTTAAGTAAATAAAGTACATGTGTTGAATGAAAGCTTTGATTGAAAGGCACTCTCCATAGATTGCTCACTCTATTTTAATCTTCTTTGCTCAAGAGATTCTAAAGATCCCATCACTTTTACAATTGACAAAGTGCTAAGATCTTTAGATTATTCGGTCACGGTAACAACATGATCTAATTGTTTAGGCAAGCTATTTAATATTTTCTCAATGGTCTTTTGGTTTGTGAGTTCTTCACCAAAAGACTTTAATTTGTTGACTACTTTAGTTACTCTTGAGAAGTAGTCTCTGACAACTACATTATCCTTCATTCTCAGATTTTAAAACTCCATACATAAGCATTAGAGTTTGATAATTCTTGCTTGATTATCTCTTTAAAATTCTTGCACAATAATTTCCCAAGCTTGCTTAGTTGTTGTAGCTCTCATGATTCTTGAAAAGATGGCTGCTGAAATTGAATTTTGAATTTTTGAGAGGGCTCTTGCATCAATTCTCCTTATTGCTTCAAAAATCTCTTGTTGTGTTGTTGTAAGTTGATCTTCATTTTCAAAAAATTTAAATCCTTTGTCAATAATACTCCATAGCCCTTCAACCATGAGTCTTCATTTTCACTTTCCAAAACTCATAATTCTCTCCTCCAAAAATTAGAATAGTAGAATATGAGATTGATGGCTTTTCTGCTGTAAAGAAAGATATCTCTTGGATGCTTTATGATATTGAAATGCTCAAATTTTGATCTTAGAAAACACTACTCTAATATTACTTTGTTGGAATTGAGTAGAGTGTTTAAGCTTGTGTTTGAAGAAAATTGAAATGAAATGAAAAACAAGACAAAATGTTTTCTTTAAGTTGCCACTGCAAAGCTCACAACTTCGTCATATTAGGTGTTTATAATACTCTTTGTGCTTTTTGTACTCTCATAACAAAGAGTTACACATCTATTTATAGATGACTTGCACTCTCTAAGCTAACAACACTCAACTAACTTAATTAATTTAACAACATACTTTTTAATCCTACATTAATTGGCCTGCAACATATTTCAATTTTGACGAGCAAATATTAATGGAGACAGCATGACACTTAACTACTTTTAACAACAAATGCAACATAAGTTAATAGGTCTGTACTCAGAGTTTGATAGGATGAGGGACTTTAGGAATCAAAACCATAACAGTTTGGTTTAAACCAGCAAAAGGAGCATTCTCATTCAAAATTTTCAAGTAAACATTAGAAACAGCAGGACCAACAATGCCCCAGTGGAATTGGAAAATGCCACGCAAACCTTCAAGGTCTAGTGCTTTGAAAGGATGCATACTAAATAAGGCAGCATCAACTTTTTCTCCAGTAAAAGCCTGGTCTAAGTTAAATCTCATATCATCAGTGACCTTTGGTGAAATAAATGTGAGAACAAAATCTTGACGGTTGTGTTGAAGCAAAAAGCTCAGAAAAATAAGAACAAACCTCAGATTCAATACCAGCTAGGTCCTCTTGCCAAAAATATTGCGATCAAGAGGAAGCTTTAGAATGAAAGTACTTAGTATTGCGATCCCCTTCTTTAAGCCAAATAGTCCTAGATCTCGGGGCCCAATACATCTGTTCATCACCTAAAAAACTATCAATCTGTCCTTCAAGAGTTGGAATGGTTTCAAAGGTCTGGTTCCCTATAATCTTTAAACAAGCAAGCCTATTCATTAACATTTTGGCTCGTTTTCAACACATCCCAAATTTGTTATTGCTCCAAGCCACCAATTCTTGGCGAACAACATCACATTTATTAACTAAAGCTGCGACAAGATTGAGAGGATTGGAAATGGATGCACCTTGCCATATGGAACGCTCAATGTCAAGGCGTTCTTCTATTAATCCCCCGTCATACCGTCTGTTGAACCACGTTGAATTCGTATCAAATTTGTAATAACCTTTTAAAAATATTATAATTGATGACCCTACTGAAAACTTGTACGTAATATTACAATTTCATGTTCAATAGATTAAACCTAGAAATTTTGAACATAAAACTAATTTGTTCTTTTCAGTAAAATAAACTTTAATATATATTTTATCATAGATCTTATGATACCTAATAGATAAAACAAATATCACCTATCTTAATTCTTGTCCTTGCATATAATCTAATCCAAGTAATTCTATTATTGCCAAAAAAAAAAATTATGACTTTTGTGAACTAAAGTAAAAATATTAAATAACCCCCGACACAAATTAAATTATAAAAAATTAAAAATTGGATAAGTGCTGACTCAAATATTAGATCATCAATATCAAATCAGCATGATACCCACCCATTGACGAGGGACGATTAATAAATTTGTCAAAGTCAACAGAACCTGTCTATTAATTAATTGATACTTTTGACATTTTTGCTAAATAATGGGAGTCCTCAGCCCATATTTTGGACTAATTTATACGTGTGGCATGCATGAAATTGATTAAATTAATTAGTCGTGGTTGATTTAATTAGGGGAGAAGTACGGATGGATTCTTTTAATTTAAGTATTTAAAATATTTTTTTTGTTTTTTAAAGTATTTTGTAAATTTTTGTTTGTTAGTGTTTATCATTTTTTTAAAGATTTTTTTTAAAATTTAAAATTATAATTTTATCTTTATATCATTATACATATATTTAATAAAATATTTAATTAATTAAACAAATCTATTTCATATTGTTTATTTATAAAAAAATTACCTTCATCATCTTCTTCAATTTCTTTTCTTTTCACTCCAAAAAAAAAATTGTACTTTTCTCTCCAAACTTTTAGATCTACCTTACTTTGAGAGAGGAATCCATAAACTTCAATCATTGGACTAATATAAACAAAAAGGAAAAATGAACATTAGATCTTAAATAGCCCGAAAAGAAAAATTATACAATATTATGCTAAAAATACTGATACTGGCGCAAAACAACTAGAACTGTTCTTCTGTAGCCTTTAATCAATCAACTTTTTAAGTGTGCAGGGATAAGTTCCCAAAAAACATTAAAACGGAAAAAATTGAAAAGATAGAGAATTTAATCCGACTGTAGCCTTTATTTTTTTAACACTAAATTTTCAGTCAGATATTTATTACAACTTCGGTATTTCTATTGTAACATAGTCAAATTCGTACCTCCAATTCAAATCATGAATATCAATAAAAATAGGGGAGATGATATTTTTGTTTAAATTTAATTTAATTTTTAATTTTATTTTACAAATTTAAAAAAATTGTTTTTATATTAATTTATTAGTAAAATTTTATTAAATTTGATTAAAATTTTTTTTGACAATATATTAATAATTTTCTACTATAAATTATTATGTGAGTTGAAAATATTAATGTGAGTACATTATACAATATAAACATGTCAGTTATTAATAAATTATTAAAAAATATTAAAAAAAATAAAAAAAAAGGCATGTGGCATACTTTAATAAGTTAAAATTTTAATATTCATTAAAAATTTATAATTAAAAATAAATAAAACTTTAAACGGCGATTGGTCATTGCCTGCTACCATCGGTTGCCAATTTTAGTTAAGGAAAAAAAATCAAAATTTATTTTATTAAATTTTATTTTTTTTATCTACACAATAGTGGAATCATTTTTGTCAAAAAAAAAATAAAAAAGTTGGCAAAAATGGGTCAAAAATGTGTGGAGAGGCGACGGCCACCGAGCGCCATTGTCAAACGATAAGGCAGTGACAGATTAGTAGCCGATCTGCCTAATAGTGAAGGCGGTGCATGCCACCGCTTCGCTTTTTGCTGCCACCAACCACCACGAGTTGACGGTAGTCGGTGAACGGAGAGGTAGTTGTATGCACCGCCTATACCATTAGACAAATCGGCGGTCAATTTATCCAATGATGGGGGCGGTGGCACCGTTTGACTATGAACGGTGGTGGCTACCTCCAACTACCACGGGCCGACAGACGCTGGTGAATAGAGGGGTAATGGTGTGCACCACTCCCACCATTGGATAGATCAGCCATCGCCCCAACCATTGGACAAGTCAGCGAACGAAGGGACGATGGCCACTGTCTCCCACCATATTTTTCCCCACATTTGGCACATTTATGATGGTCCGTTGATTAAAAAAATTTCACCATTGCGTAGATCACAAAATTTTCAGTGCAATGATATCAATTTTGAGCTAAATCGTAATTGATCACCAGTGACCAATCAGCCATTGACATCGGCTAGCACTAACCGACTGCTCCATTTATTTATTTATTTATTATAGTGACTAATCAGTAATTAACAAGTGAATATTGTATGTCAGTCCATTTTAAAGTTTTACGTGGAGTGATGATTTTCTCCTTCTAGTATTAAAATTAACGGAATTTTATTAACGAATTAGAACAAAATTGAATTTTTTAAAATTCGTGAGACAAAATTAAAAATTAAATCACTGAAAACAAGTCCTACGAAGGCTTTTTCAATGCAAACTAGTTCTTACTTGTGTTTAGTGAAGAAGCTTTTCAAATTAATATTTTTTTGACTCCCGAATATTTAATTGACTAATTAAGTCTTTATAATTTACTCAAAACTTTCTAGATAAAAATGTCTTTTATTCATAAAATTATTATAAAACTTATATATGAATGAATGAAGCAATGTTATTATTTAGACCTAATTAAAAAAAAATCTTAAATCACAAGATAAGCAGCAAATCACTAAAAGAAAAATCAATGTACAATGCTGCGAAACAAATAGAACATCACAACATCATGATCCTAAACTCATCAAAATTGAGTACTCCATCACCATTGAGATCAAATTGAGCAATCATAACCTCACATTCATCAATGGTTTTGGACTGCCCTAGCCTGCTAAGCATCCTTTTTAAACTCATGGGTGTTATACACCCACATCCATCCATCTCATACATCTTAAAGGCCTGCTTTAAATCATTCACTTTCTCATCCTCGTCACCTCCTTCAACTAACCTAACAAAGTCATCAAACCCTAACAACCCATCACCATCGGCGTCCAAGAACTCGACCGCTGTCTCCGCCTCGGCCAACGAGAGCTCCCCGCCTATTGCTTTAACGCATTGTTGCAGCTCCGAGGGTGATATATTTCTGTCTCCGCTGCTGTCAAAGTGATTAAATACGCGCTCATATTGTCTATGTTTGTTCATTTTCCGATAAGAAATATAATGGGGTTGATGAGGAAACTGGTTCAGAGACAGCAAGATGCTAAGCAAAAGCGAGCAAGAAGCTCCAGTATCTTTTTCTATAAACCTATAGATTTGCAAGGCAACGCTAATATATATTTGCTGTGGTAGAGAAGAGTCGGTGAGAGTAAGAGAGGGCGAAGCTGCATTGAGAACGCGTGGTGTGAATTGATCAATTAGGTAATAGCTAGCTTGTCCATTGGGGGTCTCGAGAGAAGGAGGGAAGACCGTTGACCTCTCTTTTAATCATATGCATATCATGAGAAAAAAACATTATATACACTTAGGTTGTGAAAGGAATCAAATATGATATTATTATTGACTTTTTGAAGCATCACAAAGTCTACTTTAATTTCTTTGCTAGAAGATATTCCACTACCGTCGAAACTTCCTCAACCACCCAACATTAACAAAATAAGACTCGAGGAAAGAAACGTTTGTACTAGAGTTTAATATCTTATTTTGTCATTGTTAATTTAATATATCTTTTAATTTATAATATTTTTTATTCTGTCATTTTTTATATTTGATAAGCGGATTATCTTATTTAATTTTCATAACTTGATAATTATTTATTTAAATATAAATATGTGACTTTTTCATGTTTATTATTAAAAAATATATATATATTATTAAAAGAAAAAGGTTATGATAATAAATAATATTTATCATAAACGAAGTTTTATTATAAATTCATTCTATCATTTAGAGTCACCACACTAATTTATTTTAATTATTTTTATTACAAATTTTTTATAAATAAATTTTGTAATAGATGTATTATATTATAAATCTTTGACTTCTAATTTTAGTTGATGATATAGCGATCGACGTGTTAAGCTTATGTGATCAACTGACATAGCATTTGATTTAACACATAATATAATGATGATACAAGCATTGATGATATCATGTTGCAATCACTCTAAAAATGTATTATGTCATCATATATCATTATTTTGTGGTAGATTTATTTTTTATTTGTAAAATTATTTTATTTTTATAATTTATATTTTTTATAATTAATATTTACATTTATATTTATAATTTAAACTATATTTATATAATAAATTATCAAGTAATTAAAAAATATTTATAGAAACAAAATAAATTGTCAACAAAATTAAAAAATATATATTATAATGTTCAAAAGAAAACATACAATAACCATCCTTTTAATTCATTTGCATATAAGAATAAAAATAATACAATGCTGAAATTTCATACGCAGTATGGAATAAAATTTAAAAATATAAACATTTCACTTTGGAGTAGAATGGTCTATTACGTGTATGGGTAGGGTTTAGGAATTTTTGATCCATTCTTGTTCCCAATTGCAAAGAAGAAAGTTATCTCGATCAGGACAACCTTCGGATTGGGACGGGTCAAAAATTCTCGATTTTTTTTTAAGATCTCAAAATCGTGTAGTTTTAGTTCGAGACAAGACAGGATATTCAAATTAGGTCAGGTCATAAAATTCTGGCTTCATTTCTAGAATGAAAAAATATAATTTCAATTTCAATTATGTTAAAGATTATAATTCTAAATTCAATTTCAATTACGTTAAATATTATAATTTCAATTTCAATCACGTTAAATGTTATAATTATAATTATAATTGAAATTAAATTTAAAATTATAATATTTAATGTAATTGAAATTAGATTTATAACATTTAACGTAATTAAAATTATAACATTTAAAGTTATTCAATTCAAAATTAGAATTGAAATTGAAATTATAATATTTAACGTAATTAAAATCAAAATTAGATTTGAAATTATGATATTTAACATAATTAAATTTAAAATTATAACATTTAACGTAATTGAATTAGAATTATAATTATAACATTTAATGTAACTGAAATTGCAATTAGAATTAGAATCAGAATTATAACATTTTACGTAATTCAATTTAAAATTAGAATTATAATAATGAACGTAATTAAAATAAAAATTAGATTTGTAATTATAACATTTAACATATTTGAAATTGAAATTGGAATTGAAATTATAATATTTAACGTAATTGAAATAAGAATTGGATTTGAAATTATAACATTTAACATAATTGAAAATTGAAATTAAAATTAAAATTATAACATTTAATATAATTGAAACTGAAATTGGATTGGAATTATAATATTTAATGTATATGAAATCAAAATTAGATTTAAAATTATAACCTTTAACGTAAATTAAATTAAAATTAAATTTAAATTTGGAATTATAATATTTAATGTAATTGATATTAAAATTAGATTGAAATTATAATATTTAACGTACTTAAAAGCTAAATTAGATTTGAAAGTATAACATTTAACATAATTGAAATTAAAATTAGATTGAAATTATAATATTTAATGTAATTAGAATCGAAATTAAATTTGAAATTTTAATAATTAAATTAATTGAAATTAAAAAATTAGATTAGAATTAAAATTGGATTGAAATTATTATATTTAATGTAATTGAAATGAAAATTAGATTTGGAAGTATAATATTTAACGTAATTAAAATTTAAATTAGATTGAAATTATAATATTTAATGTAATTAAAATCGAAATTAAAACTAGAATTATAATATTCAATGTAATTGAAATTGATATTAGATTTGTAATTATAATATTTAACATAATTGAAATCAAAATTGGGATTGAAATTATAACATTTAATGTAATTAAAATCGAAATTAGATTTAAAATTATAATATTTAACGTAATTGAAATGAAAATTAAAACTAGAATTATAATATTTAATGTAATTAAAATTAAAATTGGATTAGAATTATAAGAATAATATTTACCATAATTAAAATTGAAAAATAATTTGTAATTATATTATTTAATGTAATTGAAATTATAATATTTAACGTAACTGATATTAAAATTAGATTTTAAATTATAATATTTAACATAATTGAAATTAAAATTATAATATTTAATATAATTGAAATCAAAGTTGGATTTAGAATTATAAAATTTCAAGACGCAGCAACACCTATGATGCAAGGAATAATAGACTTACATCACGATATCTTTTTTTTTTTTTATGTAATTAAAATTAAAATTAAAATTATAACATTTAACGTACTTAAAATTAAAATTAGACTGAAATTATAATATTTAAAGTTATTAAAATTAAAAATAAATTTTATAATTATAATATTTAACGTAATTAAAATCAAAATTAGATTTAAAATTTTAACATTATCGTAATAGATTGGAATTGTAATTGAATTTATAATATTTAATGTAATTGAAGTTAAAATTGAATTTAAAATTATAATATTTAATATAATTAAAGTTGAAATTAGATTGAAATTATAATATTTAACATAATTAAAATTAAAATTAAAATTATCATATTTAACGTAATTAAAATTGATATTAAATTTAAAATTATAATATTTGACGTAATTAAAATTAAAATTAAATTTAAAATTATAATATTTAACGTATTTAAAATTAAATTTAAATTTAAATTTAAAATTAAATTTAAAATTATAACATCAAATATAATTAAAATTTAAATTAAATTAAATTTTTAAAATTTTAAATTTTCAAATCATTCCTAAACCGTCTCGACCTAAACCCACATCGTTTTAATATTTTAATTTTTTTAAATATCTAATTTTTTTGAGAAATTTCGAATTCGGATGGGAATTTGTTGAAACCGACGCAATCTAATAGGGATAGATCTATCCCGATGGGACCCAAACTTCTGTTTTGTTTTTAACCGACTTAAAATTTTTAAGACGGGTCAGAGTCAGTCAGAAACAGAAAATCTGCCCACTCCTACATCGGAGAATGCCAGCTGAACTGTCATTTTGCATTGGAGAATGTCAGGTGATGCTGGATTCAATGGACTTATGCAGATTGGGCAACTGAATGTGGGTGCCTCTGGCGCAGGATTTTTAAGCAACTGTAGATGACAAAATTAAGTAACTAGAATTTACAAGGACTGCAACCGTTAGACACATGTACTCAAAGAGTATCATAGATAAGAAATCTCTATAACAAAGTAAAACTTGTCAAAGAGCTGGTGAAGCCACCTAAGCTAGTTAGTAACATTGTGTTAAAAAGATCTAGAGTTTATTTATTTTTATTTTTATTTTTATAATATTTGTGATTTATAAACATACAAAAATTCATTGACAAATAAAATTTTATCAAAAATACTTATCAATAAAAATTCAAATTATTACAACTTCAACATACAAATTCAAAGTCCTTTAACACAAAATCAAATTCATAAGAACATATATGACAGTTAGTAAAGCAGATTCACTATGCCGAGTTAAATGAAAAAGCATTTCATTTTATAAATGCCACCATGATTGTGTCAGCGCAAAATTCCTTACTCCACTAGAGCATATTTATTTTCTTTGATTTCTCCATGTCAAATTTTCTGGCCTTCAAAAATCTGCATCAAGGATTTACGAAAATCCTGTAGATTGGAACTCAAAAAGAGATATTAAAGTGGTTTTGATGGTTTAATAATAATATTATTATTACTTTAATTCGTGGTTTTTAGTTATTTCAGTTGGATTAATTTAGGGATGAAATAATTAAATCATAATTTATTGGACGATTGTATTATTAAATAATTTTTTTCTTTATTTTAGTGCAAAGAATTTATCATGAATTTACTAATTTCTACGCTTCTATTATTGTTGTTGGGTTGGCTGTTGGACTAGCTGTTAGGCTTGCTTCTATTGGAACGAAAGTTGGTTAAGGTACTGTTGCGGGCCAAGCTGTAGAAGGTGTCACAAGACAACCTAAGGTGGAGGAAAAAATATTAAATATTTTATTGCTTAGTTGGGCTTTATAAATGCTTTGACAATTTATGGGTTAGTTGTAGTATTATCACTTTTATTTGAAAATCTTTTTGTTTAACTCTAGAAATAGGTAAATTACTAAAAATAAATTAAATGTATATTAATAAATTAAATAAATAATGAATATTAAGTAAAAAAAATTAAAAAAATGTGTGAAGCGATACAAAAAAAAAAAGAATGGAGTTTCTTTTTTTAGTCCATCTAAAAGAGGAGATCATACCAAAGAAAATATAATCGATTCTTTTGTTTCTTTGGTTCATTGGCCATTTGTCAAAATTTTCAAGTTTAATACTGATATTTTAGCAACAAATTCAATAAATATAAATGTAGTACTTAATGTATTGATCTTTTTTGGAAAGGGAATATGTGCAAAAATTATTTATTTCAAGAATAGGCTAGATATAACTAGCTATACTTTTTTTTTTCTATTATAACTAAGATGGAAAAGGGTGCATGATTTTATGAATTACTTTTGAATTAATTTCAAATCATATTTAAGAATCATAGCATTTCGTGGTTCATTGGTAAATCAATTTGGATTCTCTATTAACCAAACCAATAATGCGGGACCATTAACATGGTTAAAGATAAAATTTCAAGTCTAGACACAATACTATACTTTTTCTACTACTATATTAATATAGAATAAAAATGTTTTCAAAATAAATAATTTGAATTTTTTTTTTATATAAAACACTCATGTCATAAAAAGATTTGGCCCTTTTATTGTATTTAAAATTTTATTGGAAAGTATTAGAAATATAAGTATTTCAACCAACCCCTTTTTATGTTGAATTGATGACATATATAGAATAAGAAGAAGTCTTTGGATTTGAAGAAAAAAGAAAATTTTTTGATGATAATTATATATTTTTGTTTGGTCAGAAGAGTCCTCAATCCATAGCGAAAATCAAGCTCGGAGCGATTGTGAGTGAATCTATCATTTCTTTTATCTTTCGTTTATTATGTTTTCGCATAATGAAAATATATGTTTCATGTGATTTTAATGCATAAACATGAGTTAGGATCATGTTATATATCCATATATATGCTTTTACATATTCGATTTAAGAAACAGTTTTAAAATTACCGCATCCATTTCAAAGGCCATTGATGCCCTCAGATTATAGTGGTGGTGATTGTATTAGACTCAGACGTTATATCTTGTACACATGGCAAGTTATAGGGTGTGTCACTAACACCAGAAAGTCAGGATGCCAAGTCGTGTGAGTCACTTTATGTGTACAAGGTATTGTCTTGCTATATGTATGTGATGTAGGATTCCGTTGCATATCTAGTGAGATGTCTTGAGATGTCACTGTGGGTGGGTGCTGCTAGTTGAGGCGCCCTGTGACCAACTCACGTGTGCGGTGCTAGTTGAGTCGCTGAATAAGTATAAAGCTTTAGGGTTACCATTGGTACAGTTTAGAAAGAAAATGGCCGAGCGAGGGCTTTAATAGTTTTTGATCTATCGATTGCATATTATGCGTTTATATGCACATGCTAGTTATTATATTATACAGATTGTGGATATTATTTTTCGAAGATGTAAATAAAACTCGCTCGGTAAGATTTTATCGGCATATGATGTTAGACACCATTTTACAGCTTTATACCAGTTTTAGAAGCATGATTTATGCATATCTTTTAGAATTTAATATCAATGCAGAATGTTATTTTATTTGAAATCTTACATGCACTTACTGAGCTCCTTTAGTTCACTCGTTTTGTGTTTTATATTTTCTAAACTCCATTCCTAGGTGCAAGTCTCGGTATGCCAACTACTGATTCTTCTATTGTTGATTGGTGAGCCAAATCTAAAGATTATTTTGTACATGTAAATGTGCTAAATAACACTCTTTTTGCTTTTTGCATAGTAATTATAGGCGTGTGTATTTATACATATATTTTGGACAAACACGAAGAGGTTTCAATATTTTGATGATAGTTTCACTTCTTTATCAGTATTCTAGTTTTATGATTATAATGAAATTATTGAGTTGTGTTGAATTTGGTTTGGAAAGGACTGGAGGTCCTATTTGGTAGTATTGAGAAGTGTTTGAAATAAAAGTGTAATTTCTTTCAGGTTTTATATTGAATTTTTTAAAAAAACAAGGGAAACTCTGCCTTTTTTTAAAAAAATTTAATAAGTTATTTTCACGTATATTATAAAATTTTCTCAATAATGGCAAGAACTAAAAAGAGGTTCACCTCGCGAAATTTCTCAACTTACACAGTTATATTCTAAAGAACTTCCGTTGAGGTGCCTCGTAAGGCCGCTAGGATCTATTGTGAAAGGTTTCGGGCCGAGTCTTGTCAAAGTGGAATCAGAGCACAATTTTTGAAGTTTTTAGTTAAAAAGTTTATTTTTAGAATGAGATTCTTGAAGTAGCATGTATATTTTTCTAAGTTTAGTAAATTGAATTATATGCATTTGATAATCATTTGCATAACTAAATTTACAGAAAATATGCATCATTGTGGAGGCCCACGTATTAGGAGAGCAGTTGTAGAGGCTCTTGCATTTGAAGAAGAGTAGGAGAATGAGTCGGTAAATGTTCCTATGCCTCAGACCCCTCCTGAGTCATCTCAGCCTGCCAAGCGAGATGGTGGAAACATGAATGTAGCTTAGATGGCCCAGATACTAGTAGTAGCAATTCAACAGCTGAGAGAGACAGGAGTGTCTATTGAGCGCGCCAAGAAATTAGGCGCTAAGCCTTATGATGGTACAGGAAACCTCGAGAGAGCCTTATCTGGTTAGAGAACAATGAAGAAAATTTTCGGGTTATGGAATGTACTGAAGAACAGATTATGGTATACTATGCATTTCTATTGAAGGAATGAGTGAAAGAATGGTGGAAGGCCTTGCAAAAGAGAAATACCGATGGGGTGTCTTGGGTGCTTTTCAAAGAGGAATTTCTGAATAAGTTCTACCCCAAAAGTTTTAAAGATACGAGATAGAAGAGTTCTTCAAGCTTAAACAAGGTTCTTTCTCGATGGCAGAGTATGAGAAGAAGTTTCAGAGCTCCTCCGTACCGTTCCCTTTATAGTTGATAATGAAGAGCATAAGACTAACTGGTTTGTAGTGGGTCTCAATCCTAGTATCGAGGCGTACATGGTATTAGCAGTCCACACTCAGTATGGAGCATTGGTGGAAGCTACAACTTGAATTGAAAGAAGCATGTCGGCCATCACTAAACCGAAACAACAGGGCCAAAAAATAGGTTAGTCAGGTGGTTCTCAAGGAGGACTGAGTAAATTCACACGAATAGAGGAGAGATCTACATGGTCTAGCAGTCAAAAACCAAGCCAAGGAGCTTAATCCAGCCAAGCTTCCGTTAGGCAACCATCAGCCAGATTTCGAAGCACTAAGGAGAGTTAGAAGAATTTTTCGGTGTGTAATAAATGTGGCAAGGCCTATCCGGGGGATTGTAGAAAAGAGACTACCGGTTGTTATAAGTGTGGTCAAGAGGGCCACTATATAAGAGATTGCCCAAATAATGAAGCTAGTAGTAGGCCAGGAAATAGACCATCAACTCCAAGATAAACTAATGGTGGTCGAGGATAGATTTAAGAAGGTCTTCATTTAGAAGGTCGAGCGGCTCTAGCCAGCCTAATAGGGGAGCTGGTAGAGGACGATCTTTTGGAGGACCGTAAGGCAGACCTCATACCCAGGCTAAGGTATTTGTAGTGACCCAACAAGAGGCGGATGCGGCCCCAAAGGTTGTGATAGGTACGATGTCAATTTTTGATCGAGATGCTTATGTACTGATAGATCTTGGAGTGACCCATTCTTTTATTTCTATGGAGTTTGCTGCAAAAGCTGGTATAATGGCCCAGTTATTAGATTATGCAGTAGTAGTGTCCCTTCCTACAGGAGACTCCATTGTAGCAGAAAGAGTGTATAGGGGTAGTAAAATTAGTATTGAGAGTCAAGATTTTATGGCAGATTTGATTGTGCTGGTCATCAGTGAGTTTGATGTGATTTTAGGGATGAATTAGTTATCTAAATATCGGCCTCAGCAAATTGTTTCCAAAAAGAAGTCAAATTATGTAGTCTAAGTAGAACGGAAGTTATTTTTCATGGGATGCGAAAATCACTTTCTGCCAATATAGTGTCGGTAATAAGGGCAAGAAAAATGCTTCAGAACTCATGTCAGGGGTACTTAGTCTATGCCATAGACGTAAGAGATGGTGGAATGAAATTAAAGGATATTCCAGTAGTTAAGAATTTTTGGATGTATTCCCAGAGGATCTTTTGGGCTTACCTCCAAATAGAGAGATAGAGTTTCGAATAGAAGTAGCCCCTGGAACGCAACCAATTTCTAAAGCACCCTATAGAATGACTCCCTTAGAATTAAAAGAACTGAAGGTTCAGTTAGAATATTTAGTGAATAGGGGTTTCATCAGATTGAGTACTTCTCATTGGGGGGCACTGATTTTATTTGTAAAGAAGAAAGATGGAAGTATGAGATTATGTATTGATTACAAGGAACTAAATAAAGTAACGGTGCATAATCAATATCCACTTTCGAGAATTGATGATTTGTTTGATCAACTACAGGGAGCCAAAGTATTTTTCAAGATAGATCTAAGGTCAGGCTATCATCAACTGAAAATTCGGGAGAAAAATGTTCCTAAGACGGCCTTTAGGACCCGATATGAGCATTATGAATTCTTGATTATGCCTTTTGGGCTGACTAATGTCCCAGCCGCTTTTATGGATCTCATGAACAGAGTTTTTTGATCCTATTTAGATCGATTTGTGATAGTATTTATTGATGATATATTGGTTTATTCAAGCAATGAGGAAGAGCACGTAGAACATCTGAGGTTTGTTTTGCAAACCTTAAGGGAGTACCGGTTGTACGCCAAACTCAGTAAATGTCAGTTTTGGCTAGTAAAGGTAGCATTTTTTGGGCATATAATCTCTGTAGAAGGGGTAACAGTAGATCTCCAAAAGATTAAAGTCATAGTGAATTGGAGACAGCGTACGAACGTGATGGAGGTCTGTAGTTTCTTAGGTTCGGCTGGATATTATAGGAAGTGTGTAGAGTAACTAAACTAACCTGGAAAGAAGACAAATTTGTATGGTCAGAAGTGTGCTAGTAGAGTTTCGAAGAGTTAAAGTGAAGGTTGACTTCGGCCCCAGTGCTTACACTTCTGTCGGAGAATGATGGATTTACCATATATTGTGATGCTTTTTGGAAAGGTCTAGGTTGTGTATTGATGCAGAAGGAGAAAGTAATAGCTATGCTTCTAGACAATTAAAAAAGCATGAACAGAATTATCCTACACATGACCTATAACTAATTGCAGTAGTTTTTGCTCTAAAATTTTAGAGGCATTATTTGTATGGGATTCCTTGTAAGATCTTTACGGACCATAAGAGCCTGCAGTACTTATTCACCTAGAACGAATTGAATATAAGGCAGAGAATATAGCTTGAGCTTATTAAAGATTATGAGTGCACCCTAGAGTACCATATGAAAAAAGCTAATGTGGTAGCAGATGCTCTCAGCAGAAAGCCTGTTAGTTCAATAGCTCACTTGAAGGTCGTATATCTATCAATGTTGATAGAATTAAAATCTTTAGATGTAAAATTAGAATTATCAAATTCGGGAGCATTATTAGTCACATTTCAGGTCCGTCCGATACTGGTTGACCAGATTAGAGAACTACAAACTCAAGATCCACAGGATTAAATTGAAGGGTAAAGTCGAGTCCAGGCAGCAGATGGATCTTTCAATGACCGAGGATGGTGTGGTAACCTTGGGTTAGAGATTATGTGTTTCGGATGTAAATAAATTAAGAAGATAGATTATGAAAGAAGCTTATTCTTCTGCATATACTATGCATCCGGAGAGCTCAAAGATGTATCGTGCCTTGAAAAAGCACTATTAGTGGAAGGGCATGAAAAAAGATATAGCCGAATTTATCTCAAGATGCCTAACTTGCCAGCAAGTAAAAGCTGAGCATAAAAAACCTATAAGGCTCTTGCAACCCCTTTTAATTTCAGAGTAGAAATAGGAGAGAATAACGATGGACTTCGTGGTAAGACTTCTGCATAGCCAGAAAGGCAATGACGCAATATGGGTAATTGTTGATAAACTAACGAAATCTGCCCATTTTCTACCCATTAGAAGCAGTTATTCTTTAGATAAATTGGCTCAATTGTACGCAGATGAGGTGGTACGACTCCATGGCGTTCCTGTATCTATTATGTCAGATAGGGATCCATGGTTCACTTCCCAATTTTAGCCTAACTTACAAAAAGCTCTAGACATAAAATTGAGTTTCAGTATAGCTTTTCATCTATAGACGGATGGTCAATTTGAGCAGACAATTCAAACACTCGAAGATATACTTAGAGCATGTGTTATACAGTTTAAGGGGAGTTGGGATACTCATCTGCCACTATTGGAATTTGCCTACAATAATAGCTACCAGACGAGCGTCGAGATGGCACCATATGAAGCATTGTATGAAAGGAAGTGTAGAACTCTAGTTTGTTAGGATGAGGTAGGTGAAAAGAAACTGATCAGCCTAGAAATTGTCCAAATTACTTCGAAAAAGATTCAAGTTATCATGCAGAGATTGGAAATTGCTAATGATAGACAGAAGAGTTATGCAGATAACAGGAAAATAGACTTGGAGTTTCAGATTGGTGATAAGGTTCTTCTGAAGATATCACCATGAAAATGAGTATTAAGATTCGGAAAGCGAGGAAAGCTGAGTCCTCGATACATTGGGTTGTACGAGATAGTTGAAAGAGTTGAAAATGTAGCATATCGTCTGCAATTACCAGAAGATCTGGTTAGATTTCATGATGTGTTTCATGCTTCCATGCTTCGTAAGTATTTAAAGGATCATTCGCACATCCTAAGGGAACAGTTAGTAGAATTGAACGAGAATTGACCTACAAAAAGAAGCCTGTACAAATCCTAGACTGGATAAAGCAAGTGCTTCATAATAAAAGCATTCCTTTAGTTAAGGTATTATGGATGAATCATGGAGTAGAAGAAGTCACGTGGGAACGTGAAGATCAGATGCGAGTACAACATCCCTACCTTTTCAAGACAGGTACTATTTAAATTTTGAGGATGAAATTTTTTTAAGAAGATGTAAAATTATAATATCCAATCCCTATTAGTAGTATTGACACCTAGATTTTGGTATAGAGTAATAAAGACACCGTGGGGTTACCCAATTTTAACCCTATTAAAAATATTTTTTTATGGTGCATGTGAGAGATATTAGACCTAATTTGATAATTTCACACTCGGTCGGAGTGTCAGACAACCTTAGAATTTTTGAAAATTTTCTTTATTAGCTTGGAAAAGGAAATTTTAATTTACTATATGAATTTTCATTTAAGGGTTATGTATGGAACAAGCCTTTGTTGAGAAATACAATTTATATATTAGAGAATGGATCAATTAGAAACAATCTCATGGATTGCCAAGTTGGGAATTCTAGTTAGTTCCTTAGACTATTCTAGCTAGATAGTTACAAAGGAACCAATTACATACTTAGTTTCTAACCAATGAAAAATTAGAAATTTAGAGTAAGTTGAAGGGCAAATTGATCTTTTTATGGAGCACTATATATATGGTAGAAGTGTATAGAAATTTCAAGTGATCAAAAGTACAACACTTAGAGTAAAAGATAGCAAAATTCGTGCAAAAGAAGAGGAGGCTACTACAGTGAAATTTCAATTTTTTTCTTATGAGTTTTCATGCTTGATCAAGCTAAAATAAGGTCACATACCAGTTCTTATGATCAATTAAAACCTCCATTAATAAAAATTAAACAAAAAAGAGGTAAGAAAAGCATTGTTTTATAAGATTGATATGTGAACTTTAAAGATTACTTCAATTGATGTCTTGTGTGTATTCTTGGTTTAGATTGAGTTAAATTCTAGTGTGGAGCTTGAAGGAGTCATCAAATTGAAGAAATTCGCAAGGTAAGAATTAGAGTTTTGAATGATTTGAATGTAAAGACTTCAATTGGTTATAATTAGGGCATTAAAATGAAATTGGTTTGATTTTGATGCAATTGGAACAAGAAATTGAGAAAAGAAATGTGTTGGAACATAGGGTAAAAATTTTCCACTTTAGGGACGTTAGGGATTGAGTTATGTTTTGATTGAATTATGATGTATAAATGGTGCCTTATGTAAATTGAATATATATGGTTGATGGAAAAATTGAAACTGAAGAAAATGGGACATAATTGTCCATTTTGGTAAGGTGAAGGGCAATTATGTCCAACTAAAGTTATAAAGTGTCTAATAATTTTCAGGGTGTCAGATGGTGAGTTAGATTAGATTAAATGACTTCGTAAATAAAAATCGAAAAGTAGTATCCACTGGGCTTTGTATGCCGATTAGGGCGTTTAGTAGTTAAATAAGATTCTAGTGTTTGAATTAGTTATAATGTCATTTATTGCGCGTAGGTCAAGAATAAAAGACTGATAACTGGAGTAGAAATCCAAAGCGAAAATCGAGGAGCGGTTGTGAGTGAAAATTTGTCATTTCTTTTATCTTTCGTTTATTATGTTTTCACATAATGAAAATGTATGTTTTATTTACTTTTGATGCATAAACATGAGTTAGGATCTTGATATATATCTATATATATATGCTTTTACATGTTTGGTTTAAAAAATAGCTTTAAAATTACTGCATCCATTTCAAAGGCCATTAGTACCCTTAGATAATGGTGGTGACCGTATTACACCCGGTCGGTATATCCCGTACACAACGGCAGGTTATAGGGGGTGTGTCACTAACTTTGGGAAGTCGGGATGTCGAGTCATGTAAGTTGCTTTATGTGTACGGGGTATTGTCTCGCTATATGTATGTGATGTAGGATTCCGCTGCATATCCAATGAAATGTCTTGAGATGTCACTGTGGGTGGGAGTTGCTAGTTGAGGCGCCTCGTGACCAACTCACGTGTGCGGTGCTAGTTGAGTCGTTGCATGAGTATAGAGTTTTAGGGTTACCATTGGTACAGTTTAAAAAGAAAATGGCCGAGCGAGGGCTTTAATAGTTTTCGATCTACCGATTGCATATTATGCGTTTATATGCACATGCTAGTTATTATATTGTACAGATTTTAGATATTATTTTTCGAAGATGTAAATAAAACTCGCTCGATAAGATTTTATCGGCATATGATGTTAGACACCGTTTTACAGCTTTATACCAGTTTTAGAAGCATGATTTATGCATGTCTTTTAGAATTTAATATCAATGCAGAATGTTATTTTATTTGAAATCTTAAATGCATTCACTGAGCTGCTTTATCTCACTCATTTTGTGTTTTATATTTTTTAAACTCCCTTCCCAGGTGCAATTCTCTGTACGATAGCTGCTGATTCTCCTATTACTGATTAGTGGGCCAAATTTAAAGATCATTTTGTATACGTAAATGTGCTAAATAGCACTCTTTTTACTTTCATATGGTAGTTATAGGCATGTGTATTTGTACATATACTTCACCTCTTTATCAGTATTCCAGTTTTATGATTATAATAAAATTATTGAGTTGTGTTGGATTTGGTTTGGAAAGGATAGGAAATCCTATTTGGTAATATTGAGAAGTGTTTGGAATAGAAGTGCAATTTCTTTGCAGGTTTTATATTAAATTTTCTGAAAAATAGGGGAAACTCTGCCCCTTGTTTTTTAAAATTTTAATAATTTATTTTCACGTATATTCTAAAATTTTCTCAGTAATGGCAAGAACTATAAAGGGGTTCGTCTCACGAAAATTTTTAACTTACACAGTTATATTCTAAGAAACATCCATCGAGGTGCCGGGCAGGGCCGCTAAGATCTACTGTAGAGGGTCTCGGGTCAGGTTCTGTCATTTTTGGCTATATGAAGTGAAAATTTGAGCCTTTAGAAAACTTGGAGAAGATGGAGATAAAGAAAAAGCCATCTATAGAAGAAACTCTCACTCTTAAGCTTAAGCCACTACCGAGTCATTTTCGCTTATCTTGGAAATTCTTCTACATTTCTCATAAGTATTTTAGCTGAACTTAATGAAATTTAAGAAGAAAACTTTCTTTGTGTACTCTGTGAACATAAGAGAGCACTAGGTTGGACTATCATCGATATTCGGGGTATAAGTCCATCATTGTGCATGCATAGGATTTTGCTTGAAAAAGACCATAAGCCAACTATTGAGCAAAGAATGAGGTTAAATCCATGATAAACGATATGGTCAAGAAATCATTAAGTAGTTAGATGCGAAAATCATTTACCTTATTTTAGATAGTTCATGGGTTAACCCGATACATGAGAAAAATGAATTAATTCCTACAAGTACAGTGAATGGTTGGAGAATTTGTATGGACTATCAGAAGCTTAACAAGGCCACAAGGACTGACCATTTTCCCATCCCATTTCTTGATTAGGTGCTTGACAGACTAGCTGAGCACATGTATTATTATTTTCTTGATGGGTACTCCAGTTACAATCAAATGGCAATCACTCTAAAAGATTAAAAGAATACTACATTTATATGTCTTTATAGTACCTTTTCATTTAGGAGGATTTCATTTGATTTATGCAATGCACCCGCCACTTTCTAATGATGTATAATGGCGAACTTCTCAGACATTATGGAACACTTCCTGGAGGTATTTATGGATGATTTTTCTATTTTTAGTGATTCGTTTGATTTTTGTCTTAATAATTTAGTATGTTTATTAAAAATATACAAATTTATGGATGATTTTTCTATTTGAAGTGATTCGTTTAATTTATGTCTTAATAATTTAGTATTTTATTAAAAATATGCAAAGAAACTAATTTGGTGTTAAATTAGAAGAAATGCCATTTTATGGTTAAGAAAGGTGTTGTCTTAGGCCATAAAATTTCATCTAAAGGTATAGAGGTTGATAGGGCAAAAATTTAAATTATTAAGAAATTGCTCCCCTACTTATGTGAAAGGAGTTTGGAGTTTTCTTAGTCATGCAAGTTTTTATAGAAGGTTCATCAAAGATTTTTCTAACATATCCAAGCCCCTTTGCAACTTGTTAAAGAAAGATGCATAATTGCAATTTGATGATGCTTATTTTGAAGCACAAAGAAAAAGCTTATTTCAACCCCTATATTGTAGCACTGGATTAGAGTCTTCTATTTGAGTTGATGTGTAATACTAGTGACTTAGTCGTGGATGCAGTACCTGGGCAGAGGAAAGGAAGAGTTTTCCACTCTATTTACTATATGAGCAAGACCCTAAATGAAGCACAAGTCAACTACAATACCACAGAAAATGAGCTCTTGGTTGTGGTATTTGCTTTTGATAAATTCAGATCTTACTTAATTGGAGTAAAGGTGGTTGTCTTCACTAATTATGCAACCATTAAATACTTGATTGCCAAAAAGGAAGCAAAGTCTCGCTTGATTATATGGGTGTTGTTATTACAAGAATTTGATTTGGAAATCGGAGATAAGAAGGGGACAAAAAATCAAGTTGCTGACAGTTGTCTAGGTTAGAAGGAGGAGAAGATAAGAGTTTGATCAATAAAACCTTCCCTGATGAATAACTCTTAGCAGCTCAAGACATTCAAGTGCCATATTATGTTAATTATGTGAATTATTTAGTATGTGGCATTATACCTCTAGACTTGAATTCTCAACAAAGAAAAAGGTTCTTGTATGATGAGAAGAAATATTGTTAGAATAAGCCTTTTTATTTAAATAATGTGCTGATCAATAGTTAAGGAGATATGTGCATCAAAATAGGCCAAATATATTTTGTACCATTGTCATGCTTCAGATTATAAAGGTCATTTGAGGGTAATAGAACAGCCATAAAAGTCTTACAATGTGACTTTTATTGGCCAACTTTGTTTAAAGATGCTAATATATATATCCTACAGTGTGATAGATTTCAAATGACTAGGAACATCTGAAGAAAGTAAGAGATGCCCTTACAAGGCATATTTGGAGTAGAAATTTTAACATGTGAAGGATAGATTTCGTGGTCCTTTTGTTTCATCAGTTAAGAATAAGTACATTTTAGTGGCAGTGGACTATATGTCTAAGTGGGTAGAAGCAGTTGTGTTCCCCACTAATAATGCCAAGGTGGTGCTCAAATTTTTGAAGAATAATATTTTCACAAGACATGAAACTCCAAGAGCTATTATAAGTGATGAAGGGACTCATTTTTGTAATAAGTACTTTTCAGTACTTCTTAAAAAATATGGAATGAGACACGAAGTAGCCACTGCCTATCCTCCTTAGAAAAGTGTTTAGCCGGAGATCGCAAACTAGGAAATAAAGCTCATTTTTGATAAAATGATGAAGCCTAACTTGAAATATTAAACCATGAGACTTGATGATGTACTATGAGCTTACCATACAACTTTCAAAACACCTATAGAAATATCACCTTATCAGTTGGTCTATGGGAAAGCATGTCATTTGCTATTTGAGCTAGAGTATAAGATATATTGGGCAATTAAGGCCTTAAACTTTAATGCTCAAGCTATTGGTATGAAGTATCTGCTTCCACTTCTTGAGTTAGATGAATTTCAACTCCAAACTTATGAAAATGCCAAGCTTTATAAGGAAAAAACTAAGAAATGGCATGATAGAAAGATTGCATAAATGGTATTTCATCTTGGACAATGGGTATTTTTGTTTAACTCTTGATTGAAACTCTTCCCGAGAAAGCTTAAGTCAAGATGATCGGGCCATTTTAAGTCAGTAAGGTATTCCCTCATTGAGCTATTGAGATTGCGGATAAAGAGAGCAAGAGGGTATTCAAGGTGAATGAACAGAGGTTGAAGCATTATTCGGGGATGATATTGATCGCCAAAATTCATCCCTTGAATTAACCAAGCCATAAGAATCAAGAAGCAAACCATCAAGCCAATGACGTTAAATCAAGTGCTGCTAAGGAGGTAACCCAAGTTATATTCTATTGTTTTTCAATTTATTTCATTTTGATTAACTTGTAGTTGTTTTTTGTTGTGTTAAGTTGTATTTTTGGTGAAAGAATATGAGCGGGACATAGAAAGTTTTTAGTTAATGCCTCTATGTTACACTAGAGAACACCCCAGCCTCAATTCCAGGAACAACCTAGAAATTTAAATCATTTCTATGCTAAGGCATTCAAAATCAACACCCCTACTTAAAATCAAGAACTGGTCAAACACTATAGTGTCCACTTATAATGCCCTAGCATTCTCAACATGCACAGACGCTCTAACTTTCAACATTTCGACGCCCTAGCATTATCCACTCAACATTCTTGTGTTCAAATTCAAGGCTAATCCAGCATCAATTCCAATGCTAATCAGGGGGTATCCAAATGCTGCTAACACTCTTACATCCTTGTGGCCTTGTCAACGTTGTAGCCTCAACTCAAGATACCCCAGCATTCAATGCTCATTTAGAGTGCCAACAGTCACCAACCTAACGGCCCAACATTATCATCTTAAAACGCCCCAGCATTAGTCAATTTTAAAAAAACAAGGTTGGACCGCTAAAAATCAAGACACATCAGTGTTCAACAATAAAATGTGACAATGCTATAATATCTTAGAATCAGCTTTAACGCCTCAGCATTCTAATGGCTCAACGCTTTAGTGTTCATCCAAAAACATGATAAATCTCTAGTGTCATAAAGAGAACGCCGCAGCATTGGCATGGAAACTAGCTTAAAACACCAGATTTGTCATTCTTCTTCGCTCTTTTCTCTCTAAAACTCTCATTCTCTCTCAACCAAAGACTAAATTCGTACTAACATCCACCTAATTTCAAAAACACAATTGCCGCCATCTTGACACCACTTTTACCAGATTAAAACAACAAATCATAACCAAATTCTTCCAAATCCAAACCACATTCACCTACTCACAGAACCCAAATTTTAAGCTGATTTTTTACAATAGGGCCTAAGAGAAGCAGAGCCAGTACTTCAAAGAGTTCCTCTTATGGTTCCACTTAATTCATATCTTAGAAAATGACAGATCATTTTCATAATAAGATTCTCTGCAAGTCCATCATTCCAGGGAGAGGATTTAGTTTAGAGGAAGATGATTTCCCTAATATTATCAGGATGATAATAGAGAGACATTGAAGGACTTCTTTTAGACTCAAAACCTGAGGGTTGCACCGATAGTCCAAGAGTTTTATGAGAATATTGTAGAGCACCCAAATTATAGAATATAAGTTTATAGGAGGATGATGTCTTTTGATTGTAGTACTATTAATAAGTTGTTTGATATGCTGATTGATGTACTAGATGAATACCCCAGCATTATGAGAAACCTGAATTATGGACTAATTATTTAGACTTTATTTCAGCCAGCACCGAGTGAAAGATCTCCTATAATCTACCGCTCTATTTTAGACAAGCACCCTGACCAATGATGCTAAGGCTTGGTATATATTCCTATCCTCACGGATTATGCCGATGATGCATATTAATGTTGTTACCAAGTCAAAGTTAGTGTTTTTTTTATGCTATAATGACTAAGAGGCCGATCAGTATTGGGTGGATCTTACAAGCGAAGATCTTGGCCTGCGTAAGGTTTGCCAAGAATAGTTTATGCTTGCCATCCCTAATCACTATATTGTACACAAAAGTTAGAGTTTGCTAAGATGCGCACGAAGACTTAATCCCTCCATTCAAGCCTATTGAATTTAATACCATCCAAAAATTATAAACCACAGAGAGCTAAAGGCACCTATCAGAGTAGAAAGTTCAGCCACCACTATTGGTAGCACTGATCCAATAGTGTCACTTTCTTCTTCAGCAGCAAGCTCATCTAAAAGCATGTCAATGGAAGCTAGGCTAACTCGTATAAATGCTCATACAGAACAGCATATGAGAAGCTTAATATTGTTTAACCAGAAGTTCTTATCTTTTCAAGATTGCCAATTCCAGGGATGCAAATGTTTGCAGCCTGTTGGGATATGGACATCAGTTATCTCCTTTTATAGTAGCCACCGCTAGTAGCAACAACCCCATCAGCACCTAATTATAAAGATACACCGACATGGGATAACTTGGACAACCTTGCTTTAAAGCTTGAGGATCTTATAAAACATCTTTAGGTGTTCAAACTCGTATCAATTTTCTATTGTTTTTGCTATGGAAGGAAACAAATCTTTTGTGATTGCTATGTTTTATGCTTGTTGATGAACACATGAAAATGCATGTTGTTAAAAGATTCAATCACCATTTAATGTCACCAATTTTAGTATTTTCTGTATTTTTAGCTTGAAATAAAGTGTTCTCCTTAAATTGTGATTAATGAATGTTATTTGGACAGGTTTAGGTAAATTGGACATAACTCTCAATGTAGAAATCGAAATGAAGAAATTCTTGAACCGGGTGCAACATGACTCAATCTTACACAAATTTGAAGAATAGTGGAAAAGCCAAATCCAACATGTTATGGGCCAAAAATTGAGATACAACAGAATCGGACTACAACTCTTACCCAGCTTGACCCAACTCACGTATTTGGACCGTATCTCCCAAAATACGTACTCAATTGGTATAATTCTTGAAGCTGTGAATTTCTGACTTAACTATCAACAACTCGTATGTTTATGGTAAAGTCCAAATCAGCCGTTATCATGGACCAAATCGCATTGCAAGTGGGTAAAATGGTTGTTGGCCGAATTCTGGTGTATCTTTGGAATTTTGCTCATATCTCATTGGACACTCATCCAATTTGCATGAAATCAGTGCCTATGGAAAGAAGAGTCAAAATTCTACAACTTTCATGTCGGCCGCAGAAGCTGAATTGATCATTTACATTATCAAAAATGTGCTGCAAGTGGATACACGAGTTATTGACTTAAAATTATTGAAGATTGATGTCATCCATGACATATGTCCATTCATTGCCTATATAAGGAGACCCTTAGGACGTTTTTAAGAAGATAATTTTCTCTCTTCTTTTATTCTCATTAACATGTATTGTAATTTAGGCTAGAGTTCCTAGCAAGGCTAAGAGATGAACTTTTATGTGTAGTAAATCTACTTCCATGCTTTGATTCGGTGTCAAGAGCTATAAATGTTGTAAGTTTGGTTTTGATTAAACTCTTATCTATTTTATTTTCTATAATCCAGAAGTTATAATTCTCATGTCTCATATATGTTCAGTCATGCTTTTCTTATGTGATTCATGTTGATTTATAATTGTTACTGGTTATATTGTTTTATATGTTAATCTTTTACTGCAGTATTGTCAATTTGATATATTGTCGATCTTGGATAACATGTAAGGGCAATAAATGTTTGATATTCAAGTTAATCTTTTACTGCAATATTGTCAAAATGATATATTGTCGATCTTAGATAACTTGTATAAATAACATGATGTGTGTTAATGCTTGCAAAGAGTTTAACTAAATCAAATACGTGTGTTATCAAATGTGCTATATATTACATACCTTCCGATTGATTGTTTGGGATGTGAAACTTTCAGTTGAGTTATAAATATCGAATCAAAGTATAGAGTAGATTTATAAAGCATAATTGTGATTCTCAAAGCCTTGCTTAAATCATCATAAGACATTTTTCTCAATTCATAGACAATTCTATCTCATCCGTTTAAATCAATTAACCCTTTGCTACTGCTTTAATATTTTACTTCACTAACCTATTTTGCCAAGAGCTTCCTCGTGGGATCGACACCTCAATCTATACTGCGATAGCCGCGTTATATTTTGAGCGTAAACAAAAATTTGGCGCCGTTGCCGGGGAAGCACACTAAGCGAAAGTCGGTTGCGATTATAAATACTAAAGTGGTAACTTTGTATATTTTCTTTTCTTTGCAAAATCTTAGTTTTATTTCCTTTGTTGTAATTTATTTATTATTCATGGTTGGTTCTACCACCTAATTTATTTTGTTTTCTTTAGTTAATTTGTTATATTTTATATTATCTTAATGGCTGGTTTTACCGCCTAATTAGTTTATTTTCTTTTATCTATTTATCGCACTTTATTTTCTTTAGTTTATTTATTGCACTTTTTTTTAATGGCTGGTTTTACCGCCTAACTTTGTTCACTTTCTTTTATTTATTTATTGTACTTTATTACTTTAGTTAACATGTTGTATTTTCTTTTTATGGCCGGTTCTACCGCCTAACCTTTTATTTATTTACTTATTGTATTTTCTTTTTATTATTTACTTATTGTACTTTTTTTCGTATTTTATAGTCTTTTGTTTAGTTATTGTATTTATATTTCATGGTTGGTCTTACCACCTAACTTATTTCTATTTCTTGTTGTGTTTATTCCACTTCTTAATTTTCCTTAAGCATTTCTTTCCTAAAAAAAAAAAAAAAAAAAAATAATTAGGATGTATGCATCGACCTAGAGACAAACGAGGAAGATTTATGAGAGAACTAGAACTAGAACTAGAACTAGAACTAGAACTAGAACCACTCCCACAATTTGTAAGTGAAGAGAATTCACCTTCTAGTTCATCTTGTAATTCTAACACAATGAGCCAACACGAAGAAAACCCCGTTAGAACTCTAAAAGATTACTTGCATCCTACTCGCACAGCCACACCATCATGCATTATATTTCCACCTAACATACCACATTCGGATTTTAAACCTGGAATGATACAACTTCTTCCCACTTTTCATGGTCTAGATAGTGAAAATCCTTATGTACATGTTAGGGAATTTGAAGAGGTAATTGCCACCTTCCATAGCCAACCTGAAGCCATAGACACTGTTAGGCTTAAATTTTTCCCTTTTTCTTTGAAAGACAAAGCAAAGAGTTGGCTATACTCTTTGAGGCCAAGGTTTATAGGAACTTGGGCAGAAATGACCCAAGCATTTTCTAATAAATACTTCCCACAACACAAAACTAATGGCCTGAAAAGACAAATTTCTTCATTCTCCCAAAAAGACAGTGAAACCTTATATCAAGCATGGGAAAGGTTTAAAGAGTTGCTAAATCTGTGCCCTCACCATGGGTATGAAAATTGGCGCTTGGTTAGTTATTTCTATGAGGGACTCACAATTAGAGAGCGCCAATTTGTTGAGATGATGTGTAATGGGGAGTTCCTTCACAAAGATCCTGAGGAAGCCATAGAATTCCTTAATGACTTAGCAGAAAAAGCCCATACATGGACTGGACCTAGCATTGCTGAAAGCACAAATAGGTCACGACCCAATGGAGTTTTCCATCTTAGGGAAGAGGATAACCTCAAAGCCCAATTAGAGGTCTTAACTAGGGAGTTAGAGGCCTTGAAATCCAAAGATAGAAGGGTCACCCACACGGTTGCTAGAGTTGAGTCACACGATGTCTGTTTTGTCTGTGGAGGAGCGGAACACTTAGCTCAGGATTGCCCCACGTATAGTGAGATGAGAGGGATATATGAGGAACAATGTAATGCCCTAGGGATGTACAAGAAGCCTTATTCACCCTACTCTGAAACATATAATCCTAGCTGGAGAAACCACCCAAATTTCAGTTGGAAATCTGACCAACAAGCCAACAACCAATGGAAACAAGAACAACAAGCACCCAAGTCTTATGTTGCACCTCAATATAATGCACGACCAACTAGAAATTCTTTAGAGGATACATTACAAGCATTTATGGAGGCACAAAGTAAGACTAATCAAAAATTTGAAACAATTCTTGCACAGGTGGTGGACGAAAACAAAGAAATCAAGAGTCAAATCACAAAATTGACTAGTGCCTTAACTGTACAAGAGCGAGGTAAGTTTCCATCTCAACCTCAATCCAATCCAAAAGGACAATTCATGGCACAAGCTTCTACTTCTGATGTTCAAAATCTCAAAGAAGTCAATGCCATTACTACTCGAAGTGGTAAGATTGTAAGTGAGCCTACTCCTGAAATTAACACATCTACGAGTAGTAAAGATGCCCCCCTTGAAAAAGAGGCCACAATGGAAAAAGAGCCCGAAAGTAAGTTTTCAATCCCAGTGCCTTTTCCTCAAGCTCTTCGACCGGTTGGGAAAAATTCAGAAATTCAAGGTGAGATTTTGGAACATTTGAAACAAGTTAAAATTAATCTTCCCTTGTTACATTTGATTAAGCAGGTTCCAACTTATGCCAAAGTCATCAAGGATTTATGCACTATCAAAAGAAAACACCATGTGAAGAAAACTGCATTTTTGGCAGAACAGGTAAGTGCAGTGATTGAACAAAAGACACCACCCAAGTATAAAGACCCAGGATGTCCCACAATCTCCTGCCAAATTGGGACACATGAGTTTGGTCAAGCTTTATTGGACTTAGGAGCAAGTGTAAATTTAATGCCTTATTCTATTTACTTGCAGTTGGGACTTGGTGAGATTAAACCAACATCTGTAGTCCTACAATTAGCTGACCGATCAATCAAGAAACCACGGGGAATAGTAGAAGATGTTTTGTTGCAAATTGACAAATTTTACTATCCTGTTGATTTTCTTGTTTTAGATACTCATTCTGTTGTTAACATGGAGTCAAAAATCCCTCTTATTTTGGGGAGACCTTTTCTAGCCACTGCTAACGCTCTTATTAATTGCAGAAATGGTCTAATGAAATTATCTTTTGGGAATATGACTCTTGAGGTGAACATTTTCAACATTGGCAAACAACCACGAGAAGAAGACGAGTGCTATCATTCATATATGATAGACACACTTGTAGCGGAGGAAGCTTATAAAAATCATGGCTATGATTCTTTGAAAAACCTTCTCAATTTTGAATTTGAAGAATTGTATTATCCTGATGTAACAACTGATGTGTTTAGTATTTTTGACTCACAGGATAAACGGACTCGATTTTGGCAGCCACACTTTGAAGAGTTGCCACGAGAGAGGGAGAGACCGAAACCATCAAACCTCGAGACACCACAAGTTGAGCTTTCTCCACTGCCCAAAGGTTTGAAACACGCATTCTTGGGACCAGGTGATACCTTTCCTATCATCATTTCTTCTGAACTTAGTGCTGAACAAGAGAAAAAATTGATAAAATTGTTAAAAGAACATAAGTCTGCATTAGGTTGGACCATAGCTGATATTAAAGGTATTTCTCCATTGATATGCTCCCATAGAATTCATTTAGAGGAAGGTTCCCAACCTCGTAGAGACCCACAAAGAAGACTTAACCCAACAATGAAAGAAGTAGTGAAGAAAGAGGTCTTGAAACTATTAGATGCGGGTATAATCTACCCAATTTCTGATAGTCAATGGGTAAGTCCAACTCAAGTAGTTCCTAAGAAATCTGGGGTTACTGTTGTTGAAAATGAGAATGGGATACCTGTTCCAACTAGGGTAGTAAGTGGTTGGAGAATGTGTATTGATTATAGAAAGTTAAACACAGCCACTAGGAAAGACTATTTTCCATTGCCTTTTATCGACCAAATTTTAGAACGTGTAGCTGGACATCCTTTTTATTGCTTTCTTGATGGGTATTCAGGGTATTACCAGATTGAGATAGCTATAGAAGATCAAGAAAAAACTACTTTTACATGCCCTTTTGGTACTTATGCTTTTCGTAGAATGCCATTTGGATTATGTAATGCACCAGCTACTTTCCAGCGTTGCATGTTGAGTATTTTCTCTGATATGGTTGAAAAATGCATGGAAGTCTTTATGGATGATTTGACTGTTTTTGGTAATTCTTTTGATTTATGCCTACTTAACTTGAAATCTGTTTTGAGTAGGTGTGAAGAAAAAGGACTTGTGCTAAATTGGGAGAAATGTCATTTCATGGTATCTTCAGGAATCGTTTTAGGGCACATTGTATCTGAAAGAGGGATAGAGGTTGACAAGGCAAAAATTGAATTAATCTCTAAATTACCTACACCTAAAACGGTAAAAGATGTCCGATCCTTTCTTGGACACGCTGGCTTTTACAGAAGGTTTATACAAAATTTTTCTGCCATATCTAGACCATTGTGTAACCTTTTGCTAAAAGATGCAGAATTTACATGGACACAAGAGTGTGAGGAGGCATTCCGAACACTAATTGCCAAACTCACCACCGCTCCTATCATGCAATCACCGGATTGGAACCTCCCATTTGAAATTATGTGTGATGCAAGTAATTATGCTGTAGGAGCAGTTCTTGGGCAACGGAGGGAGGGAAAACCCTTTGTTGTTTATTATGCTAGTAGGACTTTGAATGATGCTCAAATGAATTACACTACTACTGAAAAAGAACTACTAGCTGTTGTTTTTGCCTTAGATAAATTTCGTTCTTATTTGATTGGTTCACCTATTGTTATTTTTACTGACCATGCAGCCCTTAAGTACCTTCTTTCTAAGAAGGATGCTAAAGCCCGTTTAATTAGGTGGATTCTTCTTTTGCAGGAATTTGATATAACCATCAAAGATAAGAAAGGCGTTGAAAATGTTGTTGCTGATCATCTATCCCGCCTTGAGTTCACTGACTCTACTGATTTGCCACCCATTCGAGACGATTTTCCAGATGAACATCTTTTTGCTATAAGCCAAATACCTTGGTATGCACATATCGTAAATTATTTGGTTTGTGGTGAACTTCCATCTGACTGGAGTGCACAAGATAAGCGTAAGTTCTTGGTTGAGGTACGTAACTTTTATTGGGATGATCCATATCTTTTCAAATACTGTCCTGACCAAATAATGAGACGTTGCATTCCTGAAAGTGAAGTTTCTAGTGTCTTAAATTTTTGCCATAGTGCTGCTTGCGGTGGCCATTTTTCTATGAAGAAGACAGCTGTGAAAATTTTACAGTGTGGTCTTTATTGGCCCACTTTGTTCAAAGACACTAATAATTTTTGTCGTTCCTATGAAAGATGTCAAAAGTTAGGTGCTTTATCTCGAAGAAATATGATGCCTCTTAACCCTATTCTTGTTATCGAGATATTTGACTGTTGGGGTATTGATTTTATGGGTCCATTTCCTTCATCTTTTGGCTATCTTTACATCCTTTTAGCTGTTGACTATGTATCAAAATGGGTGGAGGCTGTAGCTTGTCGTACTAATGATAATACAACTGTGGTAAAATTCTTAAAAGAAAATGTGTTATCTAGGTACGGTACGCCACGTGTCATCATTAGTGACCAAGGAACACATTTTTGTAATCGTTCTTTTGAAGCTTTGATGCGCAGGTATGGTGTTCTTCACAAAGTTTCCACTGCATACCATCCACAGACAAATGGACAAGCCGAGCTAGCAAATAGAGAGGTTAAACAAATTTTGGAAAAGACGGTTAACCCGAATCGCAAAGATTGGTCCCTACGCCTTTCTGATGCATTATGGGCATATCGTACTGCATACAAAACCATCTTAGGAATGTCCCCATACCGGCTTGTTTATGGAAAAGCTTGTCATTTACCTGTTGAGCTAGAACATAAAGCTTATTGGGCTGTCAAAGCCCTTAACTTTGATTTGAATGCTGCAGGTCTCCAGAGAAAGTTACAATTGTCAGAAATAGAAGAGCTACGAAATGACGCATATGACAACTCCAAAATTTACAAAGCTAAAATGAAAGTAGCTCATGATAAACAGATCTCAAGGAAACACTTTGAGCCAAATCAACGGGTCTATCTTTATGATTCTCGATTGCATTTACACCCTGGAAAGTTGAGATCTCGATGGACTGGTCCATTTATGGTAAGACATGTTTTTCCTAATGGTGCTGTTGAAATAGAAGACCCCACTGATGGACGAACTTTCAAAGTGAATGGACAGCGGCTAAAAAGCTACGTGGAAAAGGTAAACGGCTCTATGTACCTAGGCGAGATCCCTCTTGTGGATCCTGTCTATCGTGATTGATCAGGTTCAATCTATCTGTACTATATTTTATATTTTGTCTATATTTTATCTTTTGACTTTCTATTTTTGCTTTTATTTTCTTGCACATTTTATTTTACTTTATTTTCTTCTTTTTATTTTTTCTTCAGTGTGATTTTATTTCCCGGTCAAGTGGCGGATACGGTACTCCGTGACTATTAAAGTCGGTTTCTCAGTTCCCTAAAAACTGTCCCTCAAACTGTGCATTCATCTCTTTTCTTTCTTTCAAAATGGATCGCATTCTTGCCAACCTTAAAAAACGTTTTCCTTCATTTCCTCAAAATGCTCTACTTAAGATTTACAAAGCACGGTGTGAAAGACTAAGGCTATTGATGTTGGGTAATATCCCTGTGGACCTTCGTTGGTTAATTGAAGCCAAGGTTCGGTTGTCTGGTGAGTTTGAAAATGATTTTGTTTCTCATATGCCTGGTCTTGGAAGAAGCTCTTATGCCAAAAGGCGACGAGCAAAAAGGTTACAAGTCTGTCATAAATGTGCTCGATGGAATTGTAATCGGAGTTGTCGTTCTTTAGGATTCGTATCTAGAAATCGAGAAGATAAAATTCAGTTCATTAAGGATGGACTGAGTAAGGAGTCTTTGGATGATATCCTATTGACTCTTGAGACGCATCCCTGTGGGCTCGTGCAACGTGAACTTCTCGATTTATGGAACAAATTCAAAAATGAACATCAACGGTATAGTCTCGGGAATCTGACTCTAAAAGACCCTGTTTGCTAATTTATAAGAAAATTGGATGGGAAGCCTATCCCCGACCCATAGAGGGCGTTTAAGCCGTTACTGGACGTAAAACCAGAGGAAGATGTGAGCCACAATCACAACTACTTGTAAATACATGTGTTTTAATTTCAAACTTTATTTTATGAATAGTAGGGCTACTCATGTAGATGTCTTAAATTCAAATCTTTTTGTTCAATAATGCATGCGGGTCATTATGTTTAAATATTTGTGTTTTATTTTTAACTCTCTTTTGACAAACTGTCGGGTTACCATAATCATTATTGTCATTTGGCACTCTATAAATACAGCACCTCAGTTTCTTCATTTTCATATATTGAGATAAAGGTGAGAGTAGATATGGAGGAAACCCAAGTTCGACAATTTCGAAATATATGTGTATTTTGTGGATCTAGTCCTGGGGAGAGTAAAGTGTTCGTAGAAGCAACAAACAATCTAGGAAAAACATTAGCTGCAAGAAAAATTCATTTGATTTATGGAGGAGGTAGCCTTGGGCTAATGGGGTGTGTGTCAACAGCTGCACATTTAGGAGGAAGTCAAGTTTTAGGTATTATTCCTACAACTTTGGCCGTGGGAAACCTGACCGGGAAAACAATAGGGGAAGAATTACAAGTCTCATCCATGCATGAACGTATAGCCAGAATGCTTTGCAATGCAGACGCTTTTATTGCTTTACCAGGTGGTTTTGGTACCTTGGAAGAAATTTTTCAAATTGTCTCTTGGGCCCAACTGAATATCCACCGAAAACCCATAGGTTTGTTGAATGTTAATAACTATTTTGATTGCTTACTTTGTTTTCTTGATCAAGCTGTGGAACAGAATTTTATTTCACATTCGGCGCGACAGATCCTGGTTTCTGCTACTGAGGCGGATGAATTGATTAACAAATTACAGGCAGTTACCTACGAACCTGACCCAGCAATAACTCGGATCGATTGGTCAGTGGGCCTTAACAAGCGAAAATTGGATCTGACACTCCGTTTGTAAATTTTTCTTTTTATTTATTTATTTATCAGTACCATCATTTTAGTTTATATTTGCTTAAGTGTCTCTCAGGTTTGTTTCTTTCAAATAACTGGCGTTTCAGGTAATGTCTCCTATACTTTATCTCTTTCTATTTAAACATTGAGGACAATGTTTCATCTGGTTTGGGGGGAGGATAGTAGACATACGTTGCATTTTGCAAAAAAAAAAAAAAAAAAAAAAAAATTGTGGTCCGACATTTGATTAAAACGGCAGAGTAAAGAGTTCATTCTTGAACTCTTGAGACGCATTCTAGGTCAAATTAGAATGGCAGAGTAAGGAGTTTTAGTACTAACTTTTGAAATGCATTTTAACTAACTTTTTGTTATTTTGTTTTATATTTCATGCATTGTCGTTTACTGCTTGTAGTCTTGGTAATTCTTGTATAAAGGAATTTGCTTTTCTGCCTAAGTATGATTTCAGAATTGATTAGGTTGAGTCACTATTTCTATCTAGGTTACTAAAGAATGACTTCCAAAATATTTTTGAGCACAATGCTAAGCCTTGTGGTAAGATGGATGATTCAATTTATATAGCCAAGAGAATTCCCATGTTTAAGTATATATTTTTCTAATCTCACATATCTTTTGTGAGTAAGTGGAAAGGTTGAGAAAACAGCTTATGAACTTTCATTGATCCTTTGAATTGGTTAATTTTTGTTTAGAATGATATTATTTGAATTAAGGGATAAGTTGGTTACATTTGTGCATAATATAATTTGGTGAGAAACCTTTGTAATGCTTCCTTGTATTCTTCAAAAAAAAAAAAAAAAAAAAAAAAAAAACAAACAAACAAACACAAAAGTACCAAAAACAAGAAAAAGAAAAAAAAAAAAAAGCAATTCAGTTTAATAAAGTCTTCATTCAATTTTAGAAGACAAATACCTTGTAAAACAGTTTTCTCACCAAGTTATAATTGTATTGTTCTCACCAGCCAATTAAAGTTCTAAAGTTGACGTATGATATGAATAATTGATTTTTAAACAAATAATTTTCCTATCTTTGGATCAATGTTAGTTTATATGTCTGTCCTTAAAATTGACTTTTTCTTGAGTGCTTAACTGTTTTCCAACTCCATAAGAGAAGTCCTAACCTTTTAAACAGTCATACACATGTGAGGATATGGAGTTGAGGCTTTTACTTGGAGAAATTCTCAAGGCTATATCTATTGTGGTTTGTGGTTAGATGGTTATGGCTTAGTTCACACACACACAAATTATGGAAGTTGTAATTGAAAAAACCATGATAGCAACAGTGATCTCGAACTGACGTTTTGATTGAAGTACTTAGGTAGTTTTGCATATTCTATTTACGCTTGAATTGCTAGAGACTAGCAATAAGCTGGTTGGGGGCTGTGATGAACACATGAAAATGCATGTTGTTAAAAGATTCAATCACCGTTTAATGTCACCAATTTTAGTATTTTCTGTATTTTTAGCTTGAAATAAAGTGTTCTCCTTAAATTGTGATTAATGAATGTTATTTGGACAGGTTTAGGTAAATTGGATATAACTCTCAATGTAGAAATCGAAATGAAGAAATTCTTGAACCGGGTGCAACATGACTCAATCTTACACAAATTTGAAGAATAGTGGAAAAGCCAAATCCAACATGTTATGGGCCAAAAATTGAGATACAACAGAATCGGACTACAACTCTTACCCAGCTTGACCCAACTCACGTATTTGGACCGTATCTCCAAAAATACGTACTCAATTGGTATAATTCTTGAAGCTGTGAATTTCTGACTTAACTATCAACAACTCGTATGTTTATGGTAAAGTCCAAATCAGCCGTTATCATGGACCAAATCGCATTGCAAGTGGGTAAAATGGTTGTTGGCCGAATTCTGGTGTATCTTTGGAATTTTGCTCATATCTCATTGGACACTCATCCAATTTGCATGAAATCAGTGCCTATGGAAAGAAGAGTCAAAATTCTACAACTTTCATGTCGGCCGCAGAAGCTGAATTGATCATTTACATTATCAAAAATGTGCTGCAAGTGGATACACGAGTTATTGACTTAAAATTATTGAAGATTGATGTCATCCATGACATATGTCCATTCATTGCCTATATAAGGAGACCCTTAGGACGTTTTTAAGAAGATAATTTTCTCTCTTCTTTTATTCTCATTAACATGTATTGTAATTTAGGCTAGAGTTCCTAGCAAGGCTAAGAGATGAACTTTTATGTGTAGTAAATCTACTTCCATGCTTTGATTCGGTGTCAAGAGCTATAAATGTTGTAAGTTTGGTTTTGATTAAACTCTTATCTATTTTATTTTCTATAATCCAGAAGTTATAATTCTCATGTCTCATATATGTTCAGTCATGCTTTTCTTATGTGATTCATGTTGATTTATAATTGTTACTGGTTATATTGTTTTATATGTTAATCTTTTACTGCAGTATTGTCAATTTGATATATTGTCGATCTTGGATAACATGTAAGGGCAATAAATGTTTGATATTCAAGTTAATCTTTTACTGCAATATTGTCAAAATGATATATTGTCGATCTTAGATAACTTGTATAAATAACATGATGTGTGTTAATGCTTGCAAAGAGTTTAACTAAATCAAATACGTGTGTTATCAAATGTGCTATATATTACATACCTTCCGATTGATTGTTTGGGATGTGAAACTTTCAGTTGAGTTATAAATATCGAATCAAAGTATAGAGTAGATTTATAAAGCATAATTGTGATTCTCAAAGCCTTGCTTAAATCATCATAAGACATTTTTCTCAATTCATAGACAATTCTATCTCATCCGTTTAAATCAATTAACCCTTTGCTACTGCTTTAATATTTTACTTCACTAACCTATTTTGCCAAGAGCTTCCTCGTGGGATCGACACCTCAATCTATACTGCGATAGCCGCGTTATATTTTGAGCGTAAACACTTGTTTTTATATATTTTCTTTGATTTCTTATCCTTTACTTTTATATTCGCCTTTATTCTTGTCTTTTACTTCTGATATGTTTTGTGTGTTATTTTTATGTCTTTCATAGTTGAAAAAGTATGTGTAATATAAGTATATTTCAATTATAAATCTTATGTGATATTGCGATGCTTTGGTGTGTTGGGTTAGAGTGATGAACACTTGTCTATAATGAAAAATGTATTGAAGCACTTAATTTTTAACTTCCTAAGAAATGGTTTATACTTGAAAAGATCTATGCGTTGGTTTATACTTGAAATGATCCATGCATCAACTACTAGATAGAATTTAACCTTATATGTGATCACTCATCTATAAGAACTTATATAAGCTTATGTTAGTTAAATTCTTGCCCAGAAAAGTCATGCTTAAGTAATACACTACAGTCTCAATATTAAAGCACACTAGAACTAGTTTGATTACAACTTAAGGTGAAATTCTAGGAAACAAGTGAGTAGGGAAAGGAAAATAGGCCATTTTTAAGCCGTTTGAACCTTTCTAGCCTACTCGAGTATACATTGACCCTTAGCCTCTCTATTTGAGCCTACATTACTCTTTTTATTGAATAACTATATTACAAGCCTAAACCATGAGTTAAATACCCAAAATCATCCTTAACATCATGAACATAGAGCTCATTGAAAAAATGTTGAAATTAGAATTATGATGAGTAGGGTGATGAAAGTGAAAAAAATTTAGTGAGTATAAACTCTAAGTTTGAGGGATTGATCTTGGTTGCCTTTATTATTTGATAAAAAGAAAAGGTAGTATAAATCACTTTTGTTTAAACAAACTAAAGTTGTTTTGAGTTTAAATGTGGAAACAAATTCAAAGGTAAGTTAATAAGTTCAAATATTAGGGTTTAATGTTCATGGTGTGATTAATACTCAATTCTCATCCAAATATCCCACTTTAACCTTAACACTATGTTACAAGCCGATGCAAGTCCTAATTGATCCCTATTTGTGAGTTTTCCTATATTAGTGGAGAGTTGTATGAAAAATTAGCCTATAGTGGTACTTTGTAACTACAAAAATGTCGAGATAACAATTTTACATGCAAACTTGAGTGCTTGAGCCAATCTAGGTTAAATTCAATTAGTATTTGCTTTTACACACACAAGGGTGATTACCTATAAGGAAGAAGGAAAATGTTAAAACTTGGTGTTTATAGATCATTAAAAGCCACTTATCATTTCTAATTAAGTTGAAGTTAAATGGGACAATCTCTGAGACAATTAAGTGAACATCAACACAATCCTACCATGCCTATGTTTCTTTTGTCCTTTTAAAATTTTAAGTTTGTTTCTGTTTTGCATTAATTTCTTTTATTTTTGCTTTTAGTCAATTAGTTCCTTGATTGTGTTATTTTCTCTCTCATTGTTTAAGGATAAGCAATTATTTATGTTTGGAAAAGTTTGATAAGCATTAAATTGACATATGTTGTAATCCCGTTTTAACCTAAACTTTTACCATTTTCGAGTAATTATATGTTATTTATGCACCAATGTGTTGAAATTACAAGACAAATAATGGAATGAATGAAATAGCAAGAAAAACAACAACAAAGAAGCCAAAGAGCAAAAATACAGAGTGAAAGTGCAGAGAAAAGATGAATGCCCCAGCGTTCTACAAGCCAATGCTATAGTGTTCATCCATTTAGATTAATGCCCTAGTGTTTTTGAAAAAATGGACACTATAGCATAAAGGCAACACTTTAGGCTGCGTAATAACCGAGACAACCCAAAGCAGCTAACGCTCTAGTACCAATTGAGCATCGTAGCCATATTAGAATGCCTCAACATTGGATAATTATAACTCCTCAGCATTCATAAACTACAGTTGAGAACGTTCCAACATTCAAAGTCTCAATGTCGCAGCATTACCCTATACTATATAAAGTAACCCTTTTAGAATTTTGTAGGTATGACGTTTCAACTTCATCTTGGAATTAAAGTAACTCGTTCCAAACCAAAATTCTTCCTTTTTTGCTATCAAAAAACACAATTCAACACTTAGAATCAGCTTTGGAAGGATTCAACACAATGAAGGAATATTGGTAACTTCAAAAGAAGCATTGGAACCAAGAGTAATGTGGCTTCTTTGGATTTCATCTACTACACTTTTGGGTTTGATCTTTGTTGTTTTATGTTTTTTATTGTATTTTATTTATGTAAACTTAGTTATCTTCAACTAATTTCATTTGCCTAGGTTTGTGGTATTTCACCTAATCATATGTTTATAGATATTTACAACTTTGAATGCAACGAACTTGGTTATTATTTAATTTGTTAGTGCATAGTTCTTACATTTAATCTGGCCAATTAATGTGTGATTGTTAAATTTATTGAGATTAACTTGAGAAATGGATCACATTAAAAAGCCTAGAACAAATCGATGTATGATTGTGGAATGGTGTCTACAAGTTTCAGTTTAAGATAGGAATATAATTAACCGACATGCATGATTAAATCAATTTAGACTTCATGAATTCTCTTTAATCTTAGCATCATAGGAATATAAATATTAGATTGAGTGGAATATAATCGCTTGACTATCAGAAGAGGGCTACAATGAACTTAATGTTGAGACCAATAATAAATCAAGAGATTAGCATTCAAAGCACATCTTAAACAAACACAGGTTGGGGAATAGCTACACTCTTAAGTATTCCTTATTATTGATAGTGTGGTGTTAATTTGCTATTTTAAATAGATAATTTAGAATTAATTTAATTCTTGTTTGCATTGAGTTATCTGAATAAAGACAAGAAAATCTATTTTAGTAATTGACGTAGACAAAGCATCTAGTCATCGTGGGATCAACACCTCTTATCTCTATATTACTTGTTAAGAGATAGAATGCACTTGTGCTTGAATAAACACATAATTCAAACACACACATCGCATTCACACCACTACAATAGCAATTAGGTTATATGGTGGTCTAACCTCAAGATTCAATGACTATGGTTCTGTATGGGTACACTTCCATGAAACAAAACCCTAGAATAACTCTTTAACATTATATGCATCTTTGTGCACCATTGTGCTCTCTTGTGCACTCATGCACCATTGTGCTCTCTTGTGCACCCATGCACTATTGTGCTCTCATGTGCACTCTTTTGCATATCTTATGCTCTTTTTTGCACATACTTCTCTTAGTATCAAGTCTTATATTTATAAGTAGTAGGTACCCTTTCATTTGGGACACAATTCTCCATATACACCTCTTGGTTTATGACCGTTATATCAAATTTAAATTTGATCAGTGGTTCTAAATGAACCACCATTTTAAAACTAAGAAGTGTTACTAACACTTATATTATTTCATATTTAATATAAAATGATGCAACCTTATAAATAGTTGCATATATAATTAAAAGGTCATAACTTTTTATATTTGGGTGTTTTGAAATCCTTATGAAATATCCAACACGATATTTATAAAATATCTAAAAAATCTCAGCTTTATCTCAAAATTTTCTTAAAAGCGACCTCTTAGTACTTGTAACCCATTGTGGAGGTAAAGTTGTAAGTTAACAGGGATTAATTTAAATAATATGAGTTTATTTAAAATTCAAGGTCGAAATTGCTGGTTTATTAAGAGTTAATGATAAATTTTTAAGCGACTTTATTTTTGTTTTCATACTAGTTATTTTAAAGAAAATCTTTTTGCCATTGAGGTGAAGCCCTTAATAAGCCTGAAGTGGCTCTACCGCTACCTATAATGACATATGTAGATGACATGCTAGTTGGTTGGCTACTTGGTTAGTAAGCCAACTCTTATTGACTGAATGAGTTCTCAAAGGATAAAAAGAGATAATAAGGTAAAAAAAGAGAAGAACCCATAATGGCTCACAAAAGGATGCATGTCCTAATTCACCCTAGCTAAGGGCACCAAAAATATTCTCTTATTATATTAAAAACAATTAGCCCTAATTTCATATACTCATCATTTTTATCCTTCTTAATATTACTCGCTCTCACTCATATACTTGTTTTTAGCCTTCAATTGACAACCTTAATTGACTTGAGCGTTAAAGGGTTATCTTAAGAATATACAAGGCTCTTAACTTCAAATACTTTATAGAAATTTTAACATCAATAAAGAATGTTATGCTTGAAATTATGTCTGCCTTAGTTTTTTTCATCGTTTATTAGCCCCACACGATGATCATAGAAAGATCCATTATTTTGTGCTTAGGTTTGTTGATGACTGAGATGAGTTTAATCGGTATCCATAAAGCATAATTACATAGTTCATACTCTACAACACCTTAAACAGAGTGCCGGAGAAAAAAATTAAAAAAAGAACCAAAAAAAGGATGGTTATAAGGAGGAAGCATATAATGTGTATGGTTTTACTCCTACATTTTTAGTGAGTATTCTACCAATTCATTATTATATAGAAATGTAAAGAATGTAATTGAACTACCATTTGTTGATGTAAAATTATTGGTTTTTTTTTTATTATCTCAAGTTTGGATTTACGAAGCGATTCTGATCTATAGATTGATGTTTGTATGTTAAGATAGTTACCATTTTCTATGCCTTTAGAATTGGTATAGCAAGGGCACTCTATTGTTTAAAGACGTTGAATAATTTCTCTTCAAAAAGAATGAAGATTTGTATGATTTTACAATGTATAAACATTTTCACACATATATTTCTATTCATAATTAATACTTCTATAATTTTATGTAGATTTGAAATGAATATAAGAAGTTGGTGCTGAGACAACATGAGAAAGATGAGGATTGTCGTACAGCAACAAAGTTATGTATCCCACGAAGAATATTCTAAGAGGATCTCAATCTAGACCATATTATAAATTCGAATGTCTAATTCACCGATCTAAAAAATGATGTGAATGTTCAACGTGGCTACCCCTCTGAAGCCCCATTGACATATAGCGTAACAATTCAATAATTTAATGTTTTTTCTTTTATTCAATATTTGATCATGATAAGTATTACATTGTGAAAATTGATTATGTAATTACTTATATAGTTTAAGTCAAGCATGTCATTACACTATATGGTTCTTGAGAAGAAAAGTGATGATCTATGGGATGATATGGTACTTAGAAAAATAGAGATGATGACTAAGGTGGATAAGGACAAAGCAGAGCTCTTGCATCAGATGATTCTCATGATACAGTACCTCCAGTCATCTAGCATGTTCGAGGACGCTTATCAAACAATAGTACGTTTGTTACATAAAGCTGATTTTGTACATTCTTTACAACCTAGTATATTCATTGGTGTTATTTTGTTTCAGATGAGAGAAGGCATGACTAATGACATTCAAACTCAAACTCTAGTAGCTAAGTATCAACATTAGTGGCAACCAGACATGCAGCATGTAATTAAGAATCTTGTAAGTATTCAAATTATACCTGTTGTTGCTACACATGGGGTGAGCATATTTTATCGCTAGTATAAGAATGTGTGGGTTAAACACACCCCTTATACCTATCTCATTAGAAAGAAGTTAAAAAAAGAAAAAGAAAACTAGAATTATAAGTAGAGGCTCTATGGAATGATTCTCAAGTTGACGTGAATCCACAATGGTCGATAAAATTAGTTGTAAGTGCGGTGTTTTAGGTTGAATACAGGATAATAAAGGGTACATTAGCTTCTCTGGCATTGATGTTAATCAGAAAAGGGTTTAATGACCTCCTAAATGATTAGCTTAATGATTCTCTATAAGGACATTTTTTTCAATTTTTAAATATAAATTAATAGTATCAATACTTATATACATTATGTGGGGGTTTTGCAGCATATCAATGGGTATTTAAAGTTGGTCCATCAATGGAAATGCAAGAATGAACAAGCATGCTCACAAAATTGTATAGTTGCAAATGGATATTTTTTTATAAGTTTTTTTCTCCGATTTTGTTTACATTATATAGTAAAATTATTTGTATAATTATTTTAATTTAATGTCATATATTTGATTTTAGAAGTCCTTGAGATGTGTGCACCAATCCTTGTGCTAGATGGTATTAAATGGGACTTATGGTTATTGCTATATAAATGAGAAATGAATCAAGATTTACTTAATGCTAAATTGTAGGCTGAGGTAGATAAGGTAATGGATATAAAATAATAATTTTTTTTGTTTATTATACAATTAGTTCATAATAAAACTACAATTATCTATGTAAGTATATATTCTAGTGAACTACAAAATGGAGCTTTCGATTACGGCAGACGTTGATTTATTTTTATAAGAGAATTACACTCTTTGATTCTAGAATTAATGCATATGTTGACGAAGTGATGGAAGGTTTCTTTGCTTCTTTGTATATTCTCATGTCGTTTTATCTCTAGGCATGCAAATTTTATACCCTTAGAAAAGTAACAATTAAATATATATCATCGTTAGAGCCCATACATTTAAGTGAATGTGTGCATCAGTAGAGGATTCAAAATGGCACATTCACTTGTATATTCATTGAGTACCTAATATCGGATCGACTATTTGATTTTAGCCCCAAGACTGGTATCTTTTTTGAAGAAAAGACAATTATAAATTTGTGGACCCATGCCTATAAATATGTATAAATATGTAATAGTGTTATATGGTTATCTGTTATCATTGTATTTAGTGGATGCGTATTGATATTTTGTATAAATGTGCAAAATGTGTTATATATATGTGCAACTATATAGTTGTATATAGTCTTTATGTTTGGTGGATGTGTACAGAGATGATGTATATATGTACAAAATATATTTAAGTGTTATTAATGATCTGTAGGTTTCGGAATGTCCATGAAATAGGAAAAATTATGCCAAAATTTTGATAGATGAGTATAATTAACTATATTTAACAATCAAACAACAAATATCATAGTAAACCAAATGAAAGAAAATTAAACATCAATTTAGGTTTTAAAACAAACATATAACTCCATTAAAACAACAAAAGCCAAAATTAATAGTCATACATCAATTGCTATGTAAAGTAATAAGGTTCTGACATGTTTGTTGATTATATTCATGTTGTTTAAAGCAATTACAAACATTCTTTGATGGTTCCTCCCATTAAGATGGAATTACTTTATCCTATGTCTATCTATCTGTTGACGTACTATGAGAGGCTGAATGTCAACATTTCTTAATTTGTCTATACCTATCCAATCTAATGGATGGCTAACCGAGACCCTCTACAGTAAATCCTAGTGGCTTTGCCGGGCACTCCGATGGGAGTTCCTCAGAATATAACTGGGTAAGTTGAGAAATTTTGCGAGGCGAACCCTTTTTTAGTTCTTGCTATTATCGAAAAAATCTTACAATATACATGAAAACGACATTTTAATTTTTTTAAAAACACGGGCAGAGTTTCCCCCATTTTTCGAAGAATTCAATATAAAACCTGCAAAAAAATTTCATTTCTAATTCAAACACTTCTCAATACTATCAAATAGGACCTTCGATCCTTTCTAAAATAATCCAACTCAACTCAATAATGTCATTAAGATCATAAGATTGAAATACTGATAAAACAGTGAAACGATAATCAAAATATCGAAACTTTTCTTGGCTATCCAAAACATATGTACAATGCACAAATCTAGAACTACTGTGCTGAAAGAAAAAGAGTGCTACTTAGCACATTTACATATATAAAAATAATCTTTAAATTTGTCCCATTAATCAATAATAGGAGAATCAGCAGCTTGCATACTGAGACCTGCACCAGGGAAAGGGGTTTTAGAAAACAAAAAACACAAAATGAGTGAGCTAAATGAGCTCAGTGAGTGTATTTAAGATTTCAAATAAAATAACATTATACATAAAAAGCAAATTCCAAACATGCATAAATCATGCTTCTAAAACTGATGTAAAGCTGTAAAATGGTTTCTAACATCATATGCTGAGGAAATCCTGTCAAGCCGGTTTTATCTACATCTTTGAAAAACAATCTCCAAAATCTGTATAACATAATAATTTTTATATGCATATAAATGCATAAAATGCTATCGGTAGATCGAAAACTAGTAAAGTCCTTGCTCGGTCATTTTCTTTCTAAATTGTACCAATGGTAACCCTAAAGCTCTATACTCACGCAGTGACTTAACTAGCACTGCACACATAAGTAGGTCACGGGGTACCTTAACTATCAGCACCCACAGTGACATCTCAAGACATCTTACTGGCTATGCAGCAGAATCCTACATTGCATACATATAGTGAGACAATACCTCGTACACATAGAGCGACTCACAGGACTTGATACCCCGACTTCCTGAAGTTAGTGACACACCCCCCATAACCTGACCATATGTACGAGATATACCGAACGGGTCTAATACAATCACCGCCACTATAATCTGATGATACCAATGGTCTTTAAAACGGATGTAGAAATTTTAAAACTGTTTCTTAAACCGAACATGTAAAAGCATACTATGAATATATATAAAGATCATAAATCATGTTTATGCATTAAAAGCTCATAAAACATACATTTTTATTATGCGGAAACATAATAACCGAAAGATAAAACAATTGGCAGATTTTTACTCACAGTTGCTCAGCACTCAATTTTGCTCCCAATTTTTGCTCCCGTTACCGCTCTCAGTTATCTTCACCTACGTGCCATAAATGACATTTAGAACTAATTCAAACACTAGAATCTCATTTAACCACTAAACGCCCTAATCAGCATACAAAGCCCGGATGAATACTACTTTTTGATTTTTATTTACGAAGTCATTTAATCTAATCTAACTCACCATCTGGCACCCTAAAAATTATTAAATGCCTTATAACTCGGTTGGACATAATTGCCCTTCACCTTTCCAAAATGGACAATTATGTCTCATTTTCTTCATTTTTGGTTTTTCCATCAACCACATACATTCAACATACATAGGCACCATTTACACACAACAACTCAATCAAAACACTACTCAATCCCTAACTCACTACTCAATTCCTAACTTCTCTAAAGTGGCAGAATTTTACCCTAGGTTCCAACACATTTCTTTTCTCAATTTCTTGTTCTAATTACATCGAAATCAAGCCAATTTCATTCTAATACCCTAATTACAACTGATTGAAGTCTCTACATTCAAATCACCCAAAACTCTAATTCTTACCTTGCCAATTTCTTCAATTGGATGACTCCTTCAAGCTCCACACTAAAATTCAACTCAATTTTAATCAAGAATACACACAAGAACATCAATTGAAGCAATCTTAAAAGTTTACTTATCAATCAATCATAAAACAATGCTTTTCTTACCTATTTTTCTTGAATTTTCACTAATGGAGGCTTCAATTGAGCTTAGGAATTAGTATGTGACCTTATTTTAGCTTGATTAAGAATGAAAAATCATGAAAAAAAAATTAAAATTTCACTGTAGCAGCACCTTCAACACTTGCACGAATTTTGCTCTCTTTTGCTCTAAATGTTTGCTTTCTTAAAAAATCTACACACTTCCAACATATATATAATGCTCCCTCAATTGACCATTTTACCCCTCAACTTACTCTAAATTTCTAATTTATCATTGGTTGAAAACTAAGTATATAATTAGTTCCTTTGTAACTATCTAGTTAAAATAGTCCAAGGAACTAACTAGAATTTCTAACTTAGCAATCCATGAGATTGCTTCTAATTGGTTCATTCTCTAATATATGAATTGTATTTCTCAATAAATGCTTGTTCTATATATTACCCTTAAATGAAAATTTATATAGTAAATTAGAATTTCCTTTTCCAAGCCAATAGAGAAAATTTTCAAAAATATTCTAAGGTCGTCCGACGCTTTGACCGTGTGTAAAATTACTAAATTAGGTCTAATATCTCTCACGCGCACCATAAAAAAAATATTTCTATTAGGGTTAAAAATTGGGTAACCCTATGGTGTCTTCATTACTCTATACCGAAATCTAAGCGCCAATACTACTAATAAGGATTGGATATTATACTAACTCATTATAGGCATGAAGTAAGCACTCAAACGTGTAATAAGATAAACAAAGTCCATTATATTGTAATCTCATGTGTCTACATAAGATAATAGCATGGGGATAATGTAGTTGCAGAAAGTCAAATTTTTGACAATTGTATATCTTCGCAATAATGTTCATGATTCTATATTTACATCTGTCATTCACTAGAAATCGTGAATTATCTACTGGGTGAATTATCATACGACTAAATTTATATTGTGCTTCATCACTTTGTGATTTGCCCAAGTCTTTAGAAAGGACATCAAATCTTTTGCTGCCACTACTATGTTATCTCTTATATCCATTAAACCAAAGTGGTCGCATTATGAGATCTTGTTTTTTTTTTTTTTTGGTGCAACTACATCAATGCTCTTTGTGATATTAGTGGTCATGAAGTCGTGTCTTCTTAATGCACCAACTGATCAAGCCTATTTTCCCATACCAATGTTCTCCTCTAAAAACTTAGTTGCATCAGGTCTTATCTCTTGTATTTTGTTCATTTGGTGTTAAAAGTCAAAGGCAATATTCCTTGGTAGAAATAAAATAAGCAATTAAGAATCCTTTCTTTATTCTTTATTTTTTGTGGTATCTTATATTTTGTCCTTAAATTTTTCTTTAAGTGATAGATGCAAAACCCATAACAGGCATTAGGAAACACACCCTTAATCACCCTCTCAATACTGGCGTGTCAATCAAATACAAAAATTATATCTTGATGATTACCAATTACTTTTTATAATTTGTCATAAACCATGTCCAAGAAACATCATCTTTAGAGTCAACAACCCCATACCAATGAAAAAAAATATTATTTCTATTTTTACATATGACCACAAATATTATACCAAGATAAGCACTTTTCAAAAATGCTCCATCAACTGTAATCATGGGTCGGATGGATAACTAGAAACCTATGATGCAGAGTCCCAATGCCATAAAAAAATATTAAAGAATTATCTCTATCAATTTTCAAGTAAGTAACTATACCTGAGTTCTATTGTTCCACCACATAGCAGTATACATAAGCAATGTAAATGAATCCTCTAAAGCCCCTTTTATCAACCTACATTCATACTTCTTAGCTCACTAAGTAGTAAAATATCTTAACTCAACATCTTCACACATGTCCACTTGAATTTTCTTCAACTTATAAATTTTACTAACTAGTATAAACTTACTTTGTATTATTTTACTAATAACATGACTATTGGCTTGTCGATGACCATCACGCAATCAGTCCAAAATACAAGTGTACTCTACATCTATTCCCCTCACAATGTAGAACTTTCGCACTTCCGTCAACACTGCATATAATCTCCATTTGCATATCTCATTATCTTATTTCACCTTAAAATAATTTTGATAAACCTATGAACTTTGAAGCTCCAATTATCTTTAAGTGCAAGTATGTTTATAGTCTCATGAATTTCATCTTTACTATCATAAAACTTTTTCACAAACACATCCCCAATTTCAGTACATGATATCTTATTTGACATGTTCAAGTTTGATAGTAGTATCAGAGGCATAAACTGAAAAAGGGTTTCTACTTGAATCGTATCTTCTCTTGTTACGAAACATGTGCATTATGTGGCTCACAAATAAAACTATTAGAAACATAATATAGTTCGCTTTTAGGTATGTCATTCAATCCATCATCTTCGGTTTTATAATCAGCATTTTGATTACCATCATCATCCTCATTTGTTTAACTATTGTAATACATGTAAGTTGAGTCTTTGTTCACCATTAGAGGGGAATAATGATAATTGTTTATAGTATTTGTCGAAAATATAATTGTTGGTATTGTTGGAGCTATGTTACTCACTTGATACCGCTTATGGACATTAAGTGATTAAGGTAAGCTTGTTTGTTTTTTACGAGTGTTTTTGTATTATTTTCATAAATAGGAGCTTAAACATCCACTATAGTACATGAAGGTGTCAAAGTTTTCTTTGGAGACCCAATCAAAACTCTACATCATTATCATTTTCAATTACAATTTGTCTCAATTTCACCATTTTTGCATGAACAAAAATTCTCATAGACATTTATACTACACCTAATCAACTTCAATAATACAATAAACTTTTCTCAATATCACTTCATATTTTACATTCTTTAGAACTAAAATACCAACATTTTGAAATCTAATATCTCTCATTAACATCACTAGAACTCTCTCACTTCTCTCAAAGCATACAAGGGTTGAAATACATGCAATGATACCTATAACAAAACAAACTTGTGATTAGAATGAAAAAAAATCAAATTTAAAAAAATCACGCGTAGTGTGCAAAATCCCCATGCACATCGCGCATTGCCATTTTCCAAGCACTTATGGGCTCTATGCATGTGAGCTACGTACATGCATAGCCCATACGTGTAGTGCCCACACTAGGCTAAGCGTGCACTTAGTGCCTTGCGTGAGCGCTAAGCCTGCATGTAGTCTTCTGCTAACTTTCACATGAGCTGTTGCCCAATTTTTGCATTAGATTCATTTGTTACTTATTTTGTACTATTTTGATTTCATTTTGTACTATTTAAACTTGTTTTTAATCAATATATTCATTTTGAACACATATCACAAAATTATTTTATTTTCTAAGATTATTATATATTATATCTTTAATTCAAAAAATTTATCAAATACTTAATAACGATTTATCAAGAATTTATCATTCACTTAATTTGATCTTTAAAGAGAAGTGTATGTACTTATTTGAGAGCTTTTGATATTTTTTGTGAATTGTTTTAATTTATAAAAAATATAATAAAGGGCGAAAACAAAAACAAAATTAGTTATAAAAAAAATTAAAAAATTGATGTGTGGCTAAAAAAAAGCATTAAAATAAGGGTTATTTTCAAAAAAAAATTCCATTAGTTTATAACGCAGGCGACAAAGAATTCTCTAGTCTCTGCACCCCACTATAACAACGCTCTTTATTGGTGAATGTGCATTTAAAAGGATACTGTAGATAAAATTAAAGATTTCTTTAGATGGGCTTAAAAGATAATATATAGTATGCTCAAGATAGAATCAAAGAACATGTAAAAAGGTTAAATGGCTTTTTAAGGGCACGAATTTTCTACGATGAGATGACAAAATATATCTCTTCCTCCACTTCAATAATGGAGTTCAAATCTCTCCACATGTACGACTTCTTAAAGATATTTTTTTTATTTATCATCCAAATATAAATAATAACTCTTAAAATAAAATTTTATAGAAAATATTAACAAATTATTTGTATTAAGATTTTTCAGAAATTGTTTTATAATACAATCTAGAGGTTACATTAAAATCTATAAATACTAAAAGAAGTTCTGCATGTTTTGCGAAACTATGTATACCCAGTTTATATTCTAATTTCTTGAAGTTGCTTTTTGATTGCTAAGCACTTCATTTTAATAGAGACAAATAGAATGCAGTATTCTTTTCTTTGTCTTCTTGTTATTGCACAGGATTAAATCAATGTTATCTCATACCAGATATCTAAACATGAAAGGGTCTTACTTAGTCTTCATAAAATTGTCTTAGTCTATTCATTTTACTTCACAAAATTAAATCAAATATTTCATGATGTTTTTAGTTATCCAAATTTATTCATATTATTTAGAAAATAATAAAAACTCTCACCATTACACCCTTTTCATTAAATTTTTGTCTTATTTGTTTTAGGGTTTTTTGTACACTAATTAAGATGTAAACATAATAAAAATTAATTTAATAAAAAAATGAGTAATACATCAAGAGCACAAATAATTATCGGGACTTTATAGAAATTATTATTTTTATTAAATGTGATTAATTGAAATTATTTATTATTATAATTATTAGAGAACTAAATCTTAAATATTTTAAGCACACCGAAAATTCTATCCAAATTTATGCTCTCTTTTGATAGAATTTTTTTGTACATGTATTTATTATAAAATTAAAGTTGTTGGTCTTGGAATTTGAGAGAGTTTTGGATCTACAAATTAAATTTATATTTTTTAAAAACAATAAAAGAATTTTTTTGAAGAACTACGTTGAGATGGTCCTGTTTATACATGTTAGGCTTTAAAAGTCTTTTATAATCATAAATAAAGTTACGTTGTATCAAAAAATATTTTTAATAATAACCCTTTAATATTTAAGTCAATAATAAATTTATGAGAAAAAACAAAAAAAAATAAGAAGAAAGAGATAAATTTGATGTTCTTAACGTCAATAGAGTTTTAGAGCTTTTAGCTTGATTTGTCCTGACCCCCCACCACCCTTTTCTTTATGCTTGATCATTTAGCCTCTTTTTTATAAGTTTTGTTATATTAGATTATAGAGTTATATTAGAATTATGATATATATTTACTTTTCATTTTGGATTCATCCTAAGATTATAAAAGTAATATTGATACTGAAAATTTTAAGACTTTTGAATTCTTAAGAATAAAAATAATATAAGTCATCAGTGGTATGTATATTCTCTATTGCCCCTAAAAAAATTTTAATAGTCAACCTTAGTTAAAATAGATTATCAAAGATATTTATTATTGTTGAGGACTTTATGGCCGAGAAACATGAGCAAGTTTTGAGAATACTCTTTTACATGATATCGAGTCTTTTCAATAATGATGAGTCGAGATGCCTATACAACGAATTCTTTTGTGGGCTACAATGAACCCTCTTGTGAATTACAACGGGCCTTCTTATGGGTTTGGGCGATTCTGGAGATCAAATGAGAATTTAAACTACAAATGGCTTTAAGATCAGCTAGCTAAAATCCTCTGGGGCTGGGTGGAGAATGACTCAAGTTCTGAGGAGGCCTCGGCCAATTAGAGTGGATATACTTTGAAGCTTTCGGTGTCAAATCTTCTACAGCCTTTAATCATTACAAATGACCCGTTACCACTAATAAAAGTGTGTTCATTTATCATAACATTGAATACTATGTAAACAATCAATTACCAGAAATTTCAGCACCTGCACATGCATATATAATTGTAATTAACTTATAGCAGCCTTTTTGGTTTTATTTTTTTTAAAAAAAGCCAACCTTTTTCTGAACTTTGGTTCAATGTTTAATGTCAGCACACATGTAGCTAAGCTTTGAAATCTTTTTATTGCAAGCATTTAGAAAGTATTTTAATTTGCTTTGTTTTTAATGACTGATCTTTGACTAATACAGTCAAATGTACATCCTTCAACAAAGTTCAGCAATACAAAATTACAGAAATGTGATAAAGAAATAGTACATCTCTAAAACTTTGTATCATCATTACATGTTTGTTATTATTTCAGAAACAGAGAAAATACGAAGTAGAAACCTGCTCTTCATGTCTAGTAATAGTTTCTTAATTACGTATATACAGGATCTCACTACTCTTATAGCAAGAAGCCAAGACCTTAAAAGTACTTGTAGAACACATTAAAGTAGTACTAGAAAAAGATTTACTGCTTTTGTCCCCTTCAATTCTTCAAGGAATGTTCACAGATTTGCCATTATTTGTTTGCAAATGCTTTCACTAGAGGCTTTGAAGAGCTCTCACGGATTGAAATATGCTCCCCTTGAGGCAATTCTTCAACTAATCTTGATAACTTCTCAACAATTTCTCCCGCACTTGGTCTCATTTCAGGGTCTTCCTCCACACAAGCTCTGGCAAGATTGGCCGCTGTGACAGCAGCATCAAATGAATAGTTTTCACCCAATGCACTATCCATCCAATCCCTGAGCTCATCTGCATTTTCTGATTGCATCATGGACTTGATTTTCTGTGAAAGCCAAACACTCCCTTCATCTTTCTTCTTAGGCCTGTTAACTGGTGTTTGCCCTGATAAAACCTCAAGTAAAAGTACCCCATAAGCAAAAATATCAATGCTTGGGGCAATTACACGTTCATGTATATACTCGGGAGCCAAATACCCCAAGCTCCAAGACGCAGGATTAGTTGTGTAAAATTGTGGACTTTCAGTGTCATCTTCAACATTCCTTTCCATGCCAAAGTTCCCAACTTTGGCATTAAATTCTTCATCTAGGAAGATGTTCCTGCTCTTTATGTTTCTGTGAACATAGCTTGGGTTCATAACTTGATGCATGTATTGCAAGGCCATGGCAACATCAAGACAAATTCTTAGCCTCTGGCTCCAAGTCAAGAAACAATAGCAGGACGCAATGAACTGGTTCTTCATTGCTAAGCCACCGTGAAGCCAATCTTTCAATGACCCATTTTTTGCATACTCAAAAACCAAAAATGAATGAGAACCGTCAGTTGCGCAAGCCCCCAAGAGCCTGATTATGTTGGGATGATGGTAAATTGCATTCTGAAGGAGCTCCGTCTCAATCTTTGCCATTGTTTCTGGTTGTGTGCGCTTTATGGCCATGTTTTCTCCACTGAGACGACCATGATATACAGCTCCTTCTATATGATTACTAGAATTGAAGTCTTCAGTTGCTCTTCTCAGATCCTCCAAAGCATAGCATTCTAATAGCATCTTCTTAGGTCCAGCATCAATGATTTGGCCTTCTGTAGTACTTTGAGATCTCTCGAATGAGACTTTCTTGTCGCTCGTCGTTCTTACACTTGCACTAAGCTGTTGCAGCTCGACATCTCCTTCTTTGACCGCTGGAATCTGCTGTTTCTTCTTCTTCAATAAGAACACAGCAACAGCTGCTGCAACGGCAATGCAGCCACCAACAACAACTCCACTGAGAGCAATATAAGCTCCCACTTTCAACATCTTGGACTTTTTCTTAGGGGGAGTAATATCTGGGATGCTGTTTGTTTCTGGAAAATGCAAATTGGGTTCACGGGGTTTTGCAAGAGGACCCAGAACAGGGTCACCATTTAGAGGAATCAAGATAGAAGAGAAAGGTGCTAAAGTTTCAGGCTTAAAGCTTGTCAAAGATTTGTTATTTGCAGATATTATGGCTTCTGGGGTTGTATTGAACTTTTTGGCCAAGCTAGATACTGTCTCGCCTTCATTTACCGGATAAGAGAGAGAGAGAGCCTTGTCTGCGAAAGATTTTCAGATGAAGATGGGCAAGCACATCTTAATGGAACTTGTAAACGAGCTTTATCTTCAAGAGCCCCTGCAGAAACACCTGGGTTCTTGTCTTGAATAGCTCTGCAAGTTGTCAAGCCCTCCAGTGATTCTGCAATGCTGTAAATGTTCTCCCCTTTGACTGTGGTCCTAGTTAAGTCAGCGTGGAAGAATCCGCCATTGCATTTACAATCAATTGGTACCTATAATGGCTGATCCTTAGGAAGAATATCCGTGTCAGCAGAGAATCCATTGGCTTGAGCAATCACAAACCGGTTTAATCCCAAGTAAAAGCTGAGGTTGAGAAGAGATGAGTAGTAAGAATTTGTGCGGAGAATTGCATATGTGCCACACTGATCCTCTGATGCAACTCCAGTACTGCATCGGTAGCCTAAAGCGTCTGGAGAAGTAGTATCGCAGCTTAGCAAGTTCTGTCCAAGTGAAAAGACAAGTGCCCAGATGAATAAAACCAAAGCTCTAAAGTAGAGCTCAGTGATCAGAGTTGCCATTGCCTATAATACACTCAATTCAACACAGAGAGAGTTTATTAAAACTATAGAGCTTTGGCACTTGAAGAGAGTGAACATTTTGGATCCATACAAAAAAATGGTGTTAAAGTAAGATTATTTAAGTTTCAAAGCAAAGCCGCAAATGAGTAGTATATTTTTACTGGCTCCTGCTGTTGGGGTTAAGCACCTAACCTTGGGCTTTGATTCCATTGGCTAAACTCTAAAGCCTAAGCTGGGGTGGCTCTTTATTTCAGAATTCAGAATATCATTTCAACGGCCGGTGGTCGTAATAATATTAATAATAAATAATAATCACCATGCATCCTAATTAGTTTTAACTACTTCAGAGTATTAGTTACCTTGGGTTTCAAAACCTGCTTTTTCTATAAAAAAAAAATATTTATAAGCCAAAACAAACAGACAGATAAATAATCCTTACATGTCTTAAGATAAGAAGTCTAGTTTCTACCTTATCTAGATAAAAGGAAAACGTGAAGTACTTTTGAGATTTGTTACATACCTGATGCTGATGGTGAGTGGCTTACTAATATGAGCATGCATTCTTGCAACCTATACAAAGCACTAAGTGCATATTAATTTACGCATTTGAAAATATGCATGCATATCAAAAGTTATATCTCAATTAGTACTCTCAAAGAAAATAGATTATTAAAGGTCCAAATTAACCATCATTGCTACTTAACAAAAACATATAGGTTTACTTAAAAAAAGTGAAAATAAAAACAAAAACTCGTAGATTTCTAGAGTACTAATAAAATAGCAAAGATACATTTGAAAGACTCTGTATGGATAAAAGGGTGGATGAATGGCCCTTCAAGTTCAACAAGTACAGTTTAGGGTTAGAACTTCTTTAATATAGAACCTCTACGTTATTTATCTATTTATTTTTTTATTTACTATTTCAATTAACAAAAATGCATCATTCTTTCGTGAAAAAATAAAAACTTTAACACTCAAATTGGTATTTATAAGATTAAGAGATGCTAGTTCGTAAAAAGTATTTATAAAGACAAACAGGTAGTAATAATTTGCTGTATAAATGAATGGTGAATTGTTAATAACTTAATGATTTCTTTTCTCTTTAATAAATGAGTTATATCTTTATTTATAGTGTATGAGTTTCAATTCTTTTAAAGTATGCATGCATAAATATAATTCAAATTATGATTAAAGAGAGTGTGAATTTAATTTAAAGTCCATTTCTATTATTTCTATTGATGGAAAAATTTTGGAGAAAACTAATTAACCTTTTTCTCAAAATTTTCTCATCCATTAGATCTATCTTACGGTTTAAGATTTATCAAACCCTTAATGGATATTATTTCTTTTTTATTACTATCCACTTGGACGCTCTTAAACAGTTGATGTGTTATAATTGATCTATACCAATTATATTAATTTTAGTACCTACAGAAGTCCTCCATGAAAGTCAAATGCTAAAGTTCTATTATTTGTTTGAAATAAGGATGAATTTATCGATCAAATCCTTATGTCTGAGCTAATATCGACTACTTATGAGGAAGTGAGTTTAGATTATCGATCATATCATCATATGTAGATAAGTATTGACTATTTTATTCCCAAGGAAGCATGCCTAGACAATTAAGTAAATCGTTATATCTAAACTCGTATCCATCCATCTATACATTTATGATAGGGGTTAATTAGATATAATATTTTCATCTTCCAAAGTTAATATTTGTTAGATGAAATTCAGATTATTTGACTTTTTATGCTCTCTATTGTTATTTTATAGGTTTAGAGTCAATAGAGCAGATGAGCATAAAAATCTAAAGAAAACAAGGTAAAATATCAAAATGGCTACAGCAATTATAAATAGTAATTGTGCTACAGTAAATTTCACCCTAGCGATGCGACTTTCTTGAAATAAAGAGAAATACAACTTCAAGATTCTAATCAATTCCTATATAAAATGCCATTGGTTTCAAACTTAAAAAAGACACAACTTAGAACTCTTAGAGTCACAACACATAAGAGAAGAGCAATTTTAAAGAGAGAAAGTAAGGAAAATTTATATAAGCAATGGTTTATTGACGAATCTTTAGCGTATCAATCAATTGCAAATTGACGTTTGTATTAGTTTACTTTTGATTATATCATATTTATTTTATTTTTTAGCTATAATTCTTTTATTATCATGAACTAATTTTTTTTTTAAGGTTATTACTTGAACTCAAAATGTGTGTTTAATTATTAAATTTTTTTAATATTTAAATTCAATTCTTTATTATTTAAATTATTTATTCTTAATGCTGCATTTTATATGATCAATGTTACGATAGGAATACTTTGATAAACTCGAGAGAGGCGTCATCATATTTAGATCTTGATAATTTGATACATAATTGTCAAAAAATTTACAAGTTCTAATTTAGAATAGAGATAAACCTAATTGGCATGTATGATCAATAAGACTTGTTCTTAATGAATGCATGCACTCCTGAGTTTTGATAAATGAACTTCGATAAGTGTTTTGGTACGTTGGATCAGTAGCAGGAGCTGTTGAATCGGTGAGATTGATATGGTGGAGCTTGTGACTGTAGGATGATTTTATTATTATGACATTCATAACGCAGCGGAATAAAAAAATAAAAATTGTTTAATCTTTGTTTTCATTAGATAAAAACATTTTTTATCTAAGGATCTTATGAATATATGATTTTGATGTTACAGTAAATAAAATTTAATAAAACATACCTTAAATCCACGCAGAGTTTTCTTCTACCAAAAGATTTCAAACTAAGCCTCTTGTTTTTTACAGTGAAGGGAAGAGTGGACTTCTTTCTTTTTATTTTTCTTCTCTAAAGAAAAAATACGTATACTGCGTTTCTCATATATGTGTCTTATATTTTATTTAGACTAGTTTTCTTATTTAAAAAATAATAATTTAATTAATAATATTTACTAATTAAATTATTATCTCTTAAAAGACGACCTAATTCATGTAAACCACATAGAGTCCTACTCTTTATGGTTAACGTATAATACCCAACATTTGAGTATTATTAGTCTTTTAATAAAAGAAAAATACTAAATTAAAATTAAAATCTTTTTGATAATTTTAAAAAATTATCCTTAAGATTTTATTTATTTAATTTCTTAAATTAAATATTTAATTATATTTGGATAAGATCTTATCTTTTTTAATTAATAATTAATTATTTATTTTTATCCAAAACTATAAAATATACGTATTTGAAAACTATTTTCTGAACACAAACAATTTGTGTAATAACAAAATCCTTTTATTTATTCACTGTAATAATGAAAGATGTGGTATTGGGGACCTATGGACCTACAATTTCAAGCTCCAATAAATTTTAAATAATTAATTAAATTTTTTAATTAATTAATTTAATTTATTAATTCCAGTGTTATTCTATTAAAAACCTGGAATTGCACTCTTGAAATTGTAGATATAATTTACTCAAGAAACTTAGAGCAGTCCATTGATTTAATCACTACATGCAATTTAACCCTCCATAGATGATTTATAATTAGAGTTAGGTTAATTACCGTTTTATCCCTTTAATTATTTCTTTATTCTTAAGTACCATTAATTCACCAGTGAACAGTTATTTTGTAATATTATTACAAATTTAGAGCTCTAACCATTCAGTTCTAGAATTAACCCTTAAGAGAACCATCTTTCTAACTTCCATTAGGAATGAATGGATTCCATATCTGTAAATTATATTTCCAACCGTTTATCTTACAATGCCACCAAAATACAAGTTTTTAGTCTGTTATTTAAACAAACCGTAACGAGTATTTCAAATGACATAATGACACAAATAGGAGTTTATGATCACTCAGGATTAAGGTTAATCAGCATATGATCATCGGTTAACGTTATTTGAATTCTTAATTAATAATAGTACTTTACATAATAATTCAAACTACGTCTGGTCCAGTCCTATATAATCATATTATATATAGTACCTCCACCATAATGTCACTACATTAATGATTCAGATAAGATTACTACATTTTAAATGTTTGTAGACCGCACTAATAATATTTAATTAGAGATCCCAAACTCTAATTAATTTATTACAGACTTTTTCTGTTTATTATCCATAACTTTAATCCTCTTGTATATAACAATTATATACTAAAGTTATGATTACATAAATAAACAAGGGATTTTCTAATATTTTATGTCATAAAATTATGAACACTCATCAAGTATAAAATTGTAACTTTATTAATTTCATAAAAATAGTACAAGTACATACTTTCAGGGCATTATCCCTAACAGTGGCAACTTAAGCTAGATTTTAATGTTTTTCTATGGCAATCTATGGCAAGGTTGGTTAGGGTTGGTTGGTTGGCTAATTCTGAGTTTAATAGATGTCCTGGTTAATGTTAGCGGTGGCCAAAACTGTGGGATCAAATAGGCGGTGGTTGATCAAATTTCGGTTTATTTCTGGTGATTCCAATGTTGGATGATATTGGAGATTGCAGAGATCAGTTGGTCTATTGTTTCAAAGTTGACCAAAGTGTTGATCGATAGTAAACAACAACCGGTGCAACGGCTAATGGCAGTGGGCAATGATTTCTGGTGATGGCTAGGGTTTCGACGACTTCTTTCTTCTTCTTTTAGATTCTTTTTTTTATTTCTTCTTACTTTCTTTCCTTTTGTTCTAATTTCAATTTTATTTTTTTAATTTTAAATTATTTTTTGTTAGTTCTTTTTTTCTATAAGTGGTCATCTTTTAGTCAAAACATTTTCATAGACAATGCCATTAAAAGTTCTTCGATTTGAAATCTCTACATCAATTTTTAACTTGCCCCTTGGATACTCTTTCAACAAACGAAAAAAATAATCTGAAACTCAAATTATTGTTTGTAAGAAAAAAGGGAAGCTAATGTGTGAAAGAGTGTTTGCAAAGACAATTGGTGTAGTAATATTTGCTATGAAAACAAATAATAAATTTTTAATAACTCGATGATTGATTCCCCCTTGATGAGTGAGTAATATCTTTATTTATATTGTTTGAGTTCTAATTCCTTTTAAAGTATACATGCATGAATATAATTCAAACTTTGTTTCAAAAGAGCACGAGTCTATTTTTATTATTCTAGTGAAACAATTTTAAAAGAAACCAGTTAACTTTTCTCTTAAAATCCTCTTTGGATCTATCTTATGATCTTGGATTCATCAATACTTTAATGGATGTTATTTCTTTATTATTATTATCCACTTGGACATTCTTGGACAGATGATGTGTTGTAGTTGGTCAATATTTTTGGTACCTACAAAGGTAAATTTGTAAAATTCTATTTTTTTTAGGTTTTTTAAATATTAAATTATAATTCTACTAAAAAACTATCAATTTAAAATAGAATTTTGATCGGGCTCTAATCTACCCTTCACTATAATAAAAAAAAATCCATATATTATTGTCAATCACAGGGCTTAAACCCTAAAATTCTGATGGTGAGGATGAAAAATCTTAACTTAAGTGGAATCAATGTTTCATTAAGGGCCTAATCCACCATCTACTATAATGTATAATGAAAGAAAAATATTTTATATTATTAAGAATAATGTTAAGTATCTCAAATTATATCTCAAAAAATAATATATTAAGTAATCATTGATTGATAAAATAATATAAATTTTAAAATTATTTATTACACCTAATAATTATTTGACACATCACATTTTAATATACAATTTAAAATATAATTTAAAACATCTAATAACACTCGTATTAATCATAAGACTTAAATTTCTTCCTCATAAACACACAATTTTATTTCACAACTAATGTTTTTAAACCACGTATCCACTTAATGATTCAATTTCATAGCTACTGTACAATACTTCAATTTCAAACTTACCCACGATTCCTTTTGGCTTTTCCTCATGTTTATCATGTCATTGACGACCAAAATTCCTTTATCTTAAAGAAGGATTTAAGGACAAGCCACGTGGATTTGGGTAGCCTGCAGCAAGAACATAAAAGAATGTAAGGAATTTCCCTATGCATGAACCTCGAAGCAGGAGATTAAAGAAGTCGAAGCAGTTACATAAATAATATGCATGAAAACAAAATGGTGTAGAATATCAATCGAACATGCATGCATTTCCAAGGATAAAACTAGCAGACATACTTTGTAAAGCAGCGAGGACAAGAATGATGTGTGTTTTGAAAATCGGAGGACATAATAAGGAGAGTGGAGAAAGTTGAGCCAGAAATGAATTGGATATTCATATTCACATATTTGAAGAGATGTTACATTCATGTTAAAGCTGAGGCACGAAAGGGATGGTTAGGCTAGCAATTGATATATAGGTCAAATTCGCCATGAAAACCCTAAGTTGACAAGCACCAATGTTCCTAAAAGTAACTTATGCCAATGCCATCTATGACCTATGATATATCTATACAGACAGGTGTTGCACTATCTTTATGGGCGCCTTTTCTCTCTTTCAATTATTACTCCAAGAATACCAAAACCATCTACAAGCTAACATCCTTCTTTTTATTTTTAGTGTTGACTGAGTTGCATAAAGATAATGGCGGTGCCCGTCCAAAACATAATCTAAACTTTAATTTCAAATTCTTAGAGAATAAAAGCTCAAGTGCCGTTGATATTTGTATGGTTGTGACTTGTGAAGATTAATTAGGCAACAAATATTTCAATAGTAAAAAATCTTTAATTTCACTAATGCTTTCAAGTAAAAGACATTTTATTTGAATATAATGATAAAAGACTTATCTTTAATATTAATATTGAGTATTTAACGATCAGTTTAAAATTTTAAATTGAGTGGTAAATTAATATGATTTCAGAGCCAAAATCTTAAGTTCGAGCCTCTGTATTTTTATTTTTAATTAATTTTTTTATTTTCAACTTATGAGACAATGAATTAAATTAGTTCAGACCTACTCAAATCTTCATTTCACGTTAGGAGACTGTTTAAGACTTGTCTTTAATATTAATATTGAGTCTTCACTTATTAGTTTAAGCTTTTAAAATGAGTGATAAACTAATATGATATCAAAGTCAATGTCTAGAGTTCAAGCCTCCCATATCTTTATTTTTAGTTAATTGTTTTTTTAATTTTTAGCCTATGAGACAGAAGTTCACTTGGTTTAGACCTATTTGGATCCATATTTTACGTGAAGGGGATTCACTTGATTCAAATCTACTAGAAATCATATTTCACATGAGTGGGGGCTATTAAAGACTTGTCTTTAATATTAATATTGGGCATTCACCTATCAGTTTAAGCTTTTGAGTTAAGTTAATTTTTTATTTTAGCCTATGAGACGGGAAATTCACTTGGTTCAGACCTACTCAGATCCACGTTTCACGTAAAGGGGATTCATTTAGTTCAGACCTACTTGGATCCATATTTCACTTGAGGAGAACTATTAAAAAATTTATTTTTAATACTAATATTGAGTCTTCACCTATCAGTTTAAATTTTTGAGTTGAGATAATTTTTTAATTTTTAGTTTATGAGATGAGAGATTCATCTGGTTCAAACCTATTCATATCCACGTTTCACGTGAGAGAGATTCACTTAATTCAGACCTACTCGAATCTATATTTCACTTGAGGGGACTGTTAAAAAACTTATTTTTAACACTAATATTGAGCATTCACCTATTAGTTTAAATTTTTGAATTGAGATAATTTTTTAATTTTCAGCTTATGAGACGGAAGATTTACTTGGTTTAGACCTACTCAGATCCATATTTTACGTGAAATGAACTGTTAAAGACTTGTTTTTAATTCTAATATTGAATCTTTACTTATCAATTTAAACTTTTAGATTGAGTGGTAAACAAATATATAATGACCGAAGTTAACAGTTTACAACTTTGTTTAACGTAATTACGACAAGCTGAAACGTGATAGCCTCTCATTTACAATATTTTCACGTTTTATCATGAAGTTACATCATAGACGTTCTATTTTACTTCTGTTTCTCCCCTATCATATGGAGAGCGATATTCCTCTTACTATAGCACTGGATGGGGATCAGTCCCAGGGATTACTTACTATGAGAGGAGTGTGGCTGAATGCATAAAATGTAACCAATGCATGTGCGTGTGTTCAGGATAGGGAGATTTTGAGTAACACAGTAACATTCCATGGCTGCAAATACAACAAAGGAAAGGACTTTTCTCATAACAATGAAAGTGTTTTTCATGTTCCAAGTACCAATGAATATAATCCAAGATAAAAAGGACTCGATATTTGAGAATTGAGAATCAAGAGTACGTTCAACTGCAGGACCACTGAAACGACCGGGACTCTGGAACAGGCCTTCGCTAATTGAGAGACATGAAAGGTTTTTTTCTTTTATCAAAAATGTTTAAACCTCTCGTGCAATTCGACATTTGTAAAGAGAATTGAAGAGGCCGAAGCTGAGGCTTTGAGATATGGGCAACTGAAGCCCTCTCTTTATTAGTTTAAAACTAAACACATGGATTCATCAGAAGCAAGCAGTGCCGATGCCCACTAGTCAGCTTGCCTAAAAAGGCAAGATGTTACTTCATGTTGAAGCATACATAGAAATTAAGAGAGGAAATGTAAACATATTTAGGTATTTTTATTTAATTTTAAAGGTACAATCGTGAAAGTGTTCTATTGTTAAGGATGTATAAAAACAATTCTACTTACATTTTATTATTAGTGTTTTTACCTCTACAACAAATGTGATTCAAAATCGCATCATTTCTATACAAAATAAACACTTAGAACAGGATTGTAGTCATTTAAATTTTACTCAAAAATTTTTTTATAAACTTATATTTAGTCTTTAATATGTTAAACTTGATTTCTTTGATCTTAATCATATTGCTTAAGCTTTGGATTTTTACTATAAAACAGAATATATTGCCCTATATATATGAACCTTTTTCTTTTGTGTTGAAATATACCCTTCTGATTTGCTACTTAATGTCGAAGTTTTATAAATATGTTGGAATTTGGAAGGGAAAGGAGAAAGATATTTTGAACTGAACTGTTTATAAAAATCAAATAATCCTTAACTATGACTTGTGAAGCTTTATTCACCATCTGACCTGGAACTGACCTTATGACTTATCAGATTTGAATCTCACATAGCAGTTATTTAATTGTCCTCTTATTACTGTCCACGTGCCACAAACAAGACAACAATACCTTCCCAGTATAAGAAAAAAATATTATTGATCCACCAGCACCATCCCCACTGACTCTGACTAAAGCTCCTTAATATAGATAATATTCTTCAAAAGATAAAAGCCCAGGTACGGGCAAGGAAACAGCTGACACCATTTGCATCCCTTTTTCTTTTACTCACCAATAATGTTTTCTGGTACCCGCAAGTGCTAAGTTCAGTCTGTCAAAATATTAAAAAGACAAAAAACAATATTCATTGTCTTCTCATCCGTACATTATGACAGTTAATGTACATTATGACATCCGTACATTATGACAGTTAACAAAACCACAATCATCTACAAAAAGACCTGCCCAAAATATAAAAATAGGAACATACACGCAAAAGGTTTTCCCTTATATTGAGGGGGTCCTACTGCTACACCTTCACCAAAGTTTAGGAAAGGTCAGTGATATTTTGTAGGAACTCTAGATTTGGATGAAATCTATTCCAATCCTCCTGAGAGAAAGCACCATCTGCCTACCTGTCATGGGCCAATCACCTATGTTCCCCCGTATTTGATTTCTATACAGAAATGAAAATTTGTGAATCCATTGATGACCTGCCTATTTGACGATCTACGAGTTTATCTGACATTTAGATTTTCATTGTCGTAGAGCGTTGACTACACTTGTAGTTGCATTTGCTTTGAACCATAATAACTAGTCTAGATTAAATTGTTCAAGAACGTTAAACTAACGCCACACTTTACATGCGATTTGATTAGGTAAAATTAGTCTCTCCATTTTAAGGGGTTTTTTTTTTCTCCCCTGAAACAACTCAAAAAGCATGTTACTCAGCTGCTTACAATAGAAATTAGCTCCGGTTAGTGATGGCAATTCACCAAAACAAACACAATCATGAATGCAAGAGTTTCCCACTTCACAAAGATTGAAGGGTTTGGCGGGATTCTTATTTTTAAACTCAGTTTAGCTAAAAGGGTTTGAAGGATTTCTGGGAATTAAACGAAAACACACAGAAAAAATGTCAACAGTTAAGCTAAGCAGCCACTAAGCCACATTATAAATCTTAATCCAAATATGATATAAACGATCGGGTACCAGCTTAGACCCCCAATAATTATATTTTGTTTGCTTATATATTGTACATACAGCTTCCAGCAATTATCAATGAATTCTTTTTGTTTCTTAATGGGAAAGAAGAACAAAAAAAAAAAAAAAACAGAACTGATGAAATTGATGATACACTGTTAAGACTCTTGACTTTCCTTTTCCCCTTATATGCAACAAATAGCACCAACTTATCAAATTTTAAAACAATATTTTAAAACTTTAACATATCAAACTGATTAATGAGGAACATACATGCACGGAAGGAAGCAGAGTCATGATGTCATCTTGCCCGAGTAAAAATCAATTGCTTTTCTGGGCTTCTTCAACACTCTGTCTCATAAGAGATATAACATAGGCTGGCTCGGGAGCCCCAAACACTGAACTTCCAGCTACAATGCAGTTTGCACCTGCTGAAGCTGCCATTGCAATGGTTGAAGGCCCTAAACCGCCATCAACCTGAAAATAGAACAACAGAAAAGAAGATATTCATACACGTTCCAGTAAGTGGTTACCATGAAAAAGATGTTATCACTATCAATCTTGCATGCTCAAATGTGGGTTTTGGAGGGCAGAAAGAGAAACAAATTCTTCTTTCTTGTTTTCATTTCTTAACCCTTAGTCCATCTGTGATGTTAGTAAGCTGATATTTTGTTTGAGATTGAAGAAACTGAAGTGCAGATGAACAAGTTGGTGCAGATTCAAAATTCTGTAAATACAGTTACAAAGCTTGCTGATGTGGCAACTCATTAATCTGACTTGGAGAACAGCTCAGCTTGAAGACTGTTTGCCAGCTGGAAGTCAGTTACAGAGGCTGTTAAAATGCTATTGAAATTGGCAGGGAAAGCTTAATCAAGAATAAGGCCAAAGCTTTTCATTGATTGTTTACACACAAATTGTACTTGATTTGTTATTCTTTCTTGATCAATAAAAGTCTCTCTCATGGTTGTTCCCGTGGATGTAAGCCAAGTGCTGAGCCACATAAAATTGCTTTCCCTTTGTTCTTAAAATTCTGGTTTTGATTACTGTTCTTCAATTTCTTAATTCCTGATTTGATTAGCTTCTTGGTTTAGATGAAGGATTGTGAATTAGTTTTAAGATGGAATGGTTCACTGTCATTGATTGTTTGTTTCTAGTTCCTGATGTAACATACTAGTATCAGAGACTTGGATCAAAGAATGGCTTCTCATTCGAAGTATGAGGTTGATAAGTTCAATGGCACAAATGACTTCAACTCGTGGAAGATCAAGATTAGGGCTTTGTTGGTAAAAGAGGGTCTTGAAGAAGCACTCGAAGAAGTATCAACAGGAGATCATACGAAGGCTGGATCATCAATTGGAAAATCCACAAAGACAGAACATGAACCTGCAGAAATTTTTGAAGGCTCACAGTACCATCATCTTGAGTCTCAGTGATAAGATTCTCGGAGAAGTGGCTAAAGAAGCAACAGCACTTGGGGTCTAGAAGAAGCTTGAAGCAATCTACATGACCAAGTCTTTGGCCAATAGATTGTGCTTGAAAAAGATGTTGTGTTCATTCTCTATGACAGAAGGAACATCTATAAAGGAGCACATTGATAATTTTGACATCAAATTTATCATTGATCTAAAAAACATACATGTGAAGATAGATGCTGAAGATCAGGCCATTTTGTAGGTGAGTTCTTTGCCAAGAACCTATGAGCATTTTGTTGATATAATGCTCTACGAAAGAGAATCTGTCAATGGAGGATGTCAAATCTTCATTGAACTCAAAAAAACTGAACAAGAAGATGGAACTAAAGGATTCTAATGGTGACGAATTGATGGCCAGGGGAAGAACAGGAAAAAAAAAAGACTTCAAGGGGAAGAAACAGTCTAGATCAAAGTCAAGAAACAGAAAGCTTAAATGCTTTCTTTGTCATAAAGAAAGACATTTCAAGAGAGATTGCCTTTAGAAGAAGACTAAAAGGAAAGAAAAGAACTCAAATGGAAGTGCTGTTATGGCTTCTGATGATGATGCAGGGCTATGACAGTGCAGGGGCCTTGATTGCAACCAATGACAAAATTACAGGTGATTGAATTATGGATTCAGGCTATAGTTTTCAATTGTGCCCTAATAGTCATTTGTTTTCATCTTATCATGCAACTAAAGGTGGTAAAGTCTTAATGGGAAATAATATTGGCTTGTAAGGTTGTGGGAATAGGCACCTATTAAATTGAGATTGCATGATAAAACAATCTTTGAATGGAAAGAAGTCAGGCATGTTCCAGAGTTGAAAAGAAACCTTATCTCTTTAGGGATGCTTGACTTAGATGGATATTGTTTCAAAGCTGAGAAGGGTGTATTGAAAGTGATAAATGGGGCATTGACAATGATGAGAGGGGAAAGAAGGAATGGTCTGTATATCTTGAATGGATCTACAATAATTGGAGATGATGTATCTTATGAGTTAGGCAAAATTAAGACTAGACTATGGCATATGAGGTTAGGGCATGTTAGCGAGAGAGGACTTAAAGAACTAGAGAAACAAGGGTTGTTTGGTGATGACAAAATTCAGAACTTAAAGAACTAGAGAAACAAGGGTTGTTTGGTTATGACAAAATTTAGAACTTGGAGCTGTGTGACGATTGTGAAATGGGGAAGTCCAGTAGAGTGAGTTTTATAAATGGTGTCCATAGATCAAGGGGGGCACTTGACTATGTGCATGCTGACTTGTGAGGGCCTACACAAACATTGTCATTAAGTGGTGCTAGATACTTCTTGTCTATCATTTATGACTTTTCAAGGAAGGTTTTGGTGTATATCTTGAAGTCAAAGGATGAAGCTTTTGACAAGTTCAAGATATTGAAGACCTTGGTTGAAAAACAAACTGGAAGAAGCTTGAAAAGGTTGAAAACATACAATGGTATGGAGTTTCACAGTAAGGAGTTTGATGACTTTTACAATAAAAATGGCATAGTAAGGCACAAGACGGTGGCTCATACTCTTCAGCAAAATGGCTTGGCAGAAAGGATGAATAGTACCCTCATTGAGAGAGTCAGATGCATATTGAACCATTTAGGACTTCCAAAGTCATTTTGGGAGAAACAGTGACAACAACAACCTTCTTGATCAACAAATGCCCTTCTACTGCACTAGAGTTCAAGACCCCAGAAGAAATGTGGTCCAAAAAGCCACCTGATCTGTCAAGATTTAGTGCTTTTGGGTGCAGCATATACACACATAAAGCAAGGGAAATTGGAGCCTAGAGCAATCAAAGGAGCCTTCATTGGGTTTCTAGAGGGTGTTAAAGGGTACAAGATCTGGTGCTTGGATGGTAAACCATCCAAATTCATTATAAGTAAGGATGTGCTCTTTGATGAGTTCACAACTCTGAAGTCAGATGCTTATAATGATGATCAACAAATCAAAGACCACCACAAGGTTCAAATTGAAACTCAATTTGATGGAAATACTGCAGATCAAACTGATGCATTTTAAAGTGATGGTGAAGAACCAGATGACCAGCAAGACACCGTTAGAACAAACCAAAACCTTCAGGACTACAAATTACCCAGAGACAGAACCAAAAGGCTTACAAGCCTCCTCAAAAGTTTGGCTATGCTGATTTGATAGCACATGCCTTAATGGTACCTAAAGAATTGAATGAAGATGAACCTCAGACCTATAAAGAAGCTATGGCCAGTGCAGACCAGGTTAAATAAAAAGTTGCTAAGCAACAAGAGTTAAGACTCCCTAATGAAGAACAACACTTGGAAGTTAGTCAAAAAGCCAAAGAACAAGAAAATTGTGGGGTGCAAGTGAGTGTTCAAAAAAAAACAAGGGATCAATCAATCAGAACCAGCAAATAGAAAACTAGATTAGTTGTAAAGGGTTTCACACAAAGAGAGGGAATAGATTACAATGAGGTGTTCTCACCTGTGGTCAAATACAACTCAATAAGGGCGATTTTAGCTTTGACAGCTATACAAGACCTGTAACTGGAGTAAATGTATGTAACTACAGCTTTCTTGCATGGAAAGCTTGATGAAGAAATTCTGATGAGTTAGCCTGAGGGATTTCATGAACAAGATAAGAGGACTCGGTTTGCCACCTGCAAAAGTCAATTTATGGCTTGAAGCAACCTCCAAGACAATGGTACAGGAGATTTGATGAGTTCATGATCAGTCAAGGCTACAACAGAAGCTCATTTAATAGTTGTGTGTATCACAAGCTTCTGCATACAGGTGATTTCATCTTCTATGTTAATGATATGCTCATTGCCAGCAAAGATAAGCATGAAATTAACATGTTTAAGGGTCAGTTGAAAGCTGAGTTTGAGATGAAAGATCTTGGAAGGGCTAAGAAAATTTTGGGGATGGAATTCAAGAGAGAAAGAAGCTGTACTCGACTCAGAAGAAGTATTTGAAGAAAGTGGTTCTGAAGTTTAACATGTCTGAAGCAAAACCTGTCAGCACCCCAATTGCAGCTCATTTCAAGCTCTCAAGCTCAAAGGCACCATCAACTGGTGAAGACCAGAAATGCACGGCAAGAATCTCTTATGCTAGTTTGGCAGGGAGCCTTGTGTGTGCAATGGTCTGCACATTACCAGATTTGCATATGCTTTGAGCCTGATCTGCAGGTTTATGAGCAAACCTGGAAAGGCTTACTGGAATGTAGCTAAATGGGTGATGAGGTACATAAATGGTACCTTAGATTTGAGTATTCAGTATGGGAACAAAATCCAGAAAGCAGTAGAGGTGACTGGGTTTGTTGACTCAAATTGTGGTGGAAATCTTGACAATAGGAGATCATTGACAAGCTATATCTTCACTCTCTGTGAATGTGCAATATGCTGGAAGGCCACACTTCAATCAGTTGTGGAATTGTCAACCACTGAAGCTAAATATATAACAGCTACTGAGGCTGTTAAAGAAGCCTTATAGTTGAGTGGTTTCAGAGCTGAGTTAGGCCTAGAAAACAAGACTTTGACAGTGTATTGTGACATCCAAGGTGCAATCCAACTTTCAAAGAATCCCATGTACCATGAAAAGACCAAACATATACATGTTAGGTACCATTTCATAAGGGAGGAGATCACTTAGAGAGCCGTGAAGGTTGAGAAAGTCCACACATCTAAAAACCCTGCTGATATACTGACCAAACCAATTCCAACAACCGAGTTCAACAAAGGCCTGGATTTGGTTGGGATTATTGCTGTGTAATCTGAATATGGATGGAAACAGACATGGAGAGAGGATGGGAAGGAGAATTGTGAATCAAGGAGAAGATTTGTGATGTTAGTAAGCTGATATTTTTATCAAGATTGAAGAAACTGAAGTGCAGATGAACAAGTTGGTGCAAAGTGATTCAAAATTCTGTTAATACACTTATAGAGCTTGCTGATGTGGCAACTCATTAATCTGACTTGGACAGCTCAGCTTGAAGACTGTTATGCCAGCTGGAAGTCGGTTACAGGGGCTGTTAAAATGCTGTTGAAATTGGCAGGAAAAGAGAACAAGTTGCAGGCTCCGTTTTGCAGCCTTATACATCTCGATCTTAACCAAGAATAAGGCAAAGCTTTTCATTGATTGTTTATGCACAAATTGTACTTGATTTGTTATTCTTTCTTGATCAATAAAATTCTCTTTCATGGTTGTTCCCGTGGATGTAAGCCAAGTGCTGAACCACATAAAATTGCTTTGCTTTGTTCTTAAAGTTCTGGTTTTGATTACTGTTCTTCGATTTCTTAATTCTTGATTAAATTAGCTTCTTGGTTTGAGTTGAAGGATTGTGAATTAGTTTTAAAGATTGATTTGTTCACTGCCATTGATTGTTTGTTTTCTAGTTCCTGGTGTAACACCCTCCTATATGAAAGAATTCCCCGACCCTATATTACTTCTGCATTCCTAAAGAATCGTTACCAAAGAGAATATCAAAACCAGAAAATATGGATGTTACAATAAGCAGCAACAAATTGGACAGGAGCCATGCAACCTAAAAGCCATTTCAATGAGGGACAAACTCCACGGATTAACGACAGAATCATCCCAGAGTTGCAAAGATGCTCTTTACAAAGCAGCCTCCATTTGCACAAATTCTTGGAATTTCTCTGGCAAATGGGGTTTGTAGTAGCAATGATGCAGAAAGGGCAAGTATATGCAAACAAATATGAAAAAGTCCACGGAGTATGACCATTAATATTATATTCAAGAAAATGACCCATTAGAGAGATTCCCAGAGGAAAGTAATGAGTATGAAATAAGAGATGGACTCACCTCTATATCAAGTGATGGGTACCTCTTTCTTATTGTTTGCACCTGAATCATCCCCAAGAAAGAGAAAACATTACAGCAAACAAACAGAACTTAAAATAATGATTATAAAGTAATGAAGAATATAATATTAAAGAAAGAGAAGGGAGCTGAAAAGTAACAGCACCTTATCCATCATCTCGGGCATAAATTTTTGTCCACCAAATCCAGGTTCCACGGTCATCACAAGAACCATTTCCACAGGATTATCACTTTCAACCTACACATTTCCAAAATATAAACTCAAAGATCAAGGCTCTTAATGCATGGATTATCTCTAAAAAATTTATCAGTTTACTGAATTATCAGGCAACATAAAAAAATTTCATTGAGTTTCATAATGCTGATTTGGATCATCATTTGTGTCATTTCTGTTCAATAGATACTAAAACCCAACTAAACAGAAAATACAAGAACTCAAATCAAAGAAAAAAGGTAAAAAAAATTATACCAGAGGATAAACTTCTTCAATAGGTGTTCCAGGCTTTAATGACACACCGGGCCGCATGCCCTTTGATTTAATTCTTTGGACAAGTTCTTGCCAGTTTCCTGACAAAAGAACACCATGATACCTCATCATAAGAAGAAGATAATAAAGATTAAGAATAATAAAGACAAGAAGAATGGAAGCAACGAATGAAGAAGGCAACATCATAGCTCACCTTTGGATGCCTCAACATGAAAAGTAAAACCCGAAGCACCAGCTTTACCCAGAGGTTCAACATAATCTAGAGGATTTGTTACCATAAGGTGGCAATCCAGATATGCCCTGTAAGAGATTAACAATGACAGTTCATCTAGTTACCATTCCAAAAATGCCAACATCTAAAATACTTGTAGCCTAAAACTTTGAGCTGATGAGAAAGCGATATTTTTCTTCTTTTTTTTGTTGGGGGTGGGGGGGAATAAGAACAGACATACTTTGTATGCTTTCTTAAGCTCTCAATGACTGGTGCGCCGATAGTTAGATTTGGAACGAAGTGCCTACAAGATGAAGAAGATAAACATAAAAACAACCACAAATGTTTATCAGCAAGAGAAGGAACACAGTTCATTACTAAATAAATGCAAAGCACCACTTACAACTTAATCAGCACCAATGCAATTATGACTAGCAGCAAAGGCAAGTTGATGTGCATATTTGAAACGCATAAACTACCCAACTTATACACAAAAATATAGAGCGTAAGAGTTTCTCACTTTCAGACCATAATACGAATTCATGTCGCCTCTTAACAGAAAATCCCACTTAAGATGCTCCAACTTTCAAGTATCAATGTAACTACTAATTCCAGTGTAGCGAGCGTGGAAAAATAGAAGTTTTTAGTTTTGTCCTAACTTTTGAATTCAGACTTCCCAATTGTTTACATATTTCTTTTTCTGTTGCAATTTGTACAGATTCTTATTGATGTATCCCTATAAAGTCTAGTAAACCTATTGTGAAATAAAAAGAAGAGAGACAGAATAATTTTCTTTCGAACTTGTATTCATGCCATCAAAGCCAAGGTTTGGGATCTAGGTGTTCAGAAAGAACCACGATCTTTCTTATGTTTACAGATAAACCTTCAAATAAGTTATTCATAATTTTATCTACACAACCCCTCCTATTTACTAATAGATGACCATGCCCTTAAAATAACACCAGAACAATTAGGTGTACAATTTCATTTTCTGTAGATAAAACTGCATGGCACTATTTCACTTCCCACATGCTTCTACATCAGCACAAGCACAGAGGAACCTTAGACATTTTGTCTGATGCAGATGAACAAAATTACCAAATCATAATTTTGATATAACTATGAGGTTAAGAAGGGCAAACTACAATTCTAAGAATCAAATTCAACACACAGCCACCCAAATTAGTAACAAAATGGAAAGTTTATTTGCTTATTATACACAGAAACTATTAATGAGAACAACATTTTTATCTGGAGCTGGACTTTAATTCTAAAGATCAAAGAATGGTAAACATTAATACATAAACATAACTGCTAAACAGAAAAAAAGAGTTTGTAAAAGGGAAAGGAACAACAATTACAATAAAATCACTATGATATTAATTCATTGGTGAGAATGCGCATCAAACGTACCCATCCTGCAAACAGACAAATCAATAACAGAAGCCAATTAACTTGAGGAAATGTGCAAAAATAAATGAGAGTTCACTTAAATTAACTATTAGCAATGGCAATGCCTAATGTAGTCAATGCAAGTCAAACACTAATGCCCATAGGCCATACCTGATGGGATTGCCAATTTTCTATTCGCCATAAGCAAAATCCAAAACAAAAACTAATATATACTACACAAGTTCTAACACAATTTTGTAACCTTTAGATTAGTGTTTTATCAATGGTCAAGATTAAATAAGGATGATAACATAGACTTTTAATGGAATTTATTTAATTAATGACTTTTCCTCTCCTCACCTAATTTCTCTCTCTTTTTAATGTAATTTCCCAATTTTTTCTCTCTCTTTCCCTGTCTTCTCCCACCTTATGCCTAATGCAAATCATTCGCTTTTTTCCCATCTACACTTCAAAAATTTATTCCTTTGCAACTAAAAAAAAAAGGACCACAAACGTCAAACAAGCATAAGAAAAAAGAAAAAAAAATTGATGAATTAGGTGGCGTATATTTTAATTTGTTTAAAAAATAGAAGAAAGCAACAGTGACTTAGGAGAATAAGACAAGGAACCAAAAAACAATAAGTTCTTGTTGATTTCACAGATGATATTTTTTTGGGAAGCTAGAATTCGAAATACAATTTCATGAATACTAACATAACAATAGTTTAACTCCAAATTCTTAAATTAAAATCAATAATTTTCTTATGAACAAAAAGTAGGTTAAAGCTATGTACAATAGATAATCAAGATTCAAATATCACATATTAATTTTAAATTAACAGCAAATTAAACAAATTATTAAAAAAAAAAAGGGACAGAAACTGTGAGTTGGAAGAGAGAAAAGAGTACCATGATGTCCATGTGAAGCCAATCGGCCCCGCAATTGAGCATGCGTTCGGCCTCCGATGCCAAGTTGGCAAAGTCTGACGATAACATTGACGGTGCAATCTTCGCTGTGACGCCCATCTTCGTACGATTCCCCCACACCCACACCCACTTCAGTTCAGTTCTATTCGGATACAGAAACAAGAGAAATCAGAGAAGAAGAAATGTCCCAGAATTGCATAAAAGAAACGTGGTTTATCCAGTGAGATCGACCACGGACGGACGGACTGCAGGGAGCCATTGGGGGCAAACTAAAAAGAGTTCTGTTACCCGATTCCGATCTTCCAAAAGAATTTGTTCTTTGGAGGCGATCGCTGCCGTAAAGCTCCGTTGAGGCGACAACCAATATGAGTCTCAGGAGAACGACGTCGTAATGCTTTCGTTATATTACCTACCTCACCTACTAGTTTCCCTCGGTTCTGAAGACAAAAGTTAACAAACTCTAGGGAAGAACTCGACAATAGGTCAAGCCCGGTGATGACGTGGCAAATGTTGTATATTTTTCAAGTTATGGAACGTTGACCATTGAAATTTGTTTTTTCAAATACAGGTTTTGTAAACAAGAATTTAAATATTTGTAAAGAATTTTTTTAAGCACGGGATTTTTCAGGAATCACGTCCTAACGTAAATTTGAAAGAAAAAGTTCTGGACCACAATTCACAGGATTGAATTTTTTTAATTAAAAATCTGGATTTTAATATAAAATTAGAGGCCGATTTTGACTTTAATATTATCCTTACAATCTTAGTATAGTGTTTATATTACCTTAGTATAAAGCTTATAACCTTACTATTACGTTTATAACCTTAGGATAGCAAGACGTAGATTAAATGATCTTGTATGCACTTTGCCTCGCGATCACTTGAATTTGAGTAAAAATAAGAACTAAAAATTAATATTTAATAAATAATTTTTTTATGATTAGTGTTTAATAGAAGGGACTTCTCATTCTCATTTAACCCTTTCAAAAAAAAGTGTTTATTGTTGATCTCAATTTAAACAACCTCAAATACTGTATTTTTGGCCTGCGAAATGAATCTTGGTTGACAACTAAATGTTTTTCTAGGAATGATTTTCTAGTTGGATGATCCAGTTCGGGTTGACTCTTGATTAGTATAAATTTTTTTGGGTGAATTTATATTCCCCTTAATTGGACCTTAGGCTCGGTGTAATCTCCTAAACGGACCTCTAAGCATGTTAAGCTTGTGCTTATTTTGGGCTTGCTCTATATTTAAGGCGATCCACTTGATTGGGCTTTGTTAAATTAAACATAGAAATGTACTTTAATCTTGGACTTGGACCTTTTACTTAGGTCAAGCCCCTTCTTTGGTTGGGCTCCAATTTTAAGCCTGGTACCTAAAATTATGATGCAACATCGATCTTTCAAATTTAAGTGTTGAGTAGTCGATACTAGAAACTTTTTGTAGTTCTCGACATTTTCAAGTCCTCTGGGGTGTCAACTATCGTACAACATTGATTGTTTAGCGTTCTTCGTGTAGTTTGGTACTTAACTCTTATGGGCACAAATCTTGTCATATTGACATCCTTTGTATTTAATGCATGTGACTCTTTAAAATTTGTGCACCATCTTTACTATCACCTTTCATCTTCTCAACAATCGGTTCACTACAATATTCGAGGATGTGGAAATACTTGATGCCTTTAGATCTTATTTAATGGCTAGGATCCCTCAAAAATCAAAGGGTTTTCCAAGTAAGGCAACTTTTTTCACGTGGTGGATTTTTTAGCCCTTGAATCCCTTTCAACAATCGAGATCAGCCCTAAGATCAATTATAAATTGGACCGATTTAGGCATTCTCTCACTTTGCTGGCATTTTAAAACTTTTGAAAAGAGAAAAAGATTGATTTCTAATAAGAGAAACTCTGGAGTTCGTGAAAATTCTGCATCAAATTCGAGCTTTTTGGCTTCATTTTTTCACCAAATTTGAGTTTCAAGTAAGTTTTCTTATTTTTGGGCAGTTTTTTTAATAGATTTTTGTGCTATTTATGAGATTTAAATGTTTGAAAACCTAAATTTCTTGGTTTTTTTCTTCTTCTGCACTTTTTCCTTTGAATATTCAACTGCTTAAAGCTTTCAGGTTGTGGCTATTTGATTTCATCTTTAAGGATAGTTTAACATTAGATAGTCATCTCATCTGATAGAAAAGTTCCCGATGATTCCCAAGATATCTCTGTTAGAGAGTCGAGTAGCTTTGGGGTAGCTTCTAACTCTAATGAGATTTGGTTCAAGTAGGTTAGTAAGATTACCCGAAGAGATATCCTAGAAAAAAGAGACCTAGCTAGGTTTATAACCAACTTCATCCTTGTCAATGACCCTGAGGTCAAGCCCTTTAAGGCTAGGGCTGACTAAAAGAGGATCAATAAGTAAGGATTTAAGGACTTCAAGAGGAGGTCTGTAATATCCGATCCTTATTAATAGTGTAGATACCTAGATTTCGGTATAAAGCGATAAAGAAACTATAGGGTTATCCAATTTTAACCCTATTAAAAATATTTTTTTATGATGCGTATGAGAGGTATTGACCTAAATTGGTAATTTCACAATTGATTGGAGAGTCGGACGATCATGGAATATTTTTGAAATTTTTTTCTATTGGCTTGGAAAATAAAATTTCAATTTAACACATGGATTTTCATACAAGTATTATACATGGAACAAACCTTTGTTAAGAAACACAATTCATTTGTTAGAAAATGAATCAATGAGGAAAAAGTTTGTGGATTGCCAAGTTAAAAATGTAATTTGGTTAACTTAACTAGTTTAGTCAAATAGTTAGAAATTAACCAATCATATGCTTCCATTTCTGACCAATTGTATATTTGATATTTAGAGTTTAGTTAAGAAAAAAATTGGGCATTTTAGAGAGCACTATATAAGGAGAATAGATGTTGGAAAATTGGTATTAAATGAAAAGTAAAAATTGAAACAAAATGGGATATTGCGGCGAAAATTAAAGACAAAAGGGAGAGAATGTATAACCATTTTCAACAATAAAATTTAAGGCTTTTTCATAATTTTTCATGCACGATCAAGTTAAAATCAAGTTAAGCCCAAGTTTCTAAGGTTAAATAGATCATGCACTAGTGAAAAATCTAAGGAAAAGAGGTAAGAAAACATCATTTAATGATGGTGGTTTATGATTTTTCAAGACTATTTCAATTAATGTCTTTATTTGAATTATTGACTTAAATTTGAGTTGAATTCAAGTTTGGAGCTCAATGAGACACCAAACTAAAAAAATTAGTAAAGTATGAATTGGGGTTTGGTGTGATTTTGATGTAGAGACTTCAATTAAATGTTATTAAGGGATTAAAATTAAATTGACATGATTTGAATGCCATTGGAACAAGAAATTGAGAAAAGGAATATGTTAGGTGGAAGATGGTAAATTCGGCCACTTTAAGGATTTTAGGGTTTTAGTGGTGTTTTGGTTTAATTGTTGTGTATGAATGATTCCTTGTGTCAATTAGTTGCAATATGGATGACGAAAAATTAAGAATGAAGTAAAAGGGACATAATTGTCCATTCTTGGTAAGATGAAAGAAAATTATGTCCAACCGAATTATTAGAGTGTTAAGCAATTTTTGTGGCTTCGAATAGTGAATTAAAAAAAACATTGAATGAATATGAAAATAAAAATGGAAAGTGGAGTCCATCCGAGCATTGTACGCCAATTAGGACGCTTACTACTTTAGGTGTAATTTTAGCATTAGTAAAGGTTTTAAATGTCAATTGTGGCATGTAGGTGAAGGAAACCAAAAGCGATAAAAGAAGGAAAATTTTTGGAGAAAAATTGAGTTTGGAGCATTTAGTAAGTGAAAATCTGTAATTGTTTATCTTTTGTTTAATATGTTTTAGCATATTGGAATTTTATGTTTATGTGATTTTAAATGTATAAGCATGATTTACAATTTTTGGTATACTGTTATAATTATGAATTTCTATGTTCAGTTTGAGAAACAGTTTTTAAAATTATTAAATTAGGCTTCAAAAGCCATTGGTACTCTCAGATTTACAGTGTAGTGATAGTTTAAGACTCGGCCAGTATATTCCGTACGCATGAGCAAGTATTGGGGGATGTGTCACTAACTTCAGGAAGTCGGGTTGTCGAATTATATGCGTCGCTTTATGTGTATGGGGTATTTTCTCACTATATGTAGGCGATATAGAATTTCGTTGTATAGCCAGTGATATGTCTTTAGATGCCATAGTGGGTGTTACTAGTTTAAATGTCTTATGACCTACTCATGTTGTGCGGTGCTAATTTAGTCACTGCGTGAGTATAGAGCTTTAGGGTTACCATTTGGTGCAGTTTAGAACGAAAATGATCGAGTGAGAGTTTAGTAGATTTTGAGTTATCGAATACATATCATTGTATTTAAATATATATATATGTTAGTTACTATATTGTTATAAATTCTAACAATTGTTTACAGAAATTATTAATAAAAACCGCTCGGTAAGATTTTATTAACATATGATGTTTAGAAACAATTTTACAGTTTTATAATAACTTCAAAAGCATGTTTCATGCAATTTGTAGAATTTAATGTTTATATAGAATCTTATTTTTTACTAAAAATTTTAAAAGCACTCACTGAACTCCTTTAGCTCACCCATTAAGTTTAAGGGTAATTTTTTAAAACCTTTTTTCAGGTGTAGGCCTCGATATGCAGGTTATTGATTCTTCTACATCAGATTAGTGGGTCAAGTCAGATGATTATTTTGTAAATGTAAATGTAAATGTGCTGAATAACACCTTTTAATTTTCTGCATAGTAGTATAGATTTTGTGCATATTGTAAATATGTTTCAAACAAATGAGAAATGATTTCTATAATATAGTCACAGTTTTTACTTTTTGATAGTATGCTAATTTTATTGTAAATTAATTTTATAAATTAGAATGAATTTGCTGTATTAAGTTTCAAAATTGATTCTAGAAGGACTGGAAGTCCTATTTTGAAGTTGAGAAAACTGTTTGAAATAGAAGTGTGGTTTATTTGCAAGTTTTGTATTTTTAAGTTTTCAGAAAAACAGAGAAAACTCTATTCCTTTTTTAAAAAAAATTGGTAAAGTATCTTCACTGATATTTTAGGATTTAGTTAGTAATAGTAAGAATTAAAAAGGGTTTGCCTTGCGAAATTTTTCAGTTTTGGTAATTAGACTCAGAGGAACTTTCGTTGAGGTGCCCGGTAAGGCCCACCAAGGTCTACAGTAAATGATTCATAGGCGGATCATGTCAAGGTCTCCACTAGTACCCTCCGTTAGAAGACTGAAGTTAAGTCTACTGAAAGGATTTTAAGTCCCTAACAGAGATATGTGAATCCCCCATATGAGTTAGATGGTCCAAAATATAACCCTTCCCTTATGATCAATGAAGACTTAAAAGAAGTTTAAGGAGAAATAAAGTTTTTGAGGATTTTGAATCCCCATACAAGTTAGATGGCCCAAAATATAACTTTTCCCATATGATTAAGGAAGACTTAAAGAAGTTTAAGGAGAAGTATAAGATACCAAGCTTGGTCACACTTAAGATACCATATCTTAGGGAACTTACAAGGATGCCCTCAACAGGCGAGGTCACACTATATTTTGTGAAATCCTAGATACACAACTCAAGAAGAGGGTGAATTAAGTAAATAAAAACTTAATGTAAAACCAATCTAATGCAATTAATGAAGTAATCAATAATATATGACAATTTTTATCATTAAAGAAAGGGTTAAGAGATAACAAAACTAGATTTTTTCATAGTTCAGCCCTCCACATAGCTTATGTCTACACCTTACGCCAATTGTGATTAGGATTCCACTAAAAATGCCCCAAACTAAGGAAAGTTTACAAACTTTACTTAAAGAGTGTTAATGAACCTTTACAACTATTAAAACCACTCACAAGTTAAGTTGTTACAATAATTTCTCTCAACAAAAGAACTAATTATAAATAAAAGTGATCAAACTCTTAATTGAGCTATAAAAAAAAAAAAGCAAGTGAGCTTAAAATAAGTGTATGAAATTTAACAATTTGAGAGCTCAATTTTATTTCTAATTGAATATGATCAAGTTTTAAGTGTTTTCGAAACTTGGTGAAACTTTTTCTAAGTGAAAAACAACTTCTTTATATAGAGAAAGTGATAAAATAATCATTTATAATCAATTGAAAAAAAAATCTACACACACACACACACACACACACATATACAACTGGTTCAGCTAGTTGTTTTTCTTAATGAATAAAGAAAAATATGGAGAATCTGCCTCAATGGTAAGTTAGTGAGAACAATAATGGTGTAGGCTTAGAAGTAAGAGCCCAAATTTTTAACTAAGATCACTAATGCTAGAGAAAATATTTTCTGTTTAAATATGCTTCTACCCCGTAATGACTAAACCTTTACTAACATAATAAATAGGCCTCTAGGCACCATTAACTTTCTCATGAACCAGCACTAAGCTAATTACAGTTTTGGACATAGCTAACCATAATAGAGGCACGTCCCTTAGCTAAGGACTAACAAGTAATGGAGATTCTTCTAAGTACTTCATATTTTTAAAAACTTCAAAGCACTTTAAAGTCCAAGTTTACTCTTCTCAACTTTGAACGCTTTAAAGAAAGGTTGGCAACAGTCAGTAACCTTAGAGTAAATCTATTTTAGGGTAGCTACTCTACCTACTGAGCTTCTTATATCCTTGATTGTCTTTGGAGCAACCATTTCCCTTATAGCTCTGATTTTGTCTAGGTTAGCCTCAAATCACTCTTTATTGTAAATAAATCCAAGAAATTCCCCGCTAGTCACCCTAAATGTGCATTTTTCTAGATTTAATTTTATATTATGCTTCTTTAGCACCTCAAAGGTCTTATTAAGGTCTATTACATGGTTTACGGTTAATACCAACTTAGTGATCATGTCGTCTACATAAACTTTCATGGTATTCTTTGATCCTTGAAATGCTTGTTCACTAAATATTGGTAAATAGCTCTAACATTCTTAAAACCAAAAAGCATGTAATTATAGTAATACAAACCCTAATTGGTGATAAAAGTTATCTTTTCCTCATCTAGGCCATGCATCTTGATCTAGCTATACCCTAAAAAATGTCAATAAAACTCAATAGCTCATATCTCGAGGTTGCATCCACCAGTTGATCAATTCTAGGGAAGGGAGAAAGTTATTGATTTATTAAGGTCCGTGAAGTCTATACACATACACTATTTTCTTTTGGCCTTCTTCACTAGTACCACATTTTAAACCATTCTAAGTATTAGCCTCACAAATAAAACTAGCATTGCGTAACTTATCCACCTTAGCTTCTACAACTTCATATTTCTCTTAATTAAATAGTATTCTCTTTTATTTAACCAGCCTATGGCTAAGATCCATATTCAACTTACAGCAAGTTATCTTCGAGTTAATTCTAAGCATATCCTTATAGTATTAAGCAAAAACATCAACATACTCTTTAAGGAAAGAGATGAGTGGCTCATTGACTTTTTTTTTGAAATTGAATAGCCTATCCTAACTATGTTAGTTGGGTTATAACTGAAATAGGGACTGATATGAGCTCCTCAACAAGTTTCTTCCATTTTTTCTTCTTTATTGTCTTTGAGATCAAAGGTAGCTATCTGATAGATAGGTCTGACCGTAGTGGCATAGAACTTTTGAGTAGCCTTTTAGTCATCTTTAATAGTGATAATATCCCCATTAGTTGGGACCTTCATGGCTAGGTGATATATAAAGACCACAACTTTGATGTCTATCAAGAAAGATTTTGTCACATCCCATATTGCTTACGAAGAAGAGCCTGTAATAGCTTATAAGGCTTGGCTCCTTCTAACTAAGTAGACGTGTTTTGAATGAAAGATGCTTGCATAAAGCCCAAAAGCAAATCTGTGAAGGTGAAGGATGCATGCTTGAAGCCAAAACCAGACAATATCTACTTGGTGTTTGGGCCCGGTTGTTACAAGTTTGCCTAAAATTACATCATAAGCATTAAGCTTGTCCACTACTAAGAAATCTATTATACGAGCCATTAAGAATTGACATTCTTCTATAGAGATAAGTAACATGATTGATCTAATGGGCATCACACTCTCCCTACCTCCATTAAAAATGCTATTAGTAGAGTGGAGGCATATGTTAACCTTAAAGATTCAATTTCCATTCCATCGATGGCATCCTTATAAATCATCTAAGCTCTATATATCTATTATAACCCATGTTACTTCACTAGTACCAATCTTCAAGGTGACCATTAATGCATTATCATGGAGGAACACCACTCTTTTGCAATCTTTCTCAATAAATAATATAGGTATATATGGTACAATGGGCTAAATAGAACCCTTTAGTCTCTTTAGCATAGCTCAGAATACTATCCTAGTTCTTTCTGTTGGTGATCTAATATACGTGAGTGTATGCATGTGTAATTGTGTTTATTGCCTAAAATACGTATCACATACGAATTTAACGCGACGGAAGCATTATATTATACAATAAACACAATAATAAATATATTAATCACATTAATATATTAGTAGTGTTGAGAACTCACCCAAACGTGTAACGTTATACACGTATTTCCTTGGAGTCCGCATGGAGATCAACTCGTGGGTAGTTCTAGTTACCAACTCGGTGGACTTGATGAGCTAGAACAGCAACCCTATATCCAGCACGAGATTAACTATTAACCCAAAAATGGTCGCTGGTGTGTATTCATTATTTTCTCTAAAAGGATAATAAATTGAGATTGAAACAATTCTCAATTGCCTTTCATGGCACTATAGAAAAATGAAACAATTTCGTTTTTTCTTTTTTTTTTCTTTTCTTCTTCTTCTTTCTCGGCTCTATTTTCTTTTCTTTCTCTCTTTCTCCATTTCTTTTTCACGGCCATCATACACACATTTCACAAACACACACATCTCACTATTTATATCAAATATAATAAAATAATAATATAATATATTATATGATAATAATAATAATAATATAAAAACATAAATGGGTGCCAACTATTTGGCACCCAAAATAAAATAATATTATATATATAATATAATATAATAATGAGATTTTAACGATTATTTAACTATTAAATAATTATTATGTGAAATGACCATTTTGCCCCTCATAAATAGTTATCAAGTATACCCCCTAGTGGATCCCACCAAACCCGCACTTAGATAAACTCAACCGAGAGTCTACAATGCGCCACATGTCATTATACAATTAGTAAATAATAATTATTGACTAATTGTTGTATTTAACACTTAAATACAAATAGCACGTATTCCCGTGGTAATGCTAGATATTATTGGATTAAACAATTTAATCCGGCACGCTGCCCCAGTACACAATGAGTACACTCTATATCGCAGGACTCCCTAGGCCCATGTCTGATTTGTCAAATGAAACTATTCTATGAGTCCGTGATCATTGCCCCACGCACACGTCACAGATATACAAATCAACGCATTAAACCATGCAAGCTGAGGTTGCAACGTATACATATAGTCCTTTTATCATGATATCCTGGATGTGCTGGGGATATAGATTATCACCATCACATTCCTATATGCTCATCCATGTCTTATCCGCAGACTTGTATCTCACTGAATAATATCTCATTACAGACAATGCTCCAACTCTTGGATCTTCACTGAGTATTATAACCAGCTAATACTTAGTTGTGCTAACATTTAGTATTTATATATCTCAGCGTGGCTAACTATGAGCCATTATCTAAACTTCTTTATATTTGATATGAACTCTTTCAGATCATACAATATCTGTAATGTTATATTGCATAGTATTATATTAATAGGTATTAACGATTTAATGAGAATGTACAGTTCTATAAATACACAAGTATTTATAAATTCAGGGATGGAACGTAAGCACCAACCCTAACACTTTCTACTCTAGTCAGTCCCCCTAAAATAATATTGCCTTTAAAATCTTATTTTGGAATAGCCTTTTCACTACTGGCCCTATCAGCTTAGTTGGCTCACATTAAGTATGCCTTACTTCATCCAAAAACTCCTATAATAGGTCACTTCTTATCAGTGCCTCGATATGCTCTCGAAGCTCAAAGCCAACAATGGTGTAGTTATATCCTTTATGAAAATCATAATATTTTCATTTACTTATTCTATTTGAATTCTCTTTTGTAATAGTAGGTTTCTACAACCATCCTTTGTTCCTAATTGCATAAAAAATGTTCTCTCATAAACAGATGAGTTACCTACACAATAAAAATTGAGAAACTTCCAGGTTATTTAGAGAAGTGTGTTAACTAAACTTAGTTGGAGGCAATAGCCTCATTAAAGCTGGGTTCTCTCGTGGGCAAGGCCTTCTTGGAGGTGGGTACAGTGCAAAGGTTGGCTCAATCCTTTATGGTCTCTCATTAAGTTTGGAGCTTTCTCCTTTCTCCTATTACCTTTTCATATGAAATTTCTCATCTCTCTCAATTTATTTTAAAGCCTTAGTATAACCTCTCTATATGACTTTACCTCTGACTAGTGAAAGGAGAACCTAAGTTTTTTCAACTAAAGGTTTTTCTAAAAGTTACTAAGTGTTCTTTATTATTAAAAAAAAAACCCTCATCCATGACTTCTTTTTGAAAATTTGACAATATTTTTCAACAACTCAAACTCATCTTGCTTAACATATGTCAATACGCAAGTGTCTTTAGGTATATCTAGAACATATTGAAATTAAAAAAACAAAGATATTTAAGAGTTGGTCGAAACTATGCACTTAGTCAAGTGTTAAGCCCTAAAACCAAGGGTAAAAGGATATTTAACCTCTACATTTTCTATTAACATTTGGTCTTTATATAATTCTAGATGAGTCATAGGGTCAGTTGTACATTCATAACTAATAATCTACGGTATTTTAAGCTTTCTAAGCAGAAGATAATTTCTAATATCAAGGGTAAAAGGATATTTAACCTCAACCAATGACTAAGGACTTACCACGACATCCTTTTCTCAAAAAATCTCATCCAATTCTTACTAAAACTTACCAAATTTTTCTAAAAGCTTAACTACAATGCTATTGACCTCACTAAGTACTTAGTGTTCAAAGAGTCACAGATCACCTTTAAAAGGTTTATTCCTTCTACAAGCCTTGGACCTCCTCGATCTAAGTGTTAGGGTCAGTGCTTACGTGTCATCCCTGAATGTACATATACTTGTGTATTTATACAAGTCTACATTCCCATTAAATCGCTAATACCCATTAATATGGTATTATACATGTAACATTGCAGACATTGTAGATCTGAAGGAGTTCGGATCAGATCTAAAGAGTTTAGATAAGGGTTCATAGTCAACCACGCTAAGAGATATAAATGTTAAATGTTAGTACAGTTAAGTGTTAGCTGGTTATAATACTCAACAGATCCAAGAGTTGGAGCCTTGTCTATAATAGAAATAAACCTGGAAATATACTAGTAACTGTATAGTTGCAAGAGTTGCAATCAGGTCCAAGAAATGCAAGTTACGCAAGTATGTTCTCGAATAATTGTCTCTGATCTATTGCTGCCAATGCAAGTCTGTCGGTAGATACCTTTATATATAGATCAACATATATCGTACCTATAGGGTATAGATGGTTATTCCTAGCCGACTGTGAGCTTGGAGCTCGTATTAATATATGGGTATCCAGTTAGAACTGGATATGGGACAGACTCACGAGGGCCTCCGATAAACATTCAATGTAAGCCGTCAACGGAGGGTCCTCTCGAGTTGAGTAGTATATGTGGTCCTTTGACCTGAATGCCACGGTTAGCTTGTAAGTGATCCACCATACTTTGGTTTCACGCATGTCACAGATCTTTTATGGTGTGACCGCTGGGTGTCGCTGGGTATGGTCCGATGCTTATGAAGTCTCGTACGTACAGATATGGGATCCGTCAGCTCCCATATAGAGTTTGATATCCAGATGCTTCGAGACTGTATCTTAAAAAGTCTTGTGGCCACAAGTAATTAATCCCGGGAAAGAGTTCTGCCAGGGTCGAACAATATGACAAAGGAGTTTGCGCATATTGTTCATTGAGATATAAGTCTAGAGATAGGACATGGATGAGCACAAAGGGATTTGACGGTGACAATCTATATCCCCACACATCCAAGATATCATGACGGAAGGACTATACGTATGCATTGTAACCTGAGCTTATATGGTTCAACGCGCCGATTTGTATATCCGTGACGTGTGCGTAGGGCATTTCTCACGAACTCATAAAATAGTTCCATTTGACGAATCGGGTGTAGGACCTAGGGAGTCCCGCGATATGGAGTGTACTCATTATGCACTAGGGTAGCGTGCCGGATTAAATTGTTTAATCCAGCAATACCACGAGAATGCATGCGTGTCTATATTTAATTGTTAAATACAACAATTAGTTAATAATTATTATTTACTAATTGTATTATAACACGTAGCGTATTGTGGACCCTCAGTTGAGTTTACCGTGGGATTTGGTAGGACCCATTAGGGGGTGAACTTGGCAACTATTAGGAGGGGCAAAATGGTCATTTCTTATTTTAATTATTTAATTGTTAAATAATCAAATATCTTTCTTTTTATATTATATAATATAGTATTATTTATATTATATATTATATTATATTATTTATATATATATGTAAAGGAAGAAAGAGAGAGAGGGGGAGATGAGAATTTGGCCAAAATCGGCCGAGAGAAAGAAAGAAATGGAGAGAAAGAAGAAAGAAAGAAGAGAAGAAGAAGAAGAAGAAATGAAAAAAAAAAGAAAGGAAAATGAGGGATTTTCCCTCTACCTCTAATTGGAGCAATTGTAAATTACTTCAAACTCTCAATTTCTTATCTTTTTGGAGAAAATGATGTAAACATACTCTCGGCCATTTTGGAGATTAAGAGTTAATCCTGGGCTATATATAGAGCTGTTGTTCTAGTTTTTCAAGCCCATCGAGTTGGTGACTAGAACTGCATGCATGTTGGTCTCCATGTGGACTCCAGAAAAATACGTGTATAACGTTACACGTTGAAGTGAGTTCTCTAACCTATAAATATATTAATGTGATTAATATATTATATTTATTATGTTTATTATAAAATTTATACGCTTCTGCTACGTTAAGCAATAGACATAATTACACATGCATACACCCATACGTGCTTTAGATTCGCTAACACTAAGCTCTCTATTAAGGTAAGCATGAGACTTGCTATTAATGGCTTCTTTACTGCGTTAAAGCTCTTAGGAGTAATGGGTTTATGACTTCTTATGGTGAGTATAGATGACAAATTGCTAGGTTTGGTCATCGACATCTTTCTCTAACCTTTTTTGGCCATCTTTTTACAATGATGCTAGTCACGACACGATGAATCTCATCAGTGAATTCCTTAAATTATTTTCTAGTGACCATAGCATCTTTCTCTTTTCTGTGTTTTATGTTTTGGTAGTTTTTCCATTACTGTTTTATATGAGTTTTTGTACAGGCTTATTTAGATCTTTAGCAACTTTTTCCTATATGTGGGTTTCAAGTTATAGATTTGATATCTTTGGATATCTCAAACATAGGTTAATAACAAACTCTTGATTAGTCAAACTGAAAAAGTCTTTGAAGACAAACTTTTTACCGAAAACATAAATTTTTAGGTTAAATTTGGTTCAAACTTAAACCACAAACATTAAAATTATGATGGGGTATAGAAGTTGAACTTAAAGATAAGGTTATACCAAAAATACTAATTTAAACTAGGAAGGGAAGTTTTATAATGTCAAGAACTGAGAAAGCAATTATTGTTGAGAATGTGTTAGAAATCTAGACTAGAGAAACCTACACAGCAAAGGAAAAACACTAGTTAGTGAAAGGCACCAACGAGGGTAGCCGACGATGGCCCTTCGACGCTGAAGTTAATGATGAAGTTAGGTGAAAGGTATCTCTCTAGGGTTTTTGCCCAAGAGGAAGCTAGAAAAGAAAAAGAAAATTATGTTTTGGGTTTTCTTGATGTCTTGTGAAAAAGTGAGTGTTGAGAGAAAGATATACCCTTTGTCTTTTACCATGAACTGGAGAATAAAGGCTCACAGATTATACCTTAAAAGCAACATATTGAGACACAAGATTAATGATTCCCTTTATTATTTAAGGGTAATTTCTTGAAGTATTAAGTTTAAGGGTATTCTGGCAGAGCCCTATTCTTCTTGAACAATAAGCATCTTTCTAATTAAGTGCTTTATCCACTTGACAAAAAGTGTATAGGACCCTCTTTGTGTAGTAAATCCTTGCTAGTGTAGGCTTCTTTTTACTTTAAAAGATGCCCTATCTAGCTGTTAAAACGCAACCGATCTCCAAAACAGATTGATGTGGAGTTACAGTAATGCTAACAAGATTACAACCCTAAAACCTTATCTTATCCCTTATTAGCTAGCCATTGATGTTGTTTAAAAAATAGACAATCATAGGGCATAGAGGAGACATGGATGATTGGAAAATTCAACTAATATGTCATTTTAATTGTTGACTACTATTTGTATGTCAACATGGCAAGTGTGGGGCTTTACTGTGATCCTCTCTCAAGTAGACCTATCCTAGAATATCTCATGCTCTTAATAGAGACTTTTGATTACTCTAAGTTTCTGTTGAGCCAATCTTTTTTATTTCCTTGTGAATTAAATAAACTTTTGCAGTTATGAGGTTGAATGGCCATGTAGTTACTTTTAATTGGTCATTGTGTCATCAAATTTAACCTTTGACAATTATAGTATAAATTTAATTTAAATATTTTACAATAAAATTATAATATAATAAATATTTATATTCGTTAATACTAATTATATTATAATTAAATGATACTTTGTATCGTAACATTTTACTTTTAATTGTAATAATTAAAATTTTAACTATTTTTAAAAAAATTACTATTAAAAAAACTCAAAAACAAGACTAGCAATGATTATAGTACCTACAACCATTAGTTTTCATGTAGCAGCCATGGTGAAGCTAGTCGATGTAGATACCATTAAACTCAAATGTAGCGATGGTAGGGTTCTTTTTGCCAAAAATAAAAACCAAAAAGGCCTTAATTATAGGATAAATCTTATAATGTCCTCGTAAATTGATGGCAACCTATAATCATCGCTATCTTTATCGTATACATCGACTACCTACAATTTGGAGAAAAGTAGCGAAGCATTAGAATGCACAATCGATTGGCAATAGCACCACGGTGGCTATTGTGATTTTTTTAAGCCTCTTTCTATATTTTTTGTCAAAAAAATAATTTCATCATTGTGTAAATCACAAAATTAGAGTTTAATAGTATTATCCTTGAAGTAATTTGCCACTAACATTTATGGAATTTTAAAATATATTTTTAGCTTTATTTAATTATTTCCAAAAGTTTAAAAGTTAAAAAAGTATAACTTATTAGATCACGCCATGTATCTTATTAATATTAAATGTATAAATATAACTTCACCGTGATATTGTAACGAAAATTTAATTAAAAAGAATACAAATGACAATTTAAAAAAAATTATGTTCATTTGTCATTTTCACTAAATTTTGAAAATCTAATTATTTATAGTTTAAACTTAATATATATATTTATATATATACATATTTTCTTATATGGTGTTAGTTTTTATAGTTTGAGGGAGGGAAAAACATTGAAATCAAATATGTTTCATCCTTTAAATGATTTTTTATAGCAAGGGCTAAGTTGCTAGCACCTATCGAGGATAAGGTAAATTTATCATTGGCTCCAATAATATTGGATGTAACCTTAGCTTAAGGGGGACCACTATAAATTTTATGTGTATTTCTTTAATGCTTTGTTTTTATTATTTTTTTATTACTCAAATTTATACATGGGGAAATAGGACCAAAGTGGGAGAATATGATAATATTCACCTATTTAATATTAACCATAGGGATATATTTACACTTGAGTTTATAAAAAGTTCAAAAAATAAGGAAGCTTTTCATATAAGTGGTGACATACATCAATCGATAACTGCATACCTATAATATGGTACATAATTAGTCAAAGTGAACGAAAGTATCTTTTAAAACTAGGAACTACACATTTAAACATAGGAAACAATATCAAATTAGGAGACTATGATTATTTTCACCATTGACTATTAAATAGGAAGGATATACTCACACTTGAGATGGTGAAAATTACAAAAAGAATGAACATATTTCTTATAAATGGAGATATATATAAAGCAATAATTAAGCATCCGTAACATGGTGTATAATAGGTCAAAATAGGGAAATGTGTTGTTGGAACTAAGAATTGTATGTCCAAACTTATAGAAACATATCCAAAGTGGGAGAAAATGATCATTTTTACCTATTAAAATATTAATCACTAAGATATACTCACACTACAGTTGGTGAAAAGTGTCAAAAAAAAGAACCTCTTTTGTATAAGTAGAGATATACATAAACTGGTAATTATGCACTTATAACATAATGTTTAATTGATTAAAATAAGGAAAGTGTTATTTAAACTGGGGGCTACACATTCAAACTTAAGGAAACTAGATCAAATTGGATAACATGATAATCTTTACATATTAAATCTTAAATAATTGGGATATACTCACAGTTGAGTTAGTAACAAGTATAAAAATTGTGAACATATTTTTTATAAGTGTGGGATATACATAAAAATGGTGATTGTGCACCTACTGTCGAAGTTGGTGCTTACGTATCATTCAAATATTGTATTAATATTAATTGTTAATATTTATATAATAGACATTTCAAATATAATCGTTGATATTATAATAGATGGTATAATGCTTGTTACGTTAAAAATATTGTATGATTTGAAAGAGTTCAGATTTGGCCTAAAATAGTTAATATCAGGGCTATAAGTTAGCAACACTGAGAGTTATAAATGCTAAGAGTTAGCACTGCTAAACGTTAGTAGATTATAATAATCTGTAAAATTGAAGGAGTTAGAGTCTTGTCTGTAACAGGACAAAGACCTGAGGGCATACTAGTAATGACATAGTTGCAAAGAGTTGCAATAGGTGCTAAGAAATGTCATTATGCAAGTATGTTCTCAAATACTATATTCTTAATCTACTTTCATCGGTGCAGGTCTATCAATGAATCGCTTTTATATAGATTAGTGTATACTATATCTATATGGCACAGATAGTTATTTTTAGCTGATCGTGAGCTTACCGAAAGCTTATATAAGCATACAGGTATTTAGTAAGGACTGAGTACTAAGTAGACTCATGAGAACCCTAATAGACATCCTATGAAGCCGTCAATGGTGAGTCATCTCGAGTTATGTAGTATTTGTGATCCTATGACCTTTGTGCCACAGTAGGTTTGTTACTAATTCACCATGCTTTAGTTTCACGTATGTCAGAGACCTTTCATGGCCTAACCGTTACGTGTTGTTAGGTATGGTCTAATGTTCATAGAGTCTGGTGTGCGTAAATATGGGATCGGCCAGCTCACATAGGTGTGTTGTATATCCTGATGCTCCAAGATTATATTTCAGAAATTCATGTGACCACAAGCATAAACCAAAGAAAAGAGTTTTTCATAAAGTTGAATAATATCACAAAGGTGTTTGTGTATATTATTCATTGAGATATAGGATCCGTCAGCCTACATAAGTGTGTTGTATATCCTGATGCTCCAAGGTTTTATTTCAGAAAGTCTTATGATCATAAGCATAAACCCAAGAAAATAGTTTTTCATAAGGTTGAACAATATCAAAAAGGTGTTTGTGTATATTGTTCATCGAGATATGTTTACGCTCAAAATGTAATATGACTATTGCAGTATATATTGAGGTGCCGATCCCACGAGGAAGCTTTTGGCAAAATAGGTGGGTGAAGTAAAATATTTAAGCAGTACCAAATGAGAAAATTAATTAATTGGTTTAAGTGGATGAGATAGAATTGTCTATGAATTGAGGAAAATGTCTTATGATGATTTAAACAAGGTTTCAAGAATTACAATTATGCTTTATAAATCTACTCTACACATAAAAGTTCATCTCTTAGTCTTGCCAAAAACTCTAACCTAGATTACCATGCACGTTAATGAGAAGAAAATAAGAGAGAATTATCTAATATTGAAAACATCCTAAGAGTGTCCTTATATAGGCAATGAATGGAAATATGTCATATATGACATCAATCTTCAATAATTTTAGGCCAATAACTCATTTTTCCACTTGCAGCACATTTTTGATAATGTAAATGACTAATGTAGCCTTTGTAACCGATATAAAAGTTGTAGAATTTTGTCTCTTCTTTTCATAGGCATCCGATTCATGCAAATTGGATGAGTATCCAATGAGATATAAGTAAAATTTCAAAGATACATCAGATTTCAGCCAACAACCCTTTTACCCACTTGCAAGACAATTTGATCCATGATAACGGTTGATTTGGACTTTACCATCAACATAAGAGTTGTTGATAATTAAGTGAGTATTTTATATCTTTAAGAATTATACCAATTGGGTACGTATTTGATGAGATACGGTCTAAATATATGAGTTGGGTTAAGCTGAGTAGAAGTTGTAGCCCAATTCTATTGTATCTCAATTTTTAGCCCATAACATGTTGGATTTGGCTTTTCCACTATTCTTCAAATTTGTGTAAGATTAAGTCATGTTGCTCTAAGTTCAAGAATTTCTTCATTTTGATTTCTACATTGAGAGTTATGTCTATTTTACCTAAACCTACGCAAATAACATTCATTAATCACAGTTTAAGGATAACACTTTATTTCAAGTTAAAAGTACAAAACTGCTAAAAATTAGTAACATTAAATGGTCATTGAATCTCTTAATAAATATATATTTTTATGTGTTCATCACAGTCCCCAACCAGCTTATTGCTAGTCTTTAGCCATTCAAGCGTAAATAGAATATGCAAAACTACCTAAGTATTTCAAACAAAAAGTTAGTTCAAGATCACTGTTGCTATTATGATTTTTTTAATTATAACTTCCAAAAATTTTGTGTGTGTGTGAATTAAGCCATAACCATCTTATCACAAACCACAACAGATATAGGCTTGAGAATTTCTCCAAGTAAAAGCCTCAACTTCATATCCTCATAGGTGTATTACTGTTTTAAAAGGTTAAGATTTCTCTCATGGAGTTGGAAAACATTTAAGCACTCAAGAAAAAGTCAATTTTAAAGACAGACATATAAACTAACATTGATCCAAAGATAGAAAAATTAATTGTTTAGAAATCAATTATTCTTAACATGTACTAGCTTTAGGACTTCATTTGTCTTATAAGAATAATACCAATATAGTTTTGTGAGAAAACTGTCTTACCAAAAAAAAATGTTGTATTCTAAAATTGAATGAAAACTTTATTAAACTAAATTGATTCTCAGTTTTTTTTTTCTATTTTTTTTGGTATTTTACTTTTTTTTTGTATTTTTAAAGAATACAAGAAAGCTTTACAAAAGTTTGTCACCAAAATATTTTATACACAAATGCAACTAACTTATTCCTTAATTCAAATGATATCAATCTAAACAAATATTAACCACTTCAAATGATCAATGAAGGTTCATAAGCTGTTTTCTCAACGCTTTCACTTACTCACAAAAGATATGTAAGATTAGAAAAATATATACTTAAACATAAAAATTCTCTTGGCTATATAAATTGAATCATCCGTCTTACCACAAGGCTTAGCATTGTGCTCAAAAACATTTTGAAAGTCATTCTTTAGTAACCTAAATAGAAACAGTGACTCAACCTAAACAATTTTGAAATCATACATAGGCAAAAAAGCAAATTTCTTTATACAAGAATTACCAAGACTACAAGTAATAAACAACAATACATGAAACATAAAACAAAACAACAAAAAGTTAGTTAAAATGCATTTCAAAAGTTAGAACTAAAACTTCTTACTCTGCCATTCTAATTTGACCTAGAATGCATCTCAAGAGTTCAAGAATGAATTCTTTACTCTGCCATTTTAATCAAATATTGGATCATAAATTTTTTTTTTAATGTAAAATGCAACTTGTGTCTATTATCCTCCCCTAAATCAGATGAAACATTATTCTCAATGTTTAAATAGAAAGAGATAAAGTATATGAGACAATACCTGAAACATCAATTATTCGAAAGAAACAAACTTGAGAGACACTTAAGCAAATATAAACTAAAATGATGGTGCTGATATATAAATAAAACAAAGAAAAATTTACAAACGAATGTCAGATCCAATTTTCGCTTGTTAAAGCCTACTAACCAATCGATTCGAATTATTGTTGGGTCAAATTTGTAGGTAACTGCCTGTAATTTGTCAATCAATTCATCCGCCTCGGTAGCAGAAACCAAGATTTGTCACGCTGAATATGAAATAAAATTTTGTTGCACAGCTTGATCAAGAAAACAAAGTAAGCAATCAAAATAGTTATTAACATTCAACAGACCTATAGGTTTTCGATGGATATTCAGCTAGGCCCAAGAGGTAATTTGAAAATTTTCTTCCAAGGTACCAAAACCACCTGGTAAAGCAATAAAAGCGTCTACATTGTGAAGCATTGTAGCTATACATTCATGCATGGATAAGACTCATAATTCTTCCCCTATTGTTTTCCCAGTCAGGTTTCCCATGGCTAAAGTTGTAGGAATAATACCTAAAACTTGACTTCCTCTTAAATTTGCAGCTGTTGACACACACCCCATTAACCCAAGGCTACCTCCTTCATAAATCACATGAATTTTTCTTACAGCTAATGCTTTTCTTAGATTGTTTGTTGCTTCTACAAACACTTTATTTCCCCCAAGACTAGATCCATAAAATAGACATATATTTTAGAATGGTTGAACTGAGGTTTCCTCTATATCTACACTTACCTTTATCTAAATATATGAAAATGAAAAAACTGTGGTGCTGTATTTAGAGATTACCAAATGATAACAATGATTATGGTAACCCGACAGTTTGTCAGAAGAGAGTTAAAAATAAAATACAAAAATTTAAACATAATGACCCATATGCATTATTGAACAAAAATATTTGAATTTAAGACATCTACATAAGTAGCCTACTATTCATAAAATAAAACAAAATAAAATAAAATTTTGAATTTAAAACACATGTATTTACAAGTAGTTGTGATTTACATCCAGTAAATATAACTACTTGTAACGGCTTAAACATCTTCTTCTAGTTTACGTCCAGTAACGGCTTAAACGCCCTCTATGGGTCGGGGATAGGCTTCCTATCCACTTTTCTTATAAATTGGCAAACTGAGTCTTTTAGAGTCAGATTTTTGAGACTATACCGTTGATGTTCATTTTTGAATTTATTCCATAAATCGAGAAGTTCACGTTGCACCACAAGGATGCGTCTCAAGAGTCAATAGGATATCATCCAAAGACTCCTTACTCAGTCCATCTTTAATGAACTGAATTTTGTCTTCTCGATTTCTAGATGCAAATCCTGAAGAACAATAACTCCTATTACAATTTCATTGAGCACATTTATGACAAACTTGTAACCTCTTTGCTCGTCGCCTTTTGAGAAACAAAAGCTTCTTCCAAGACCAGGCATATGAGAAACAAAATCATTTACAGACTCACTAGATAATTGAACCTTCGCTTCAATTAACCAATGAAGATCCACAGGGATATTACTCAACATCAATAGCCTTAGTCTTTCACACCGTACTTTGTAAATCTTAAGTAGAGCATTGTGAGGCAATGAAGAAAAATATTTTTTAAGGTTGGCAAGAATGCGATCCATTTTGAAAGAAAGAAAAGAGATGAATGCACAGTTTGAGGGACAGTTTTTAGGGAATTGAGAAACTGACTTTAATAGTCACAAAATACCGTATCGCCACATAATCGAGAAATAAAATCACACTGATTAAGTATGATAGACAGGATCCACAAGAGGGATCTCCTCTATATACATAGAGTAGTCTACCTTTTTCACATAGCTTTTCAGCCGCTATCCATTCACTTTAAAAATTCACTCATTAGTGGGGTCCTCAATTTCGACAGCACCATTAGAAAAAACGTGCCTTACCATAAATAGATCAGTCTATTTAGATCTCAACTTTTCAGGGTGTAAATACAATCGAGAATCATAAAGATAGACCTGTTGATTTGGCTCGAAGTGTTTTCTTGAGATATGTTTGTCATGAGCTACTTTTATGTTAGCTTTGTAAATTATAGAGTTGTCATATACGTCATTTCGTAGGTCTTCTATTTCTGACAATTATAACTTTCTCTGGAGACCTGTAGCACTCAAATCAAAGTTAAGGGCTTTGACAGCCCAATAAGCTTTATAAGGTTTTCTGGAACAGAAATGTGTTCCTTGATCACTAATGATGACACGTGGTGTCTCGAGGTTTAATGGTTTTAGTTTCTCCCTCTCTCGTGGTAACTCTTCAATGCCTGGCTTCTAAATTCGAGTCCCTTTATTATGTGAGTCAAAAATACTAAACACATTAGTTGTTTCATCAGGATAATACAATTCTTCAAAATCAAAATCAATGAGGTTTTCTAAAGAATTAGAGCCATGATTTTTATACGCTTTCTCGGCTACAAGTGTGTCTATCATATATGAATGATAGTATTCGTCTTCTTCTCGTGGTTGTTTGCCAATATTGGAAATGTTCACCTTAAGAGTCATATTCCCAAAAGATAATTTTATTAGACCATTTCTACAATTAATAAGAGCGCTAGCAGTGGAAAGAAAAGATCTCCCTAAAATAAAAGAGATTTTTGACTCCATATTGACAACAGAATGAGTATCTAAAACAAGAAAATCAATAGGATAGTAAAATTTATCAATTTATAACAAAACATCTTCTACTATTTCCCGTGGTTTCTTGATTGATAGGTTAACTAATTGCAAGACTACAAATGTAGGTTTAATCTCACCAAGTCCCAATTGCAAGTAAATAGAATAAGACATTAAATTTATACTTGCTCCTAAGTCTAATAAAGTTTGACCAAACTCATGTGTCCCAATTTGGTAAGAGATTGTGGGATATCCTGGGTCTTTATACTTAGGGGGTGTCTTTTGTTCAATCACTGCACTTACCTGTTCTACCAAAAATACAGTTTTCTTTTGATAATGCATAGATCCTTGATGACTTTGGCATAAATTGAAACCTGCTTAATCAAATGCAACAAGGGAAAATTAATCTTAACTTGTTTCAAATGTTCCAAAATCTCACCTTGAATTTCTGAATTTTTCCCAACCGGTCGAAGAGCTTGAGGAAAAGGCACTGGGATTGAAAACATATTTTCGGGCTCTTTTTTTCACTATAGCCTTTTTTTCAAGGAGGGCGTCTTTACTACTCGTAGATGTGTTAATTTTAGAAGTAGGCTCACTTACAATTTTATCACTTCGAGTAGTAATGGCATTGACTTCTTTGAGATTTTGAGCATCAGAAGTATAAGCTTGTGCCATGAATTGTCCTTTCGGATTAGATTGAGGTTGAGATGAAAACTTACCTTGCTCTTGTACAATTAAGGCACTGGTCAACTTTGTGATTTGACTCTTGATTTCTTTGTTTTCATCTATCACCTGAGCAATAATTATTTCAAATTTTTTATTAGTCTTACTTTGTGCCTCTATAAATGCTTGTAATATATCCTCTAAAGGACTCCTGGCTGGTCGTGCATTATATTGAGGTGTATTATAAGACTTGGGTGCTTGTTGTTCTTGCTTGCAATGGTTGTTGACATGTTGGTCAGATTTTCATATGAAGTTTTGGTAGTTTCTCCAACTAGGATTATAAGTTTCAGAGTAAAGTGAATAAGCCTTCTTGTACATCCCTAGGGCATTATATTGTTCCTCATATATCCATCTCATCTCATTATAAGTGGGGCAATCTTGAGTTAAGTGTTCCGCTCCTCCACAGACAAAATAAACATCATGTGACTCAACTTTAGCAACCATGTGGGTGACCCTTCTATCTTTGGTTTTCAAGACCTTTAACTCTCTAGTTAAGACTTCTAATTGGGCTTTGAGGTTATCCTCTTCCCTAAGATGGAAAACTTCACTGGGTCGTGACTTATTTGTGCTTTCAATAATACTAGGTCCAGTCCATGTATGGGCTTTTTCAGCTAAGTCATTAAGGAATTCTATGGCTTCCTCGAGATCTTTGTGAAGGAACTCCCCATTACACATCATCTCAACAAATTGACGCTCTCTAATTGTAGGTCCCTCATAAAAATAGCTAACCAAGCACCAATTTTTATACCCATGGCGATGGCACAGATTTAGCAACTCTTTAAACCTTTCCCATACTTAATATAAGGTTTCACTATCTTTTTGGGAGAATGAAGAAATTTATCTTTTTAAACCATTAGTTTTATGTTGTGGAAAGTATTTATTAAAAAATGCTTGGGTCATTTCTACCCAAGTTCCTATGGATCTCGGCCTCAAAGAGTATAGCCAACTCTTTGCTTTGTCTTTCAAAGAAAAAGAGAAAAATTTAAGCCTAACAGTGCCTATGGCTTCAAGTTGGCTATGGAATGTGGCAATTACCTCTTCAAATTCTATAACATGTACATAAGGATTTTCACTATCTAGACCATGAAAAGTGATCAGAAGTTGTATCATTCCAGGTTTAAAATTCGAATATGGTGTGTTAGATAAAAATATAATGCATGATGGTGTGGCTGTATGAGTAGGATGTAAGTAATCTTTTAGAGTCCTAACAGGGTTATCTTCATGTTGGCTCATTGTGTTGGAATTACAATATGAATTAGATGGTGAATTCTCTTCCCTTACAAATTGTAGTGATGGTTCTAGTTCTACTTCTCTCACGAATCTTCTTCATTTGTCTCTAAGTCGATACATACATCCTAACAATTTTCGTTTTTGCTTTTACTCTTTTTTTTTTAAAGAAATGCTCAAGAAAAATTAAAAAGTAAAATAAAACATAACAAGAAATAGAAATGAGTTAGGTGGTAAGACCAATCATGAAATATAAATACAATAAATGAATAAAAGATAATAAACTATAAAGTACGATAAAAAAATATAATAAGTAAATAAATAAAATGTACAATAAGTAAATAAAAGAAAAGAAGTACAAAAAATAAAGGAAAATAAAATGCAAAGTGTAATAAATAAATAAAAGAAAAAAATAAAATAAAATACAATAAATAAAAAAGAAAGATACAATAAGTAAATAAATAAAAAGTTAGGTAGTAGAACCGACTATTAAAATAAATAAAAATACAATATATTAACTAAAGAAAATAAAGTACAATAATTAAATAAATATAAAAAAATATAATAAAAAAATAAAAAAATAAAGTGTAATAAATAAATAAACTAAAGTGCAATAAATAAAAAAATAAACTAAATTAGGCAGTAGAACCAGCCATTAAAATAAAATAAAATACGACAAATTAACTTAAAACAAAAATAAAGTGCAATAATAAATAAATAAAAAGTAAAGTACGATAAATAAATAAAAGAAAATAAAGTGCGAAATATAATAAATAAATAAAAGAAAATAAACTAAGTTAGGCAGTAAAATCGGTCATTAAAATAATATAAAATATAACAAATTAACTAAAAAAATAAAATAAAGTAGGTGGTAGAACCGACCATGAACAATAAAATGAATAACAACAAAGGAAATAAAACCAAGATTTTACAAAGAAAAGAAAATGTACAAAGTTACAGCTTTAGTTTTAATAAACGCAACCGACTTTCGCTTAGTGTGCCTCCCCGGCAACAGCGCCAAATTTTGTTTATGTTCAAAATGTAATGCGGCTATTGTAGTATAGATTGAAGTATCGATCCCACGAGAAAGCTTTAGGCAAAATAGGTTAGTGAAGTAAAATATTAAAGCAGTAGTAAATGAAAAAATTAATTAATTGGTTTAAGTGGATGAGATAGAATTGTCTATGAATTGAGGAAAATATCTTATGATGATTTAAACAAGGTTTCGAGAATTACAATTATGCTTTATAAATCTACTCTACACATAAAAGTTCATTTCTTAGCCTTACCAAAAACTCTAACCTAGATTACCATGCACGTTAATGAGAAGAAAATAAGAGAGAATTATCTAATGTTGAAAACATCCTAAGAGTGTCCTTATATAGGCAATGAATGGAAATATGTCATGTGTGACATCAATCTTCAATAGTTTTAGGCCAACAACTCATTTTTCCGCTTGCAGCATATTTTTGATAATGTAAATGACTAATGTAGCCTTTGTAACCGACATGAAAGTTGTATAATTTTGTCTTTTCTTTTCATAAGCATCCGATTCATGCAAATTGGATGAGTATCCAATGAGATATGAGTAAAATTTCAAAGATACATCAGATTTCGGCCAACAACCCTTTTACCCACTTGCAAAACAATTTGATCCATGATAACGGTTGATTTGGACTTTACCATCAACATAATAGTTGTTGATAATTAAGTTAGTATTTCACAGCTTCAAGAATTATAGTAATTGGGTACGTATTTGGTGAGATACGGTCTAAATACATGAGTTGGGTCAAGCTGAGCAAAAGTTGTAGCCCAATTCTATTGTATCTCAATTTTTTGCCCATAAAATGTTGGATTTGGCTTTTTCACTATTCTTCAAGTTTATGTAAGATTGAGTCATGTTGCTCCAAGTTCAAAATTTTTTTCATTTTAATATCTACATTGAGAGTTATGTCTATTTTACCTAAACTTATGCAAATAACATTCATTAATCACAATTTAAAGAGAACACTTTATTTCAAGTTAAAAGTCCAAAAATGTTGAAATTAGTGACATTAAATGGTGACTGAATTTCTTAATAAATATGCATTTTCATGTGTTCATCAAGATACAAATCTGGAGATGGATTCATGGGTGAGCACGTGGAGATTTGACGACGGCGATCTATATCTCTGCTCATTCAGGATATAGGTGATGAAAGAATTATACGAATATGTTATGACCTCAGCTTGTATGGTCTAACTCGCTAATTTGTAATATCCATGACGTGTGCATGGGGCATCGATCATAGACTTATGGAACAGTTTCATTTGATAAAATGGGAGTAGGCTTTGGGAGTCTCAGAATACAAAGTGTACTCATTGTACACTGAGGCAGCGCACCAGGTTGAATAGTTCAATCCATTAAATTTCAGTAAACCGGGATATTTGCTTCAGGATTCCCTCAAGATATGCACGTGTCAAGAATTAAGAGTTAAGTATATTAATCGGTTAACAATAGTTGTTGACCAATAGGTAATGACAAGTGGTACATCGTAGGCTATTTATTGTTTGACTTTATAATTAACAAAATGGCCCTACTTGTGAGACAAGTAAAGTCATTTATTTATTCAAAAATATTTTGAATAAATAAAAGTACTAATAATTGTTATTAATATTATATTTTGAGTCAAACATTATTATTGTAATAAATCAATTACATGTTTTATTTTATTAATATAAAATATGTAATAAATGGCCCATGTTTATTTATTGTTAAACAAATAAAAGAAAGATACAAATTCATGCATTGTGGGATATGGTGTCTTTGACTTACCAAGTGAATTGAAGCAAAATTGCTTCAATTTTAAAGTGTGGCCGGCCATTGCTTCCAAAGATAGACAAAAGTTGTTTTGTCTTAATTTTATATTTGATTAAAGAAAAGAAAAAATGGACAAATAGTGGAAGCATGGCTTAAGGCAATTATTGCCATACATGGTAGGCCATTCTTTGTTGGCCATTATTTGAAGGTAAATGAATTTGTTTATATAATAAAATGAATTGGTTCATTTTTAAAAGTGAGAGAGCTCAATGATTCGGCAATGAGAGAGGAGATGAGAGCTTTTGTGTTTTCAATTGTTGAAATACTATTTATCATCTTCATCCTCTAATAAAGGTAGTTATGGATGATTAAGCTTGAAGCTCATATTTTGTAATTCAAGAGTTGAATAAACAAAACTACTTCATTACTTTGATCACAATGTTTAAGGAGTTAAATAAATGGTTAAGAGTTAACCAAGGTGATTAAGAGTTAATCACTATTTATGTTTAAGAGTTAAATACAAACAAAACTATTTCTATAGTAACTAGTATCCACAACCAGTAAGAATATAAGTATTTATATATATATGTATATAAATATACATATTTTATTTGTATGTGGGTGATACTTGATTTATGTATTATTATTATTAGTGTTTGTATAGGTTAAGGACATACTATTAGTATTGGGTTTATTTGCAAGACTTTAGATTTATTTTAGGGACTAAATTATAATACTTTGAAAGTTTTGAGGGCAAATTTGTAAATATCAAAAATTAGACTCTTAGTATAAAAATACACTTTTGAAATCCTAATTCACTCATTTTGGTCGAGCTACCTCTTTTAGAGTGAGAAAAGAGAGAAAGAAAGGGAAGAGAAAGAGAAGAAGAAAAAAACAAAAAAAAAGAAAATTGGAATTTAAGCTTTAAGAGGTATATTATAACCCTTTCTTAGTTTCTTGGCGTTAAATTAGTTAATTCTTTTAAGTCTTGATTTCTAGAAATATGTAGAATTGAGGATTTGATGTGAATTTCGTAAGATATTGTGGGAATTGATGATGATTTATGTAGATAGTTTGATAAATCATGATAAATTGCAAAATCTCTACTTGATAGTCTCTTGATCCAGGAATTTTATAAATTGTTGTGCTTCGATTCTAGTTTTAAATTTTGAGTATATAAAATATACATGTATAGAATCATTTGAGACTTTGAATCGATTAAAAATTCCAGAAATTGAAGTTTTAGTGAATTTATCAAAATGACCCTAAAATTCTAGAAATTTTGTGTTAACAGTATGATACAGTGACAAATAATTTTTGATCTACTGAATGATCTTCAAAAATTATGAATTTATGGAATATGATATGTTTATATGTCTAATATAATATACTCAGAATTGAGAATTTAGATCAATGTGATTAAATTGTTATGAATTTCTAAAGAGTATCAGTTTATTACAGTATTTGATTAATATATTTTTAAAGTTATAGAATAAAATAGTTTTAAAATACTTTTAGCAGTGATTTTGAAGTGAAATATTTATTATAAATTAAGATATGTGTTAAGTTAATTATGTGGTAGTTTTTTAATTTTTGAGTTAGTAATGATTTTATAAAATTAGGAGATTGAATATTATTTAGTAAATATCTTGATCCTGTTAGGTTAGTAGTTTGGATTTGATGGTGTTTATGAAATGGATTGTGTAAGAATTATGATATAATATTCATATATAAAAAGGATATATGAGTTAAGAATGATATATTCTGATTTTGGAGTAATTAAACATCATTTGATATATAAGAAAATTTTGTTAAGTGTAAGTGGTTAGAATGGTAGGTTTTGAGAAATCAAGTAATTAGACCAATTCGATGTGATAAGTGTAATATGTGTAATTTTGTAAGCTATTTAAAGTGTTTTGTATGAATGTTGAGGCTCATAAAAGGATTAATCTCCATTGATAGGTTAAGGAGATTTAAGCCGTGTAGTAGCTGAAAGTGCTAAGAGGTAAGTATACTAAACTTTTACTGAAATCACAATAAGCATAGTAATTATATATGTATAATTTTGTAAATGTGCTTAGAAATAGGTTTATGTTATGCCAAATTATATTTTATATAAAATGTGAAAGAAATATGTTTATGAATGTGAGCATTAATATTGAGCATGAACGTATATATTTTTAAGAAAGTGAGCATTGATATTGAGTATGGACATACATATGTTTAAGAAAGTGAGCTTTCAAAATGAAATGTGTTTAACAAAGAAAGTTTTTGAAGTGGAAAATATTCATGAGATACGTTTTGTGTTTTGAAGATGCTTGAACTCACTATTTACTTAGTAGGCACCTTATGTGATTTCTGGAGCCTTTATGTGTGGCCTTTCTTTCGGGATTAGTATATGTTATGTGTTTCGTATATAGGAAGGATCCTATTGGTACCTAAAGGAAGATTGAGTCATCACATTCGTGTGGTGCCGTATTGGTGCAAGTGCGAGGACTCACCGATGATCAGGGTGAGGGTTTGGCTCTTACCTTCGGACATAAGCATTATATATGTGTAATTTAAATCTCATTTGTACTATTTCTCTCATACGGTATGTCACCTACGAGTGACATTTAACTCATTATGTGATATGTGATATAAAAGTCTTACTAAGTAGTAGTTGAGTGATGGTATTCCTATTATATGTTTTGAAAGAATGTGTAAACGCTTACCTGACATATGATTTGATATGATTATGATTTTGATTTATCACAGCATATCATACACATGCATTGTGTACATATATGTAATTGTACTTTGATATATGAAAAACTAGTATGCTTATTGAGTTTTGTACTCATTATAGTTTATAGTGATTTCAGGTAAATAAAGTACATATGTACTTAGCGGATTTGACAAGGCTCCTACTGTCCTTTGGGTTTCCTAAGTTGCTAGGTTGCTAAATGTTTTATTTGTGGACACATAGTTTCATATATTTAATTTGTCCCTATTGAATAAATATTATGTATTATTTTATTGTGTGTGGTTGTATTTGGTTTAAGTCTCACCAAGTGTGGTTATAGGTTAATTTTAAGTAAGAATTTGCAATGAATATATTCTAGGCTTCCGATAATAAAGTTGCTACTGGTGACGTAGTAGAGTGTTAATCTCTAAGAAAACTCTGCGTATCTCCGGTTTACTAATTGCCCCAGTCATAATTCAATTGTTATAATTCTGAAAACAAAATTGAAATAAATGTTAAATATTATTGAATGAGTGTAAGTTATGTCATGTGTCAGATCTTTTGGGTCTGGGGCGTGACAATTTCATTGTCTTGATCACAATGTTTAAAGAGTTAAACAAACGGTTAAAGTGTTTAACTATAATCCCAAACTTGAAGAGTTTAAGCTATTGGTTAAAAGTTAACCATGATTAAGAGTTAATCACTATTTGTGTTTAAGAGTTAAACACATTGCTAGAAATTGAAGCTACTATTTTAGCGATCCAAACTCACCTCAATTGGATTCTAGAATTACCAATGAGTGCGCTTTGTGGTGGACTTTGGTTCGGTAATTTTCAAAGGCTTGATAGGTATTCTCGATCCTTAATTTCATTACAGTAATAAAACTTAAATTTTAATGTGTTTGTTACACTAAGAAATAGATATTTCCACTTTCGTTGCGCTAATTTATGTATGAGATGCGTAAATATTAATGTAGTAAACACGCGGCACATGCACACGCCTTAGAATATTAGCACACTTTCACCTACAACATAGTTATAGCAGGTCAAAATAGGAAAAATTGTTGTTTGAATTAGAGACATACATTCAAACTTAACAAAATTAGACCAAATTAGGATAATATGATTATCTTCACTTATAGAATCTTAAATAATAGGGATATACTCACGCTTAAATTAGTGACAAGTATAAAATGTAGGAAACTTTTTTTTGTATAAGTAGGAACACACGTAAAGTAGTAATTATGCACCTATAACATAGTGCTTAACAGTTTAAAATAAGAGAAAAATGTTGTTTCAACTGGGGACTGCACATTAAAACTTTAGAAAACATGACCAAATTGAAAGAATATGCTAATTTTAACTAATTGAATATTATATAGTTAGGATAGTCACACCTAGGTTAGTGAATAGTATAAAAACAAGGAACCTATTTTATATAAGCGCATACATAAACCACTCCTTATGCACCCACAACTAAATTCTTAAGGAATAAAGACAATTATACTCTATGAAATCAACCTAATAAATAAGTTTGTTCCAATTAGATCTGAAATATTAATTTTTGTTTAATCCATTAACTTTTACATTAGTTTGGATGAAAGAGTAGTTTTAATATATAATTACCAATTTACCCCAATTATTTGCCCTCTAACTTAGGATAAGTGGCACAATCTTACCTATTCATTGTCTTTGAACATGAGGTATAATCTTATTCATTTATTTAGTTTAATATAATTAAAAAGAATAATCTTACTAAAATGACATGTGACATAATATGATAAGTAATAAATGATACGTGTCATCCTGTAATTAATTTATATTTTAAAAAAATTAAATTTATAAAAGAATCCTCTGTTCAACGGTAGGCTGCTGCTTGTCGGCCTTTGGTGATAAAAATGATCAAAATTTATGTCATTAGACTCTTTTTTTTTTCTACATAATGGTAAGGTAATTTTTGACCAAAACATGCCAGAAAGAGGCCAAATCCAATGAAAGGGCAGTGGCCACAACCATTCGCTGTCAAACGATGGGGCAAAGATATGCATTGCCACCACTATGGACAGATCGATGGCAAATCAATCCATTGGTGGTGGCAATGCACATCATTGCCCAATTGTTTAATGATGAATGGTAGGGCGATGACGTTCACCACTACCACCATTGGATAAATCAATCGTCGATCCATCCAAGGGTGATGGCAGTGCACGTTACTACCCCACTATTTGATAATAAACAGTTATAGTTGCCATTCTTCCACCATATTCTCCCAATTTTTAGCACGTCTACGGTGCTCCATTGACAAAAAAAATTTTACTATCATATAGATCACAAAACTTTGAGTTCGATGATGTCAATTTTGAGTCAAAACGCCACTGATCACTGGCAGCTGACACAGGCAACAGTGGCAACAATTGGTGACCAGTGGCAAGGTGAAAGAGGATGAGAGTTTTGATCCACCTCAACAAATCAAGGCTTAATACATATTTCTAACATAGTATATAGTTATATTACTTTTTTACCTTTTCATCATCTAAACTGACGATAAAAGTTAACGAATTGAGGTAAAAATAATAACTTCAAATCTAATTATAACAAACTTATTTACTAGGTCAATTCATGAGGTATAATTATCCTTAGCCCAAATTCTTAACTAAAATATTTTATCATTTTTTCTATGAATCTATGTAACTCGTAATATTCCCACGTCAATTACTCTCTTAATGCTATTATTTTTGTCTCTGTACATTTCTTAAATTCTTCTTTCACATCCTACATCACTCCCTAACACCATCTAACATACCTTATGAACCCATTTTACCCTTAGATGACTACATATTGTTTTGCATCAAAAGTAGAGATGGCAAATGGGTCGGGACGCCAACATGCTATGGCCCAACACACCATGTCGAACTAGGTCACATTTTTTAGCCTGTGGATCCGCCCATCAAAAGCCTCATTACATAATATTGAATTTTGTGGTCATGAGATCTTGAACCCAGGACCTCATGGCCAAAAACTCAACTAAGTAGAGGCTACCAATCACCAGACCAAACAATACTTTTTATTATATTCTTTAAATTTAATATTAAATATGGGTTTTTGTATAATTAAAATATGTTATTGTATATTTATTTTGTATTAAATTAATTAATTACATTATATTTTTAATTAATTTATATTGTAATAGAACCATCCAATTGAGTAAATTAAAAATAAAATTTAATGTTGCACTTCAATTAATTAAAATTAATTTTAATTATGCAATATTTAGTTTCTAGTTTCTATTAATTTATATTCATGTCATAAATCAAATAGTTCAAATTAATAAAATAAAATTACAATTCAATTGTGAAATGGCTAAATTGAAATTATAATTCAATTGTACAAGAATTCTATCATTTAATTTAAATAAATATCACTCGTGAGATAAATTAAATAATTTAATTGAATTGATTGAAATTATAATTCAATTGTACAAGGGTTCAATCATTCAATTTTAATTAATTTGTATTTATGGGATGAATTAAATAATTTAATTGAATTGATTGAAATTATAATTCAATTGTATAAGAATTCAATCATTTGATTTAAATTAATTAGTACTCGTGAGATAAATTAAATAATTTAATTGACTAAATTGAAATTATAATTCAATTGTACAATGGTTCAATCATTCAATTTAAATTAATTTGTATTTATGGGATGAATTAAATAATTCAATTGAATTGATTGAAATTATAATTCAATTGTACAATAATTCAATCATTTAATTTTAATTAATTGGTATTCAAAGGATAAATTAAATAATTCAATTATTATAATTAAATAGTACAAGAATTCAATCATTTAATTTCAATTAATTGGTATTCATGGGATAAATAATTCAAACTAAATTAATTGAAATTATAATTCAATTGTATAAAGATTTGATTTCAGTTTTAATTCATTTATATTATTAATGAATAAATTAAATAATTTAATTGAGTAAATTGAAATTATGATTCAATTGTAAAAGGATTCAATCATTTAACTTCAATTAATCAATATTTATGAGATAAATTAAATAATTCAATTGATTGTGTTCAAATTATGATTCAATTGTACAAAGATTCAATCATTCAATTTCAATTAATTTATATTATTCAGAGGATAAATTAAATAATTTAATTGACTAAATTAAAATTAAATTTCAATTTGATAAAGATTCAATCATTCAATTTCAATTAATTTATATTCATGAGGTGAATTAAATAATTCAATTGAATTAATTGAAATTATAACTCAATTGTATAAGGATTCAATAATTTAATTTCAATTAATTGGTATTCATTGGATAAATTAAAAAATTCAATTAAATTAATTAAAATTATAATTCAATTGTATAAGGATTCGATTTAAATTTTAATCAATTTGTCTGATTCATGAGATAAATTAAATATTTTAGTTGACTAAATTAAAATTATAATTTAATTGTACAAGAATTCAATCATTCAATTTTAATTAAGTTGTATTCATAGGATAAATTAAATAATTTAATTATTTTTGTCACAATATTTTAATTATAATTATAATTATTGTAATTAACAATTAAAAGTATTAATTGTAATAATAATTAAGATTATATTAGATTGTAATTGTGTTATAATCATAAATTCATAATTAAAATTATAATTCTATTAAAGATAAAATTTTATTAATATTATTTTAAATCATAAATTAGTGAATATAAATACAAAAATAAAATATCAAATTTACATTACTATATTTTAATTTTTTTAATTAAAAAGTTTTTTCAAACAATTTTAAGAAAGGGCAACAAACAAACTCATTGGTACAACCCACAAAGCTATCATGCCCATGGATCATGATATGACGGCATACCTGAGCCAAAATTTAACGAGCCCATCTAACACCTCTAATCAAAAGACACTTGTGTTAAATCATTAACTACAACCCTACATTCTTATACTACAGTGTTTATGATTTTTTTTTTCTCATTATTCTTTTTATAAGTTTTCTTTTTTAATTCATGATTTATTTTGATTTTTATTTTTCATGTTCGTTGCCAATTATTTTTCTTATTAAATTTCTAATATACGCACATACTTTTATTTCACATTTTATACAATCTTTTTCACTCGTATTAACATCATATTACTACCAATAATGATAACCTTACAGAATCATATTTACAGATTATCTCCATTTTTTAAACGCATATAAATTAATTAATTTCCTTAACTTTCATACTTTTATCACATTTATCACCAAGTAAAACCAAACAAAAAATTATCACAATTTACTAGCCAGCGTTTATATCCTTTCTCAAAACATAACCCTAACTTTGGAACTAATTAATCTCGTATGCATTAGTCAATTCATAAATTTGTATTCATATCTCACATTTATTTTTTCTTGTTCCAACTTTTTTTTCCTTTCGCTTCATTTTCGTATTTGTTTTGCATTTATTTTTTTTCCTGGACTTTTTTCTTATTTCCACAATAATTTTTAGAAAATATTTTTTAATGGCTTTTTAAAAAAAAACATTTGTAATTATGGAAAATCCAGATCAAGCTTATGATGGCTTACTTAGAAATATATGCTAATATTTGGCAAAATTTTCCTCTATGGACTGAATCAAAATTTACCCATTTTTTATTCTCAAAATTTGGTAATATTTTAATATATATAATTTTATATTATAATTGTCAATAATTTTTATCTTATAAATATTTAATAATATATATTTTAATATGTGATTAAATAATATCTAAAATAAATATACCCAACGTTCTTGACATTGTAGTCACAAGAAATCATGGAAAAAGTCAAATGAATTGTGAAAAAATAAAAACAATAAAGAATTTAATTATGCCCCATTTAGATCATTACGAGTTGGATTTAATAGTTTTTGTTTTGGTTGAGTGATGACTCATATTATATATTTTGGTTATATATATATATATATACTCCTGTCTTCGGTGACCTTAAACAATTTTTTTACATATCAATAAATATGTTTACATTTTATTTACTTGAGAAAGTCTTGATCCCAACTGAATTATTGATTTATTTTTTATGTTCTTATCCATGAAGAATGGCCATCTACTCACCATGACTGCAAAAGTGTGCCCAATCAAATAGAAACATATATGTATATATATCCACTTTATTTACAGAAATTGAAAATTCATAATTCATAAACACACATTTCACCAATTTAATCATGACATTAAAGTTTTTGGTTAATGTAAAGTGGATTCGCAATTAATTATATGAGAAACAAAATTCATGTTTGGTTTACAAAGTGAGCACATCACATGTGTATTGTATTGTGGGGGGTTTGGTTCATTATACTTTTGATTAAAGATTAAAGCCGAACAAACAAAAAGTTAATTCATTAAATCAATCGTTAATCTCAAATCTATTCATCAATAATCGAAGAACAAAACACAATTATCTCATTGCTTTTCACACACACACACACCCACCACTTCCATTGTCATTTTCTAAAACATTATCATAATCTTAGATTTGGAATTACATGGAACTAAATTATTCAGTCATTCAATCAATCAACATTTAAAAAAACAAAAGGAAAAGAATTTTTTTTTTTTTTGAATGTTGAAAGGAAAAGAATTTAAAAACCTAACAAATAATTTACAAAAATATAAATACTAAAATAATAATTTTACTTTAACAAAAACTAAATAATGCAACTCGTACATCAGAACCATCATCTGTGTTGACAAATGACAATGCATCACGATCGCAGCCCCTCAGCATGGCCCACGATCCACGTTCTCTTTTCTTCTCATTGCCATTGACTTCTATAACAAAATTTCATTTTAATTTTGTCAAAAATTATATATTTTAAATATTAGCATAAGATATTTACAAATAGAAGTTGAAGCGGCTCAATAATTAATTCCTCAATATCCATGTCTCTAAATTATAAATTTCAACCATTTCACTTCTTTTCTCTTTAGTCTTATATAAGTCTTAAAATAAATTTAAAAAAGAAAAAAAATTAAAAATTTTACACCTCCCATCTCTTAATAGGCAGAGAAAACAAAAAAAATTCTTAAAAAGGTAATTTATTCAAAAGCTTTTCTAAGAAATAGTTAGAAACAAATATTTTTATTTAGTTAAAAAATCTAACCTTAAATATATAGGATGTATGTTAAAAAATATTGTCCTAAAACCAAATATTTATTTTCTCGTGCAAGTAAAGACAATTTATATAACTCTAAGATATAATCTAATACTTGTAGTCGATCTCTATCAATGAGTAAGATTATCTGGAAAAAATGCCACGTTTTTATAATCATATTTACTTGAAAATATAATATAGAAAATATTTATTTTATTTTATTTTTAAGGGCAAAGTTATACGTATTCCAATATTATGGCTCAATGGACACTTTTACCCAAATATAATTTTTAATATCTAATTTTACCTAAATTCATTAAGTTTATCTGTTAGTTTGGATAGAAATAGTGCCCTTAACTTACAATTACTAGTTTACCCCTAAGAACTAACTGAATTTTTACATAAGTATAATGCCAAGTCATCATCCTACTACATCAGCACCCAAACACGTCAGCCAATAATTGAAACTGGAATCGCGGGACTGAAATTAAATTAACATTAAAAATTATAAATTTACCCATTATGTATTGCCCAATTTACTTCAATAACTAATTGTATAAAAATTATAAATTTGCCCTTATTAAGTAACCGTTTTTTTACCGTTTATAACCTTTTATTAATTGTTACAACGTTCAAAATTCTGTCTATATAATGCATAAATGGCTTATTTGAGAATAATAATTCCAATCAATTTTTGGAAACAAAATCAACAAAATTTTGCTCCATTTTCTCTCATGTTTACATGCAAAGTAGTACCAAGAAATGAAAGCAAAATATTCAACAAATAACAGCTTTAATTGCAGCAGTATTATTAACAAATACAATTTTCAATCTTAAAAGTATTTTCAGCATAAAAATTATGCTAAATTTGCCTTTTTTATAACAAATATAAAATCTAAAAAAAAACACATATTTTCACCCTATTTTATGCACCAACATTACAACCAAAATCAATTCCATTACACGACACTATTTTACACAATCGAAATCAACCAAAATAAATCAAAAGCAACCAAAATATTTCAGAAATTAGAAAAATGCATCAAAGTTTTAGATCCTCGCTCAAGTCTTGCAACAACCTGAAAAGAATTAATGGTATTCTTATAAAATTCAAAAATTGCAAATGTAAATGTAATATTCGTGCTTCTGTTAGAATATTAGAGTCAACATAGTAACACTAGAAATTATTTTTTTGTTATGTAAATGGTGAGTGTGACTATAAATAGTTTTAAAAACCTAATGATGTTGAGTTACATCCAAGCATTCATCATATAAAAAAAATATGAAGATGTGAATGGAAATTTAATAAAATTTATGAACAAAACATGTCAATGCAATGAAAAAGTATACGTTGGAATTTCAAAATCTATTAAAAATTCAAACAAGTTATATTTTAGGTATATGCAGAGGAGATGCAAGTTTTATAGGTTCTAAAAACCTAAACTTGAGGAATTCAATGCAAGTGTTATTTTTTTTATGATATGCACCATGAAATTAGCAGTCACTCTATACACAAGAAAAATGTGTGTAATTTTTATAATATTGATAAACAAGCACTTAAAAGAGTATGTAAAAAGAGAGATGTAATCAGCAGACAATGGCTTTTTAGTATCACAATCATAATTGTTTTCATATTAGACCTCTATTTGGGGCTGTCTACAAGGTGCTTATGTATATATTGTAATAAATAGCAATAAAAATGAGAGTATTGCACTAAGATGAGTTATATTTTTTTTTTTGCCAGTGTCCAATAATGTTAATAATTATCTATCCTTGATAATAACCAAAAGATAACTATCCATTATTGCAAAATAAGTGCAACTAAAATTAGTTGGTATTAAGAAATTCAAATATGTATGAATTAAAAAACTAGCAATGTAACTATCCTAATTTGCAGTTCATCCTTTTATAGTGTACTACCACATTGAGGCTGGGCCTGGGCCTACCCTTGCCCCTCTCAATGAAGCTATATGTTGAGGCATGAGTATGCTGTTGTGTATCATGTGATTCAGTGTGGCTTGGATTTGCAACAGTTGAGGCCTGAGTGTGCTACTGCCATGCATTCGCACCTTATGGGTCATATAATAAGAAAAAAAAATTATGATTATAATTTAGCCCTATATCAAATAAATTTAGTGCAAACATGTCTATTATGATAAACTACTAGGGTATAAATGTCCCTATATTTCAACTAACCAAAATATAGAAAAATTGAAATTACATGAAACTAACTTGACTTGTAGATGGCTGAAACTTGTAAGTCCTTTTATTATGGCCTAAATTTTTACAATTGTAACATCGAATAGTGAATCCTTTGTCTATATTTGCCTTTTCATTTACATTCCTTTTTCGAGCTGTTTTAAGCTTATTAGCCAATTTCTTAATTACAGGCAGTTCAATTGTTGGGCCTTCAATTGTAAGCTAGTCAGATTGATCAGGCAAAGGGTGAATAACACCATTATATGTTATCTTATATACATCAACTGTTAGAGATGAATCCACATAATCAATTGCACTCTTTTTCCTATGAGCAATACAGGGTGTAACATGCTTGCATGGTATGCCACTGATATGGAAATAACCACAGTCACTAGTCTTCTTTTCTAAATCAATGACATAAGTATATGAACCATTCAACACTTTAAACTCACTCCCAGTTGCATCAATAATTTTTACATATCTTATATCCTTTTTGAACTCATTTAACTTTTTTTTCATAATTAGTGGCATTATTCCCTCCCATTTTAATGCTTTTTCATGCTTTTTACGTAATATTTTCATGGTTTTCTTTTTTATATACTCAAGCACCTGTAAAACTAACCTACCCTTATAATCTTTCAACTAACTGTTCCATGATTCTATCATATTGTTAGTGATATTATCACATTTCAAGTCATGCTCAAAAAGCATATCGACACCACTGGTTAGGATCAATGTTGACTACATAATTGTATGCATTTACATTAACTCTTTTAATCTCCTTCATTGCATCATTGAAGACTGATTTCTTTGTAGCCTTTACTGCCTCTCAAAACAAAGGTCTGAATCTTTGATTGGGCCACTGTTTTTTAAAATTGGCTAGGATATATCTAGCACAATATCTCATTCGGGTAGTAAGCCAATGTTTAGATAATGCTTGTAAAATTTCTTTTTATTTTTCTTTTATTTGTCTGTCATAAAAATAAAGGACTCCTCTCTTACAATCCTAAGTCATTCCTTCAAGTTATCAAGCAACTAACTCCAAGAATCTCCACTCTCAATTTCAACTACACATACATCTAATGAAAAAAATCTTATTATGTGCATCCAATGTGACATTAGATAGTAGAACTCCTCCATGTTGACCTTTCAAATAGCAGTCATCTAATCCAATAAAGTGTTTATAACCTTGAGCGAATTCATCTCGTAAAGTTGGAAAGCTCAACATAAATCTTTGAAAATTTATAAGACCATCTTAAATGCCCACTTTAAATTTCATCTTCACCAGAACTTTAAGATTTCTGTCCATTAGCACATGTGCATAATCCTTTACCCTCAGATATACTAAAGTATGATCTCTATTGGCCTCTTTCAATGCTTTTGATTTGACTCTGTTTATTTTTTTCATGGTACAATGTACTCTAAATCTTTACTTTAACTCCTCCCTTATGGCTTTAAGTAGCATGTTTGGGTTATACCTAAGGCTGCCAACAAATTGTGCAGCAATCCATGTGCTAATTGTTTCATTTGTTTTAAAAATTCAATCACAATTGTGTTCCTCTTATAACTGTTGAATTCTAAAAGAACAAGTCTAGATCTGACCTTTGCAGTATAAATGAACCAAGGGCATGCAAGGCTTTTACACTTCCCCCTAAATAGGTTGGGTTATTCTTAATTTGTTGCACCTCAAAATCCTCATTCAGGCAATACTTCTTTAAGGCACATCTAAAATGCTCAATACCATCAAACTCTTGCCCAATATGCAAGTTTTCCTCTTTCACAGTACTTGCTCGAAAGTAATATCTATTTATGAAGCTTATAATCCTGCTAACTAGATCATCTGTATCTGATGAGGAACTGACCAAACCATTCTCATTCTCATTTGACTTATAATTTGATGATGCTTTATTGTCACTATCAGTAACCTTATCTTCTTCACCAACCCCATTTCAAGTTTCTCAGATTCCACATTTACACTATTAATGGGTACTTCATTTTCTTAGTCACTATCTGACCAAAATGCTTCATCATCTGAAGAACTACCATATGGACTTGAGTTGTGTTCCTTTTCAACATTTGGTTGTTAGCCAATAGGTGGTTTGGGTGGTGGGAAAGACAGGTTTACTTGCTGGGCAATAGATGGTTAAGGTGGTGTGCTAGGCTAGTTTACTTGTTGGGCAGTAAATGGTTGAGGTGGTGGACTTTGGGTGTATGGCTCATATACTGGGCTTTGGGTATATTGCTCCTATATTAGGCTTGGGTGGTTTACTTATTAGGCATTAAGAGATTGGGGTGGTAGACTCTAATCAAATACTAGCTTATGTACTAGGCTATCTCCTTGTGGCTCATATATTAGGCTATCTCTATGTGTCTCATGTACTGGGCTTTAATGTTGTTCCTAGCCAACATTTGGTTAGTAGTGTGCTCCGGTTAGGTGGTTGGGGATGGGCTTGGGTGGTTGGGGTGGTGATCTTGGGCTTGGGTGTAAAACTTAGGACTGGAACTCTACATCTTTCATGTATGTGTCATCTCTAGGGTAGGATTAGCAGGCACATCATCAGTTTCTGATGGACTCTCTTGGTAAACTTGAGACTAGAACTGAGTCTCTTCTCCTATTTCTGTGCCATCTTCAAAGGTAGGAGTAGAAGTAGCATCAACCCCAAGAGTAGGCCCAGTATCAGTCTTTACTTCTATTTATATGTCATCTCCAATCTTAGCAAGCCCAACAAGCCTAACAATAATAAAGGCTTTTGCATTTGAAATAGTATAAGCATAAAATAACCTCCTCCCTATACTAGGCTCAAGACCATTAGTGGAAATTTTCACTTTTGGGCCTTTATAATTTAGGGGAGTCACTACCTTTAGTGGTATGACCTCTAGTCATAAACATGTATATAATTTTTCTCCTAGTGCACTTAGTCACTAAGCTTACAAAATTCGTCTTTTTCAAAACTACTAATTTCTCACTTAAAGGAACCTTCATTGTAACCCGAAAGCTATCTCTGGCATACAAGGGTCTCCCAAACAGATTCAAACACACCTCACTTTTCAGTGATGAGAGACTATAATAATCAAGGATTGCTACATACTCATACTCAGTACAACATCAACTAAAACAATGATGATGACACCATCTTCGTCAGATGCCATCTGCAGCCATAACAAAATCTATATTCACAATCTAGTTTATGCATCATCTATTTCAATGTATCAATACAAACCTACCTAATTGATGCATTTATATATATCTACTGCATTTAACCAACTGTAAAACATTATCACACATTGACATGTTATACAAACTTTCCATCCAAACATTGAAAATACACCATGAAAACATATTATTCACTATGAATACCTAAACCAAACATTACCATCATTCACAATACACCAGGAAAATATATTATTCACCATTAAAACTTAAGCCAAACATTACCATCATTCACAATACAACATGAAAACATACTGTTCACCATGAAAACCTAAGCCAAACATTACCATCATTCACAATACACCATGAAAATATACTATTCACCATGAAAACCTAAGCTAAACATTACCATCATTTACAATACCCTAAACCAAAATACTGACTATGCTGAAAACCTTAGACATGTTGATTTTACGAATACCCTAAAATTTTTTTAAGAACACGTTTTTGTAAAAAAAACCCTAATTTTCTAAACTTGAAAATTTTTAACTACCTGAAACAAATCAATGACATGCACATCTAAAGATTCGTAAAAACCATTACCAAAAATAGAAATCAATAACATGTATATCTTAAGATATGTAAAAATCATTATCAAAAACACAAATCAATGAAACCCTTAAAAAAATAAAAATATTACACAAATCTTTCAACAAAATATAGCAAATATTATAGATGCTTACCTTCAAAATGTCCACCAAACAGTAAATGGTAGCCTTGTTATTGACTGATCAAAACCCATGTCCTTGTTAATGGTTTCTCCGTTCTCACTGTTCCTTTGTCTCTCTCTTCGCTTCAAAACTTAATTCTCTATTTCAAGGGTTTCAAAGAAGTTTTTTTGGTGAGATTAAAGATTTGTATTTTGTTTTATTGAAGATGATTGATTGAAAGTTGAAATCACAGTCACTTTGAGCGTGAAAATGAGATAAAGTGGGATGTGGGTTTTTAGCAGCTCCACAAATCAACTATTGCCATGTGTCTCTGACGTGGCATTGTGTGACACTTATACAATCTAACTTTTCACAGAGTGATCACTATTTCGTATTTGCTTGCTAGATTACTATTTCACCATTCGACTATCAAAATTGACAGTATAACTTAATAGACTAGAGCAAATTTGGGTATTAAAGATTACATTGCGGTCAAAGTGTCTATTATGCCAAACTATTAGGGCAAAAATATCCTTCACCCTTATTTTTTGTGTGTATATTAACTTTTTTTCTCTTTTTTACTCTCTAACTTTTAATAAGAAATGGTTAACATCCTTTATATAGTTATAGGTAGTCTAGGTATAAATTATAATATTAACAAGAATAATTTAATATATTGTAACTCTCATAATAATTTAATATATCGAAACTCTCATGTAATAATTGTTAAATGATTAAAAATTGAAGCTTTGATATCATTTTAAATAATTAAGAATTGAATATCTTATACTATGTTAGAGAACTTGGAGTCACTGTATTTCTACTCAGAATAATAACTACAAAATGTGATTTTTATATAGACATTAAATTCCTAGCCTATATATATAATACATAAAAAGTAGAAAAATTATCATGATTACTTTTAAGGTATCGCCTAATTTCAGTAAATTTTACTAATTTGTGAAATAAGCAATAATGCTCAACCGTTAGAGAATATTTTGTTATAATTAACATAATTATGTAAAATGACTAAATTGCCCTTTTAAATATAAAAAACTAATAAAATTATCATTCTACCTCTATACATCACCATTTCCCATAAAACTTTTTAATTTTAAATTAATAATATTTTTTCTTTTATTTTTTAAAATATTTTAATAATAAAATAATAATATTTTTTCCTTTATTTTTTTTAAATAAAACAAGCGGCCACTTTTGTTATTTGTAATTTTTTTTGTTATTTTAATATTTTATTTTTTAAAAAAAAATTGAGTGTTTAAAATTTTTAAATTGATTGTTTAGATATAAAGATAACATTGTTTGGATTTAGGAATAAGAATTTTTGGACACGGGATAAAGGTTGTGTGGATAAAACAATATTGAAATAATAATATTACTCTTTTTGCAGTTAATTTTAACAGAAGATTCCCTAAGATTGGGTATTATTGCCTATTTTCTAAACTAGTTTATTTTACTAAAATTAAGCGATACCTTAAGAGTATTTACAATAATATCCCTAAAAACTATGACTATAATACAAAAGATGACAAATAAAAAATCTTAAATTAATAATGATTTAATAAGATATTAACTCTAATACTCCCCTCAAACTTAAGAGGTGGAAAGCAATTAAAATTTGCAAATTGAACTAAGAAGCAAATCGAAAAGAAAATAATAAAATAATAGAATAATTAATCTATAATGACGTGTGTGAGAGACAACTGTCATCGGAGAAAGCAACCATTTTTAGATAGAGACAATCATTTTTAGAGAGAGACAATATTGTCAAAGAAAGGCAATGTTGTTGGAGAGTGACAATATTGTGAGAGAGTAAGAATGTTGTTGGAGATAATAAACATATTGAGAAAATCAACTAACTACGGGTGTAGATGCATTAACACAAATTAGAAATAACTGTTGTTAGTAGAAGTGCATTGATATAAAAATCATGGCCAAAGAGTGGAAAAATAAAAATTTATCAGTGTTGTCCAGAAACTATAGGTAAACAGTAAAGAGACCAAAGGTTATAAAAAAAAATAGAATTTTTGATAAGATGTAATAGCAAAATTTCATCAAGTGGCTTTGCCCAATAAACTAAAATTCTCCAAATTTTTACTTTAGCCAAAATAACAAAGTTAACTTAAAAATTCTCAAGAAAATACAATGGCGTAGGAAGAAAACAAATTTAAACTTAGTGCGACACAAAAAAATTAAAAAAACCTCATAATTTTCAAAAAAATTAAATATGTCCCATAATTTTGGAACTACAAATCTACTCCTAATTTATATGAAATTGCAAAATTACCATAAATGTAAAATTTTAAATTCACCCTAAAGTTATTTTCAATTACAGTAAGGTCCTAAATCTATTTTAAATATCATTAAGACTTTAATAGTTTAGTATGTTTGCAATCTAACCTAAAAATAACTTTGAATTATTTGTAAATAGGCTTTTCTAGATAATTGGTGAGTAGATTAGGTGAGGGAATGATGTTGGTGTAAGGGATCTACTGTGTCCAGGTGTATGCATGTGGTAGTGTATTAATTGAAAAATACGCATCTAATACATATTTTAACGCATCGAAATTTAAAAACATAAAATTAACACACTAATCATATATTAATCAAATTAATATATAAATGATAAAATTGAAAAATTACCAATACGTGTAACGTTTTACACGTTTTATCTCGGAGTCCGCCTGAAGGTGTACTCGTTCTCAGTTCTAGTTATCAACTTTGATGGGCTTGATAATCTAGAATAGCAGCTCCTTTACCAATTGTAGGATTAACACTTAATCCAAATGACCGATTTTTAAGTTTTCTCTTATCTCTCTCATGGTGCAAATGAGTAGAAATAGAAGCAACAATTGCTTCTCTAACTTGGAGCATGAAACGGGAAAATGAATGGAAAATAGCACCTTTTTTTCTTTTTCTTTTGTTTTTCCTTTTCTTTCAATTTTTCACTCTCACATTTTCATTTCGTTTGTTCACACATATATATCTCTTAACAATAAAAAACTATTATTACAATATAATATAAATAAAAGAAACTTTGTTGGCAAAATTAAATAATAAACAAAGAAAATAATAATATTATATATATAATGCATGACAACTATCATGCATTATATATTATATTATTATAAATAAAATATTATATAATAATATATTTTATTAGAGATATTTGATTATTTAATATTTAAATAATTAAAGTATAAAATGACCATTTTACCTCTCATAAATAGTTATCAAGTATACCCCTTAGTGGGTCTCACCAAATCTCACACTTGAATAAACTCAACTGAGAGCCCACAATGCGTCACGTGTCATTTTACAATTAGTGAATAACAATTATTAACTAATTATTATATTTAACACTTAAATATACACATGCACACATTTCGTGATTACGTTGAATATTACTGGATTAAACAATTTAATCCAGTACTCTGCCCCAATGCATAACGAGTACACTCTATATTGTGAGACTCTCTAGGTCCACGCCTGATTCGTCAAATGGAACTATTCTATAAGTCCGTGAGCCGTGCCCCATGCACACGTCACAAATACAAATCGATGCGTTGAGCCATACAAGTTGAGGTTACAACGCATATGTATAGTCCTTCTATCATATATATCTTGGACGTACGGGGACATAGATCTACACCGTCAAATCCCCATATGCTCATCCATAACCTATCTCCAAAATGGTATCTCAATTGAACAATATGAGCAAAAAAATTTGCCATATTATTTAACCCATGGAAACACCTTTTCGAGTTAACTGCTTATGGCCATAAGACTTTCCTGAGATACTATCTTGGAGCATTTAGATATATCACTCCCTATGAGAGCTGATGGATCCCATATCTGTACACACCGGACTCCATGAGCATCGGACCATATCCAGCGACAGCCAGCGGTCAGACTATGAAAAGTCTCTAACATGCATTGAACCAAAGCATGATAGATCACTCACAAGCCCACAGTGGTGCTCAGGTCAGAGGACCATGTATACTACTCAACTCGAGAGGATCTTCCATTGACGGCAACATAGGATGTCTATTAGAGTCTTCATGAGTCTGTTCAGTACTCAGTCCTAACTGAATACTTGTATGTCTATACAATCTCTAAGATCCTGGTCAACTAGGAACAAGTAACTGTACCCTACAGATATAGACATACACTGATCTATATAAATTATTATGATCTACTAACAGACCTGCTTAGTAGAAATAAATCAAGAACTATGGATTTGAGAACATGCTTGCATAATGACATATCCTAGCAACCTATTGCAACTATAATATTATTAACATATTCTGAGGTTTTTGTCCCGTTACAGACAATGCTCCAACTTTTGGAATATTTGCTAAATCTTAGCACTAATCTAAACTTATTTAGACCGTAGCGTAACAAGCATTAAACCATATAATTAAAAGGTAATTAGTGATATAACAAAATATACTCTATATAGATATCAAATATTAATACAAAATTAGGATGGCACGTAGGCACAACCCTAACAGTCGGTACATAGATCAAGACATGAGGAGCGATTTGGTATCAACAGTGAGGATAAATGTGCTAAAAAATGACTAAAATTTAAGGTGAAATAGCAGACAAAATGACAGTTAAACAGCACGTAAAGGTGTGTCCAATGTCAAATCAATGTAATTTAGGTACCATTGAGATCATAAAAAAATTCTTAATTTGGTTGTAGTCTCAGCTTGTCGGTTTGACAATGGTGATCAACGACTAAAGGTGGCATTGGGTTATAGGACGATGACAGATGGCTGATAGTAATGGCAACTAAAACAATGCAACTATGATGGTGGCAATAGTGAAGTGACGATATTTTTAGATGTCGGAGAGAGGAAAAATAGAAACTGAATATAGAGAGACTAAAAAGTTAATCTAAGCTTTAAAATTAGCTTAATATGAAATTAATCTAGTTTTGATACTATGTTAGATAATTAAGAGTTGAAGATCTTATACCATGTTATATGAATTAGAGTCTTTGCATTTCTACTTTGAATAATAACTAAAAAACATAGTCTTTATATAAACACTAAATCCCTAGCTTATATAAAAAAGTTAATATATAGAAATTATGACTATAAATGAAAGTTGAAAAAATAGAAAATATCCTAAATTAATAATGGCTAAATATGATACTAACTCTAATAATAATAATTTTTTGGGGATGATTTTCGGTCAAGGGCCCACCATAAATGTGTAAGGGGTGAAGGATGCAAATTAAAGGAAAATATAAGTAATTAGGCTTACTAATGCTAAGAGTTAAGTTTGAACCTTCGATTTGGTAGTGTTAGAACTTGGACTGAGTGGAAATCAAACTGAGGACTAGTTGCAAACTAGGCTGCCTTAAGGGAACTAAAGAATACAAGAAACACGAGGTCAATGGCAGGTGTCAATGGAGTGGCTAACAATTGCCCTCTGTCTCTCAAATTAGGTAGTAGCTAAATGATGAATCTTTATTAGAGTTTATGCCCCTAAAGACATAGAGAAAGAGAGTAGAGAGAAGGCAAAGAGTTTTTTTTACTAGAATTGTTGTCTTAGTTAGAATTCTTCTCTCACTATTATTCAAAATGGAGATAAGCCTTGAGCATAGAGGGAGCCAGCTTTGAGATTACCCCTCAAGGGTGACACTTGGCCATATGCTATCTGAGGACCATCCCTTTCATGAGGGAAATTTTGGAGAACTAACTCAGATAGAGGCATGTGGGTAATTGTAACCCTTTGACATTTGGAGTGCTAGTTATCATTTTAATAAGGTGCTTTTAGAGTAGTCAACTTGATTAAGTGAGCTTGGGAACACTGAATAGTCAACAGACTATGTCCCTCTGAGATTAGCAAATTCAGTGCTGGATCACTCCAATAACTCCAGATAACTCTAATTTATGTGTCAATAGGGGATATGAGCTTAATACTTGCTGACGTAGAGGCTTACCATTGGCTCTTTAAATATTTTCCTCATTATAACCTATCCCTAGGTCTAGTCATTGATTGACAATGCTCCAGGTGGACCATTGATGGAACTCGATGGTGATGTGGCCTGAACTCTGTTGATGTGGATGCCTATAGACCCGATGATGACGTGGTAGGTGACTTGTCCATAATGACGAATCCTCTGATAGCGGTACTGAGTAATGACATATATTCTTACATGGGTCTTACTCAATGGACTTTTTGGACTGAGTTATGGATGCTCATGTATCCAAACTCATAAGAAGTCCATTAAGGTAGTTCGTTTTAGATTGGACTGCCCATAGAGAAAGTTAGGCCTAAATGCCAAGTTAGGCTTTTATGAATGGGCTAAGTGTCACCTAATCTTCCTCTCTACAAAATATATAAATTTTGTAACTGTCACATATTTAAACTAAATGTTTGGAGTTAAATTTTGTTAAGGCTCACCCTAAATGGTAAGGAATTATCGAGTGAGAAAAAATTTGATTAGGCCTTTGGTGCCAAGAGTTGGACTCGGACTTCAAATTTAATAATACCGAGACTAGGACTGAATGACGATTGTGTTGAAGCTGGTGCTTACGTGCCATTCCAATATTGTATGAATATTAAATGTTAATATTTATACAATAAACATTTCAAATAAAGATTGTTAATATCATATTAATATGGTATAATGCTTGTAACATTACAGACATTGTTTGATCTGAAAGAGTTCAGATCTGATCTAAAAGAGTTTAGATCAGAACTAATAGTTATCAAAGCTGAGAGTTATAAATGCTAAGACTTAGCACTGTTAATAGTTATCAGTTTATAAGAGTCAGCGAGGTCTAAAGAGTTAAAACCTTGTCTATAATGGGACAAAGACCTGAGAGTATACTTGTAATGATATAGTTGCAAAGAGTTGCAATAGGAGCTAAGAAATATCATTATGTAAGTATGTCTCAAATATAATGTTCCTGATCTATGATCACCAATGCAGGTCTATCGGTGAATTCACAATATATAGATTAGTGTATGTCTATATCTGACTAGTTCAGATGGTTGTTCTTAGCTGACCGTGAGCTTAGAGCTTGTATAGGCATGCAGGTATCCAGTCAGGACTGGATACTGAACAGACTCATGAGAACCCCAATAGATATCCTATGAAACCGTCAAAGGAAGGTCCTCTCGAGTTGAGTAGTAATCGTGGTCCTTTGACCTGAGCGCCACGGTGGTCTTGTGAGTGATCCATCATGCTTTGGTTCCACATATGTCAGAGACCTTTCATGGTCTGACCGTTATATGTCGCTGGGTATGGTCCGATGCTCATGGAGTCCGGTGTGCGTAGATAAGGGATCCATCAGCTTACGTAGGTAAGTTGAATATCCAATGCTCCGAGATTGTATTTCATAAAGTCTTGTGGCCACAAGCATAAACCCAAGAAAAGAGTTTCCCACAGGGTTAAACAATATAGCAAAAGTGTTTGCGTATATTGTTTATCGATATACAAATCTGGAGATAAGATTATTAGATGAGCAAATGGGGATTTGATGGTGTTGATCTATATCCCCGCACATCTAGGATACAAATGATGGAAAGATTATACGTATACGTTATGACCTCAACTTGTATGGTCTGACACGCTGATTTGTAATATTCGTAACATGTGCGTGGGGCATCGATTACGGATTAATGAAATAGTTCCATTTGACAAATCGGGTGTAGACCTAGAGAGTCCCAATATGAAAAGTACTCTTTGAGCACTTGGGCAGTTTACCGTATTGAATTGTTCAATATAGTATAATTCAACAATTACTAAGGTTACGTTAACTAAAGTATATGGTTAAATGGTGGGACCCACTTTAGGTTAACTCGGTAACCTAGTAAGGATATAAAAGTAATTTTACTTTATGATTATTTAATTGTTAAATAATTAAAATAAATATTTATTTATTTAATTGTTAAATAAATTATTTAACTTAGCTAAAGTTAAAAGTTAACCATATGATTAAGCTAAGTTAACCTTATTTAAAGGTTAAGTAAAGGTTAACCTAACCATAGTTAAGTTAGTTAACTATGGTTAATTTCTAGTGTTGAGGTAAGAAGACAGAGGAATTATACTTTTTTGCTGACACATGATGAATTTATCTCGGTGCCCTTATTTCTCTTTCTCTTCTCCCACCTCCACCCCCACCCCCATCTATCTATCTATCTATCTATCTATCTATTTATTTCTTTTAGTTTTATCCAAAAAATTCCCTTATTTTTCCCTTTTTGAAGTACTACCCAAGTGCTTTTTGCCCTTTCAAGAGCGAGTGGAGGTATTAGAGTCATTTTTCCCCACCTCACTCATTAAGCGAGGCTTTGACATGGCCCCATCATGTTTGAATATGCCTTACATATCCCCGTAGCGTTACACTATGTGGCGACATTTAAGGAGAGCAATTAAAATAGATGGCTCAAATAATTCGTCTTTCTCTTTATTGAACTTTTTATTTTCAAAGTCCAGAGTCCACAGTTTTGGTTCTTAGAGTAAGAAGTCTATCCATCTTTCTCATTTCTTACTTTTCTCTAGTTTCTTCGGAGAGAATTTTCTTCCTCCTATATAACCGTAACTGACATTCGATTAATCTCTCGATAAGTGAGGACTGCGTTGTGCCCTTTTCTCACCTCTTCTATTGTTTATCTCTGCTTTTATCTAATTATTTGTGCCTACTTTATACTTGGACTATTCTTATCTCAACACTTTATGGTGTAATCGTTTTGTCTTAACAAACTCGATTTACTAATAATCAATGCTTACAATCTTCAAAAAATAAGGACCCATTTACCTTTGCCTCTTTTTTTATTATTTTTATTTTACTTTCTTTAGATGCTCTTATCTGTATATGGGGGCTTGTTAATTGTGTTAGTTAGAAGGACTAAGGTTCCATATTATTTTTGGTGTTGTAAGATGACGAGCATAAATTAGAGAAGTAACTAGTAATAGCAATAACCCATTGGGCTCAGAAGGGCTATGCAGTAACAATGAGTCAATAGAAGTAGAAGAGATTAACGGTGAGTCCAAAGACTTTAGCTTTAGTCTTTAAAAAGGTATATGTGAGTCTTCCCAGTAAGCTCTCCTTAAAACTAGCTCTCCTCCCCTTTAAGATGAAGGGTAAACTATCTTATGAGCAATCCATTTCTCATCCCCTTAAGAAATATTCCTTAGGGGTTCCAAATTTTTCACCTCCACTGTTGACCCTAAACCACATGCCTCAAAATCCCATATTCCCTTGCCTTTACACTGTAACATGATAGAATTAGAGCTTGCACGCTTGAGGAAATGTTATTCCATTCTGTCTTTGGTTACTCTTAGGATCTAATAGTTTATAGAGTCCCTTATATCTCCCTATGAGGGAAATGTTGCCATATTTAAGGAATTCTTGTCTTAGGTTTCCACTGCAACCTTCTTTTAGAGAGTTTATCACCACTCTAGACTTAGCCGCTACTTAGTTTACCTCAGCCTCTTGGAAGTCGATTATAGGATGCCATGTATTATAGAAGAAAATGTTTGATACTAACTTCTGTATTAAAGACTCTAAGAACTTATTTCGCCTTAGGATGAATAGGCTTACCAAGGGTACCTTTTACTTGAGATTTTGGGGAAAAAACATTAACCCCATTAGTAAGCATATAAACTAAACTGATTGAAAAATATGCTGGCTATTTGTAGGAGGAGACTAAGATTCCACGGTCAGACTCGATCTCACCTTAAAAAGGGTTCGCTTCTAGTTTCCTCCTGAAGGTACATTCATTCTTTCTCTTCCTTTGTTCTTCATCCTTCTAAATATGTTATATTATTGAACTATTATAGCCTTTAATGTTGGGGAGAATCCCTTATCTGATGCTACTAACCATGTTTTCTTATTTGTGCCTTTTGCTGTGCCAGTGCACTACTGAATGAAGGATCTCAAACTTGTTCCTACTATTTAAAAATGTGCTGATCTCGCTGCCAAAACCTTTACTACACTTTATGGAGATAATTTTGATGTATTATATGAGTGTCATCTAAAAGACGTTGGATTAATTAGTTGTCTACCCTTAGAAGTCCCTGAGTTATTGATGCAATATTTCTATATCTTATAATTAAGCGCAAGTATACGCTATCGTAACAAGTAATAAATGGACTTATAAAGTCGGATGTCGAACCCACAGGGATAATTTTTATTTTCTACCAAGTACTAAAATTATATATTTATTATAATTATTTAGAAAAATTAAATCTTAATTTTGTAATAAATTTGAATAAAATAAAAGTGCAGAAAATAAATGATACAACTTAAATAAAATAAGAAAATAGCAATACAAAGAAAGCTTAGGGTTAATTACTATCCTTCAATATGGTTTCTAAAGATTAATCCTTTTAATATTTATATCCATCAATTCTTATTATTGGTCAAGACACTAATGTATTCACAAGCCTCTTCCAAGGTTATGCAAGTATATCTTAATTTACCAAATTCCTATGGTACTTGTAATAAATAAAGATTCATTAAGAATAAGTCTTATTGACCATACATGCCAATTAGGTATATTCCTATCCTAATTCGAAACTTGCATATGCAATATTGAATATTATTCTACAATCATGCATCAAATTATCTAGGTCTAACTACAATGATGCCTCTTCTGAGTTTATCAAAGTATTACTAAAGCAATCACAATATTGATCAGAGATAATGAAGCATTAAGAATAAATAATTTGAACAATGAAGAATTGAGTTCATATAAATATTAAAAAGATCCAACAATTAATCTCACGTATTAAGTTCAAATAATAACCCTATAAAATAAATTTAGCTCATGATAACAAGAGGAATTATGGCTGAAAAATAAAATAAACATGATACAACCAAAAGCAAACCAATATAGACATTAATTCGCAGTTGGTTGATACGCCAAAGATTCGCTAATAATCTCTTGCTTCCTTGAATTCCTCTTGTTTTTCTCTCTAAAAATTGCTCTTCTTCACTGTGTTGTGGCTCTAAAAGCCCTAAGTTGTGTGCCTTTAAGGTCTGAAATGAGTGGCCTTTATATAGGGATTGATTGGAGTCTTGGAGTTGTATTTCTTTTAAGATTAGGAAAAATTGCACTGTTCATCGCTGCGCGAACACCGTTCATCGCTGGGGCGATAGCACTGTAGCGAATACTATTATGGGTACTGTAGTGATACACTGTAGCATTTGTGTTTTTCCTTGTTTTTCTTAGATTTTCATCCTTAATTGATCCATTAACTCCAAAGCTACAAAATAACAATTAAACATATAAAAAGCCTAATTTTCTTATTAAAATGAGCAATTAATCAAGTTAAGGGAGTAAAAATAATAGATATAATTTACGTTTATCAGTTATGTCAGTGAGTCTTTGAATCTTTGTCTCTTTACTCTTTGGTTTTGCTTAGTAGAATTAAGATGCTTTTATAGTTTGACTATCTTAATAACTGATAAGTTTCCCTTATTTTCATTGTATTTACTCATACCCTCTCATACTTAACTCCTCTTAAATAAGTTAAAAAGCTAGAAAGCGAGGATTAGATGCAAACTTTGATTAAGGACTTTCCCAACCTCCTCGACCTTAGGGCTTGGGTACCTCAGTTGGCGGGAGCTCTACTGCATTCCCTACCTTCAAGTCTGTAGGCTCAGGCCCTTTTGGCACCAAGAAAAGAAGGTTCTCGATACTAGTCAGGATTCTGTGAGCTCTTTACATTCTAAGAATCTCGACCCTAAATTTGAGAGCAAAGCTAAACACTTATTTTTCCATTTAAAGCATGCCTAGAGAGCCTTGCCCACCAAATAGGCTCTATCTATTTCCCAATATGATTCATTGAGTGCTCTGTCCAGAGCCATGGGTCTCACTCATATCATAACTCTTATCACTTTCCCCTGTTGACTAACGTTGCTTGCTCTTTTGTATTGAGTTTACACTCATATTATTTTTCTCTTTTGTTGTAGGCTGCTTATACTTTGGGAGAGCATAAAGAGAAGCTAAAGAAGGTCCTTGAAGGCTATAGAGAAATTAAAGATACACCGAGTTGCCTCGAAGAGAGTAAAGAGGTTTTTAGGGCGAAAAATGACAAGTATAAGGAAAATTTTTTTTGCTTCCAATGAGCTTACTATGGTAAAATAGGGACTATCACAAAGTCTCAATAAGAGGAAGGTATTGGTGATGGCTAATGATGAGTTGAATAGAACTATCATGAGGTTAAATAATGTTGTTCTATTGGAAAGAAGACTTCAAGAGGTTGTATAGAAGGTACTGAACCACGCCTACTGTTGAGTGTTCGATGTATATCCTAACTTAGATTTCATCTTCCTAAAGTTAGGGACATCTAGTGTCTCAGCCTTAACCATAGAGAAAAAAGACAATGCCTTTAAAGTCTTAGCCATTCATGCCACTCTTTAAGAGCAAAAGGTTATTAAGAAGGGATCAAGTAGAGACCACCCTAAAGCTGATATCCCCATAGAGTCAACCACTCACCAAACTAAAGAAAGAGATGACAATGATGATGATGGTGATGATGGTAAGGAACCACTTCTTTCAGCGACTCTTATCATAATCATTTACTAAGTCCAGAGCTTTTTATTTCATTTGCCAGCTAGTTTACCAGTTATTTCTCTTTTTACCCTTAGTTGCTTTGATATTTGATTGTTGAACAATTTAAATGACTGTGTTGAATATTTTTTAACTTTGGTGTTATTTTGTGAATGCATTTTGGGCCTTATTTCCCAATTTTGTGAATTGCCTATAAAGCTTACCTAGTTGGGTTTATATTGCTGAGCAACATTGGGTCACTCTGAGCTCTCATAGTATTATAGTCATAGTTATTTTTTTACCCAATTTATTGACTGTTGTTTGAATGATCAGCATTTTATATAATTAAGATCATTATGTTTATATCTCATATTAGTTATAGAGTACTTCACTTTTAACTCGTGAAGAGAGGTATGTTGAGGATAATCTACCCCTATGGTGTATCAAGTACCACATAATTCTAAACTTAGGACACTTAATGCATTATGTCATAATCTTAAACTATGTTGTGATAACTTTGCTTAGTCAACTTAGTGACCTTGGGATACCACCCATTGGTGCCACTAAAGACTTTTATTTTTCACTTAATAGAAGTAATTAATTATGAGAGAAGCATAATGCATTTTATGGAGATAAAGACAGTTTCAAATACTAGTACCTTTGAAGCTTAAGGTGCCTCCACTATGCTTTATGCCTTATTGACCACTTCATTTATACATAATTATTGAGCATCTCACTTTGATACTCAGCTTAGTATTGCTAATAAGAACCTCAAGCGGCTTGTGTGAATTAGGCTCGATTCTTAATCCTCGTCCTCGGTAATAGCCTGTGGGGCATAAGGAGACATCACACCATTCCTCATATTTGGCTACATGCTAAAGGATGAAGAGAGGAGTACAATATACATTTTCAAGATGATAAGTAAAGAATCACTCACCTGTACCTTTTCACGGTTTTGTATATTTTATCATACTTAAGGCCCATATGGGCCACTCTCTCTCCATTTATAGCAAATAAGCATCTTTTTTACTTAAGATACTTAATGTCTCAACACAACATTGCTGAAGAAATCTCAAAGGGCATTTCACATTGGTGCGATCCCTAATATTCGCTCTTGGCTTTTGTATGGGAAATGTATGAAGATTATCTCTCTTTAGACCGGTTTAACACTTTGCTATCAAACTGAAATTTAGCAATTTTTACCTTCTTTTATACTTCGAGATCAAGATATTATACTTGCACAGAGTTTATATTGCAGCTTAGTAATCATTGTGGATACAAGAACATATTTTTTAAAACATCTTTCTTATTTTAAAGATGAACATCGTGAGTATAACTAATACAGCCTTATACTCATCTATATACTAATTAGAAAAAATAGTCTCTTACTTTGTCCTTCAAAACTTTTTGGAAGTGAAACATACATCTAAGCTTGCTAAAAGCACCACTAAGCTTCGAGTAGGGGTTTAAAATAATAACTAACAAAGAAGTTGAAAAGGGAATTGAGTGTAGTTTAGACGCACCCATATTTCATTGACAGTACTTATAGAGTTTGGCCGCATTCTATGTGTATTCCACTTGATTTTTATTTAAGTTAGTTAGTAAGTAATTGGCTTGATCATTCTATGTATTTAGTATAGATCTTCTCATATGGGTTTAAGACTTAATGTGAAGGCTTTTTAGTATTCAAGTTCAACGTGCGCAAGACCATGCCATCTTTCTTGAATTGCCTTGGTATAACCTTTTAGTTATACACTTGGCTATCTGTTGCTAAAAAGTTGCTACCTTGATGGCTATTAAGCTTCGTATCTCTTTAATAAGGTCTACATCAATTGCAATTGAGTTGGCATTCTTTGCCTCATTAAAGTGAGTGGTCCTGTGTGTAGGTACTTTTAGTTCAACTGGTATGACTGCCTTAGATCCAAAAGACAAGGCAAATGGGGTATTCCTAATTGTAGTGTTTGGTGTGGTCCTATAAGCCTACAGTACGCTAGATAGCTTATCTACCTAGGCTCTTTTGTGATCCCTAAGTTTCTTCTTCATAATGGTCTTGATGATTTTTTTTATGGCTTCTACTTTCCCATTGGACCGAGGATGAGTAGATGAAGCAAACCTGTTGGTTATCTTTAAATTTTTTCAAAATTTCTTGAACTTCTCGTTGTCAAATTATTTTTTATTATCTATAACTATAGTATGAGGCAAATCAAAAGAATAAATTATAGCACACCAGATGAACTCAGCGATCCTTCTCTCGATAATTGAGGTCACGGGGACTACTTCCGCCTATGTAGTTATGTAGTCCACTGCTACAATAACATACTTGGCTCCACCCTTACCAATTGACATTGGATTAATGATATGTACCCTCTAATTGGTAAAGGGCCACAATGATCTTAGTATTGTGAGATTTTCAAGGGCTATCTTAGTATCTTTACAACATTTTGACAATTGCCGCACTTCTTGACCATATTTTATACATCTTACTTCATGTTGAGCCAAAAGTATCCATGCCTCAGTGTTTTGTAAGCCAGTGCTTTGCCTCATCCATGATTTTTGCATATTCCTTTGTGCATTTTCTTTGAGCATATAGTACCACTCCTAAGGGCTCAAGCACCTCAAGTAAGGTAAGGATACTCCTTACTTGTAGAATACTTCATCAATCAAGCAATACCCTACTGCTTGGTATTTTAGCCTTCTAGCTCGAGTTTTGTCCTCAAGAGTGACTTCTCCCTTTATATACTAAATGATGGGATCCATCAAGTAGGGCTCACTATTGATTAAACTAACTTTTATGGATTCAGTAGTTTGAATGCTTAACTTATGCAAAATTCCTACCAATACCATTTTCAACAACTTCATAATTCTAGTAGAGGCTAACTTGGCTAATAGATTAACTCTGTAATTATCCTATTTAGGCATCTGCTTAATGCGAATCTCTTCAAATATGCTAATCAACTCTTGGACCTTCTTCAAATAGGCTTATCTATTTTCTTCTTTAGCTTGGTACCCATTATTGATTTGAATTATCACCAATTAGGAATCACTTTTTATCATTAGTTGTTTAGTCCTTAAGGCCTTAGCCTATTTTATTCCTACGACCATAAACTCATACTCAACATCATTGTTTGACACCTTGAAGTCAAACTTCAAAGCATAGCTAACCTTTACTCCTTCAAGGCTAATTATTATAATTCTAGCTCCACTTTCTTGCGTATTCAAGGATCCATCTATAAGCATAGTCTAAGGAGTCACTGTTTATTACAAATGAGCTTGGACTTTTCCTTCCCCTCTCATTCCAAGCTTAAAGTGAAATCTACCATAAAGCACATGACTTGTGCTTTAATAAAGAGGTATGGCTTGTAGGTGATGTCGAACTTGCTTAGCTAATATGATTACCACATAAGTATACTTGACATATATATCTTCTAGAGAATCTACCTTAATGGTAAATTAGTTAGCACTATGATTATGTGAGTATGGAAGTAAGGGCACGACTTCCAAGTTACCACCACTAATGCTAACGCATACTTCTCAATTGGTTGGTATCTAATCTCAATATTGACCAAAGCTTTATTGACGTAGTAAATCTGCCTCTGAGTTTTATCAGTCTCTTCCTACTAGTATTGAGCTAGTGGTAATCTCGAATAGAGCTAAATATAGAGAAGAAGTACATCACCAGGTCATGGACTAACAAGCAGGGGAGGCTCCTCTAAATATCACTTTAACTTTTCAAAAGCTTTCGTGCATTCAAGAGTTTAGACCATGTTCTTTCCTGCTCTGTATGTCTTTGAATATCTTAGGCATCTTTATCTCTCTTATTGATCTAATCTTCTCCAGGTTTGCTTCAATCCTTTTCAACTACACAACAAAACTAAAGAACTTGACCTTAATGACACCAAAGGCACACTTTTCTAAGTTTAGCTTCATATTGTGCCTTTTTAAACACCTCAAATGTCCTTTAAGGTCTGATATATGATAATAATGAGTACTTACTTAATAATCATATCATCCATATAAACCTATATAGTATTTTCAATTTATTTACTATATGCACTAGTAGGTAGCCCTAGAATTCTTGAGCTTGAAGGGCATTGCTTTGTAGAGGTACATGCCTCTAGTTATAATAAAGGCAGTCTTCTCGTTGTTCAGGCCATATATCCTGATCTGGTTGTAGCATGAGAATGCTTCTATAAAGCTCAAGAACTCATGCTCTAAGGTCGTATTAACCAACTAATCAATTCGAGATAGGAGGAAGCTATCTTTGAGGCAGGCCCTATTAAGGTCAGTGAAGTCTAATGCATGCACCACTTTTCATTTGCCTTATTTACTAGTACAACAGTAAAGACATATTCTAGGTAGTGAGCCTTACAAATTAAAACGACACTAAGTAGCTTGTCTACCTTTGCTTTTTATAGGATAGTATATTTCATAATTAAAAGGTCTCATCTTTTACTTGATGATTTGTGGTTGGGATCCACATTCATCTTATAACATGTTATCTTTGGATTGATTCCAAATATGTTATTGTGGACCAAGCAAAAGCATCTGTATATTCTAAAAAAAAGTTAATCAAAGCTTTCCTAACCTTCTTAAGTATCAAAAGTCTAATTGTTTTGGCTAAATCATTTATTGAGATAGGAACTGAGATGAGCTCCTCAGCAAGCTCATCTTGCTTCTCTTTATTTTTCTCTCTTTGGTTCAGTTTAGCGATCTGGTAGCTTGGTATTACCATTAGAGATGGTGCTTATATGCCATTTTAATATTGTATGAATATTAATTATTTAATATTTATACAATAAAAATTTAGAATAAAATTGTTAATATTAAATAATAAATGGTAAGATGTTTGTAACATTTCAGATATTGTATGATGTAAAGAAGTTTAGATCTAGTCTAAAAAGGTTTAGATCAATGCTATGAGTTAGTAATGCTATGAGTTATAATTACTAAGAGTTAGCACAGTTAAGAGTTAGTGAAATCTAAGAGTTAGTGAAATTTAAGAGTTAGAGCATTGTCTGAATGGGATAAAAACCTATGAATTTAGTAATAATGACATAGTTGCAAAGAGTTACAAATGGTGCTCAGAAATGTCATTATGCAGTATGTTTGAACACCTCTTTCCTGATCTATTTTGTCGATATGGGTCTATCGATAAAACTTTTTTATATAGATCAGTGTATGTTAATATCTGGATGGTCCAGATGGTTAGTCTTAGCAGACCATAAGCTTAATGGAAGCTCGTATAGGCATACAGGTATTTAGTAAAGACTGGGTATTAAACAAACTTACGAAGACCTCCAATAAATATCTCATAAAGCTATCAATTGAATGTTTTCTCGAGTTGAGTAGTATTCTAGTCCTTTGACTTGCGTGTCAAGTTAGGATTGTAAGTGATCCATTATACTTTGGTTTGAAAAATTGTCAAAGACCTTTCATGATTTGAATTGCCAGAGACCTTTCATGGTCTGACCAGTATATGTCGCTGGGTATGGTCTGATCCTTATAGAGTTCGGTGTATATAGATATAGGATCTGTTAACTCATATAGGTGGGTTGTATATCCTGATACTCCGAGATTATATTTTAGGAAGTCTTATGGTCATAAACATAAACCCTAAAAAAGAGTTTTCATAAGGTTAAACAATATCGTAAAAATATTTGCATATATTATTTATCGAAATATGAATCTAGAGATAAGTTCACGATAAAGCATATAGAGATTTGATGGCAATAATCTATATATCTGCTCTTCTATGATATAGGTGATGGAGGAATTATACAAATATGTTATGACCTCAACTTGTATGGTCTAACGTTCTACTTTGTAATATCCATGAGGTGTGCGTGGGGCATTGTTCACGGACTCATGAAAGAGTTCTATTTGAAAAATTGAGCATAGACCTAGGGAGTCTCACAATATGAAGTGTATTCGTTGTGCATTAGGACAATATACTAGATTGAATAATTCAATCCAATAAATTCCAGCAAACTAGACATTTATTTTTGGATCCTTTATAATTTGCACTTGTCAAGACTTAAGTGTTAAGTACATCAATTAGTTAACAATAATTTTTAACTAATGGGATTATGACAAGTGTCATAATATAGGTCATTCATTGTTTGACTTTATAATTACCAAAATACCCTTACTTATTAGACAAGCAACTTCGATTAAATAAACAAAGATTTTTTTTGTTTTATTTAATATTATTTTCATCAAATAATTATTAAAATAAATTGAATAGCAGAAGTTTAATTGTTATTAAACAAATAAAGAAACATGTTAGAATAGCTTAGGATATGGTTAACTTTGCATGGTGGGGGCTGTTGGTTAACTTAAGTAATGGAGGAAATTGCTTTTATAAATGAAATGTGTTTCATTTATTATAGTGGATGCTTTTGGCTCGCCCATTACATGTATTATATAAACATATGCAAAATTATTTTATGAGACAAGAATGCATGACTTATGGGGGCCAAGTCCTTGACTATTGATAAGGGAAAAACAAATGAAATAAATGAATATTATTTCATTTGATAGGTCTTAGACTTGACAAAATGGCGAGAAAAATAAAGAAAGCTTTTTTTTTGCTTTCAAGTGTTGAAACAAAAAATAGTTCTTTATCTTCTTTATCAAGTATGGCTGGCCAAGTGAAAGAAATAAAAGAAAATTATGTTCATGGAAATTAAGGCAAGAGTTGCTCAAATAAACACTAGTCTTATATTTCTTTTGATACAAAGTAGTTAAAGAGTTTAACTACACTTAAGTTTAAAGAGCTTAAACTTAGTTAAAAAGTAAACTATTTTGTGTTTAAGAGTTAAATATGTTTTGCTGGAATTAGAGTTGTTATTCTAGAGATCTAAGCCCACCCAAGTTGGATCCTAAAATTATTAAGGAGTGTGTTTTAAGGTAGACTCTGGTTTCAAATTGTCCAAAGGCTTAAAAGGTGATTTTTCAGTTTCAATTTCATTAATGTAATGAAATACTTAAATTTAAATGTGTTTATTGCATTAAAAAAATTAGATTTCCAGTTCCGCTATGCTAATATAAATATATGACATGCATATTACATTGTAATGAACACGCTGTATAATGTTGTATATGCATACATCCTAGAAATACAACACGCTTTCACTGACGATGTCTATATAGCAAGTTTTAGCATTTTTTAAGTCACATTTCACAGTGATAACCTCCTCATTCACCGAGATCTTCATTGCTAAGTGGTACATAGAAACAAAAGCTTGGGTTGCCATTAAAAATAGTTGACCTAAAATTATATTATAGGCATTTGGCTGATCCATAATTAAGAAGTCAATCCTGCGAACTGTGGCGTTTGGAGAACTACCAATAGAGACAAGAAAGGTAATGGATCCTAGGGGCATCGCTCTATTGCCTATGATTCCAACAAATTAGTAAAGACATTTGTTAACATAGAGGGCTCAATCCCCATTTTTTTAGCACATTTTTATAGATTAGCTTTATTGAGCTCTCTATATCCACCATTACACGAGTGACCTAGTTAGTGCCAAGTTTAAAGGTAACTACAAAGGCATCGTCATAAGGAAACATAAATTTTCGATAGTCTTTCTCAGTGAATACAATTGGTGTGTAAGGGGGAACTAGCTCAAGGGGGCGAGGTGTGCCATGTGTATCTACATTCCCTCTATTATATTTCTTTAGTTTTCTAAGCTTAATTCCTTACTGCTCTCCTAAATGTACCTGCTCTAGTTGGGCCTCTTAAGATTATATTGACCTTGGGGCCTTACTTTGATGTAGGCTTCTTAGGTACGCTTTCTTCATCCTCAGACTTGTCCTTCTGCTCAGTGTCTAACTTACGCTGAGCATTTCTCACCTTATTGAGGAACTCTTTCAGTAGGTCATTTTTTTTATCAAGGTTTTAATTTGCTCCCTTATCTCAAAGCTTTCATCAGTGTGTGATTACGTCTTTCGTGGAAGTCATAGTACTTTCACTTACTTCTCTGATCTAAGCTTGCTCTCATGGTTACGAGTTTCTAGAGCCATTATTTATTTTTTATGACGAAGAATATATTTTATTCAAAGGTGTTTAGTGGGTTGTAAGATTGGAACTAAGATACCTTCATGGTGTATTGTGATCTTAGTTGATTGAACTTAGAGGATAATAGAAGCAACCTCACGGGATATGGGTTCTCTTATAGGTAGAGCCTCTTTATTGTAGAATGTGGCATCGAAACTGGTTTAGTTTTCATGGTCTCTCCTTAAGCTAGGAATTATCTTTTATCTTTTTCTGCCTTTTTATTTGAGACATCATTTAGTTTGATTTGCTTTAATGCTTTAGCATATGCCTTTCCATTCATTTTTTTTGCTCTGACTCTTGAAAAGAAAATCACAACTTTCTATATTGGTAACCTCTTTTATGGAACCTCTGTACAAAGTTCATAAAGGACTTAAACCATCCTTACTTGATGTACAACAGTATGGAAGGGTCCTTAGGCATGTCCCATACATACATAAATTGGAAAATAAAGGCCCTAAATAATTGATCAAAGCTACATATCGATTTAGGCTCCAAAATTTAAAATTAGGCTCAGGCTATCCCATAAAAAGTGTGAGAAAATAGATGGCACATTGTATTTGTTGGGATTTGTACTCACGTGCCATCCCATTGTTGCATGAATATTTTATTTTATAACATTTATACAGTACATTACTTGTTAAATCGCTAATTACGATTATTAAATGGTTCAATGCTTGTGATGCTACAGACATTATATAATCTAAATAAGTTCAGATTTGGTCTAAAGAAGTTTAGATCAATGCTAAGAGTTAGCATCACTAAAAACCTATAAGTGCTAAAGAGTTAGTATGTTATAATAATCAGTGAAGTCTAAAAGTTAGAACCTTGTCTGTAACGGTACAAAGACCTAAGAGTACACTAATAATAATATAATTGCAAGAGTTGCAATAAGTGCTAAGAAATGTTACTAAGTAAGTCTATTATCAAATTATGTGTTCCTGATCTTAATTCACCGATATAGGTCTGTTAGTGGAATCTTTTTATATAGACTAGTGTATACTATACTTAGATGGTTACTCTTCACTGACCATGGGCTTACAGGAAGTTCGTATAGCATATAGGTGTTCAGTAAGGATTGAATACTGAACAAACTCAATGATGACCCTAATAGACATCCTATGAAGTCGTCAATGGAAGGTCTTCTCGAGTTGAGTAGTATACGTGATCCTTTTATCTGAGTACCATAGTGGGCTTGTAAGTGACCATCATACTTTGGTTCTACATATGTCACAGACCTTTCATGATGTGACCGTTGGGTGTCGCTGGGTATGGTCTAATGCTTATAGAGTCTAGTGTATACAGATATAGAATCTATCAACTCACATGGATGAGTTATATGTATTTGGATGCTCAGATACTGTATCTTGGAAAGTCTTATAACCATAAGCAACAAACCCAAGAAAAGAATTTCTCACAGGGTTAAACAATACTACAAAAGTATTTGCATGTATTGTTTGTTAAGATACGTGTCTAAAGATAAGTTCATGGATGAGCATATGGAGATTTGACAGTAATGATTTATATCCCCACTATTTTAGGATATGATTTGCGGAAGGATTATATGTATGCGTTATGACCTCAACTTGTATGGTTTACTACACTGATTTGTAATATCCATGATGTATGCGTGGAGCATCAATCTCAGACTCATAGAATAATTTTGTTTGACAAATCGAGAGTGGACCTAGAGAGTCCTACAATATGAAGTGTACTCGTTGTGCATTAGGGCAGCGTACCAAATTGAATAGTTTGATCCAAAAAATTCTAGCAGACTGGACATTTACTTTGGTCTCCCTCCAGTCGTGCACGTGTCAAGACTTAAAAGTTAAGTACATCAATTAGTTAACAATTAGTTGTTGACCAATGAGATGTTGACACATGACACATTGTGGGCCAATTATTATTTGACTTAAAAATTATCAAAATGACCTTATTTGTTAGAAAAATAATAATATTATTTTATTCATTAAAATATTTATTGAATAAAATAATAATAATAATAATAATAATATATGATATTATTATTTAAATTTAAACCAAACAATTTATTTTTATTTAAATTGGCATATATTTCTACCATGATTTAATATGATTAAATTATTTTTGTAATATTAATTAAATGATATAATAAGAATAAATAGGCAGCACTTGTAAATGGTATGCCTTAATATATTTTTTACTAATGAGAAAGTGTTTCTCATTTGGCCTAAATTTAGGCCAAGTTCATCTAAATAATTTTTCATTTTGTTTTGTTTTCATTTGGTTTATTGTAAACAATAATAAACAAAACACTAATTGCAAACATTAACCATGATAATGGATACCATTATACAATAAAAATGGACAAGTGTTGTCCATTAAGTAAAAAACAAATAAATAAGCAATATGTTGCCCATTTTAAAAGGGATACTGTTAAGACATTTGGAGAGAGAAGTGTGAGATTTTGGCTAAGTGTTGAGAGCACAAAATACACATCTTCCATTTTTGGCCACTTATACTATAAGGCAAAAATAAGGATTCAATAGTTAAATTCTTTGCTGAAAAAGCTGCTATTTTAGCTTCCTCAAGCCCATCGTATTGAGGAACTAGAATTGTGAACGAGTTATTTTAAAGCGGGTACTCTGGTTCGACCGAAACCGAAACGTTTATCAAGGTAATAAATTCTTAATCTTTATGCACTTTACATTTATAAGATAACATATAAAACTTATTGAGATTAAGACTAAGTAGTGATTGTGCTGAGAGTTAATTGAGAGCTAGACTATTTGATTATATTGAGATTGAGACTGAGTGGTGATTATATTGAAGGCTGATTAAAAGTTATGCTACTTAATGAGACATGAGGAACACAGAAATAAAAAAAAAACACCAAGTCAGGGGTAGGCGTCGCTGGGTGGCTAGTGACGAACCTTCAACACTTAAGTAAGATGGTAGCTCAGTGGTAGATATTCCCTAGGATTTTTACTATAAAGAGAGTATATAGAGAAAATTGAGGGGATTTCTTACTAGAGTTGGTGTATTTTTTTTCTAGTTTCTTCTTGTCTTACTTTGATTCATAAGTAGAGTTAAGTTATTGAGTGTGAAGGGAGCGAGCCTGAAAAATATCCCTCAATGACGATGTTAAGTATTTTCTATAACACAAACTAATGCAAGTATACATTGTTGCAACAAGTAATATATGATGAATTCAGTATCGATCCCACAGAGAATGAGTTGTCTTTTTTAGTTTAAGTATTGAAATGACGTCTTTCTACTCTTATTCAGAAAATGGTTTAATGTGTAAGATTAAGCTACTTAAGTAAAAGAAAAACTTAAATATGATAATTAATAAACTAAATTCATACAAATTAAATTCAATATGAGACAGCCTAGGATTACAAACTATCCCTCATTATGTAAATCAATTTAGTAGAATCTCTTTTAAGTTTATTATACTCAACTTGATATATTGATCAAAATACTCAATTCATCACAAGCCTCTTCTGATGGTCAAGTGATTATATTTCATCCAATCAAATATCTATATTCTTATGATCATTAAATTGAACAAAATCTATTAAGCACAAGTTTTATAGATCATACATGCCATATGAGTATATGCATATCTCATATAAAACTTGTGCTTGTTACATTATGATCATGCATCAATATGCTTAAGACTTGATACCTAAATAACTTTTCCAAGTTTATTTAAGTACTTTTAGATCAATTTAACTACTGGTCAGGTAATAAAATTGCATTAAACACAAACATAATGAATACATCAAAAACTGAATTAATAACATAAAAGAGAGAGCTATAGTCAATCACATAATGAGTTCAAGAATGTAATCCTAGATTAATAAAATTAGCTTATATTTAAACTACAAGTTCTTGAAGTTAATTCCATCAATACACATAAAATAAACATCTTACAATAAGTAAAAGAACAAAGTAAAGAAGAAGTCCTTGTCAAATTCCTTTGAGGTTGAATCTTCTTTTCCTCCTCTTTGATTTCTCCAAGCTTAAATATTAGGTGTTTTTCGTTTTCATTCCCAGCTGCTCCCCTTCAAATAGTAAGTTTAGGACAAATATATAAGTAGGAGCACTGAAATTAAGGCGAAATTAAGGTTACTTTTTTGACTTCCTTATTTTAAGCATCTTTTCAACTTTTGTTGTCCAGGCCTCAGTGCCACGGCATTGAGGTGTTTGGTAGTTATTGATTGTAGCACTCTACCAAATGCCCTGGCGTTACACTGTAGCACGCTGTAGCAAGTGAATAATAAACTTAGGTACTGTTTATGTCATTGTAGCATCCTTTTGTATTTTTATCTCTAATGCTCCGATTCGCGTCTAGTTTCTTGCGTGATGTTTCAATTGTCTTTAAGCCTATAATTCATAAAGAATGTTCATAAATACTAATTATTTGACGTTAAATAAGCAAATATTAATCTTAAGAGTATAAAAATATTATATTAAATTATGTACTATCAGACGACACATGAAGATATTCGATTAAAAAGTCCCTTCTCATATAGGGACAATTTGGAAAAACAACTGAAAAGTGGGTTGTTGGATAATTAAGCCCTTTTTTAGTTTGGAGTATTAAGTATCCTTATATTGAATGCTTTTTAAAATGATCAACTTTGATTAGGTGAGTTGTAGGTGCTAAGTGAGTTATAGCTATTATCTCCTTAAGCTTAGGGATTTAATGCTAGATTATCACCCAACTTTAGACAAGCATCATTCTTATGTTAGAAAGGGATAGAGGTCTACTATATGTTGACGTTGAGGCTTAGGAGTCGCTATTTTGAGATTTCTCACCTACAACCTTATTCTTAGGTTTAACTATTGTGATATGGCTTCTAGCTTGTCATTCGATAGGCCCAGTGATGACATGGCATAAGATTAGTCTTTGTTGATGTGCACTCGTTGTAGGACTTAATAATGATATGGCAAGTGACCTAGCCACGATGATGCATCTTTTGACAATGGGAATAAGTAGTGATGTAGACTAATGTATAGGTCCTACATAGTAGACTCCGTAGATCTTATTGGATTTATTGTAGAGGTTAAGCTTGGATTGGCACTAAGCCTATTGATTGGCCTTGGTTTGGACTAGGCGATCTCTCAAGAAGGTTGGGCTTAAAGGGCTCAAATGGACTTCTAAATGTAGCTTAAGTGTCGTTTAGTTTTTTTCCAACACTAAATTTAATAACTAATCTAAAAATATTATAACTACTATAAAATAGTATTAATAATTTATTATTAATAACTTATAGTACAAAAATTATATTTAAATTATGTAACTTATAAAATATTTAAAATAATTATAAATTTTTCTTGTTGAAAAATTGGTGATTCAAAAATCTTGATTAGACAAAAATTGAGATGAATACCAAAGTGAAGCGTCACAAGAAGTCTAGAACATGTAGAACACGTATGGAGAAGTTTAGGACGTGTGGGACATGAAGGGGGAAGCAAAACGAGACTCGAAGATGCGAAGGAAGCGAAGCAAACGAGCATAGGTGCCCAATATAAAAGCTCAGCGCCGCTGCGATGGGCGCGACATGGTAAGCACCACAGCACCCAGGGATGAACGTCGTGGTGCTAGAAGCGACAAGGAGTCCATTTTTTATCCGAATTTTGAGTTTTGGAAAGTTTTGGACTTTTAAAACAAATGGACTCTTACTCTAACAAGGAATAGGGTTAGTAGGCATGAAATATACCCTAGATAAACACTTGTAAACCCTTTAGTTAAGATTAAGCATTAAGAGAGACTCTAAGAGAAGGGAAGAACTGGATAGATACTAAGTGCTTGTGTACGCTACGGTAGAACCGTCGTTTAGGTGATCATTGTTCGTGGTCGAGTAAGGGTTCACTAAACATTAGGTCCTTTTAAGGGTTCTTCAAATTAGGTTTTCCTTGTAAAATCTCTAGGGAGTTAATAAGAAAGGCTAGGATCCTTGGATCCATCGTGGATGTAGGCAATTGGCCAAACCACGTAAGATTATGTTGTGCTCTTTTATATTCTGTTTTGGATTCTTGCTATTTTGCTTAATTAATAGGTTATTTTGTTGGGCAAGGAGGTTAGGGTTCTAGGTTGAACTTGAGGTTCTTCGCTTCAACATAACCTCAAGAGGGAGAATAATGTTTTTTCCTTCAACAAACTGGTATCAGAGCTAAATGTTCGATAATACACATTTGAGGTATTTAAACCATAGCTGTAATCAAGCAAGAAATAGAGAAGTTCAATATGATGAATGACTTCAATCTTTTGAGGAAGAATGTTAGGGCTCTACTAATGAATGAAAGGGCTAGACTCAGCTTTGGAGGAAGCTAGCTCCTCAACTAGCGATGGGACGACAACCTCAAAGTCCGGGCAGGAAGATTAGGACATGATTCAAAAAAAGGTTCACAACACCTTATTCCTAGCGTTGAGCGACGAAGTATTAAGGGAAGTTAGTGATGAGAAAAACTCTTTGGGGCTATGGAAGAGACTCGAGGCATTGTACATGAAGAAGTCTCTTGCAAATAGACTTCTTGTAAAAAAGAAACTACTTTAGCTAACGATGCACTAGGAAACTTTATTGAGAGTTCATATTGACGAGTTTAATAAGATCATCATAAGTCTTGAGCAACTGGGCATCAAGACTGAGGATGAAAACAATGCTATTATCCTGTTAAGTTCGTTGCCAAAGAGCTATGAGAGCTTTGTGGATATGCTGCTCTATGGTAAGGAGTCTTTAACGATGAAGAACGTCCAGGCATCATTGAACTCAAAAGAATTGACAAATAGATCTGAGTCCGAGAGTGGAGTAGCATTACTTGCACAAGAAAAGAAGAGCAACCAATCAAAGAGGAGATCCAAAAAGTGTTTCCTTTGTAATAAGGAATGGTACTTTGTGAAGGATTGTCTGAAATCAATAGGCAAAGGAGGGTGGGCTGTAATCTGTACTAGGGAAGATACTGAAGTTATAGACACATTGGTAGCCTCAATGGGAAAGTACGCTGGCAAATGGATACTAGATTCAGGGTGCAACATCCATATGTGTCTCGACAAATCGATGTTTACCAGCTATAAAGTCAAGAGAGATAAAGCTCTAATGGGGAATGACATGATTTATAAGATCATGGGAGTTGGTGACATAAGTTTGAGGATGTAAGGTGGAGAAACTATGGACTTACATGGTGTGAGGCATGTTCCTAAATTAAGAAGGAACTTGATATCCCTAGGCAAGCTCGATGAGGAAGGGTATTTGGTTAGAGCGAAAAAAGGAAAACTAAGGGTAGAGAAATGACCTATAAGGTTTGAGGGTGAGAAGCACAATGAGGGGCTCTATGTGCTTATTGGAATGGCTATAAATGGCCTAACATGAGGTGTTGGGGTAATGCAGACTACTAGGCGACATTCAAAATCATGCTCACTGAAGTAATGAGGGTAGGAAATGAGTGCAACGCATCCATACCCTATGCAAGGTGCACGAATGCCTTTGGAGACCAAAGTCACTAGCCTAGGAAAAATTAAGTCTTAGTGGAGACTTAACTGGACTCAACTCTAGGTGATAGAGTATTGATGTGGATTGGATCTCGAAACCTTTTTATTTGGAAGATTTTGAATCAAGGAAGGGTTTGCTAGAAAATTAGTGATTCAACAATCTTGGTTGGACAAGAATTGAGATGAATACCAAAGTGAAGAGTCACAAGAAGTCTAGAACGTATGGGACACGTATGGAGAAGTCTAGGATGTGTGGGACACGAAGGGAGAAATGAAACGGACTCGAAGACGCGAATGAAGCGAAAAAAATGAGCATAGGCGCCATCAAGGCTGAGTGCCGCAACGCCCAACACAGAAACTCAGCGCCGCAGCGGTGAGCGTCGCGGTGCCCAGGGATGAACGCTGTGGCGCCAGACGTGATAAGGAGTCCATTTTTTATCCGGATTTCTAGTTTTGGGAAGTTTTGAACTTCCAAAATAAGTGGACTCTTACTCCAACAAAGAATAGGGTTAGTAGGCACAAAAAATACCTTAGATAAACACTTGTAAATCCTTTAGTTGAGCTTAAGCATTAAGAAAGACTCTAAGAGAGAGGAAGAATTAAGTAGACACTAAGTGCTTGTATGCGCTAGGGTGGAACCATCGTTTGAGTGATCATTGTTTGTGGTAGAGTAAGGGTTCACTAAACATTAGGTCCTTTTGAGAGTTCTTTAAATTGAGTTTTCTTTGTAAAATTTCTAAAGAGTTAATAAGAGAAGTTAGAATCTTTGGATCCACCGTGGACGTAAGTAATTAACCGAACCACGTAAAATTGTGTTGTGCTCTTTTATATTCTACTTTGCATTCATACTATTTTACTTGATTAATAGGTTATTCTGTTGTGCAAAGAAATTAAGATTTTAAGATGAACTTGAAATTCTTTATTTTAACATAACCTCAATAAAAAGAAGAAGGTGTTTCTTCCTTCAACATTTCTCTACCGAAAATATAATTTACCCCTTCAAATAAAAGAAATAAATAATTATTACCGAATTATGAAAAGACAATAAAGCTAAAATAAATAAATAAGAAAAAATGAAGAATATATACAGCAAACCCTTAGATAGAGAAACTGAAGTGAAGGCTTTTTTCTTGCTATATCTTCATCTTTTACTCTATAAACGAAGTCCGAGAATAATTTAGTTGTTGACAACAAATTGAAACTTACGTCCAAGTCTGACCATAAATTCATGAACCTCCCTCTAACCCTATTATGAATGACTTATTGTTTATCAAATTTCAATGTCATATTCAGAACTTTAACTTCATAATTAAACTGGATGATTTGATTTGTTTATGGCAAATAGCAAAGCTTCCTAATGTTTAAATTTTGGATATAATTTTCAATTACACGCCTTAATTTATCTACCAAATACTTTAGTTGTCTTTAACGAGATTGAGATTAGTAGGACACAATTGAATTGTCACTATATATATACTATCTTAGTCGTTACATTACTTTTATTAATTTGGTTATATTTTTAAGGAATGACTTAAAAATTGACTGGTTAAATTTTCAGAAAAAAAAATATGTAAAAAGTGTTCGTTTCATTATATCTAAAATTAATTTACTAAGAATACAAACTTTTGATATTAATAACCGTATCGGCAGTGTAAATTACGATTAAATTGATTTGGACTTGCACAATTGTGAGACTGCATGCTGCATGCATTTAATATTTAGCTTTTATATAATGATTTAAATGCTTTTTTTAAAAGAGATTTATATAAATGAAAATAGGGTGGGGTTATTTGAATCCACCCAAGTACTCAACAAACCCACTTTTTCAATAAAGCTACCGTTAAAATTTAAAAATTTAAATTATGTTTCATAAATCTGTTTTAATTTATAATATAATCTTATTAAATTAAATTGTTATAATAAAATTAATTTTTACTAAGTACCCATAAAAATTCTTAATGCTAAATAAATTTTATAATGTCTTCTCCGTACAAATTTGCTTATTAAAAACTAAACCTAATTGCATCCGACTTATAGATCAAGAAATTTTACTAATCATAAAAAAAAAAATTTCTATATATTTGAGTTAAAGTATTTGATCTTAAAAAAAGGTCAAGAGTATTTAATTAAATTCTTAAACACTCATTATATTGTGATTCATTGAATCAAAGTGTTTATCATATAATTTTATTTCTAAATGGATTTCACCTAGTGAGTGATCTCAAATTTACTTCTACATTTAAGAAAGTTTCTTGAATTTTTTAATAGGGGTAGGCAATTTCAAATTCGGGTCGAGTTTGAAAATTTTTGAACCATTTTCAAACTCAATCAAGACAGGAAAAAGTGTATTAAGCAATTTCAAATTCGGGTCGAGTTTGAAAATTCTCAAATCATTTTTAAACTCGATCAAGACAAGGAAAAGTGTCCCGATCAAGACACTTTTTGAGTTAGGACAAATTTCGGCCTGACTTTGAATTAGGAATTTTGAAATTTTTTATATCAAAACAGTGTAGTTTATTTTGGGACAGGTTGGGTCGAGATTTTCTATTTGAAACGATGTTATCTTGAGTCGTTTATCAAAATAAAAAAAGATTTCAATTCAAAATATTCTCAAATGGGTTTGAGAATTCTTAAAATCCGATCTGACTTGTTCGAAACAGAATTTATTGTCCCAAACAAGTCCCAAAATTATTTTCATTTCCATATCGACTTGAAATTTTAGGACATGTCGAATTGGGCCGGGTCGAGACCGAGAAAATCGTTCACCTTACTTTTTAACTATTGTTTTTCTATTAAACATTATCTGTTCTTTATTATTAATATTATAGAAAATTATATTTGGTCCTTATTTATGTTTTACTTTAAAAATTAATTGTTGATGATTATTTTTAAGTTTTATAAAAAAAAATTGTAGAATTTATTTGATTTTGAAAACAATTATACAAATATTTATTTAAAATTAATATTTTAAAATAATTTAAATTAATAAGATTGTATTAGTAATTAAGGTTGGTTTATAAAATTAAAAATTTTAAGTGTATTGAGAAAGTAGGCTTATTGAGTATTTTAATGAGTCTAAATAACCATGCGTTTAATTAGTATAAAAGTTGTATCCTCTATTTTTTTTCAATCAATTTTGTAATTTCCTCTACTTTTTATCTCTTTTGCGCGAGGACTCTCATTTAATGCTTAAGCTTTAGTATATAGCAAATTATCCGACATTAATAAAGCAACAAATAAGATCAATGAGAATAATGTTCTTATTAGTTGGTAATATTGGATATTATATAATAAGGTGGGTCTATATGTATTAATTAATTGTATATTATTAACTATTCAATTTGTTGTTTATTAAAAGTGATCAAATAAAGTTTATTTATTATTGGACTTTTAGGGCATTATGTATGACATGGGCTTTAATGTGTAAAGACTCAGTTATTTTATTTTATTTTATGATGGGTCAAAATAAAATAAAATACTATAAATAATAAGTTGAGGTCTCCAGTCTAAACCCTAACGTATTATTCATTCACATCCCATCAGTAAGTGACGACAACTTTTCTCTCATAAAGAAAATGTTTAGACGTGGAAGGCATCAATTTCAATTTTCTGCGTCTCTATGAATTCAGGTACGCATCTGATTTTATTCTTCTTGATGATTTAACATGAGATTTGATTATAGTGATTCTTTTACTAATTAAAGATTTTATCCAACAAATAATATTAGAGCCATCTCACATTAAATCGTTAAGAGATAAAAGTTTAAACACTAAATTAGAGAAATTTGAAGTGTGCATTGATTGAATTATATTGAGAATTCTGATTCAGGCATAATGCTTTAAAAAAAGGCAATTCATCAATGCTTAACTGAAATGCAGAATTGATTACTGAAATGCAGAATTGATTTGTCTATATATATATATTATATTAATATGTGCAAGGAATTGATGAATTTGAAGTGAGTGCATTGAATGTATTTCTTTTTCTTTTTCTTTCCATGGATTCAGATTGATGGAATTGTTATTATTATCTTCAAATTCAATGGATTGAATGAATATTAAGTTCATTCCGAAATTTGTTTTTTTTTATGAATAAAAAAACCTAAACAAGATAAAAGTTGAATGCATAAATAAAAAATGAAAAATAAAAAAAGGTAGAAGTTGAAATTTATTTAAAGTCAAATTAATAATGTCAACTTTGATGAGATTTCTCTTAATTGTGGTACACGTCAGATAGTTAGTATCTATAAATTTTGGGAGATTATCAAGTTAAATTTATATGGTCCATAAAGATTTTATCGGGCCCAAGTTTTATATACCCAACATATTGACCAAATCAAATGAGTTAGGATGGGCCTGAGCCCATTTTAAATTTATGTTATTGGATAAAGTTTAGAATTTGAATAATTATGAAATGTTAGACTTGACCTGATAATAAACACATGAGATAGTAAATATGTGATAAATTTTTGTACTTTTTATATATATAATATGTCAGTCTAAAGAAATGCGTATTATTGGCAGGATTTATTATCAATGTTTATTATCCAATTTTTTTTTTAATACTGTTTAAAAATTGTTATTTCTGTCCAAAGACTAAATAGCAATGTTATGTTTGATATCTTATAATGACTCAATTTATTATATCTTATACCATGTGGTTATATGAATGCATGATTAAATGACATGGTTATTGATTGTGAGTTTTTTGTTTGTTCTATACAGTAAATGCTTCTTCTATATCTGCCAACTTAAACAACATTTCAGTGCTTAACGGCACTAACTTCAGGAAATAGAAAGAGTACATTACCATTGTGCTTGGGTGTATGGATCTAGACTATGCAATCCAAATGGAAGAACCTCTTGCCCCTACTGATAGCAGTACTGTTGAATAAATAGCACTTTATGAAAAATAAAAGCGTTCTAACCGCATGAGTCTAATGATCATGAAGCATTCTATTCCAGATATTGTAAGAGGCACAATGCCTGAGGAAGAAAATACTAAAAATTTTCTTAGTCAAATAGCATACCGATTTGCTGGTAATGAAAAGGTTGAAACAAGCACAATTTTGTCTAAGCTTGTTTCAATGCGATATAAAGGCAAAGGCAACATAAGGGAGTATATTATGGAAATGTCTAATCTTGTTACAAAATTAAGGGCACTAAAGTTAGAGTTGTCTGATGACATTCTCGTGCACCTAATTTTGATCTCTCTTCCTGCACAATACAGTTCTTTTAAGATCAGTTACCACTCTCAAAATGAGAAATAAACTCTTAATGAGCTCATTGCTCAACGTGTGTAAGAGGAAGAGAGATTGAAACAAGAAAAGATAGAGAGTGCTCATTTAGCAACTTCTTCTAATGACAATGCCGCCAACAAGAAAAAGAAATGGAATAATAAAGGAAAAAGAGCTGCAGACATTGGAACTTCACAACCTAATGTGCAAAGAAACAGAATGCTGAAATTTTTTGTTACTTTTGCAAGAAAGTTGGACATGTGAAGAAAGATTGTTCCAAGTATGCAAAATGGCTTAACAAAAAGAGTAAACTTCTCAATTTTGTTTGTTCAAAAGTTAATTTGACTTTAATACCAAGTCACACTTAGTGGATAGATACGAGTGCAACTACTTACATAAGTGTGACTATATAGGGTTGTCTAAAGAGCCGACCGCTAACTGATGCTGAAAGATTCATCTATGTGGGTGATGGCAACAAGGCTCCTATTGTGGCAATTGAATTTTTTAGATTACAACTAGAATCTGATTTTTATTTGGATTGGCATAAGATTTTTTATGTACCGTTATTTAGACGAAATTTAGTTTCTATTTCTTATTTGGACAAATTCGGTTACTCTTATTCTTTTGAAAATGAAAAGTTTAGTCTCTTTCAGAATTCAAATATTATTGGTACTGGTTCTTTCATTGATAATTTATATTAATTGGATCTTCATGCCTCACAAATTAATGAAACCTTGCATGTAAGCAATTATGGTATAAAGCGCAAATAAATTAATGAGAATTCTTATATGTTATGGCATAAGTATTTAGGACACATTTCTAAACAAAAAATTCAAAGGCTTATGTCAGAAGAAATTTTAAATACCCTTAATTTTTCAGATTTTAAAATATGTATTGAATGCATTAAGGGAAAACAAACAAATATTAAAAAAGTTGGTGCTAATAGGAGTTCAAACATCTTGGAATGAATTCATACTAATATCTATGGTCCATTCCCTATGGCTTCTTGGAATGGTCAACAATATTTTATTACTTTCATAGACGATTATTTTTGTTATGGGTATCTATACTTGATTCATGAGAAGTCTTAATCATTGGATGGTTTCAAAGCCTATAAAGCTGAAGTTCAAAATCAGCTTGACAAGAAAATTAAAGCCGTCAAATCTGACCGTGGTGGTGAGTTCTACGGTAGATATGACGGATTAGATGAATAACGTTCAGGCCCTTTTGTAAGATATTTACAAGAATGTGGCATCGTTCCTCAATACACCATGTCGAGGACTCCAAGTCAAAATAGTGTAGCTGAGAGACAAAATTGAACCCTAAAGGATATGGTTAGAAGTATGATAAATCATTCTTCTTTACCAGAATCTCTTTAGGGTGAAGCCTTAAAGACTGCAATATATATATTCTTAATTGAGTTCTAAGTAAAGCAGTAGTTAAAACCCCATATGAACTGTGGACTGGAAAGAAGCCTAGTATTAGGCATTTGTATATCTGGGGTTGTCCAGCTGAGGCTAGGCCATACAGGCCTAATGAAAGAAAGTTGGACTTAAGGACAATAAGCTGCTACTTTGTTGGATACTCGAAAAAATTGAGGGGTTTCAAGTTTTATGATCCCTTAAGTAAATCCTTTTTCAAGACAAGGAATGCTAAGTTCATTGAGGATGATGGATATAGTGGGAGTGCTAAACTCAGGAACATTATCTTTGAAGATGGATATGTAACTATTTCTAATATTACAATTAATAATGGCCAGGTAATTGCACCTGCCATTATGCTGGATGCAAATACAGATAATCAAGACGTTCTTAAGACATCTCCCGTTAATATTGAAGAACCTGCTCCTACTCATGTAGAGGAGTAACAACAACAACCTCAATTGGAAGTGCCATTAGATCCACCAGAGAGAGGAGATCAGCGATTTCGAATGATTATATCGTGTATCTCCAAGAACATGAGTTTGATATGGATTGGAAAATGATCCAATAACTTTCAGTCAAGTCAAACAAAGTGTGAACTCCTAGAAATGGATAAATTCCATGAAATATAAGATGAAATCAATGCAAGACAATAACGTTTGAGATCTTATGGAATTGCTTAAATGAGCAAAATCAATTGGTTGTAAATAGATTTTCAAAACCAAACGGGATTCAAAAGGCAATGTCGAAAGATATAAGGCACGTCTAGTCACAAACGGTTTCACTCAAAAGGAAGACATTTATTATAAAGAGACTTTCTCTCCGGTTTCATCGAAAGACTTTTTTAGAATTATTATGGCACTTGTAGCTCATTATGATTTAGAACTATATCAGATGGATATAAAGACTGCGTTTCTCAATGGCGACATTGAAGAAACCATATATATGTTGCAAACAGAGAACTTTGAATCCAAAGATTCAAAACATTTGGTGTGCAAATTAAAGAATTCCATCTATGGTTTAAAGCAAGCATTCTATCAATAGTATCGAAAATTTGATCAAGTGATTACTTTATTTGGTTTTAAGGAAAACACTGTTGATCAATGCATTTATCACAAGATTAGTGGGAGCAAATTTATTCTTCTTATCTTATATGTGGATGACATTCTACTAGCAAGCAGCGATATAGGATTATTGTATGAAACCAAGATATTTCTTTCAAATAAATTTGAAATGAAAGATCTTGAGAATGCCTCTTTTGTGTTGGGCATACAGATTCACCGAGATCATTCTCGTGGCATACTTAGCTTATTATATAAGGCATATATTTATAAAGTACTTAGTAGATTTAACATTAAAAATTATGCATCAGGAGACACACTTATTGCTAAAGGTGATAATTTTAGTCTGCTTCAATGCCCAAGAAATGAGATTGAGAAGAAAGAGATGAAGAATATCTCTTATACGTCAGCAGTAGAGAGTCTCGTGTATGCTCAAGTTTGTTTATGTCCGGATATTGCGTATGTAGTTGGCATGCTTGACAGATATCTAAGTAACCCAGGAATGGATCACTGGAGAGCCGTTAAAAAGGTTATACGGTATCTATAGAGAATAAAAGATTACATGCTCACATATCGGAGATTAGATCATTGAGTATTCAAACTCCAATTTTGCTGGTTGTCTTGATAGTAGAAGATTCACTTCAAGTTATGTCTTCCTAGTGGCTGGGGGAGCTGTGTAATGGAAAAGTGTCAAGCAAACACTTATAACTTCATCCACCATGAAAGCAGAATTTGTAGCTTACTATGAGGCATCAAATCAAGCAATATGGCTATAAAATTTTATCACTAAGCTACAAATTGTAGATGGCATTGAGAGACTATTGAGAATAAATTGTGATAATAAAGCCGCTGAGTTATATTCCAAGAAAAAAAGAAGCTTGTCAAAATCGAAGCACATTGACATCAAGTTTCTTGTTGTTAAAGGAGAGTTCAGAGTCTTCAGGTGTCTATTGAACATATTAGTACAAACTTAATGATTGTGGATCCGCTTACCAAGGGTGTACCACTTAAGGTGTTTCATGAGTACGTGGTTCGTATGGGTGTGGTTCATCCTGATGATATACTTTTATAGTGGGAGTTTGTTTCTTGATGTTCAATTACAGTTGACATGTTTTTTGATCAGACTAAAGTATTACTCTTTGTTTATTTATTGAAAACTCTGAAATAAAGTTATATTCTTTCAATTGTAGTTTTGCATAAAATTTTGAAAGTATATTGTTAAACTCTTATGAATTATAATGTAGGACTAGTTGGAAATAGGCATGTTAAAGGATCACGTTGCATGAAATTTTCATGCTACACATCTATGCTTGATTTATGTCATTGATTATATTGATGTATGTGACCATGGATGGGTCTAGTTACAAAAAAAAAAGGATAACGAAGATCGCTTTGATCCTATATTAGTATAATTGATGAACCAGATTGTTAAGAGATTTTTTTTTATTAAGATAGCAAATATTGAGCTCATAAAGTTAATTAATAATGTACAATTATAAACTGACATATGTGACCCAAGTGGGAGATTGTTGGGTATTATATAATAAGTTGAGCCTACATATATTAATTAATTGTACATTATTGACTATCAATTTGTTGCTCATTAAAAGTGATCAAATAAAGTTTATTTATTATTGAACTTTTAGGACATTATGTATGGCACGAGCTTTAATGTGTAGAGATCCAATTATTTTATTTTATTTTATAATGGACTAAAATAAAATAAAATATTATAAATAATAGGTTGAGGTCCCCAGTCTAAATTCTAACATATTATTCATTCACATCCAATTAATGAGTGACGACAGCTTTTCTCTCATAAAAAAAAGATTTAGACGTGGAAGGCATCAACCTTAATTTTTTGCGTCTCTATGAATTTAGGTACACTTCTAATTTTATTCTTCTTGATGATTTAACATAAAATTCTAATTATGATGATTCTTTCACCAACTAAAATTTTTATCCAACAAGTAAAACTATTAAATACAATTTTAAATTCTTAAATTTACCCTATATATTGAATTTGAAAACTATTAAATACAATTTTAAATTCGTAGATTTACCCTATATATATTGAATTTGAATATATAATTTAAGTAATTAATATACATTGATTTAATAGTTAAAAAAATTATATAAATATTTATATAAAAGATATAATGTCATGAATTCTGCCATATATATATATATATATAGATATATATATATATAGATTGTGTTACATCAATCTCGAGAACACAACAACAAAAATTATACTCTCGTCTTAAAAAATTAATGAGAAATGAATAAAATATTTATGTAAAAAAATATAACATTATAAATTCTATATATATACACACGTGTTCTTTTGAATTATGTTACATTAGTCTGAAAAACACAACAGTGAAAATTATACTCCTATCTTAGAAAGTTGATAAAGAATGAGATTCAAAGCCATGGAATGAATTCAAAGCAATGGATCTTATCTGTCTTAAACTTAATGGAAATTTAATTGGTGTGTGTTAGGCCTCTTTCATAATTTAAACATGGACAATATTTTTCTCACACCATCATATATACTTTGAATGAGATTGGGGTCAAGAATTTTAGGCTTGAATGCTTGGTGAATGTCAATTTCCTTTACCTTTTTTAATTGGTAGATCAAATGGCAAGTGATTTTTTTAATTAGAAAATTGATCATGCTCGGATGATGCAATTAATTTAAACACTATAGTCTTTCCATTAAAAAAGAAAACCAAATTGTTAATCTCTAGGAATTAAAAGGGTAATGCATATTTAATTACGTTTTGTGTAAAATAATGAATTAGATAATGATTAAGCATATGATTTGGGGGGCCATTGCCATTGCTCATGCCTTATTGCCCAGACTCCAAAGGTGGATTCCGCACCTTTAGCCTTTGTTTTTATAGATTTTGCCACCTCTTTCTATGAAATTCGAAACTTGGGATTTTCCATAACAGAAATTACATTAAATTCACCACTTTGTGTTTGTGGCGCAAATGGAATGAAACGACTTTCTTAAAGTCATTTATTGGTATTTATATGTTATATAGGGACCTATTGAGATAAAGACTCAGGCTCAGCTATAATCTAACACAAATATCTATTTTTTAAATTAAAAAATAATTTAACTCTTTCACTCAAAAAAAAAAAAATCTCATAATATAGAGAGACTTAAAATCTTTATCCTCAACCCATATATCAAAAATTAAAACTCACAAGTTCAAAACATTGAAGAGTTTGAGAAGTCTAAAGCATGATTAATGTGATGATTATTGATTAACTTGCGAAAAACCAAGTTAAATGATGTGAATTCAATGTAACAATGGATTAAAATTTTGGACATTACAATTAATAATTGTGGGGATTGATTATCAAACTTGTCCCATGGTATGGGTTATCCCCATGTGAACTCTTACTCAATCACTACAAAATTAAATTAAATGATGTCTAAATCACCCAAACGAATAAACGAATTAACGAATTATTTATTTTAAAATTTAAAATAATATCAAAATTTTAAAAAAAAAAAGCCACAAAACAAATCTCATTTCTAACGAAATTTTGTTAAAATATTATTAAAGCACCTCAACCTTAATGTGAATAATAATAATAATAAATGAAATCTCTAACATTTTCTCGGAGATTGCTTCATGAGATTTTTGTTTAATTGAATTAATTTGTAAATTAATAATAAACCTTTAAAATGAGATCTTGATATCAATAAAATGCTACAAAAATATAAAATATAGTTTTTATAATATAAAACCATGTATTCATAACAATAAACGTGACTTACAATATAAAATATAAATTCACTACTTTTTTTAGTATAAATTACAAATATTTTTTTTATAAAAAAATAGGCTTTTAAAATATTAAATAAAAAAAACATCTTTAATTTAATACTAAAATATAATAAGTCACCCAATTCTTATAAAAAACTTTTACATAAACCTAAGCAAAGGCCTGTGAATTGTATTATACAACACAGCGCCCTTCTTATTTTTAAGGTGAAAAGAAAAAATAGTCTCTTCGAAACATAGCTTTCAAGTCCTCTCTCTCTCTCTCATTCTGTGCGAGAGTTTTCAATTTCCCACTCTCTTTAGTCTTTGGTCTTTAACATAACGCCAAAACAGCGCCCTTGTGTCTTATAATTTACTTACACTCTCTCTCTCTCTGAAACTTTTCCCATTTTGTGTTTCTCTCTGCAGCTTTAGTTTTAGATTTCGTGATGTTAAGAGTGGCGATTGTTTTTTAGTTTTTTTTTTTCAAGGAGAGTTTTTTGTTTTTTTTTGGGAGAGATGGGTTCATGTGTATCATCACTTCAAAAAAATGGCAAGCTTGATATTCCGCCATCACCCATCAAGGAAAGGCAACCCAATGGCTACCGTCCTATCAACGGCTGGTCCGCGGCTAATTTCAGAGACCTTGGTATGCCTTCAAAAGTTTCAATCTTTTGTTTTTTTATTTTATTTTATTTGGTTTTGTGGTTAAAGCAATCAAATGGATGTTTTGCTTTTGTTTTTCTTTTCTTCTACTTCTTTTTTTTTTTTTTGGCCATGAGCAATGATTTTTTAATTTTTTTTCAACGGTGTTTGATCTGAAGTGGGTATGGGACTTGTCAAAGTTACTTGTTACTTCCTTACGTGAATGACTTATTGTAGCTATCAATAATTTTCTTTTCTTTTCTAATAAAAAAATAGTTTTGGATTAATATTTTAATGATGATGTCAATTATTGTAGATTTTTTTTTTTTGAAAGTTCAATTATTGTAGATTGTTATTTTCTTTTAATATTACATTATGTATGATATTGATGTCTATAGGGAAATGATTATGCTCTTTCGGTGATCTTGTTTATCTTAGTGATTGAGTTGTATTTTTCTTGATTTACTCTTGTTTTCCTGGTTCCGGTGGTTTACTTGTCATTTCTTTGTATAAATTGTTTTTCTTTTCTTATTTTCTTAATTATTTTTATACAATTTAATTTTTTTTTCATTTTTTACTGTTAAAATTTTGTGCACGCTTCGTTTTAGCTAGCAATTAACTACTTACACCATGGCTTTCTATTTGAGCATTAATCGGTAATGATCATTTTGTTTCCTGGATGGGTGGTTTTATCATTTAGTTTCTTTTATTTTCCTTGTTTTTTAAATACAATTTGGCTTGGTTTTCTCAGATGGCAATTGGTTCCCTCTTTCTTTGAGGTATTTATCCATAAAAGAAATGATCAAATGTTTTGTAGATTGTCTTGCTGGATGCTAATCAATAAGATTGAAGGATTATAATTATCTGCTGAATGACATGAAAAATAGAATAGAATGCCATTTTTCATAATACTTTTGACTCTGTGAAGAATTATTCTTAATACATTTCTGCTTTCAGGTCATGAACTTCTATTGTGAGCTTTAGGGATGATTTTCTGCAACATTTAAGTCTCAAACTGAGAAACATATTAGTGTTTATTTAGTCGTGATAATGGGTACTACATGGAGGATTAGACAATATTCATTCCCATGAATCATCTTTGGTGGGATCATGATGATGGGCTATTTGCAGTTATTAGGAAGCCATTACTATGCAGAGTGGAGAATAAACCCAGATGTTTCAATACACTTGTTCATTATCACAAATTGGATAGCAGACAGGCCCACTGGAGCATGTATTGTAGTTTTTCTTACATGTGATAGTTTCTGAATTCTTGAAATCCTGGTGCCCTGTGGACTGTGGAGAGTTCAATGTGCAGATGTGCTGTAGTTTATCTCCTACTTGTATTTAATATGGATAACAGTTTTGTTTGTGTTGTCTTAGCTTTGGACATATTCTCCACCGGTGGGGCCATTAGTTCTTGTCACATTGGTGACCATGAATTATGTTCGTGGTAGCTACCTCGAGTAATGCTGAGAGATGGATGGACCACTGTGTGGGATATGGGATGTGATGGCTGATATTTAAGTGAATGATTTTGTAAATAATCTACATCAGATAGGAGATTTTTGGGATAAGCTGTGTAAGAACTTTACAGAAATACCCAAGAAAGCTGAAGATGCAAGTTATGTTGTGGTCTCTAGAGCTCATTGTAACTGAAAGGGATAATAATTTATTATTCTATTCTTGGTGATTGAAACTTTACGGAATCACCCAGTTGTTGACGTGTCTTTCTTAATGTGTTGCTAAATCCGTGACTGCTGATTTCACAAATTTTGTGATGAATCTTTCTTGTTTACGGCATTTTAGGAATAAAGTTTTACAGGCTTAACTTGGATGATTCTTAGGGATTGTGCCATCAAAATTGAATTTTGTTTGTACTGTCAAGTAGGATACTTATGAAGATTGATCCATTAGTGAGTCTGTTCACGTCAAACTGAACATATTGAGGACTAAGATATTAAAATCTAAATAAAGGCTATAGCTTCACTGATTTTGTAACAGGCTAATTGTGAATCCTTTTCCAATTGATACTTAACCTTTCTGGACAGACCAATTGAATGGCAAAGTTGGAGGTTTCTAGGTTCCAGAAATTAACTTTTGGACTGACTAGAATGATGACAATGCATAAAAATTAAATTGAAGAATCAAGAGAACAGTCTTCATGATAAATATTTAATTCTATTTTGTTTACATTTTTGCAAATGATATAAATGTATATTAGGTGCATAATTTGTCAAATGCAATTTAGCTAATTTATTAGGTTGCATGTTACTTTCAAACTCTTTCTTGTTGCTCATCTGTTGCTTAAAGCTTCAAATGTATTTTGATCTCTATGCAGGTAGTAAAGAGGAAAACTTTTTTGATTCTCGACCATGGCTAGAATCTGACTGTGAAGATGATTTTTTCAGCGTTAATGGAGGTAAGAATGTCTTATAATCTCTGATCTGTTTTGTCTTGCCAAGCTTACTGCAATTTCGTTTCAACTTTTTTCTTCTCAAGTAATTCTGTAAATAACAGAGCAATCTGTTTTATTCAGAATTCAGAATAATGGTCTGAATGGCAAATGAAGAAGCAGCCAGTGCTCCTGTTTTCTGATAGTTGCCGTCTTTTAGTTGGTTGTTCACTCAGCTGTATTAAAGAATTTAAATCCTAGGATTCAGTGATTCATTTAGAAGCGTTAATTTTTTGTTTTTGCCGTTTCTCATTATGTTTACCCACTCAATTTTTGTTTTTTAATACTTGTTACCATTTATGCAGATTTTACTCCATCTCGTGGCAATACTCCAGTCCATAACTCTGCTGGGACTCCTCAAGTCAACAGAACTTCTTTGTTGGACCAAACTCCTGGTTCCATTCCTGAACCATCTTCAACAGGAAAGAAAATGAAGCTAGCAGAACTATTCCGGCAAAGTTCAAGAAAAGGTTCAGAAGACCAATGTGTTGATCAACAAAGTATCCAAGGTAGCCCGAACGTAGTGAATGGGAAGATGGAAGTCAAGACGACTATTCTTGACGTACTTCCATCAACAAATGGTACTCCTTATGTCTCTGGAACTAACTCTGTGTGTAGTGAGAGGACTGCTAATGAAGATTCTGCAATGGAGAAGCCAATGAAATCTGTGGAGTGTTGCCTTCCGATCTTGGTATCACGTCGTAATTTTAGTGAGAGGAAGAAGAAGATGAGCCCTGCCATAGCTGTAAATGCTTAACCTTTAAATATCGGCACATAAGTGTTACGTAGATGGAAGAAGTGAATATTGACTCTCTCAAATGATGAATTCCTAGTTATTCATCATCACAGTTGTCTGATTGTGTAAAATTTATGCTGTTACATTTTTTAGCACTCGTGGGAACTTCGGAAGGACGTGCAAAATGCAGCCAAGGAGATGTTTGATATAAAAAATCTACACGAGGATTTAATTGGTAAGTTCCTTATAAGAATAGTATTAAAGAGAAACCAGTAAATGCCCTATATAATGAAACACAAACATGGATACATGCTATGTTCTTACGGTAAATCTTTACTGCATTTAATCTTTGGTTATGCTTTACATTTTTCGGCCTGCATATGCCGAACAGGGCTTTCATCCTAGATGTAATTGAACGAGAGGCTGATGAATGAAGTGCTAATATGCATTTCCCAGTTAGTTGATTTCACATCTCAAGTAATGTGTTTAGTGATGTGGCAATAAGATGTAGATAATATGATAATGTGGTAAATAATGTGAGAATGTCACATTATTTGCTATGTGAATCTTAGGATACTGTCTTGCACTTCGGATGGATATTTGGTATTGCTGTGTGGTTTTATCATTGATTTTGAATTTTTTGTTTGCAAATTAAAGTTATGAAGATTGCCATGATTTAATTAGTTGAATAAGAAGCTTGACCCTGAAAATGGAAAGTAAACCAATGGTGTTCAACACCATCTTTATTAGCCCAACAAAAGCCCAATAAACTTACAATAATAGTAGACCAACATGGGCCAAATTTAAAACTTCATCAAATACAAATCAAACTGCATCCGAGTCTGGATTTAAAGAGGTGATAAGTAACTTTTCTCGACAGTGAATGGTGGACCATAAAGTAACAAAGTCAGTAATAAGCACTTCCCTGAAAAATTAAAAAAAAAAAAAAAACATTTACTGAACTGGATCAGATTATGAGACTCCGAATGTGAAAGGCATAAACTAAGTCAAAAGAGCATGAATTGACGGGTTGGGCATCTTTCACACGTCCCTTGTTCCTATTCCTTTATCCAATACAACGATTCCATAATGTTTGTAGCTACTGTTGTTTGCACACAACAGTTCGAGATCATTTGAAATTGGTGGCTCTGGAAGCTGCTAAAAAGTTTTGAAGCAGTATGGTGACCCAGAAATCGGAATCAATATGAATCGGGGCTAGAACTTGTTCAAAGATAACGAATAGATTTGGAACTTTGCAAAGACATCAGTTGATCAGTTGCGTAAGTTGTGGTGCTGCTTTGCTTCTAGATCACAAGATTGGATATGTTGATTTGATTTCTACATAATTTTAAACATTCAAGCTTGTCAAATGTCAATCCATACACTGGATAGATTGAAAGTACTCTCATGGTATTGTTTTTCTAGTCCTAACTCAAGTCAGATGATACCGTCAATTTGAATTTTTGGCCGTTAGATTTTCCAATTTTGCATCATAACAAATATATAACACAAGTACCATCACATTTTGTTATATTAAATAAATGTAACATAAATTTCTTATTAATAAAAAACTTATGCAATTCTTTTTTACAAGAAAATAAAACCTCCAGCAAATTTGCCAATTGCCATATGGGAAGTAAATAAAGTATCATGTTAAAAAGAAATAGAGAAGATTATAGATATATAAGGAGTGAATTATATTTTTATTGACACAAGACCTTTTAAGTAGAGTGCAAGAGCAAAATTACGAGGGTTTAGGCTCAAAGTAAACAATATCATACCAATGTAGAGATATTGTGTGGTTCGTTGAACTCTTTACAAGTGGTATTAAAACTATGCCCCAAAGTTAGTAATGTGAAAAAAATTCTCGATGCCGAACGAGAAGGTGGTGAGCCTAGTAAGCCTCAATTTGCTATGGGATTCGTAGTAACCTCTATGGATAGGCGGTGGTATACTATCTAGCATCACGTAAGGCGTGTCCTCTCAACATAGTGATAAAGAATTGACTTGATAGAGTAGGCTCTGGAGGTAAGCGGTATTCTTTTGAAGCAAATAAAGTCCCACGTTGAAAAGAAATAGAAAAGATCATAGATATATAAGGAGTGAACTATATCTCTATTGGCCTGGCATTACGTAAGGCGTGTCCTCTTAACACAGTAATAAGAAGTTGACTTGATAGAGCGGGCTCTCGAGATAGGCGATACTCTAGTGTTGACCTGATAGAACGAGCTCTCGAGGTAGGCGGTACTCTAGTGATAAGGAAGTTAGTAATGTGAAAGAAATCCTCGGTGCCGAATGAGAAGGTGGTGAGCTTGGTAAACTTCAATTTGCTATAGGATCCGTAGTAAGCTCTATGGACAGACGGTGGTATGCTCTCTGGCATCACGTAAGACGTGTCCTTTCAACGTAGTGATAAGGAATTGACTTGATAGAACAGGCTCTTGAGATAGGCAGTACTCTTTTGAAGCAAATAAAGTCCTATGTTGAAAAGAAATAGAAAAGATCATAAATATATAAGGAGTGAACTATATCTTTATTGGTCTGGCATTACGTAAGGCGTGTCCTCTTAACGCAATAATAATTAGTTGACTTGATAGAGCAGGCTCTCGAGATAGGAGATACTCTAGTGTTGACCTGATAAAACAAGCTCTCGAGGTAGGCAGGGCTTTAATGAAGCAAATAAAGTCTTACATTAAAAAAAAAAAAAAAATATAAATATATAATAAGTGAATCATATCTCTATTAATATCAACAAAACCATAAAAATTTAAATTCAAAATAAATAATATCATACTAACAGAAATATATGTGTAATTTATTGAACTCCTTACAAATCACTAAAAACTAATCCAACAATCTCGTAAGCATAGTATTTGCCAGTTAGTTACTCCAATTCCATCTGAAGTTAGACAAATGATTCTAAAATCGTGTAAACTACTCCAATGCCACTAGTTTACATCAGTGACAGTTAAATTACCTCATCAATTTTCGCCATTTAAGGTGAGACAATCATAAAAATTAAGAAACGCATGTCACATCTTGGACCCATATGAAATTTTATATGTTCTCACACACGTTAAGGCAAATGCTCCATCTCCTATAGCTTCCAATATCTAGTTCAGAAGCTTAGCCAAAGTTTCTCTGCTCGGTCTCTCTCTCTAGTCTTCATTCATATACTCCAAATGCAGCCGCAATCTGTTTAACTTTCAGAATCAGATTAACATTTAACAGCTTGCTTTTAGTTTCATATTGATCATGATGATTCATGAACTTGTTAGTCCTATTGCATATGCATTCATATGGGTCTCTAGTTTGTTGATGATAAGATGCAAAAGCAGAGCTGGGACCCGCCTGAACCACTTTAAGCCAAGAAATTGTTTATCAGTCAGTTATAAATAAACACATAATTAAGCCAAAAGAGATCAACAAGATACAAATCGTTTTCCCACTCTCTTTGCCTCTTCATTTTCTCTATATAAAGGAGTTCATTGTTACATCTTCATACCAAGCTGCAAAGCAATAAGGCAAGTTATGGCTCTGCGTGGCTTTTTGAGCTTGTGTGTCTTGGTTCTTTTGGTGGTCGAGCTCCGTTCAGCACATGGGTCGAACCGTGGTTCCTTCGGGCGAGACAGTGGTCCTATGGCTACTCAAGAGACTGGTATCTGTGCTTCTTCGGTGATCGTACATGGCTACAAGTGCGAGGAGATTGATGTAAGAGCTCATATATTGATGAAAATTATGTTCACATAATTGAGTGAAGTTAGGATTGACTAACGTGGGCATTTGTCTTTCAGGTGACAACCAAAGATGGGTATATTCTCAACTTGCAAAGAATTCCCCAAGGGCGTGTTGCCAGCGCTGGAACTAAGAGGCCCCCAGTCTTAATACAACACGGAGTCCTGGTGGTAAGTTAATTAGCTTAATGGAAGATTCATGATGCTAATGGTGTTTGCTCTTTGTCAGTCGCACGTTAATACAGACTTTTAGTCTTAAATTTTTCTCAGCAAAGGTACTCTCTTACACTTATGTTCACCGACAACTTTCTAACGAAGAACTAATTAGAATCCTCCCCGACATGTTAACATATTCATATCTCCACTTAATGCATTTACAATGATGGGCCGTCTCACATGGATAGAGGACTGTGTGAGGAAGAGGGAGAAGCTCTCAGAGAAATTAAAGTTTTGAGTGTGAACCTCTTTTTAACTTTTTTTTAGTCAAAAGAATCAATGAACAGAAAAAAAAAAAAAATCTTTTAACTATTTCAACCGCTACAGCAAATAATATTTGTTATAATAAACAGTACTACTGTAATAATCTTTATTATATTTTATTTTAAAATTTTATATCTAATTTAATTATAATTTAATTTAATTATGTATGACATAATTATTAAAAACATATATATAATAAATAACATAATATTTATTAAATAAATATACATAATTTTTAATAAGTAATATAAATTAATTATATTATACGTTATAAAATAAATATTATAAATAAAAAATAAAATATTTATTATAAATACCAACAAATAAATAATAAAATTAAAGAAAAAAAGGCCATGATATTTTTTTAGCATGCCCTTAATGTAAGCACGATATTTTTATCGTGCCTTTAATTTGAGCACGATATTTTTTTATAGCAATATTTTTTAAATTTTATTATTTATTTATTATTATACATCATAAATTATTTATTTTTTTGTTTGTTTATTACTTATAATATTTATTTTATAACATACAATATAATTAATTTATATTATTTATTAAAAATTATATTTATATTTGTCTAAGTTTAAGTTTATCATTATTTATAATAAATATTTTATTTATTTTTTAATATTTATGTTTTATGTATAGTATAATTAATTTATATTATTTATTGAAAATTATATATTTGTTTAAACTTATGTTTATATTTTAATTAAAAATATATTTGTTTTATTTATTATATTTATATAATTTTAAATAAATGATATAAATTAATTATGTCATATATAATAAAATAAAATTTATAAATAAATTATTTATAAAATAAAATAAACAAAATAAAAAAAGATTGTTATAGCAGTACTATTCACTGTATAGCGGGTATTGTTAAAATAGTTAAATGGTATTTTTGTCCATTTATTAAGTCTTTGGTTAAAAAAATTAAAAAATTAAATAAAGAACTAATTAATTACGTATCCCAAATTATGATTATTTACAAAAATTTCCCTTCAAAATAAATACGACATCATAAGTGTCAAGTTTAGTACCTCTTTGTGATACATTATGATAATAAATTTACTGTAATCATTTGGTCAACAGACAATGGAATAATATTGTTAATTAACATGTCTCATATTGCCCGTGATATTAATTACTTTGCCCTCGGATATATATGTAAACTCTGTGGGGGGACATATGTTTTGCTAGCTATGAATTGGAATTCTCTTATGAGCATCATGCACTTGAAATTTGCTAAAGGCTCTCAAGAGCCAATAACAAATGTGTTTTTCTTAAAGAAGTGCTTGATTTACGCTGTCAAATTATCACATTTTGACTCTGGCTGAGCAAATAAACGAGGTTCGTTAGGAGAAAAGTGGCTTTTGGATAATCCAGCTAGCACTCCCCCTTTTTTTTTTTTAAGAAGCCTAATGATGGGTGACTAAAGAATCCGATTTGAAGTGCTGGAGTTGACTTAAAACACACACAACTTAAGAAAACATTTGTTTATATGAAATTATGCTTCTGTGTGGGTCTTGTGAGTGCATTGTCTTAAACTGATTCAGTGCTGGAATTGAATCGCCGATGCTTGCTTCATTGGGACTACGGTTCGTTTATTATAGTATTTTGTTTACGTTTAACTTTTGAAAGTACCACTAAAATATTTGGTAAAGTTTAATTATTAGTATTTACTAAAGACATTTTTTTTACTTAACAGTTGGTATTTCTCCTGCACAAAAGTTGAATCCATAGCACCTTTATTCTAAACGGACTATATAACCGTAAAACTATGGCCAGACTGTTCCATGCGAGTTGCCAAAGGCTGGGGCAAGATTAGACGTTACTTTCGAAAGTGATTGAATAAACGTAGCTAGCTAGTTGGTGTTGCGCAAAGCAACACTGTAGAAGCAGTCAAAACATGTGTCATATTAACCACCATTTTTGTAGTTTTGCAATTTAAAATTGTTAATTCACTAAGTGAAGAACGCAAAAGGTCTGGATAAAAGAGAAACAACTCTGCTTGCACGGCCATGCCCTTAGGAAATTCACTTTATTTTATTTTTTTTCCAAAAATCTTTTATTACCTTTGCCTCTTTTTCTTCTTTTATTTCCTGTAAAGTTCAAGTTCAATTAGATTTTTTTTTTTAAAAAAGGCTATAGATAGACATAAACTGAGGGTTTCTGTCATGATTGGAACAATCGACAAAGTGACATTTTTAAATTCCCAAGGCGAAAGTCTTGTGACTCTTGTCCCTGTTATGGGCATTCTTTCAGACTATGGGCTAAAAATCTCTGATGGTGCCGAAAAAACATGCACCCTTTGAGGCTCAAATCAATTAGGTCCGAAATTCAATATCTTTATTTTAGCTTTACCGCCAAGACATGCACTGCATGCACGTCTCATGTTTGTCTGTTTCTGACGTGGGCAGAGGCCACAACTCAGAATCTAAAGCAGCAGACTGATATTTCATAGTTTGGCTGCTAAATTCGTCTGTGCGTGTGTTTGTGCCGATAGTTGTTTGTTTCTGAAACAAATAAGGGTTTTTATTTGTTGATTGAGAGGTTGATTTTGTTGTTGGTGCAGGATGGAATGACATGGCTGCTTAATCCACCAGAGCAAAATCTGCCGCTGATTTTAGCCGATCAAGGGTTTGATGTGTGGATTGCTAACACTCGAGGGACCAGATTCAGCCGAAGACATACCTCTCTTGATCCCAATCAACCGGTTTCTTATCTCACTCATATTTTCTTTTTCATTTTTGCCCCCTTATATTTGTCTTTTGGTTAACGTAAATCTTATGTCATAGTTTCAGTAATTGTTATTGAAATTTTCCATGTTTAACGTATAAATTTGAAACGTTTTCCGAGTTGAATTAAAACTTGTCGTCTGGCAGGAATTCTGGAATTGGTCATGGGATGAACTGGTGGCCTATGATATACCAGCCGTTTTTGATTATATGTACAGACAAACAGGCCAGAAGATTAATTACGTGGGCCATTCATTGGTGAGTAATGAGTTAGAGTTGCTTTAGTTATTATACAGTTTACTTCTTCTATCATAACGTTTTTCAAAATGTCCATGTAAAAGAAAATTTATAACACCACAAAATTAAATAGTCACCGGATTGAATATGAGCTGATAAATGCGGATGCACCATGTGAATTCAACAGGGAACTCTTATTGCATTGGCATCCTTCTCGGAAGGGTTACAAGTGGACAAACTGAAATCAGCAGCCTTGTTGAGCCCTATTGCATATTTGAGCTACATGAACACGGCACTTGGTGTTATTGCTGCCAAATCTTTTGTTGGAGAGGTCCGTGGAGAGTTCATTTTCATAATTAATTTTACATCATTTTTTCAAACAAAACTCATAATCATTGCAATGTCTTCTGATAAGATGTCTGGTTTTCCTTTCAGATCACAACTTTATTTGGTTTGGCAGAGTTCAATCCAAAAGGGTGAGGACCAAGAACTAAGAATAGTTAGCTTCTTTTTCTTGGATTAATTATTGTGTCAACACTTGCTTTTAACTCATTAAAATTTCTGACTTAATTAATTGCTTGTTTTCCTAGTAACAGCAAACCTGTAGCCGACTTTCTGAAAACCCTTTGCACTAATCCTGGGGTTGATTGCTACGATTTGTTAACCACACTTACTGGTAATACTTCATCTCAGCTCTCTAGTTTTTGCATAATTGTTCTGCAATCCATTTTAAGAGCGTACGCATGCCTTTTTCATTCATTTCTTTTTTTTTTTTGGGAGAAATATTTACAGTCTTTCTGACTATTGGTTTAATTGAACTAATTAAAGGGAAAAATTGCTGCCTCAATGCTTCGACGGTCGATCTCTTCTTAAAAAATGAGCCTCAATCAACATCAACAAAAAACATGGTGCACTTGTCACAAAGTAAGCTAGAACCTCCCTGTATAATTACGACATAAAATCATATCACATATGAAGTACTCTGATCGCTAACCAGAAGAGTTTTGGGGAATTGAATTAATTTGCAGCTGTTCGAGATGGGTTGATTGCAAAGTTCAATTATGGGAGGCCCGACTACAATCTGATACATTATGGTGAAATCAGACCTCCGACTTACAACATCTCCAACATTCCCCATAACCTCCCTCTCTTTGTCAGCTATGGAGGAAACGACGCGCTTTCAGATGTTAGAGATGTCCAGAATTTACTCGACAGTTTCAAGTTTCACGACGGGGACAAGCTCAGTGTTCAGTACATCAAAAGTTATGCACATGCAGATTTCATTATGGGAGTGAATGCTAAGGACATTGTGTATAATCAAGTTGTAGCTTTCTTTAAACGTCAACACTAAATAAATATTTGATCCTCGAACTCAAAGGAGGCTTGAGTTAATTTTATGTATTTCACTCTTTAATTAGTGGCTATAATAAAAAAATATTCACCAGAATCTTCACTTCTACTACTCTTTCTACTTGATGATACAGAAATCATTTACCTGAACCTTTTTTCCGGATGATCAGTAAGATTCAAGAAACAGTTTAAGTGGGTATAATGGATGATATATATAGACCACGCTTCCCATCAATCCAAAACATTATCCTATTAAAATCTTTTAATTTATTGTATATGAGATCGTGACAGTAAGCAACCACGGATTCACATTATAATCAAGGGTAGAATGACAGAAGGGTTCAGATGGGCCTTGCCCCTGCTTTTTACAAAATTTAATAATCATATATCTATGATTTTGACTTATAAGAATGGACTTTTTTACATTTTGATATCTACGGTTTTGCTGACGTTTTACCTTCCGGATTATGACTTGAGCAATTGGTTATAAAGTCACACGTCATAATGATCTCAAACTTCTTAAAAAAAAAAAGAACATCTCAGTTTTTTTTCTCATCTCTAATCCTTAACTCTACCAACTTTTTAAAAAATATTTTTTTTTCTCTCAAAATTATATTAAAATAAAAAATTAACTTAAAATTTTTAATTTTTTTATACAGTAAAATAATTTATTAATTAAACAAAATAGTAAGAATCTAAAATAGAATATAAAAGAATACAATATAATTTTACGTGATTTGGCCAATTATTTATGTCTACGATGAATTCAACGATTCTAACCTCTCTTATTAACTCCCTAGAGATTTTATAAGGAAAACTCAATAAAAAATCGTCAAAATAACATAATATTTAGTAAACCCTTACTCTATCACGAGCAATGATCACCCAAATAACAGTTCCACTCTAGCGTACACAAACACTTAGTATCTACCAAGTTCTTCCCCTATTTTAGAGTCTCTCTTAATGTTTAATCTCAACTAAAAGGTTTATAAGTGTTTATATATGGTGTATCTCGTGTTTACTAACCTTATTCTTTGTTGGAGTAAGAGTCCACTTGTTTTAAAAGTCTAAAACTTTTCAAAACTCAAAATTCCGAACCAAAACGGACATCCTGACATGTTTGGGCGTTGGTTAAAATCGGGCCCAATGTCGCGGCGTTGGGTTGCTGTCCTACGTGCTGCGACACTCAGCCCTGGTGGCACCTCTCAAGTTTTCTTCGCTTCCTTCGCGTCTTTGAGTCTTGTTTTACTTTCCCTTTCGTGTCTCATATGTCTTAAACTTCTTTATATGTGTCCTACACATTTTAGACTTCTTATGATTCTTCCTTTTAGTATTCATTTCAATTCTTAATCTAACTAAAATTATTGAATCACTAATTTTTTAACAAATTTTTTTATATTCATTTCAATTCTTAATCTAACTAAAATTATTGAATCACTAATTTTTTAACAAATTTTTTTATATTCATTACAAATTTTTTTATATAATTGCTTGTAAAATGGACGAACGTGAAGAATATTTATTATGAATGTCTCTGTAAAGCTAATTAACCAAATGTGATAATCATGATCACAACAGCGCACCCAACTTTCTTTACTTGTCCTAGCTATTTTCTGATAATCTGATGTATATATGTATATTGTGTATCAAAAAACTTAAGTTTACACGCAAGTCCTCCATTGAAAATGATTACTATGATGGCTTAGTTTCAACGCCAAGCTTCCGGTGACCTTTTAACCAAATAGATTTTGCTTTGCGGGCAATCTTGATGCCGAGCTTATCCACGAAATGCCCCTAGTTTGTTTCACCAATTACTCGACGACTAACGTTACAACAACAAATTAGTATTCAAAATTCAGAATTTAAAGTGTAAATTTTTTTAGAGTTTCATCTCATTTATTGCATTATTCGTTATCCAAGTGATAGTTTCAGATCAGTAATATATCACTTGAAAGAAAAAAATTGTGATTTTAATTCTGAACGTGATATTATTCCTACGCAAAATCCATGCCCATTACAACACACTAGCAGCACTTGCGAGTTAAACGACACAAATATGTGAGCTAACGTTTTGTTTCTGATCTAAAACCAGTTTCAAATTAATAAAGATACAAATTAAAAATATGTTATCATGTGCTATTAATATTTCCAACATCAATTTAAATCTATATATATATATATATTCAAAATCCAAAAACACACTTGATATAATATATGAACAGAGTTTTCACATTTACAAGAAATGAAAAAATAAGAAAAAAAAAGGATTTAATTTGTTTTTAGATTTTTAACAAGATTGTGTGGTTGTATATATCCAAAAACTGTTTTTCATTTTCACTAATGCCCTTTTTTAAAGATTTGACATTCGCACTTACTTAAAGTTTTGTGATAAAGGACTTACAATATATTTTTTCGTTAACTTAAAGATTTCAAATTTAATTTCCTTTTTTTTAAATAAAAAAAAGAATTGACATCCATTTTTTTAAAAAAAATTATGATATTCTAAATTTTTAATCAAATCGCAATTTGTATCTAATATGCTCAAGCCACGTTCATTAAGCATGGAAGAACAATTTGGTACGGAAGAACATTGTACCAAATTGTTCTTCCCGGGGGCAATATGGTATTTGCACGGATTCTTCTTTTCAGAAAATCACAAGTCATCGATGTTCTAGAATATAGTTTCACCATATAATAAGGAATAAATATAATTTAATGAAAGAGACAGTTGGATGCTTACAGGTTTTTTCTGTTTATATACTGAAGCACAAAACAAAGAAATTGCAATTGTAAGCCAAAGGGAAATGAAAAGAAAGACAATGGAGAGGCTGAAGAGAGCTTTGTTGGTGTTGATCATTGGTGTATTGATAGCCAAAGAAGCCTCAGCAGCACAGCATGCGGTTGGAGGCAGTCAAGGTTGGGTTGAATCTGCAGACCTCGATTCATGGGCATCTGGCCAAACATTCAAAGTTGGCGATCAACTCGGTATGTTCTTTCTCTTTATTGGTCTTGGAGCTGATTCATTTGATAATATATAGTAGATGAGAAAGTCCCCAAATTCATTACTGTGAATTATAAATTCACAACTACAGTTCATTAATACATAATAATTAATATATGTGGGCAGTTTTCAAGTACTCATCGGGCCTCCACAGCGTGGTAGAGCTCCCAAATGAGAGTGCCTACAAGAAATGCGACCTGGGAACATCACTAGACTCTAAGAACAGTGGAAACGATGTGGTCAAATTGGACAAGCCTGGTACACGTTACTTCGCTTGTGGCACGTTAGGCCACTGCGACCAGGGCATGAAGGTCAAGATCACCACCGTTTCTGGCACCGGTCCATCATCTTCATCTTCATCTTCACCTGCTTCAACTTCTGGGGCTTCTGCTTTCATTCCCCATGCTTCCCTTGTTCTTCTTGTTGGGTTATTTGCCACCAGTTTGCTTTATATATTTTGAGTATGTCAGGATTGAGTTTTCGGTTCTAGCATGGAGTCTGAGGGGTTAAATTATAGACATAGTTGATGTTGTTTCTAAGATTAAAGGACACATGGTCATAAAAAATATTCATATCTTTTATTTTATTGATTGAGAGAAGATTGAAATAAAATTTGGGAATGTTTTGTATCATCTTATTGTGTAAGCAACATATGTAGCACTTGATTTCTAGATTCATTTTGACAGGTTGATAGCCATGAGACTAAAATCATTATTATTTTATGATTTGATGTTTTGTATTTATTATTGGTTTAAATTTAGTACTAATGCAATATCTTATGGGTAATTTTTCGGTAATGGTTTAAAATTTGGAACATTTTCTACTTTAGTAAAAAATATCTATTTTTTATTTTTTATAATAAAAAACTCCCTCAAATTGACCAAAATGCCTTTGTCTTTTTTATCACGAAAACACTTAAACTCTAGTCTTATATTTAGTTTATTCTCATAATATTAAAAAAGAAAACTTCAAATTAATAGAGAGAATCAAGTTAATTTTTTAAAGTAAACATTATACTTTTAAATCAAAGGTAAGATTATTATGTCTTTTTTATACTATTTGATCTTTTTAATTTTAATTATGATAAACTTCATTTTATTTAATATTTTGTTATGGAATTGTTTTTTATTTTATTTTAGTAAATTTATGGGAATAAAAATGTAGATATAATAAAATACAATCTTTTGAATGTATAATAATTCAAACTAAGAAAACAAAGAAATATTTGCGCAGCATGTTGCCTAAAAAGGGTTGTGTGCGACGTAGACTACAAGTGGGGTTCTGAAAATGCAACAATAAGAAAATATAGAGAGTTATTTTCAGCCTTTAAAGAATATGCCGATGTGTCGAGCAGTCAAGAAAATGGCAACATCATCATCAGATATTGGAGTCTCTTTGATTTTAAATGTGATGCTTTCTCAGCTCCCATTGGTTATCTCGTGCATTTTAATTAGGAAAACAAATTTTGAAATAACCGGCAATAACTTTTCTACATTATATAAAGATTTTATTACCCCAAAGAGCCGGGGGTAAGTCCACTAAAGCTCAAAAGTTGCTGGGCCTACTATGAGGCATTCCAAGACTGACCAAAGTTTATTGCATATCATACACCCGATCAATTCCTCCCTACTTCACAATTGAGGAACCATCAATCCACGATTGAAGAGCCAACTTCGAAGGCTTCTTCATTCAGACTGAGGAGTGTACTCGTGTCTCTCAATATTTTTAAGAACTTTCCCATCCACTGAACACCATAGATAGAGAGTTGTGCCATTTGTCCCATGACACCAAAGAATCTGGAAAAAACAGAGCATGTTGCTTGCGTCCTTCTAAGAAATATAGAGCACAAGATGACTGACCAATAACATTTATATTTTCAGACCATGCTCACGACCCTCAAATATTAAACAACATACGATATGAGTTAACCATCTGAGGAACCTATACAATCAAGAACCACATCTCACACACGAGGCCAAGTAAGCAAATTGTATACAACAAAGTTATCTTAAAGACTATTCTTCTTACCTTTACCAATAATTTTCTGACTTAACCTTTGGAGGGTCTTTATAAAAAAAATCACCACTGATGCAGCCTTAATTGATTATGTAATTGCAGCAAATAGGTTCTAGCCACCAGGAGATCTTAGAAATACAACAATAACTCATTCATACTATTTTCGCAGAGATATAAATTATCTCTTAACCAAGGACTCTAAGTTTAATTGAAAGTCTAAAATCCAAGGTCAACAAGTTGGCATTACTATAGAAAATAGAGCAAACATCCATGAAAATTAACAATCTGAAGCCAAATAAAAAGGTCATATGGGAGAAAGTGGCAATAGCGTATAATTTAGATTAGAGTACGGCGCAAAACTTCAATTTTGAAAGCCATAACATGGAGGAGCGAAACCAACAAAAGAAGAATTTTGGCCATCAGAGGAGATCACAAAACAGTTCATAATGGATGCAATATCTATTAAAGGAACTAAAAGTAGCCCCAGAAGAAAGCAAGACTATAAAGAAGCTTTTAGACAATATTCTAGATTTTCAACAAAGATTTAGAGGAGTAAAAAGCCTCAAAAATATAATAACTCACTAGTAGGTGTTGTGTGATATGGTATGTGATGTGTATAGATGTATATAATTTCAAAAATTAAATACGCAACGGAAGTATTCATACATATTAAACAATATGTAACATATTCAAGCATGTATAATCATTTAAGTACATATATATCTCATATATATATATATTTCATGCATGATATAAAATGAATAACAAATAAATAACCTACCCGGATATGAAGGTAGCTTTACAATTATTCAAGAACTCCAAGCTTCAATTTGTTGAGCTCACCTTGAAGTGTTCCCTTGCACAATTCTAGTTCACAACACAATCCGGTGGGATTGTGAAGTTAGAATGGCAGCCTTGAATTTCCAGCAAATGATTGTTTTAACACTTAAAATAATTTGTCCTTATGATTACTACCAAGAGATGAGAAGAATTAGGTTTTTTCTATAGTTCTTTACAACTCTATATGTTGTAGCTTGGTAAGCCTTTGCATTTTCTCTCAACACTTTGAGAAAAACACTTAGGAAAAGCTCTCAATTCTCTCTCTTTTCTCCTAGAACGAATTTTCATTCTATCTTGCACACATTGAACTCTTTCAATTCTTTCTTAAGTGCAAAGAATGATTTCTCTTAGTGCTCCACCACCACTTAACCATGTTTGCCATTACAAACATTAATCTATCATATTTTTCACTCACCAATTTGATTCAACCAATTGAATCAATTTCTAGAGAGTAAATGACATTTAATCAATGTTAAGTGGTTTTACCACTTCCTTAGTGCATCATTTAAGAATTACAAAGTGGTAAAATTTCCTTATTATTAATAACAAGTGCATTCTCCATTAGTAAATGGTGTTTGCCACTTATTCCAATTAATAATAATAATTTGATTAATATATAAAATATTAATAATTCAAAACTATTTTGATTATTTACATTTACCATATATGTATTTATCAAGCAAGGTAAATAGGTAAATACATGGTAAATAATTTATGGAGCAAGATTATGTCACTTGTCAATTTCTTATTGGTTAACAACTCTTGTAAACCAATAATGTGTTTTACCTTCAATTATTGACAAGTGAATAATAAAAGGAACCTAGAAACATTTTTCATTTTGCTGGAAATTGTTGGATTAATTATTCAATCCAATTCGCCGCCCCAGTGCACAACGAGTACACTTCATATTGTGAGACTCTCTAGGTCCATGCCCGATTTGTCATATGAAACTATTTCACAAGTCCGTGAACAATGTCCCACACACATGTTACAGATATTACAAAACGGCGCATTTGACCATACAAGTTGAGGTTATAACATATTTGTATAATCCTTCCATCATAAATATCCTAGAAGAGCGGAGATATAGATCAACACCGTCAAGTCTCCATGTGCTCAACCATAAACTTATCTCTAGATTTGTATTTTAATAAATAATATCCGTAAACACTTTCACGATATTATTTTCCCAAGAAATTCTTGGATGTCTACTTATGGCCATAAGACTTTCTGAAATACAATCTTAGAGTTACATGATATTTTACTCACCCAATTGAGTTGATGGATCCCATATCTGTACACACCGGACTCCATGAGCATCGGACCATACCCAGCGACACCCAGCGGTCAGACCATGAAAGGTATCTGACATGTGTGGAACCAAAGTATGATGGATCACTCACAAGTCCACCGTGGCACTCAGGTCTAAGGACCACGAATACTACTCAACTCGAAAGATCCTCCATTTACGGCTTTATGGGATGTCTATTAGAGATCTTTGTGAGTCTGTTCAATATTCAGTCCTTACTGAATACTTGTATCTCTATACGAGTTTTCACTAAACTCATGGTTTGCTAAGACTAACCATCTGGACTATCCAGATATAGACATACACTGATCTATATTTATTAAGGTCTTCACTAACAGACTCGCATTAGTGAAGATAGATCAGGAACATTAAGTTTAAGAACATATTTGCATAACAACATTTCTTAGCACCATTTGCAACTGATTGCAACTACGTTATTACTAATATATTCTTAGGTATTTGTCCCATTTCAGACAAGGCTCTAACTCTTTAGATTTTACTAACTCTTAGTTCTGATCTAAACTCCTTTAGATCAGATCTGAACTCGTTCAGATCATACAATGTCTAAAACGTTACAAGCATCTTACCATATTTATAAATAAAATAATTAGTGATATATTGAAATTATAAATGTATAAATATAAAGCAAATATTTATACACAAAAGGGATGGCACGTAAGCACAAATCCCAACAACTCCCACTTGCTTTAGTGCCATTCATGATGGTATCTTATACCCATTGACTCCACATGTCTTTCAAATATTTTTGGAGTTAAGGCCTTAGTAAGTGGGTCCGCTACATTATTCATAGAGTCTACTCTACGAATTATTACATCTCCTCTAGCCAAGATTTCTCTTATGATATGGTATTTTCTTTTCACATGCTTAGACTTTTGGTGTGCTCTTGGCTCTTTTGCTTGTGCAATGGCTCCGTTGTTATCGCAGAACAATGGTATAGGATCCATTGAACTCGGAACTATTCCAAGTTCAGCGATAAACTTGCGTATCCAAACCGCTTCTTTTGCTGCTTCTGATGCTGCAATATATTTTGCCTCTGTTGTGGAATCAGCAGTTGATGACTGTTTGTTACTCTTCTAACTGACTGCAGCACCATTGAGAATGAATACATATCCAGATATAGACTTTCTATCATCTAGATCAGATTGGAAATCTGAATCTGTGTATCCTCTCAACACTAGGTCATTTTCTCCATAAATCAAAAACTTGTCCTTAGTACCCTTAAGATATTTTAGGACATGTTTCACTGCCATCCAATGGCTTTCGCCTGGATCAGACTGATAGCGGCTTGTAACACTTACAGCCATACTGATATCAGGTCTCATACACATCATGGCATACATCAGACTTCCCACAGCTGATGCATAAGGTATACTAGACATTCTAACCTTTTCATCTTCACTCTGAGGACACATTTTCCTCGAAAGATGAATGTCATGTCTAAAAAGTATGTTAACTGTCTTACAGTTACTGAAACTATACCTTTCCAAGACATTATCTATGTACGATGATTGAGAGAGTCTTATAAGCCTCCTAGCTCTATCTCTATAAAGCTTTATACCTAGTATATAGGAAGCCTCTCCCAAATCCTTCATGGAGAAATTCTTACTTAGGTAACTTTTGACTGATTGCAACATACCAATATCGTTTCTAATAATGAGTATGTCATCCACATATAGAACCAAGAAGACTACCATACTCCTACTGCTCTTTTTATACACACATGATTCTTCTTCGTTCTTGATGAAACCAGACCCTCTGATTACCTCATCAAAACGAAGATTCCAGCTTCGGGAAGCTTGCTTAAGTCCATAGATAGACTTCTTCAGTTTACATATTAGACCAGAAGTTTGGCTGGATGTAAAACCTTCGGGTTGTTCCATATAGATTTCTTCCTCAAGATATCCATTTAAGAACGCTGTTTTCACATCCATTTGCCAAATTTCATAGTCATAATACGCAGCAATTGCTAGTAAAATCTGAATTGACTTAAGCATCGCTACTGGTGAGAAGGTTTCCTCATAGTCGATCCCAGATCGTTGAGTATAACCTTTCGCCACCAATCGGGCTTTGAAAGTCTCCACTTTTCCATCGAGCCCACGCTTCCGCTTGTAGATCCATTTACAACCGATAGGAACAATTCCTTCAGGAAGCTTAACCAAGTCCCAGACTTGATTGTGATGCATAGAGTCAATTTCAGATTTCATGGCCTCTTGCCATTTTCCCGAATCGATGTCCAACATCGCCTCTTTGTAAGTTAAAGGATCATTTTCTTCAATCAAGAAAACATCAATAGCACCTTTAGATATGGAACCATACCTTTCAGGTGGCCTTGATATCCTTTCTGACTTACGTGAAGGGTGTGTCAAAGGTATTCTGCTTGATTGAGCCTGAAGTTCCATTGTTGGTTCATTTTCATTCTGATTGAGTTCATCTAACTCAATCTTTCTACAATCTCCACGATTCAGGAGAAACTCTTTCTCTAGAAAAGTGGCATAACGAGATACAAACAAGTTTCGTTCCTCTGGATCATAGAATTGGTATCCCATTGAATTCTTGGGATATCCAATGAACCTGTACTTATAACCTTTAGGTGCAAGTTTATCCTGTTGCGTAACTTTTACGTAAGCAGGACAACCCCAAATATTAACATATTTAAGACTTGGTTTTCTTTCAGTCCATATCTCATGTGGAGTGGATGGAATGGCTTTTGATGGAACTCTATTCAATAAATGAGCAGCAGTTTCTAGTGCATATCCCCACAGATATTCAGGGAGATCAGTGAGGCTTATCATCGATCGAACCATATCCAATAAAGTCCAATTCCTCCTCTCCGAAACACCATTTTGTTGTGGAGTACCTGGAGGACTATACTGAGCGAGAATCCTATTCTCCTTTAAATAATCTGAAAATTCACTGCTCATGTATTCACCGCCTCAATCTGATCTAAGGCATTTGATATACATTCCGGTTTGTTTCTCTACTTCATTTCGAAACTCTTTGAACTTTTCAAAAGTTTCTGACTTGTGTTTGATAAGAAACACATATCCATATCGTGACAGATCATCGATAAAGATAACAAAGTATCGAAAACCACCCATAGCAGTGTGATTCATTGGACCACATACATCACTATGTATTAGTTCCAATAAATTAGTGGCACGGTGTCCAACACCAATAAATGGAGCCTTGGTCATTTTTCCTTGAATACAAGATTCACAAACTGGATATGATTATATGGTCAGATCAGGTATCCGACCATCCTTAACCAGACGGGATAGGCGTCTTACCCCTATATGACCTAATCTCATATGCCACAATTCTGTATCATTTAAAGTTCCCGCACTATTTTTAGCATTCACTTGTACATTCATGACATTTCCTGTTGTATCTAATATGTAATGCCCATTTATCAACTGACATTCAGCTAACAAAACATTATTCAAATCATACAAGCATAAGGAACGATTCCTAACACGCATATGATATCCTTCATTGTCCAATACAGGAATTGAAATAATTTGCCGGATAATGTTTGACACATAATAACAATTATTCAATACAACAATTTTATTACATGGAAGCATCAAATTGAAACATCCAATAGCCTCGACCTGTAGGAAATCTCCATTTCCAACACGAAGCTGTACTTCTCCTGGTTGTAACTTTTTAACTTCCTTCAGACCCTGCAACACATTGCAGATGTGAAAAGGACAAGCGGTATCTAATACCCAACCAAAGCTAGCATCAAATGCTAAGGAAATATCAATAAAAGGCAAGTGTATACCTGATGGTGTCTTCTTAATCATGGCAAGGTACTTTGGGTAGTTTCGCTTCCAATGCCCATCCTCACTGCAATGGAAACATTTTCCACTTGCTTTGTTCTTTCGTGGGTGCTTGGATATGTATTGCTTTCGAGGACACATTCTAGGTGCATGCATTACTTTCCGTTTATTCTTTCCTTTGGACTTCTTAGAAGTCCTTCGGGTAGATGATGAAGCACCCTGAACATAGAGGACCGAGCCCCCTTTGTTCATGTCCTCATGAGCAGTTATTAGCATGTTATGCAGTTCAACATAAGTAGGAGTCAATCCTTGCATATTGTAATTCATTATGAACGGTGCAAATGACTCTGGAAGTGAATGGAGAATCAAGCTATTCCCCAATCCATTGCTCAGTATGAGATCCATGGTCTCCAGCCTCTCAATGTATGAAATCATTTTGAGGACATGAGGACTTACTGGACTGCCCTCGGGTAGTTTAGTTTGAAAAAGCGATTTGACAACCCTATACATTTCAAATTGAGGTCGGTCACCAAATAACTCTTTCAGGTGGAGCATGATACTCCTAGCATTGTCCATGTGGACATGCTCCCTTTGGAGCTCCGTAGACATAGACCCGAGAATGTACGATTTGACTTTTAAATCGTCATCCAACCATTTTCGATATATCTCTTTTTCTTCTGGGGAAGCATTATCAGAAATAGCTTGTGGTATGCGCTGATCAATAACATATCCAAGCTTTTTAGAATCTAGAACTATTCTGAGATTCATAAGCCAATTAGCATAATTTTCTGCACCTTTTAGTTGGTGCGCATCAAGGATGCGAGCTAAAGTGTTGTTTGAAGCCATTTGATCTTTACAAGACAAAAGAAAAAAAAATGTTAGCGGAATATTTCAATCACTAATAAATAACGTTTTAGATTATGGGTATAACAGTTATACAATTTTTAATCTAAAAATGCCCTCCCACTATTTTACGTAATCCCTTTAACCTCTCAAACGGGAAAACGATAGTTTAAGAATTCTTTAAACTATATAGTGAAAAGTGGATCCCTTTGGCATTTACTTCAGCCGCACACTATAGCGATCTAGGCCTTAGTAAACCCAAAAGGTAGACAACTCTTATCAATTGCATCTCATGCAACTCTTAACACTTGATCCTAAACATATCTTATCCGCACACTTTAGCGATCTAGGATAAGTGTATTCCAGATTTACTTATCAATCATTAAATATATGTTATTGTTATTAACCGCACACTTTAGCGATCTAGGGTAATACTTTAACATATATTTATCACATCTAATGTTTAAACGATATAGCCCAAGTCACACCAATCAATCCCTCACACTTTAGCGATCTTGGAAAAGAATCGAAGTGACTTGTCTAATACTGTATTGATAAGACGAATCATATTTAACATTATCTCATAATGAAAATATTAAAATCTGATTAAGAGTGATTTTATTACATACTCATTTCATCCAAATGAATAATATAGATCATTTATACATAAAGAAATACGCAATCACAACTAACCCCCACCAATAGGGCTCCCATTGTGATTATCAGCGTATTTTAATGATCACATCATGTTATGAAAATGATTGAAGTACAATACAGTAATAAAATAAGTCAAAACATGATAAATAAATTTAAAAAAAAATTTCCAGAAACAGTGATGAACGCTGCGGCGCTGAAACACGGGCACTGCAGCGTTCATAAAATTAATCCGGGCGCGAGGACGCCCAGAAGTAAGCGCCGCGGCACTGGCCAAATAGCGGGCTGGCGCTGCAGCGCCATATATCTAGCACCTCGGCGCTGGCCATAATATCAGCCGGCGCTGCAGCGCCCATATCCCAGCGCCTCAACGCTCAATTCCAGTATGTGGGCGCCGCAGTGCTCATAGCCTGTCGCTGGGGCGCTGGCCAAAATTAGGCTGGCGCCACAGCGACCTTAAGCTAGCGCCTCAGCGCTGAATTCTAGTATGTGGGCGCCGCAGCGCTCATAGATTGTCGCCGGGGCGCTGGCCAAAATTAGGCTGGCGCCGCAGCGATCGTCAGCTAGTGCCTTAGCGCTGGACACTGTTACTGTGTTCGGTGCACTAAAATCAATTTTCTTCTATTCCGGCACCCAAATCAACCGATTTAAAACATGATCATATATCATATAAACAATTTTAAATACCAACATATCCAAGAATTCATAAAATATCAACATGTTCAATCTTAAACATCAACATGCTTGAAATCAAACATCATCATGTTGTTCATCAATATAACATCAACATGTTAACTATAACAACATCAAACAGCAAACACCATATCAGCATGCTCTGATACCACTTGTTGTGTGATATGGTGTGTGATGTGTATAGATGTATATAATTTCAAAAATTAAATACGCAACGGAAGTATTCATACATATTAAACAATATGTAACATATTCAAGCATGTATGATCATTTAAGTACATATATATCTCATATATATATTTCATGCATGATATAAAATGAATAACAAATAAATAACCTACCCGGATATGAAGGTAGCTTTACAATTCTTCAAGAACTCCAAGCTTCAATTTGTTGAGCTCACCTTGAAGTGTTCCCTTGCATAATTCTAGTTCACAACTAAATCCGGTGGGATTGTGAAGCTAGAATGACAGCCTTGAATTTCCAGCAAATGATTGTTTTAACACTTAAAACAATTTTTCCTTATGATTACTACCAAGAGATGAGAAAAATTATGTGTTTTCTATAGTTCTTTACAACTCTATATGTTGTAGCTTGGTAAGCCTTTGCATTTTCTCTCAACACTTTGAGAAAAACACTTAGGAAAAGCTCTCAATTCTCTCTCTTTTCTCCTAGAACGAATTTTCACTCTATCTTGCACACATTGAACTCTTTCAATTCTTTCTTAAGTGCAAAGAATGATTTCTCTTAGTGCTCCACCACCACTTAACCATGTTTGCCATTACAAACATTAATCTATCATATTTTTCACTCACCAATTTGATTCAACCAATTGAATCAATTTCTAGAGAGTAAATGGCATTTAATCAATGTTAAGTGGTTTTACCACTTCCTTAGTGCATCATTTAAGAATTACAAAGTGATAAACTTTCCTTATTATTAATAACAAGTGCATTCTCCATTAGTAAATGGTGTTTGCCACTTATTCCAATTAATAATAATAATTTGATTAATATATAAAATATTAATAATTCAAAACTATTTTGATTATTTACATTTACCATATATGTATTTACCAAGCAAGGTAAATAGGTAAATACATGATAAATAATTTATGGAGCAAGATTATGTCACTTGTCAATTTCTTATTGGTTAACAACTCTTGTAAACCAATAATGTGTTTTACCTTCAATTATTGACAAGTGAATAATAAAAGGAACCTAGAAACATTTTTCATTTTGTTGGAAATTGTTGGATTAATTATTCAATCCAATTCGCCGCCCCAGTGCATAACGAGTACACTTCATATTGTGAGACTCTCTAGGTCCATGCCTGATTTGTCATATGAAACTATTTCACACGTCCGTGAACAATGTCCCACACACATGTTACAGATATTACAAAACGGCACATTAGACCATACAAGTTGAGGTTATAACATATTTGTATAATCCTTCCATCATAAATATCCTAGAAGAGCGGAGATATAGATCAACACTGTCAAGTCTCCATGTGTTCAACCATAAACTTATCTCTAGATTTGTATTTCAATAAATAATATCCGTAAACACTTTCACGATATTATTTTCCCAAGAAATTCTTGGATGTCTGCTTATGGCCATAAGACTTTCTGAAATACAATCTTAGAGTTACATGATATTTTACTCACCCAATTGAGTTGATGGATCCTATATCTGTACACACCGGACTCCATGAGCATCGGACCATACCCAGCGACACCCAGCAGTCAGACCATGAAAGGTATCTGACATGTGTGGAACCAAAGTATGATGGATCACTCACAAGTCCACCGTGACACTCAAGTCTAAGGACCACGAATACTACTCAACTCGAAAGATTCTCCATTGACGGCTTTATGGGATGTCTATTGGAGATCTTTGTGAGTCTGTTCAATATTCAGTCCTTACTGAATACTTGTATCTCTATACGAGTTTTCACTAAACTCATGGTTTGCTAAGACTAACCATCTGGACTATCCAGATATAGACATACACTGATCTATATTTATTAAGGTCTTCACTAACAGACCCGCATTAGTGAAGATAGATCAAGAACATTAAGTTTAAGAACATATTTGCATAACAACATTTCTTAGCACCATTTGCAACTGATTGCAACTACGTCATTACTAATATATTCTTAGGTCTTTGTCCCATTTCAGACAAGGCTCTAACTTTTTAGATTTTACTAACTCTTAATTCTGATCTAAACTCCTTTAGATCAGATCTGAACTCGTTCAGATCATACAATGTCTAAAACGTTACAAGTATCTTACCATATTTATAAATAAAATAATTAGTGATATATTGAAATCATAAATGTATAAACATAAAGCAAATATTTATACATAAAAGGGATGGCACGTAAGCACAAATCCCAACAGTAGGGTTAACTATTAAACCCAGGGTGCCTCCACCAACCGATGTGGGTGAGACAAGTTGGCGGTTCACCTATAAAGAGAAGCAAAAATTATTGCAATAGGTTGAGCTAGATAAAGTACAAGAAACTAGGTTTCGAAGTAAAAGGTCATAAGGAAGGTAAGAGTACCCATCACCAGCCATGTCTAAGGTGGGTAATTTAGATAAAGCAATGAGGCATGCCTTAGAAAGGGAAGAGAACGATGATTTAAATAAGCACGATGCTCGAAGACTCTTAAGGGTGAAGTAGAGGAGTAGAAGAAAAATACAGTCAGAGGTAGGTTGTGCAAGGAAACCCTAGAAGAGAATATAAAAGGGCTAGAACATAGGTTAGTAGGGCTTACAAAGACGAGAGAGCAACGATAACCAATTTTGTAAGTCAAGAATAAGAGGCAGATGAGGTCACCACTGTTGTTAATCAAATGTGTGACATACGAGTGTGTACGTAATTATAAAAATTACTACACGTAACAGAAGCATGTTAACATATACACCTAATTTAACAAATTTAACCACATATATCACATATATGCTCAAGTATAAATATTATACAATAACTTATACATGATGAACAATTGTGTACATAAAATTAAAATATAAAGAACACTTACCTAAAGAATGTGCTTTACAAAATCTTCAAGTCCTCCAACAATCCAATTGAAGAGTTCACCTTAAAGTGAATTGTCAAACAATTCTAGTCCATAATGGTTTAGTAGGATTATGGAGCTAGAATGGTAGCTTATTTTTTAGAATTTTCAGTAACATGTATTCAAACTCTTTGAATACAATTTTATTTTTTAAATGGAGATGATAAATATTTTACATACAACTTTTGTATTAATTAGAAATATTTTACATACAACTCTTGTATAATTTTTAGAAACAATTATCATAGGATAATTATTTTGAACAACTCTTGTCTAAAATAATTATATTTTCTTTTCATTCATTTTGAGCCATCCATGAGAGAAGAAGAAGAAGAGAGGTTTTTCATGTTTTCTAACACTTGAAAGAACAAAAATAAAATTTTCTCTTACCTCTCCATGCCTTGGCCGAATTTTGCTCTTCAAAATCGAATGAATGATTCAATTATTTTGCCAAATCATTTTTGTTATTCAACACTTTGATTAAACAAAAATAAGTGCGCCACCAATTTTATTGTTAGTCTCTTACTTATGATTAATTTATTAAACACTAAAATAATGGCCATCTAAATAAATCATTATCTAATAAATATAATTATTTTGATTATATTAGGTAAATAAATGGTCAACATCTAGGCCCCTTATTATATTAAAATACAATAGCTATGATTAATATATTATCATATTATCTAATAATATAATATAATATCTAATTTAATTATTCAAAATAATTTTGAATTTTTACCTTACTAATTTTTACTACCAAAATTAAATGGTAAAGTTAAGGTAAAATTAAATCATGCAACAAATTTTGCCACTTGTCAACATCTTATTAATTAATAACTCTTGTTAATTAATTTAGTGATGTACTTAACAATTAAGTTTTGACAAATGTACATACCGGGGAATCTTGAAACAATTATTCTATTTTGCTAAAATTTATTGGATCGAATTATTCAATTCAATCCGTTACCCCAATGCGCAACAAGTACACTTCATATTGTAAGACTCTCTAGGTCTATACCTAATTTTTCATATGGAGCTCCTCCATACGTTTGTGAACGATGCCCTCCTACACGTTATGGATATTACAAATTAGCGCATTAGACCATGCAAATTGAGGTTATTGCATATTTGTATAATCTCTCCATCATAATATCCTAGAAGAGCAGAGATATAGATCATCGCCGTCAAATCTCTATTTGCTCAACCATCAACTTATCTCCAGATTTATATTTTCTTAAACAATATCCACAAACACTTTTGTGATATTGCTTATGTTAGGGTCGGTGCTTACGTGTCATCCCTGAATATACATATAATTGTGTATGTATACAAGTGTACACTCTCATTAAATTGCTAATACCCATTTATATGGTACTATACATGTAACATTACAGACATTGTAGATCTGAAGGAGTTCAGATCAGATCTAAAGGAGTTTAGATAATGGTTCATAATTAGCCACACTGAGAGATATAATTGCTAAATATTAGCATAGTTAAGTGTTAGTTGGTTATAATACTCAGCAGATCCAAAAGTTGGAGCCTTATTTGTAATAGGACATAGACCCAGGAATATACTAGTAACAACATAGTTGCAAGAGTTGCAATCGGGTTCCAAGAAATGCTAGTTGTGCAAGTATATTCTCGAATAATTGTCCTTGATCTATTTCTACCGATGGGGGTCTATCGGTGAATATCTTTATATATAGATCAGCATATGACATACCTATAGAGTATAGATGGTCGTTCTTAGCTAACCGTGAGCTTGGAGCTCGTATTGACATATGAGTATCCAGTTAGGACTGGGTATGGGACAGACTCAACGGAGGGTCTTCTCGAGTTAAGTATTATACGTGGTCATTTGACCTGAGTGCCACGGTGGACTTGTAAGTGATCCACCATACTTTGGTTCCATGCATATCACAAACCTTTCATAGTGTGACCGCTGGGTGTCGCTGGGTATGGTCCGATGCTTATAGAGTCCGATGTGTATAGATATAGGATCCATCAACTCATATAAGGAGTTAGATATCCAGATGCTTCGAGACTATATCTCAAAATATCTTGTGGCCATAAGTATTAATCTTGGGAAAGAGTTCCGTCAGGGTAAAATAATATGGCAAAAGTGTTTGCGCATATTGTTCAGTGAGATACAAGTCTGGAGATAAGACATGGTTGAGTACTAGGGGATTTGACGGTGATAATCTATATCCTCGCACATTCAGAATATCATGACAGAATGACTATACGTATGTATTATAACCTCAACTTGTATGGTTCAACGCGTTGATTTGTAATATCCGTGACGTGTGCGTGTAGCATTGCTCATGGACTTATGGAATAGTTCTATTTGATGAATCAAGCGTAGGACCTAAGGAGTCCCATGATATGAAGTGTACTTGTTGTGTACTAGGGCAACGTGCCGAATTAAATTGTTTAATCCAGCAATATTCAACACTACCACGGGAATACGTGCGTCTCTGTATTTAAGTGTTAAATACAATAATTAGTTAATAATTATTATTTACTAATTGTATTATGACACGTGACGTATTGTGAACCTTCAGTTGGGTTTACCTAAATATAGAATTTGGTAGGACCCATTAGGGGGTAAACTTGGTGACTATTCATGAGGAGCAAAATGGTCATTTCTTATTTTAATTATTTAATTGTTAAATAATCAAATATCTCTCTTTTTTATATTATATAATATATTATATTATTATTATATTATATATTATATTATTATTATATTTTTTATATATATATATATATAAAGAAAGAGAGGGAGATATTGAGAGTGTGTGGAAGGGCATTTTGCCCGTGAGGAAAAGAAAAGAAATGAAGAAAAAGGAGAAGAAAAAGAAAAAAAAATAGGGAAAAAATGAAATTGTTTCATTTTTCTCTATCGTGTCTTAAAAGCAATTAAGAATTGCTTCAACTTCCATTTCTTATCCTTTTGGAGAAAATGATAAAATCACACACCGCCCATTTTGAGGATTAAGAGTTAATCCTGTGCTGGATATCGGCTGTTGTTCTAGTTCACCAAGCTCACCGAGTTTGTGACTAGAACTGCACACAATTTGATCTCCATACGAACTTCGAGAAAATACGTGTATAACGTTACACGTTATGGTGAGTTCTCTAACCTTTCTAATGTGTTAATGTGATTAATATATTTATTTATTGTGTTTATTGCATGTTTCATGCTTTTGTTGGATTTAAATTCGTATATGATACGTATTTTAGTAATAGACACAATTGTACATGCATACACCCACACGTATTTAGATCCGCCAACAGTTTATCCCTTTGAAATATATTTTTTGAGATTTATGCTAGTGGCCACAAAACTTTTTAAAATACAATTTTGGAGCATCAGGATATACAACCCACTCATATGAGCTGATGGATCCTATATCTACGCACATCGGACTCTATGAGCATCAGACCATACCCAGCAACACACAACGATCAAACCATGAAAGGTCTCTGACATGTGTGGAACCAAAGTATGATGAATCACTCACAAGTCCATCGTGGCGCTCAGGTCAAAAGACTACAAATACTACTTAACTTATAAGATCTTCTATTGATGGCTTTATAAGATGTCTATTGGAGGTCTTTGTGAGTCTGTTCAATATCTAGTCCTCACTAAATACTTGTATGTCTATATGAGCTTTCACTAAACTCATAGTTTGTTAAGACTAACCATCTGGACCATCTAAATATAGACATACACTAATCTATATTAATGGGTTCCACCGATAAACTCGCATCGATGAAATTAGATCAGGAACATTATGTTTGAGAACATACTTGTATAATGACATTTCTTAGCACCATCTGCAACTCTTTGTAGTTATGTCATTATTAATATATTCTCAAATCATTGTCCCATTTCAGACAAGGCTCTAACTGTTTAGATTTCGTTAACTCTATTAATCTGCTAAGTCTTAGTATTTTTAACTATTAGCGTTACTAACTCTTAGCACTGATCTAAACTCCTTTAGACCATATGTAAACTCCTTCAGATCATACAATGTCTGAAATGTTACAAGCATCTTACCATTTATTATAAATAATATTAACGATTTTATTAGAAATGATAATTGTATAAATACTATTATTAAATATTTATACATAATGAGATGACATGTAAGCACAAATCTCAACAACCACTCACTGACAACCTTAAGGACATGAAGCTATTGATTACATTCAAAATGCCTAACATCGTGATCTACAACGGAATATTGGGCCCTAACCATTATGTAGACTAAGTAAGTGATCTCTTATTAATTACTGAACTTAGGTACAAGTAGATGTGTAGGAGTTTTCATATAAAATTATAAGGGCAAGCTCTTTTATGGTATCAAGGACTCAAGCATAGTATTATCTCGTTGAATAGCTAATTGACTGATAGGTTTGTAGAATATTTATGAGGAGCCTATGATCGAGTTAAGAATCCTAGAAAGCTGAGAAAGATCTAACAAGGGTAATCTATGAGTTTGAAGAAGTTTATGGAAAGATTTCACTGGGAGATAACACAAGTCGAAGCCTTTAACTTACTTATCGCCATGAAAACACTGAATGATAGTTTGTAGCTAAATAGGTTCTGGTACTATATTTTTTAGAAATAAATTCAAACTTACTCGACTGCATATCAGAAAGCTCTAAGATATATAAGGATAGAGAAGAAAGATGAGTGAAATAGATTGGTGGTAGTGAATTCCCAAGGGATAGCTTAGGATAAGGAGTTTAAAATATCATTAAGATACCGAGGATCTTTGGAGATGATGTAATTTAAAGGGAGAAAAAAGTGGAGTCTACCCAAACTAAACAAGTATTTGAGGAAGGAGAAGTCTAAGGAGGTCCTTTCCTTGAGTGGCCAAAATCCAAGACGAAATGCCCTATATCCCTTTTATAGTCCCTTTAGACATTATTTTTTTAGGCCATCAAAGATAAGGAGGTACTTAATGAGCTAAATGATATTCGAATACCAACATCTAAATAGAATATAGACAAAAAGTGAAACTTTTATAAGGACCACGGCCACAAGTCAAGAGATGCTATAGCTTGAAGGAGCAGGTGGATCAGCTGGCCAAAAACGAGTATTTAGACAAGTTCATTTTAAAGTGCATAATGGGTGCATGTATGTGATAGTGTTCATTGAATATTAAATACATGTCAATCATACATATACGTAGGGGAATAAAAATCTAATACTATGTATAATTGACATGTATTGAAGACTTTCGGTGTAGAATTGACATGTATGATTGACATGTATTCAATATATTTACTTATTGTTTCTTCAAATGGCTAAATGATGTTAAGCCTTAAAAAGCCAAAACACTTACTCTTGTGCTTTTCTCTCTCACTTGGACCAATATGTGATAAGGACAAATTTGTTATATATTTTCTCATGTTTTTATTTTGATATTTTATTATTTTATGAGAATAGATGACTATTTATGTGCTTTATTGTTATTTATAGGGGACTTGAATTAAATTTAAATTTTTTTTTGAAAAAACGACCTGTTGAAGTCGCGACTGGCGCCCAGCGACATCACTCCACCGCTCCAGTGGTGTGGCCTTCTGCACGTAGCTCCCCAGCGATAGCATCTAGCGCTCCAGCGGTAATGTGAGTCCTAGTCTAACGAGAATTGAGATTTTCAAGCTTATATCAATCCTTATAAAAGGCCACTCAACCCCAGACGTTAAGAATGAATCTAGAGCACCTTAGAGCAATTCAAGAATACCAAAAATACAGAGCACGAGTCTTGAAGAGTAATAGGAGTTTAATTAAAAAAACTTTAGAGAGAGATTCAAGGCGATCTTTGGCATCAAGAGTATCTTAGGCAACGCAATCAAGACAAATTCGACGTCTATATCGGTTTACTATTAATTATATCATGATTTATTATTATTTTTACTGCTGTTATCTTGTAGCCATGAACTAAATCTATTTTCTAGAGTTAATACTTGAACTCAATATGTGCGCTTAATTGCCATATCTTTTTAATATTTAATAAACTTAGTTCTTTGTTATTTAAATTACTTGTTCTTAATGCTTCAATATATCTGGTCAATAAATGATGAATGAATTGGTAATATTTTGATAAATTCGAAAGAGGAATCATAATATTTAGACCTAGGTAATTTGATGCATGATTGTAGAGTAACATTCAATGTTGCATATGCAAGTTTCAATTTAGGATAGATATATACTTAATTGGCTTGTATAATCAATAAGACTTAATCTTAATGAATCTTAGTTTATTACAAGTACCATAAGAATATAGGTATTTAGTAAATTAAGGTATACTTGCATGACCTTGGAAGAGGCTTGTGAATACATTAATGTCTTGATCAATAATAAAGACTAAGTGAGTTAAATATTAGAAGATTAATCATTAAAAAGCATATTGAGGGATAGTATTACCCTTAAGTTTTCTCTATATTCTTATCACCTAATTCTCTTTGCATTTTATTTTGCTTTTATATTTTCTACATTCATTCTTAGATTTTTATTTATCTGAATAATTATTAAGAAGACATAATTTTAGTAATTAGTTTAAAAGAAGAAATTATCCCTGTGGGTTCGACATCCGACTAGTTAGTCCCTTTATTACTTGTATACGATAATGTATACTTGCACTTAATTTTAAGATATAGAAATATCGCATCAATATGCACTCTCACCATTTATAAATTAACTCATTCAATTTTTGTATCCCTAATGGCTGAATATAGCTAAAGAAGAGAAGAAGGCAACTCTTGCCTTTCTTTCAATTCAAAAATGGTCGAATGAATTCTCATGCCTAATGCAAAAACTATTTTTCATTTATATGTTGACTTTTGTTCTTAGATAAGTGTCCACTTAAAGGGAACATATCACCCATTTTGCTATTTACAAGCCATTTTCGTTGCCAAGTGTCAACCATTAAGAAAGCCTTGCATGCCATACAAACATGCCAAGTATACACTTATATTTTCATGCATAATGCTAAATGTCCACTTACTTTTTCATGCATAAAGTCAAGTGTGCACTTACTTTTTCATGTATAAAGTTAAGCAGGCATTTACTTTTTCATGCATAAAGTCAAGTGGCCACTTACTTTTCCATGCATAAAGTTAAGTGTTCACTTACTTTTTTATGCATAGTGTCAATTGTCAAGATTTTATTACTTAACAACTTTAACTAATAAAATATAGATTTAACTTTAAACCTTGACAAGTGTGCTTCTCAAGAGATCTTAAAATAAATCTCGCTTTCTTAAATTTTTTTAGATCGAATTGTTTGACCTAGTCCGCTACCTCAATACTCATCGAGTACACTTCATATTATAAAAATCTTTAGGTTCACACCCATTTGTCTTATAAAACTTTTTCGCAAGTTCGTGAACGATGCCCTGCATGTACGTTATGGATATTACATAACAACGTATTGAACTATACAAGCTAAAATTATAATATAGATGTATAATCTATTTGTCAATTATATCATAGAAGAGCAAAGATACAAATCATCACTTTCAAATCTCTATATGCTCAACCATGGACTTATTTCAAGATTTATTGTTCTGTAAATAATATCCGCAAACACTTTTACGATATTGTTTAACCATACAGAAATTTTTTTTTAGGATTTCTGCTTATGACTATAAGACTTCCTAAAATATAATTTCAGAGCATTAAAATATACAACTCACTTATATGAGCTGACGGATCCTATATCTATACACACCACACTCTATGAGTATCGGACCATACTCAACGACACCCAGAGGTTCGACCATGAAAGGTCTCTGACATGCGTGAAATCAAAGCATGGTGGATTATTCATAAGCCCACTGCGGAGCTTAGGTCAAAGGACCACAAATACTACTCAACTTAAGAAAACCCTCAATTGATGACTTTATAAGATGTCTATTGGAGGACCTCGAAAATCTGTTTAGTACTAAGTCTTTACTAAATACCTGCATGCTTATACAAGCTTCCGCTAAGCCCAAGATCAGCTAAAACTAACCATCTAGATAATTTAAATATAGACACACATTAATTTGGAAGGAATACCAATCGACCAATGTCGGTAATCATAGATCATGAACAATATTTTTTTAGAACATACTACATAATGATATTTTTTTAATACTATTTATAAATCCTTGCAAGTATGTCATTACTAATATATTTTCGGGTCTTTATCCCTATTTCAGACAATATTTAACTTCTTAGAATACTAACTCTTAACACTTACCTAAATTCTTTTAGATCTATAATGTCTAAAAATTAACATAGTATCATATAATTAATTATTAACGATTTATTTAAAATATTCATTGCATAAATACTAAAGAAATGAATATTCATACAATAATTTAAATAGCACGTAAACATTAACTCCAATAATTCAAGGTCAATTATAAACAGAAAAGACTCAACAAATTGAGAGTCGAGACTCTGAGCCCTCTACCCAATAGAAGCTGACCATGATAATTATCAAGGGACCGATATTGGCTAAAAATTTTAACTGCTAGAGGAAGAACTACTCACAATATTCATTAGTATGATAAGAAGTGATGTGTAATATGCCAATTGCAAAAAAAAATTCAAGTGCAAGATGTACATATAATGTTTATCAAAGAAGACATTTAGGGAGTCAACTACCTGCATGATGATACTCTAGTGATCACACTTAATGTGGCCAACACTGAGGGTGGAAATGACATAGAGCCCCTCAATGACTTTAGAAAAGTCTTTGTAGTGCCATTAGGAGTTATCACACACCTTATTATTATAGGGCATAGGCCTTATGGGAAGACTATAATGGTGAGCTTTATGGTGGTTGAGTGGTCGTTCTCTTACAAGATTCTTATAGAATGACCATTCAAGAGGAATTCCAGGGCGATTATATCTATATATTACCTAAAGTTGAATTTTTCTACAGGGGAAAAAGTAGGGGTCATCTTATGAGACTAGAAGATGGTGAGGAGTTACTATACAACCTTAGCTAAAAAGACATTCTAAATCAGCCTGGTGGTCTGAGGGAGGAGCAAAACCTTAAGTCCTATGAGCCTGTGGGTGAGTTGGCTAATGTTTGGCTGAAGAAAGACTCCTCCAAAAAGGTATTGAAGATTGGATCCATTTTGGGACCCAAGATCAAGAATGACTTGAGTGCCATATTGAGAAAGTATTAAGACGTCTTTGCATAGTCACACAAGGACATGTCAAGTATCAGCCCTTCATTGATCTATTATAGATTAGCGACTAGCTTAACTTTTCAAACTTGTTTAGCAAAAGAAGAAGATATTCAATTAGGAGAGAAACAAAGCCATAACGGCAGAGATCGAAAAGTTATTGCTATAAGGTGTATTTGAGAATTCCATTACCTAGAGTGGCCTGCTAATGTAGTGATGGTGAAAAAATGTAATGAAAAATTGCCTAGACTTCACAAATCTAAAAAGGGTCAATTTGAATAATAGTTTTTCCTTGTCAAAGATAAACTAGTTGATGGACTTCATAGTTGGGTATGTGTTTTTCACTTTCTTGGATGCATTCTTAGGCTACAACTAAACCAGGATGTTCTCTTTAGACGAGGAAAAGACTTCATTCATTACCATCAAAGGACAAATTACTATAAGGTCATAGCTTTTAACTTGAAGAATGCTGGAGTCACGTATCAAAGGCTAGTTAATCGCTTGTTCAAGCCACTAATCAAAAAGAGCCTAAAAGTCTATAGTGATAAGATGATAGCCAAATCAATGGCCTTGAGGATCATATGAAGGATCTTAAGAAAACTTTTGAGATCTTGAGGGAGCACAACATGAAACATAATCCCAAGAAATATGCATTCAATGTTGAGCTAGGGAAGTGCCTTAGATTCATAATGAGTTTGAAGGGTGTTAAAGCCAACCTAGACAACACTAAAGCCATGCTCAAAATAAAATTACTCAGCAAAGTCAAAGAGATCTAAAGACTAGCCAGTTAAGTCACCACTCTGAGTAAGTTCATTTCTAAAGCCACTGACAAGTGCTTTAAATTTTTTCAGGTGATCAAAAGGAGAAAAAAGACTAAGTGGATGCCTAATATGAGAAATTTTTCCAACAATTAAATGCTTACTTAGCACAACTAATCAACCTTGTTATGTTAAGATTAAAGGATCAACTATTTATATACTTGGGGGTTTCAGCTCATATTGTGAGCTAAGTTTTTGTCAAGGAAGAATAAGGCATTTAAAGGTTTATGTATTTCACTTGCAAAACGTATACTGACCCAGAAAGTTGGTACTCATTAGTAGAGAAGGCGACTCTCGTGTTAGTCATATCAAGAATGAAGTCAATACCTTACATCTAGGTGTACATAGTGATAGTTCTACTAACTAACCTCTTAGAAAAATTCTACAATAAAGTTTGATTTATTATGATGGCTATTTAGGTGGGATGTGGAGCTTGGTAAGTATGACATTCAGTACAAACTGACACATTGACAGACTTTGTAACTAAATGCACTTGTGGAAAGGCTATTATATAATAGAAAGATGATCACAGAACTAAAGACCTAAAGTCTTCTTTGGATCTTTTACATCGATAAAGCATCAAATTCCAATTGATGCAGAGCATGGTTATTCTCATTAACCTTGAAAGAGATGAGCTCAGATATGTAATAAGGTTCAGGTTTCAAGCCACCAATAATGAAGTTGAGTATGAAGCTCTTTTAAAAGGATGTAGAGTTTCCCTAGCACTATTAGCTAAAAGAGTCATCGTTAAAAGTCACTTTATAGTTGATGGTCAGCCAGATAAATTATAACTTTGAAGCTCGAGAAATGGGCATGTTAACTTATCTTTAGAATGCGAATAAGTTAATGGCCTGGTTCGAAAATGTAACCGTTGAGCAAATTCCATCGAGTAGATGTTTTAGCTTAGTTAGCTTTTATCGAAGACGTGAGAATCCCTTGGTCGGTCCTTTGAAGTTCATCCCTGAGCTAGCATCAAGGAGGCGATGAAAGAGGTCCTTCAGGTCGAACACAACCCAAGTTGAATAGACCCCATCAAGAGGTACATTAAGCATAGAGAAGTACCTCAGAATAAGCTTGAGGTTCGTAAACTCATATACACCTTATGTTGTACATTTTAATTGATAAAGTCTTTTATTTGTCATCCATACTTAAGGTACTTTAACCTTAAATAAGACAACTACGTCATAAGAGAGATTCATGAATGCGTCTATAGCAATTACTTAAGTGCAGAATCCTAGTTCACAAGGTCTTCAAGCTACGGTACTATTGGCCAACAACCCTTTAAGATCCCAAAGAGCTTGTCCAGAGAAGTGACCTCTGCTAGAAGCATGGTGGTAATATACATGCCCCGCTTAAGAGCCTGAAAGTAATGACAAGCTCTTAGTTATTCGCATAACAAGAGCTCAACCTAATTAACCTTTTACCTTAAGGAAAAGGTTCAGTTAAATATGTTGTGATAATGGTCGATTACTTTCACAAAGTGGGTCGAAGTAGAGCCACTAACCAAAATCACAGAGAAAAAGGTTAGAGATTTTGTGTGGAGAGCTTTATTTGCTGATTTGGAGTACCCTACACCATTATGGCCGACCACGAAAAGCAAATTGATAATAAAAATTTTAAGAGTTTCTACCTGAAAGTTTCAAAGATTGAAACTTCATAAATTATTTGTCTTGCCATTGTGTACTCCTTGAATTTGTAGGAATGCACCGACTTTCAAGTTAGTGTTTATCTAAGAAAGATAATGTTAGTGTGTGGGAGTGCTTTAAAGACAAGCAGGATGTTATGAGTTGAATGCAACTGGGTAGTAATGAATTTGATGTCTAACAATGAATAAATTGTCTCTATTTAGAGCATAATAATCTAAATCATACTTGAATTATGCATGGCGTACATAACATGATTAAGTAGTCTTTAATTAAAGTTTTTTATCGGTTATAACACGCAATACAATTAAATTAGAAACAAATCTAAGAGATTTTATCCTATTTGTGAAGATTCCTCCCTTAAGAAGAACTAAACATACTAGGTTATAATTTAAATAAAACAATAATTTTAACCCTTGCCTACCTTAATTAATCTTAAGGACCCATTTTTAGGGTCCAAGGGTTAACGGGTCAGGTTATCTAATTCGAATACCTAATTTAGCTTTAGTGTTGGGCCTTAAAGAGACATAATGGTGCGAAATGGTAAGCTCATTTAATAAGGGGCCCAATACTACTAAAGATTTTTTATATATATTCATTTTGCCTCTCTTGCGCACCCTAAGTCTAATGAGTAATTGGATTCCTTGAAAAAATTGATCAAACTTCTAAAAAAATTGGCAAAAAAAAGTGCTTGAAAGACTTGCTTGAAATGTTATGGGCCTTGAGGGCCACTAGTAACATTGTAGCCAAGGAAACTTTGTCCTCATTGGCCTTCGGGCATAAAGTAGTCATCCTTGTTGAAATTGAAGTATCAACTCATCAAGTTTTATACTTTGAATAAAATGAAAATGAGAAACTATTAAAGGGACAGTTAGACCTTGTCGATCAAATAAGGGAACGAGCTCATATTATAGCAGAAGTCTATCAAGAGAATTTTCAAGAACCTCTTTATCCAAAGAACACCATAGGTAGAAAGTAGTACATCTATCTAATGACACCAAATAATCTAGGATAGACAGAGCATATTGCCCATGTCCCTCTGAAAAATATAGACCATGAGGTGGCTAATAGATAACTCTTATATTTTTGGACTATGGTCATGACCCCTTATATATTAAGAAGCTTATGACGTGAGTTAACCACTTAAGGAACTTATATAATTAAGAATCATATCTCATGCACTGGAACAAGTAAACGAATTCTAAATACCTAAGATATCTTTAAAATTATTCTTCTCGCCTTTACCAATAATTTTATGACTTAAGTATCGAAGAGTCTCTATCAAAAACTACCATCGATGTAACCTTAGCTAATTCTATATTTGTAACAAATAGATTATAACCACTAAGAGATCTTAAAAAGAATTATAATAACTCATTGTATGTTCAAACCATTCCACAAATATATAAATTTATATCTTGACTAAATACCCCAAATTTAATCAAAAGCCCAAAATTCATGGTCCATAGATTTAAAAACAACTTTAATAAGTATTGATCACCTGACAGATCCCATTCAAATTCGTCTTCAAAAAAGTCTCTTGTTTGTGCATGAAAATTTAAAGAGCAATATGGTGTCATTTTCATCCATTAGAAGTAAATAATGAGATGATTTTCAGAGCTCGAAGCAATGCAATTCTGCCAATTTTCGGATTTGCGGAAATAAATTAGAGAAGGAAAATTTGGCCATGAAGTGTTATTGTTTAGCAAAAGAACATGCAATCGCACCTGTTTTTTTTTTTTCTTTCTTTTACTCCCCACATTTTGTTTTTGTTATGTCTATTTAATGTTGGATAGTTTTTCCCTAAGTGTCATCGTTTTAACATGTGTCAATTCTCATCCTCATAATAATTTATGCTAATACTAAATATAATTGAAGGATTTGACTTTGAGAGATGATTAAATTTATCTGTGATCGCCCATGTTTTTGTTTTGGATTAATTAAATCTAGCTTCCTACTTTGACCAAAATGTTGTGGCAAATGCCTAATTACTCACGACGAGTTTACAATTATTCAACTAGAACACATCTTTGAGCAGCCACGAAGGAAACAATCCATGTTGAATTGTTATGCAATGCTTTCGGAATATGTAGATGCTTATATAAAAAACATGATTTTCTTAATTAATTTATGAATAAATTTGCAATTTCATACAAGGAGTATAAATTTTGGGAATAATTAAATATTTTTTCAGAAACCAAAATTGAAAAATATGTTGGAGACATTACTCACTTTATTTTTTTTTACATATAAATTAAATTCCTTCTAATTTGACCATTCAAGTAACGTAAAACCTAAGATTTCTTGACCTCATCAAAAAGTTTATTAGTTGACATCAATCATTAATTAATTAAAAATATTATATAAGATTATCAACAATTCACTTATTTGTTTCTATAATCTTATAGTTATCCCATCTCATTAATACAACAATATCTTATAAAAATGCAAAATCGTAATTTACTCTTAAATGACTTTTTGCATATTTTTATTTATTTATTTATTTATTGTGTTTAACAATCTAATGTAAATAAAATGAAGAGAAATTTTAAAAATACTGTAAAAGGTTGATATATTAATATCTTTAGAATAAGAAAAATGTATTAATTAATTAATAATAATTTATACAGATATTTCTTATACTAACTAACATCCTTAGAATCAAAGAAAATATATTAATTAAATGAATATTAATTAATTAATTATTAATTTGTGTAAATATCCCTTATTTTTATAAAATATTGTATCTAATAATCTCTTATTTTAATTAAATAAATAAATAATTTTATTTTATAATTTAACAATATTTTATGCATTTTGTTTAAACAAATAAAATTGATGAATTTATTTTTTAAAATAAGTACATATTTTTTTAAAAAAAATGCAACATTATATTATTTAATATAATATATTATTCTATTTTATGAATATTTAATCAAACAAATAATATTAAATACATATTTTACAAAACTAATAAAAAATTATTTAATTACAATGATCAATTTATTGAAGTTCCACCATAATAGTGGCTTGTCATAAATGGAAAAAAGAAAATTCCGAAATGAATTTTGTTCCTTATATTTCATTGAAAAGTTGTTTTATTCTCTTTTCTTTTCCGGAAAGAGACACGGGATAACAAAACGGTACCTGACTGAGGAATATTCGAATTCTCTTTTTTCGGAATAATTAAAATATTCCAATATTACATAATCAATTTTTTTTTTTTTTTTTAACAAAGAAAACATTTATATGATAAATGAAAAATGCGGTGATTGTCTGAGTCTGACTGACACTTTACAAAAGAAAAGGCAGAAGAATATCGTGAGAAAAATGCCAACAACATAACAACCTAATTTTTGGGGTCTAACTTAGCTGTTGAGGGCACGCAACAGTGGTGTTTGTTGTCATCTCGTGCTTGTGCAGTTAAAGACAGATTTTCGTGAAGTGGTATTGAAAACGATGCCTGAAGAAACGACGTCGATTGACTACGTCATGGAGAAGGCGTCTGGGCCCCACTTCTCCGGCCTCCGCATCGACGGCTCCACTTCCTCCGCTGCTGCCGCTGCTTCGTCGGCTTCCTCTTCCGCCGTCGCCGACTCTAATGCTCCGAAGCAGCCGTTTCTTATCGGTGAGTCACTTGCTGTTTCTCTTCTTTAAATTGGAAAAATTATCAAGTTCTGGAAGTAATTTTCGTTTATTGATTTTCAAGAAACCATTCCCTTAGGCTTTGAGAGTAGATTTTAAGTTGTAATTAGTCGAAACAAAAGGATTATTTCGATTTTCTTACTGCTTTGTCAATGCTGGATTATTATGTTGTTACGTGTCTTGTTTCTTGTGAGAAGCAATTTGTGCTGTTGATTTAAGCATTCTTGAAGTAATTTTAATTTATTGTTTTTCAAGAAATCGTTTCTTTCGACTTTGGGAGTAGATTTTAAGTTGCAAATAGCTGTAGCAGAAGGTAGTTTTGGCCCTTTTTTTTTTTCGTTTTTGTTTTTCATTGATCATGTTAAGAGTACTGATCTGGCGCGTTCCTTATTTCTTGTCAGAAGCAATTTCTAGTACTTTTTCTTTTTCTTTTTTATAACACAGCAATTTGTAATATTCTATTGTGTTGATTTAAGCAATTTGGAAGAACTTCTATTGACTCTTGAAGCGATTTTCTAACATTCTATTGTGCTGAGTTAAGCAATTTTGAAGCACTTCTGCTGATTCTTGAAGCGAATTTCTTATTCTATTGTGTTGGTTTAAGCAATTTTGTTGATTCTTGAAGTGAATTTCTTTTATCAACTTACTATAATTTCTGATTGGTTACCTGCTTTAAAAATTATTTGGATCAGTTTTTGATATGAATTGATATATTGATTGGGTGTGATCATTCGTAATAAATGTATAGGAGTTTCTGGTGGTACAGCTTCTGGCAAGACCACAGTTTGTGACATGATCATCCAACAACTTCATGATCACCGTGTAGTGCTTGTGAATCAGGTTTGTTATCATTTACTTTGTTTTGTTATTTTCTTGGAATATTTTGTGTCTGATTTAATTGTTATTGTTATGCTTTAGGATTCATTTTATCGTGGCTTGACACCTGAAGAATCAGAACGCGTGCACGAGTACAATTTTGATCATCCTGGTAATCAATATTTTATAATTGGAATCTTTGTTTAAGTCTTTTTCTTGCTGAATGCTTGGTTTTTCTGTTCATTTTTTTTAATTAGCTTTTGGCATTTTTTAAATTTCTAATTGTATTTTGCTCGCTTTCTAGATGCTTTTGATACTGAGCAGCTTCTAGACTGCATTCAAACCCTCAAATCTGGGCAATCCTACCAAGTTCCTATTTACGATTTTAAGAATCATCGGCGCTGTTCAGATAGTTTTAGACAGGTTTCTACATAACAACATTGGTCATGGGCACACAATGTGGCTTTTTGATTTCTTTATGTTGGAAGCAGAAGATTAACGGCATCTTAAAAATCTTAATTCTTTGTCAGGTAAATGCCTCGGATGTTATCATCTTGGAGGGAATTCTTGTCTTTCATGACCCACGTGTCCGTAACCTGATGAATATGAAGATTTTTGTTGATACAGGTTCGACCTCTTTCATCTAGTTGTCCATTATAACTGTAGGCATTATTATCATATCTTTTGCTTCCTCTTAGTGTCATTTGCAAGTTTATTACCTCTTCTAGATGTGTCTTGTTTTACAAATTAGTTATGATGCTTCATACCATCTTTTTTAATTTTAGTTCCAAATTTGTACTAAAGAGTTATTGAAGGGATATTTATTTGGAAAATCAAGGGATTGCTGGAGCTGATTGGATATTGTTATATTATTCACCAAGTTCTATTGCTAATTAGCAAATTTGCTGCAAACTTGCCAATTTGTTTCTACTCATAAATTGTTTGTTTCAGCAGTAGGATAGCTGTGAATACTCATTCATTGGTACCAATTTCAGGCTGCTCTCCAAAGTTGATATGCCCAATAGGATCTGCTGTGACATACACTTCAATTTAATATTAAAGGAAAAACTGTGATGTAGACTTCAAATTTCTCAAAATTAGGTTCTTTTGAATTTATAGATCCGTCAGTGTTGGAAAATTGTGGAGATAACATAATAGGTTTGCACCTATTTTGTCTCAAATATTCGATCTTAAGCCAAATTAGTAAATTCTCAGTTGGCATCACATGTTGTTGTGATTATTTATTTTGGGGTAAGTGGTATTTTGGATCTTGAGAGTGTTGCCTCTTCCAGTATATCAGGAAACGCATTGGACAGAAATTTATTTGTTGAATGTCTCATGCTCTACCTGCTATCCCACTTGCTCTGTTGTTTCAATATCTTATATTGGCTATTAATATTTACTGGTTGTAGATGCTGATGTGAGGCTTGCTCGTAGAATAAGACGTGACACAGTTGAGAGGGGTAGGGACGTTAATTCTGTTCTTGAACAGGCAAGGCATTCTATTTGATATCTACGATTAATATACAGCATTATTCAGTTTGTTTTAATCAGGAATCTGTTGGTAATTCAATTGGAAGAAGCCCAGGTTTTTTTTCCCCAATTCATTTGTGTTGTAGCCAAAACTTAGTGTGAATAGCTAATTTTATGAAGGATGGTTCTAAGCATCAAAATCAGAGATTTTAGTATAGGTAATTATGTGGATGCATTTGTTAAAGCCACTAACTTTGTGGGATTTAGATGAAAGTAGAGAAATCTCGTACTTTTCTTCTTTTGAGAACCAACCATGTGATGAAAGTAGAGAAATCTCTTACTTTTCTTCTATTGAGAACCAACCATGTGACACATGGATCACCTTGCAGAAAATTAAAGAAAACAATGGTTTATATTTTCTCCTGGGTTCTAATTTCCACAGATACTTTAACTTCTCTACTGTCAGAAATTTGATCTTCATGCCTCCTTAACTTCAATAGGTTAAACTTCTTATGATACTCTTGGGCAAGCTAGGTATGAAGATTTAATACGCAGGTTATCAATTTGTTAATGTAACACACACCCTTAACATTAACAATTATGGTTGATAATATAGATTATGAGTGTTATGTCACTTTTGCAGTATGCCAAGTTTGTGAAACCTGCCTTTGATGATTTTGTTCTGCCATCAAAGAAGTATGCTGATGTAATCATACCCCGGGGAGGTGATAATCATGTTGCCGTTGATTTGATTGTGCAACATATCCACACAAAGCTTGGCCAACATGACCTCTGCAAAATATATCCCAATGTATATGTGATTCAGTCAACATTCCAGGTATATATCTTTTATGTGTTTGTAATGTTTATTTTTCTTTTATCTTTTATTTTAGTAGGTCTAATTCTGTAAAGGAACATAAATATGTATTAGATACCTTTGGAATTTGAAGATTAAGGTGCCAATTTAGTATTTAATGATGGGGTATTTTAGCCGACTTTTGAAAAAATTGTGTTCTTAAAGTTTCCTCATGCACTTGTACTTTTTATTTAACTTTATGAGGTCTTTAGTTTATTCTCATCAGGAGAACTGTGTTTCAGATAAGAGGTATGCATACACTGATTCGTGACCGGCAAATATCAAAGCATGATTTTGTATTTTATTCAGATCGGCTTATTCGGCTGGTAATTTCGGTCTCAATTGCTTATGTCACATCATTAGTTAGCAGATTTTTTTTTGTTTATATACATAAGGGTCTTCAGATCAGACATTCGGTTAAAAATGTAATTGTTTCGGTTGATTTTTTGGCGTCCAGGTTGTTGAACATGGCCTTGGTCATTTGCCATTCACTGAGAAACAAGTAGTTACTCCAACAGGTCTGTTGGAAATCAAGAATAGCAAGGCTTGAGCTCATTTCCACTGCATTTTTCTTGTCTATTGTTTGATGTTCAGTTCTCGTCCTGAATATTTTTGTTGTAATATGAATGCTCCCAATTAGATGATTGATGAGAAACTGTAGATTTTTTAGACAATGCTTCCTTCCCCCATGCTTAAAATCCATATGAACTTCTGTGAAAATATGTGTGCTTCTACTATTGGCTTGATAGTGTTTGTTGGTTTTAAAGAATTTAGAGCTCTTCTCTCTTGCTCTCTTGTTTGTTGCCACTTTTGGCTCGGCGGTGCCTATGTTGATTCATCTTATATATTTTCTTGTTATCAGTTTAAAAGTATTGATTTCTTGTTCTTACTTAATATTATATAGGCCTAGAAATATGAAACGCCTTGAAAATTGTTTTGTTGTTCTACTTCAGGATGCTTGTATACTGGGGTTGACTTTTGCAAGAAACTGTGTGGGGTCTCCATTGTTCGAAGGTAAGCTCTTGCTAAAGTTTTGAGGTCTTATTTTGTCAGTTAAATTGGATGGCATTGTATTTGAATTGTGAGTTGTGACAATTTCGATCTCATGCTGTATGACTAATGAATCTTTTGAGTCTGACCTTCAGCATAGAGATAGACAAATTTTCTGCTGCCTTGTATTTTAGTGGTTCTCCTCTCTTTTTCTTTTCTCATTTTTGTTTATATGCTAATACATTTCTCTTGTTATGTTTAGTGGTGAAAGCATGGAAAATGCTTTACGTGCATGTTGCAAAGGAATAAAAATTGGAAAAATTCTGATTCACCGTGATGGAGACAATGGCAAACAGGTGAATAATAGAGTTGTGGCTGAAGAGATTTGTTGGAGCTAGAGTGTTTCCTTCCCTATACCATTTGACTAAAGTGAATTATGTTTAATAATTATTCATCCATCTCCAATTGTATATCAGCTTATATATGAGAAGCTTCCGAAGGATATTTCTGAAAGGCATGTCCTGCTTCTAGATCCTGTTCTTGCCACAGGTAGCCTTGAAGTTCTGTTGCTCTTTCTCTTTCTTGATATCTGCTAATACTGTATTATGCTATTGGCGGGATGTAAGTTGCCTATGTGAGAAAACCTTTTGTTCTTCAAAACATAAATAAAAAGAAAGAAAGTATTGCAGTTGACAAATATCTTGAGAAGGCTGTTTGATGACTGGAGGGGGCTGATTGCTTCTAATTTGAAAAATTAAAGTAGCTGTCACTTTCAGGTTTATTTTCAGAAAAATCACCGTGTTGTCAAATTTTAGATGTACTTTTAAAAAGATGCAATTTCAGGATGGAAACTCCCAGAGAGCAAAAGTGACAAAGGAAGATGATTGTGTACAAAATATTGTTTACTGATGTTGGAAATCTTTCTGCACCTGATATGAGAGTGCAATATGATGCTTGCTTACATCTTTTAACTTCATAGTAAAACTGTGTGCCAACTGATTTTGATAAGTGAGTGACATTATGTAATTGACATTATTTTCCCTAGCCGAATAATTGAAACCAACCTCAATGCCTTGTAGGGAACTCTGCTAACCAAGCTATTGAACTACTAATTCAGAAAGGAGTCCCAGAATCCCACATCATATTCTTAAATCTCATCTCTGTAAGTAATTCTCATTGCTGGTTGTGGTAAATTCTTCAGCAATTACTATTTTCAATTGTCCTGATCTTATGATTTAACTTCAGGCTCCTGAGGGGATCCATTGTGTCTGTAAACGTTTCCCATCTATGAAAATTGTCACTTCCGAAATTGATGTTGCTTTGAACGAAGAATTCCGTGTGATACCTGGTATGGGTGAGTTTGGTGATCGTTACTTTGGCACTGATGATTGATATGATGATTTTCAAGAAGTGGAGATGTTGACCTACTATCAAATGGGGTGATTTTCCCTAGAAATATATAAATCAATATTTCAGAATTGTGAAATTGAGGGTAGACCACCCTTTCCATAATATAATAGAAGTACCGGTTATATTGGTTAACCTCCATTTTTTCTTATTTCTAGTTTGTGTTTGCATAGCTGCAAGAAATTGTTTACTGTGCACAGTGAAGATGTTTTCCCTTTCAACTGCAGCTTCTTGTTTCATGAACTACTTTACTGTAATAATATTGCCTGATGGAAAACACTTGCAAAATGAAGGTTTAATCTCCCATTTATGCTTTAAATGGAAGAAGCAAATCCATGAGAACAGGAAAAGAAAACAAAATTGCTAATAGATCCTTTGTTCTTTACTTTTTATTGTTTATTCTTTTGTTGTGCATCGGTTTTATACATTTGCCAGTAGGTGGAGTCAAGCAAAGCTTTTGGAAAATAACAAGATTAACCTGTCTTTGATTTCATCAACAAATTGAAAATAGGCAAGCCTCCAAGACTGCTTTATCTCCAAAGTTCCACAAACTCCCCAGAACCCAACTAGAAATCCCGGTGCTATGCTGCTGTAAAAGAACAGCGTTCCAAAGTCATCTTCATCTTCATCTTCACCATCTTTCTTCCCTCTACCGGGAAAGTAAGATGTTTCCTCGTCGTTGTTGCACTGGATGGATAGAGGAGACCCACAAAGTGCAGGGTTACCCTCGCAAATGGATGGATCGTTCAGGGTTTGGAATTGATTGCTTGATGGGATTTTGCCAGAAAGATTATTGTAGGACAGGTTCAAGTAGGCAAGAAAAGTGGTTGAAGCCAAGCTAGGTGGAATTGGTCCAGTAAGTTGATTCTTGGAGAGATCTAGAGTTTCTAGTCGCTGTAAGCTCCCACTACTGTCTGGTATATTTCCTGTCAAATGGAGAGGTATCTTCCCAGACAGGCTGTTGTTGGAGAGGTCAATGCTATTCACAAGATAGAGAGTACTCTGATACCAGTATTCTGTTCCTTTGGTTGCCACCAAAACTCGCCCCTCATATCTTTTGGTTTTAGGACCCGATGCCATACCAGTCAAATTCCCAACACACGAGGGAATTGATCCTGAAAAATTATTATGTGCAAGGTCCAATATGTGAAGAGACAAAAGACTGCATAGCAGCGAGGGAATGTTACCGTAGAACAAGTTTGATTGCAGACATAAAATTCGCAGTGGAGTCTCCCCTAGCCATACCGGAATGTTACCTGAAAGCTTATTGTTTCCAAGATCCAGAGTACTGATGTATGTGCTGTTTTGCAAGGTAGAAGGAATTTCTCCGGAAAGACAGTTGTTGCTCAGCATCAAGAACCAAAGAGAACTTAGAGAACCCAGAGAACTTGGTATCTCGCCAGATAAACAGTTATTTGATATGTCCACAGCATACAATGATGGAAAATGATTCCAAAATCCTGGAATTTTTCCGGTCAAATTATTGTTGGAGATTGAAAGAATTGTCAGAGCGCTTAGTCTTCCGATGGACAAGGGAATAATACCAGTTAAGAGGTTTTGGGAGATATCTAGATCTGTCAACATGGGCATTCTTTCACCGATATCTGGAGGAATTGGTCCTGAAAAGAAATTGTTGCAAAAATATAGGGCACTCACATTAGAAGACCACAATGGAAGAGGACATGAAAAGCAATTCCAGTTTAAGTAAACGGTAGATAGAGGAAGAAACTTGAAGGAGTTCGGAACTCTGCCACTTATCTGATTATAACCAAGATCGAATTCATTGAGTGATAAATCTATTAACTTCCAAAAGCATTCTGGTAAGATGTCTGAAATTTGAGCATTTCTGAGTATGAAAGTATGCAGCTCATTTTGGTTTCTTAGCCAAGCAGGGACTTTGGGGCCCAATTGACATGATCTCAGCTTCATGAATCTGAGTTTAAGGTGGAACCCACTGAGGACTCATGTTAAAAACCAAGGTTAGCTTTGGAGACAAGGAAGACTTTGCAATCGACAATTCCTTTAGGCTTGTTAGATTTGAGAAATGAGCTTCTGTTACCACGCCAACCCATGGATTCCCGGAAATATCTAAAGCAACTAGCTGAGATAGTTTCCCCAAATCTTCTGGGATTGTCCCGTTCATTTGGTTATTGTAGAGATAAAATTCTCTCAAGGATGACAGGTTCCCAATTGAATCTGGGATTGAACCCATGAACAAGTTTCCCCATAGTTGAAGAGACTTGATGTTTTTGAAGTGTCCAAGAGTATTGGGAAGAAATCCACCCAGGTTATTATGCCCCAAATCTAGTGACTCTAAGCTACTATTAGTGCATCTCGATAAACCCCCTGTGGAATTTGTGATCCAAAATCATGTTTATGATGTTGGTAATGTTTGGAACAAATTCGGGAACATGTCGGAATTATTTTGGAGCCGGAAGCATGTGTGGAAGAGGTGGAATTCTAATGGAACAGTAGAAAAAATTGCAGAAGAAAACAGAAAAAAATTCCCAGGTGTGGGCGCCGCGGCGCAGGAAGCGCTGACGGCGGCATTGGTTCCAGAATGTCAGCGCCGCGGCGCTAGATCTCAATGCTGCGGCGCTGCACTGTTCACGGGTCAGCGCCGCGGCGCTGGATCTCAATGCCGCGGCGCTGCACTGTTCACGGTCACTGTTCACTGTTACTGTTCACTGTTCACAATATGAAAATTCCGAATTTAGGCTTTTCCTTTCCGTTTTTTGTGGGTATTTTGGACTTCATATAAATACCTCATTATGCCTAGGGTTATGATATGTGAAACACTCTCAAAACTCTTTAGAACAAACCCTAGAGCTCCAAAATTCAATTTATCATTCCTTGATCTTGTATGATAAATTCTCTTGTAATCAACCTAAGAATAAGAGAGACTTGGATCCTTGATCCATCGTGGACGTAAGCAATTTGCTGAACCACGTATTTTGTGTCTTGGTATGGTATATTTCTACTTTTCTCTATTGTCAATACTTAGCTCTACAATTTAGCTTGTTGTTCTTGCTTGGATTGTTTTAAACTATTTCATTGCTTATATTCTCTACGTATTCCGCTGCGTGTTAATCTCTACAAATTGGTATCAGAGCTATTATTGGCTGTCTAAGTTTGTTATTGGTTGAACATGGCACCACATAAGCATGAAGTAGAGAAATTTACAGGGCATAATGATTTCAACTTATGGAAACTTAAGATGATGGCTTTGTTAGAGAGTCAAGGACTAGAATTAGCCCTTGAGGAACCCTCTAGTACTAGTGATAAGTCTTCAACATCTAAGTTAGACATGGATCTTGAAACCATTAATAGAAAAGCCCGGAGTGAAATTATTTTGAGTTTGGGTGATGAAGTTTTGAGGGAAGTGGGTGCAGAAAAATCAGCACTTGGTTTGTGGAAAAGACTTGATGAGTTATATATGACTAAGTCTCTTGCAAACCGGTTGTATCTCAAGAAGAATTTGTTTGGGTTGTCTTTGGTTGAGGGTGGTTCACTAAATGAACACATTGATTCCTTCAATAAGGCTGTCATTGATTTGGAGACGGTTGATGTCAAAATCAGTGACGAAGACAAAGCAATTCTGTTATTGAGTTCACTTCCTAAAAGCTATGAACATTTTGTTGATACTCTTCTATATGGAAGGGAGTCATTGACAATGAAGGATGTTAGAGCAGCCTTAAACTCAAAGGTGTTAGTTAAGAAGTCAGAACAACAACAACAAAATTCTGCAGCTGTACTTGTTGCGAGGGGGAGAGCTGAGAGTAGAGAATCATACCTGGAAATTGGTGGTGAAACCAAAGAACAAGAGGTTAGTTGGCTGTAAATGGGTTTACAAGGTTAAGGAGGGGGTTCCGGGTGTTGAGCCTACAAAGTTCAAGGCTAGGCTTGTTGCACAGGGCTTCACACAAAAAGAAGGGGTTGATTTCCATGAAATCTTTTCTCCTGTTGTAAAACACTCATCAATTCGCATTTTATTATCCATGTGTGTAAATCTGAATTTACATCTTGAACAAATGGATGTAAAGACAGCTTTCCTTCATGGTGAACTTGAAGAAGAGCTATACATGGCACAACCGAAAGGTTTTGAAGAACCGGGCAAAGAAGATTATGCTTGTTTGCTAAAGAAGTCTTTATATGGGCTGAAGCAATCTCCAAGACAATGGTATAGGAGATTTGATGATTTTATGCTGCATTGTGGCTTCACAAGGAGCAAGTATGATGGATGTGTGTACTTCAAAGCATTGAATAACAGTAAGCGTATGTATCTCCTTCTATATGTTGATGATATGTTAATTGCATGTGAGGATATGGAAGAAATACATAAGCTGAAAAATCAGTTGGGTGGTGAGTTTGAAATGAAAGATTTGGGGTCAGCCAAAAGAATTTTGGGTATGGATATAGTGAGAGGCAGTGATGTTATTTTCTTGTCTCAACAACGGTATATACTCAAGGTTCTTGACAGGTTCAGAATGAGGGATGCCAAAGTTGTGTCGACTCCATTGGCAATGCATTTCAAACTGTCGGCATCTCAATCACCACAAATTGAAGAAGAAAAATTGCATATGCTTAAGGTACCATATGCTAGTGCTGTTGGTTCTATAATGTATGCTATGGTTTGCACAAGGCCGGATATAGCACAAGCGGTGAGTGTTGTAAGTAGATACATGGCTAATCCTGGAAAGGAGCATTGAATGGCCGTGAAATGGATACTTAGGTATCTAAAGGGGACGTCACATTATGGTTTGCTATTCAGAAGGGTTGGCACAGGTGATGAAATGGTGAAGGGTTACGTGGACTCAGATTACGCAGGTGACTTGGACAATAGAAGGTCTTTATCTGGGTATATCTTCACGGTGTTTGGATGTAGCGTATGCTGGAAATCAGTATTGCAGCATGTTGTAGCACTATCAACTACCGAAGCCGAGTATATAGCCTTAGGAGAAGCAATTAAGGAGGCTATATGGTTGAAAGGTATATGTGCTGAACTTTTGGCTATGGATGAAGTTAATACTTCAGTACATTGTGATAGCCAAAGTGCCATACATCTAAGCAAACATCAGGTGTTTCATGAAAGATCAAAACACATTGATGTTAGGATGCATTTCATTCGGGATACTGTGCAGAGTGGCATTATTAGTCTGTGTAAAATTCCGACGTCGGAGAATCCTGCTGATATGTTGACTAAGCCGCTGCCCTCAGTTAAGTTCAAGTTGTGTATGGACTTAACTGGAATCACAACTTACAATTAAGGTTGTGATGTGGAGGATGGATCCTTGGTTGCTCTCTTGGTGTTGTTGGAGTGATTTTGTATCAAGGAGGGGATTTGTGGAATTTGTGATCCAAAATCATGTTTATGATGTTGGTAATGTTTGGAACAAATTCGGGAACATGTCAGAATTATTTTGGAGCCGGAAGCATGTGTGGAAGAGGTGGAATTCTAATGGAACAGTAGAAAAAATTGCAGAAGAAAACAGAAAAAAATTCCCAGGTGTGGGCGCCGCGGCGCAGGAAGCGCTGACGGCGGCATTGGTTCCAGAATGTCAGCGCCGCGGCGCTAGATCTCAATGCTGCGGCGCTGCACTGTTCACGGGTCAGCGCCGCGGCGCTGGATCTCAATGCCGCGGCGCTGCACTGTTCACGGTCACTGTTCACTGTTACTGTTCACTGTTCACAATATGAAAATTCCGAATTTAGGCTTTTCCTTTCCGTTTTTTGTGGGTATTTTGGACTTCATATAAATACCTCATTATGCCTAGGGTTATGATATGTGAAACACTCTCAAAACTCTTTAGAACAAACCCTAGAGCTCCAAAATTCAATTTATCATTCCTTGATCTTGTATGATAAATTCTCTTGTAATCAACCTAAGAATAAGAGAGACTTGGATCCTTGATCCATCGTGGACGTAAGCAATTTGCTGAACCACGTATTTTGTGTCTTGGTATGGTATATTTCTACTTTTCTCTATTGTCAATACTTAGCTCTACAATTTAGCTTGTTGTTCTTGCTTGGATTGTTTTAAACTATTTCATTGCTTATATTCTCTACGTATTCCGCTGCGTGTTAATCTCTACACCCCCTATGAATTCAGTTATCTCACCATCCAAATTGTTGTCAGCAAGATCCAGCGTTTGCAGATTGCAGAGATTTCCCAAGTCTTTCAGTATCTGACCCCGATAAATGAATTCTCAGACAAATCAAGCTCGCGGAGATTAGTCATGTTGGCAATTGCAGCTGGAATATCACCTTGAAGATTGTTTGAGCTGAGATCAAGATATTCAAGCTCACTAATGTTGAGCAACCAGTGAGGCATTGAGGAGCTGAATTCATTGTTGGAGAGATCAAGCACCCGGAGGGAAGAGAAATTGACAAATGAAAGGGAAGGAAATTTGAGTAGTTCACAATCAGGAAGGTACCGCTCAGAAAGAGATGGAAGCATATTAGTGGCTTCAAGCCAATAATTTCTAGCCTTGCTTAGGTCTACACCTTCCAAATTTAAGTATTGTAAAGAGGAAAGGCCAGTGAGCCACTCCAAGTCACCACTTTCCAGTGACGAGAAGTAAGAAGTGTTTAGATCAAGATAGAGCAAGCTTGATAGATTTCCAAAACTAGGAGGAATATGTCCGCCAAAGGACGCACCAGAGAGATTGAGATATCTCAAATTCTCTAGTAAACAGAGGAACTTGGGGATCGCAGTTCCTCCAAAATTGTTTAAGCTCAGGTCTAAGTATTTTAAGTGCTTCAACTCAAGCAGAGAAGAATTGATCTCACCTCCTAGTTGAAAAGTTGTTCCATCACCCTGAAAACTATCTGGAAGTTGCGGGTTGTGTAGTTTGAGCTTAACAACATGTCCTGTGCTATTGTCACAGATTACGCCTTCCCACTTGCAGCAGTCTTCTCCAACCCAAGAAGAGAGTCGACCTGAAGGATCTGTGAGACTTCCCTTGAACTTTAGAAGTGCCGCTTTCTCAGTTAGCATGCAGCCGCCATGTTGATTGCTCTGACAAAAGCCGAGTTTAATGGTTTGAAGGAATAACAATCCTGAGAGGTGATTAAGAAGTACAGGTTGAATGTATGCACTATTTCCCATTTTTGTTTTGGAGGAGTGCCTATAATGAACATTGCCTTGCGCAATCTTATAACCTGTTTGATAGCTTGTTTTGCATCATTTTCTTGGCAGTTGGCAGTACAGTTAGTTCTGGTTTATGACTAGTGTTGCGTCTCATATCGAATAGAAATTGAGTGGATCTTTAAGTATATAAGGGTGGGTATGCAGCATTATCTAACAGGTTAGTCTTTTGGGTCAATAGCAAGCGCCTGACCCGTGACAAGTGGTATCAAAGCAGACCAAAATTCTCATTCGTATGTGGGCCCTCAAAATCGACCCAATAGAGATAACTATATGAAATGTGGGTCCCCTATGCTGCTAAGGGGATGGGCAATACGGGCTAAGTGGACCTTAAAATTCCTGCGTCTTGAGCCCTAATAGAGATTACAACGTGGGTAGTGGGTCCCTTATCCTCGGGGGAATGGACAGTACAGGCCAGGTTGGTCATTGAGTTTAGGCCACACCATGACGAGGGCGTCACGTGATTGGGTGGGGGAGAATGTCACGTCCCACATCGAATAAAAATTGGGTGGGTCTTGGGTATAAAATGGTGGGTATGTAGCATTACCTAACATGCTAGTCTTTTGAGTCAATGGCAAGCACCCGGGCCGTGACAAGTGGTATCAGAACAGACCCAAATTCTCATTCGTATGTGAGCCCCCAAAGCCCCAATGGAGATTGTCACATGAGATGTGGATCCTTTATGCCGCTAGGGGATAGGCAATACGGGCCAAGTGGGCCCTAAAATTTTTGTGTTTTAAGCCCCAATAGAGATTGTCACGTGGGTAGTGGGTCCCTTATCCTTAGGGGGATGGGCAATACAGGCCAGGTTAGCCCTTGAGTTTGGGCCACACCGTGACGAGGGCGTCACAGGATTGGATGGGGGAGAATGTCACGTCCCACATCAAACAGAAATTGGGTAGATCTTAGGTATATAAGGGTGGATATGCAGCATTATCTAACAGGCTAGTCTTTTGGGTCAATAACAAATGCCCGACTCATGACACTAGACATAATTAAGTAGTTTTGAATTTAGTGAGATTAATTTCATCGAACCAACCCAAGTCAATCCCACGATATAATTTTAGTAAAGAGACACAAGTTTGGACTTTGAATAATTATATTAAAGGCTTGATGCATTACAAAGTATCACAAATCATAAATCAGTCAAAACCTTGCATTAACATAGTGGGATTTATGGCGTTAACTCAAGCCAATGCTTAAATATCAAATGAAGTAAATAATTGATTTTAGTTGCGAGCTTTGCTTGCCCTTACAACAGTAATAAACATAGATGTAGAACATTTTAATTCAAACAAGAATTATGTAGCAAATAGTTCCTATATATATATTTACTTTTATTTTATGTACAAATTAATTACATAAATATATTTATACATTTTGAGTGTAATATATGAAATTTTTAAAAAAATAAGTAAATTCAAATATCACATCTTCTATGTACTTATTTTCTATTTTTTAATATACCATTTCAATCATTTTATGCTATATTAGTGAGTTTGTATTAATTACATGTAGTATTACCTTTTTTTAAAAAGGAAAGTTGTAATATTACTCTTAAATCAAATCAATTTTAAATTTTACATCTTTAAGGGAAAAAATATTATTGTTTTAAGAGTTTGGGTTAATTTTTAATTTTTTCTCACGAATTTCAAAAAGGTTAATTTTGTCTTAATTTGTAGCAGGATTCAGTTAAATTAGACTGAAAATCTCTTTTGTCAATAAATTAATATTTTTACCCTTAATTATTATGTTAGTTGCACACCATAATTTAAGTGGTTGCATAGGTTAGAAAAAAAATTAATATTTAAAGAATAAAAAAAGCGCACAACACGTGAACTTATGGGCAACTTTATAGGTAAAGAAACAATATATTTATTGAAATTGGATATAATGAGCCTAGCATAAAATCCAATTAGGGATCTAGGCCAATGATCATACAATGCTTGCTATATCCTTTTTTGTCTGTCAATTAAAAATGTGATTGATTACTCATTTCCAATATCAAGCCACTGCTTAAGGTTTTTTGGAAACTAGTTCCATATATCTTTATTCTCAATCTCATCCACACACATTGCTATTAGAAAAATCCCTTATTTGTATTTGAGCTCATTGCAAATAAAAATACTACTTCGTAAGGGCCCTTCAAATGGCAGCCATCTAGTCCTATGAACCTTCTACAAGCTTGGAGGAAATAATCTCTTAAAGCTAAAAAGTTGTATATAAATCTCTTAAACCACATTGGACCATCTTTAATAGTTATATTAAACTGCATCATAACTAGCATACCAGAGTTTCTTTTAACAAAACATTAACATAATCCCTTAGCCTTTGATATGATAATCCCTAATTCTTATTGGCTTCTTTATGTGCTCTAGTTCTAACATTTCTTATCTTTTTCATATACTGTGTATATCAAACCCTTGTGTTAGCTCATCTCTTATTGCCTTAGCTAGTATTTTTAGGTTAGTTTATGGCACTAACAAACTGTGACGAAATCTGAACTGAAGTCATAAGTATGCTCATTTTTATAATTGTTATATTTTGAATATTATGTCATCTTTCACTTTGGCTGCATAAATGAACTATAGCTATCTTGAAGACTCGCCTCTATCCTTGAACCTCTGCAAGTTATTTTTAATTTGAATCACCTTAAATTTTTTTTTTGGAGATAATGTTCTTCAAAACACCTCTAAAATGCTAAATTTCATTAAACTATTGCCCAATATGTAAATTAGCCTCCTGTTGGTCACCTTGTTTAAAGTAATCTTTATCCGTTGACTTTCTTATTTCTTTAACTGCTTCATCCTCATCTAACGAGAAGACTATAGGGCTATCTTTATCATTTGATTGATAGCTTGATAGTGGATGGTCTTTGCACTGTCACTATTACTCAGTTGTTTTTCTTATTTTCTTGGTCAATGCCTTCAGCATTAATATCATCTGAAAACATTGCCTTTTCTTGGTCATTATTTGATCAAAATACTTTCTCATTTTAAAAGCTAGAGTTATGCTGAATTGGTGAGTTAGGGCAATGTTAGCGTGACAAACTTGGGTTGGGATGATATGGCAGGCTTGGCTGCTATTGCTGCTAGATTGGTGGGCTTGGTTGCTGTAGCTAATGGATTAGTGGGCTTAGCTACTATGGTTGCTGGATTGGTAAGATTAGGATTGGCAATTGTGGAATTGTACTGTAATAGTCTTGTAGGCTTGACTGTTGTAGTTGCTAAACTGGTAGGCTTAAGCTTAGTTGCTATAGAAGACTTAGATTATGATAGGTTAGTGGGCTTAATCTTGGCTATTGTAATACTTGAGATTAGGACTCATTTGTAAGAGTAGGCCTAACTGTATTGTAATGATGCTGTTATGGTTGGGAACCTTGATATACTTGAAAAAAAGGGTCTTTTATTTATGTGTCTTGTGTTTGGTCAGTGGCATGACCATAGACAAGATAAAAAAATAGCTTCCTCTTCATACTTAAGTTGGTACTACCATCATACTTTGTCACTTCTTGACTTTTATACTGTAAAAGAGTCACTAACTTTAGTGGTAACACCTCTAAGTTAACATCCATGGAAAATCATCTTTTTCTTAAACACTCACCAACTAACTCTACAAAATCATTATTATTTTCAATTCCCCTTTCTACCCTGTCTAAGGAATAGTTTTTAGTAACTTGAAACTTGTCTCTTAGAAATAATGGCCTTTTAAAAATTTTCACACATACTTCATTCTCTAGTGTAATTAGACTATAATAGTTCATCTTGGCATAGTACGTATAGTTATTACACCCCAACACTCTAACAGTGATGGTAATAAACTCTTCATCATCAGATGACATATGCATCGATATCACAACAATAAATAAACCTGGTTAGAATATTGTCCTCATCAAACATAATATCAATCACAACCTAGTTTTGATTTACTGAGCAATATCACCCATTATACAATGAATAACTGTAAAATACAAATATGATATATAATTTCCAAATATAATCCCATCACAAATTTTCAATATTATCCCATTTACAAATTTTCACTATTAATCCCATTTACAAAATACAATCTATAATCCCGTCCGAACACACATTGCCCAAAGCTGTTTATTAATACAATACAATGCAATCTTTTAAATCATAAAAAATTAATTAAAATATCCTAAAAAAATAAAGGAATCATCCATCAAATAACAAAAATTGTAATGAGGCTAAAAACAATCATAAATACCCAACAATAAATTTGGAAAAATAACATCACCATTACAAAATAAAATAAATTTTTGTGCTATTTTAAAGATTAAATCAATTTACTTACCATTAAATAGTGCTTCTGCCTATGAATGGAAGTAGTTTGTATTAATGGTAGTTTATGTTGAACTTATAATTAGTCGCTTATGGTTGAATTAGAGTTTGTTGGTGGTTGAATCAAGGTTCGACAAGTACTTTTTTGTGAGAGAGTGGTTTAAATAAGAGAGTTCAAAGTAAAAGATAAAAGGCTTGATAAAGTCTTTGGCGCAAAAAAATACTATTTTTACTTGGCCAATTATCGATAGACACATGGACATGATATGACTTGTTGCATGTCAGTTTATATCATTTCATTGGATTAAATTACAATTTTATCTTTTCATTGTCAAATCTATCTGAATCATGTTAATGAATTGAGATAAAATTAATATTTTAAAAGTTTGTGAGACAAAATTAAAAATTAGTCAAAACTCGTAAAACAAAAATATTATTTTCTTTTTAAAATAAATTATTGTACGATTCTTTCTAGATTTCAAAGATTTTTTTTTCATGATTAAAAAACGGATGATTATATTTACAAAATTTTACAAAGAATTAATTTTACATAAAATGTATTATTTTTACTTCAAAAGAATTTACAGAACAATTATAGTATATGAGAGAGGCCCAAATGTATTCAACTTCTAAACAATTCTAACAAACAAAACTGAAAAGAATGATTTGTTTAGAGACAACTTAGGCATTAGTAATTAGTTAGGTTTTTTTTGGGTAAAATATAAATAGTAATAAATTTTAATTATTTAAATATTTTAAAATATTTATTTTCTTTAATTTAATGTTGAAATAATCAATTTTGACTAGGGGTGGGCGTAGTTCTGTTTGGTATTTTTTAGAATCTAACTATACCAATAAAATTTAGGATTTTTATTTTTAGAATCGAACCTTAGCGAATCATGTATAAAAATTGAACTATACTAAATTGATTCAGTTTACTTCGGTTCAATTCGATTCGGTCTCCTAAATATTTTTTTAAAGACTAAAACTATATATGTAAGAGATAAATTTCATATAAAAATAACAAAAAAAGTATACGTCAATTTTAAATACAAAATTGATAAAAATTTATGAATTATAAAAATTAAAAATATTAAAAATTAAAATTAATCTAAACAAATAAAGTGGCTGCCAATTGTAAACACTAAATTAATTAAAAATTTATAAACTAAACAAGTTAGAAAAATATTAAAATTTTAATCTATTCAAATAAATAAAGTAACCATCAAATTTTAAGAATTAAATTAGTTAAAGTCTATAAACTAAATAAATTAAAAACTATTAAAATTCAAATTCAGTAAATAAATTATATGAAAATGTTGTGTAAAATTTTATTTGTATCCTTTGGTTTGATTCGGTATTTTCGGGAATCAAAATTTAAAAATCAAATCAAACCGAATTTATTCAAGGACTGAAATAAAAAAAAATTAATCGATTAATTTTTATATTTTAATACCGAACCGAACCATCAAGTTTAACCATATTCGATTTGATTTTTTTGGTTCAGGTACTTTTTTACTCATCCCTACTTTTGATTTAACACTTAAATTAAAGTTTAAACAAATTATTTAAATTTTTTATTTCTCAAAAGCTACCTTAAAATATATTATTCAATTTTAAAGTTATTTCTAACAAAAATTCATAATTTAAAAAATATATGTCATATCTTTGAAATTATTACTTTTGTAAAACAAATAATATACATAATATATTTTTATTATTTAATTAACTATATTTATTTTATTAAATTAATTAACTGACAATATTTTTACTATATAAATAAAAATCACATAAACATAGATATTAAATTATTAATTTTCAAATAGCAATATTAAAAACTTTGAAAAAAGAAAAAAAAGAAAAACAAACATAATAATCATGTATATGCATTTAGATCAACTTCGTACTTTAGCTAAATTTAAATTATATATATATCTCAAGAGAAATAATTTAATGAACTATATAATTTATTATAAGGTGAATATTTAATATTATAAATTATAAAAAATTTATAAAAAATTTAAATTAATTATGTAATATTATGTGATAGTATTATTTATTGTATAATAAATTAAGTAAACAATTAAATTATATATATATATATACGTCAAAGCCAAACAAAATTGATAATCCCATTTATGTATAATAAATTAAAACAAGGCCGCGCGGGGATTGGAAAAGGGTTTAATTTATATTTATTTAATTCTAATTTATTATATATATATCAAGGGCAAAAATAACATGAGAAAATCGTAGAAATTATATAGTTTCAAGGAAAATTTTGAAAATAGCAAAAATGGAGGGACTTAACTTTTTAGCCACCATTTTAATTTTTTAAAGTTTTTAGCCAATTAAATTATTTTTGAGACAAAAATATTCTTCCACTATTTAAATAGTATTCACTACAGTAAATAATATTTGCTACAGTATTTTTTTAAAAATTTTAATTTAATTTTATAATTAATTTATTTATAATTTAATGTTACTTAAAATTATATTTATTTAAATTCAAATTTGTATTTATTTATTAATTATTTAATTTAATCGCATTATTACAAATTTTAAATAAATATGTAGTTGAACTAAATTAAATAAATAATAAAATAATTTAAATAATTAATAAATAATATAATAAATATAATTTTAATAAACAAATATAAATTTTTAATAAATAATATAAATTAATTATATAAAATAAATATAGAAGCAATTTTTTATCGCACCTATATTTGAGGGCGATATTGTTTTTCTTTAATATTTTAATTTATTTTTTATAATTTTATTTTATTATATATGACATGATTAAATTATATTATTTATAAATAATTAAATATATTTATTTAAAATTTTATTTAATTATATTTAATATAATAAATATAGTTTAATAAAAAATACAATTAAATTTTTATTTACTTATGAAAATTAATTTTTATTTATTATATTTATTTAATTTAATTTAACTACATTAAATAATTATATTATTTATGTAAAATTTATAATAATAAGATTAAAATAAATAAATAAATAATATAAAATAAATATAATTTTAATAAATAAAAAATATATTTAATTTTAAATAAAAAATTATTATAGCAAAATATTGTATACCATAATGGATATTGTATAAATAGAAAAAAAATTAATTTAGAAGTAATTTATTTAACTAAAAAAATTAAAATAATGACTAAAAAATTACTCAAATTTGATTATTGCAGAAAATTTCCTAGTTTCAAAAACCCCATAAGCCGATGAAAAGCGCGCTGGGGGAGTGGCCTTGCCTCTTTCTCTTGTTGAAATTAAAATTAGGGTTTATTGATTCAGTGAACTCGCGAATCTTCAAACATGGCGCGTAACGGGGAGAAAGCCCAGTCGATGCTTAACCGATACATCTCGCTAAAAGCCGAGGAAAGAAGAAACCGAAAGAACGCCGCCCGTACTTGGCCTCGGAGTGCCGCGACCTCGCGGAGGCCGACAAATGGCGGCAGCAAATCATGCGAGAAATTGGGCGTAAAGTCACCGAGATCCAGAAAGAAGGCCCGGGGGAGCACCATCTCCGTGACCTTAACGACGAGATCAACAAACTGATACGCGAGAAATCGCACTGGGAGCGGCGAATCGTCGAGCTCGGAGATCCCAATTACGCCAAACATGCCCCTAAGATGACGGACTTAGAAGGGAACATCGTCGACGTTCCAAACCCTAGTGGACGTGGGCCCGGGTACCGTTGTTTCGGGCCTGCAAAGAACTACCAGGTGTCGGGGAATTATTCGAGAAGCGCCGGAGGTGAGAAAGAGAAGAACCCGTTATGATATATATAAGAGAATTGATGCGAGTTATTATGGATATAGGGACGACGAAGACGGGGTTTTGGAGAAAGTGGAGGGGCCTACGGAGGATGTGATGAGGAAGGAGGCGGAGGCGGAGTGGGAGTGGAGGAGGATGGAGGAGATAAGGAAGGAAGCGAGGAAGGCGATGAAGAGCAGGGAAGTGGTAGGTGTTGGTGTTGATGTTGATGGGGTTTCGAAGGAGGGCGAGGAGGAGGAGGTGGTGGTGGAGGAGGAGAGGAAGAGGGAGATGGAGAAGGAGAGAGAGTTTGTGGCGCACGTGCCGCTACCTGATGATAAGGAGATTGAGATGATGATTGTTGAGAGGAAGAAGATGGAATTGTTGAAGAAGTATGCAACAGAGGAGTTGCTCGAGGAGCAGAATGAGGCCAAAACGATGCTTAATATTAAAGCGCAAGAGGAGAGATTGAAGAGGCTTGTGATTATGGTAAGGATTGACTATTTGATGAATGAGGAAGATATTTTGTTTAGTGTGATAAAAGAATAGTAACTTTTGTTATATATTGCTTTGTTAGAGTTTTAATATAACTTGTTGGAGCTAGAGTGTTTTGTTCTTGATTTCTATATATGATTAAATTCAAGTAACTTTAGTCATTATTTATCTGTCTTTAATTGAAATCATCTTATATTTGGGAAGCTCCCCAAGGATATTTCAGGAAGGCATGTTCTGCTTCTAGACCCTGTTCTTGCCACAGGTAACCCTTGAAGTTCTGTTGCCCTTAACCTGTTTCTTGGTATATGCCGGTACTGTCAATGACTGGAGGGGCTGATTGCTTCTGTCTTGAACAACCTGAAAGTTGCTGTTATTGTTGGGTTTATTGGGAGAAAAATCACCAAATTGTCAATCTAAGTTGCGCTCTTTGGAAGTTATCATCTTGAAATTGTATTTTCCTTTAGAAACAATAGTGAGAAAGGAAGATGGTTGTTTACAAGATATTCATTTACTGATACTTGAGAACCAATCTTTCTGCAGCTGAGATAAGAATGCAATATGAAGTTCACTTGCATCTTTTTTCAACTTGTAGTAGAACTATTTGACTGATTTTGACAAGTGAGCGTCATTATATATTCAGCCTCTATGGCTTCCTTTCTAGGGAACTCTGCTAATAACTGATCCTTATGATTTAATATACAAGTTAGTTTCCAATTGCAAGAAAATGGATGGCATGTAGAGATATTTACATCTTGCAACATGGGTATCTGTTCACCCATGTCTTGGTCCTGAGAAATATTGTCCAAATGGGAATAACTCATACTTGATAGACAATGGTGACATAGGAGCCTGTAAAGCAGTTGTATTTTTAAGAAAACTATATCCTGAGTACTCTGCTTTATTGTGCTTGGCACGTAACCCGTCAATTGATTATGTATGAAGTGAAGTAACTCCTGGAACAAATTTAACTTCTGAAACCACTTAGATACACAGTCAAGAAAGGTTTCATGGTTCATTCACTTGAACTATCTTTCTTGGTTGGCAAAGATTGCTGTAGATGGAATGCTGTGAAGTGCAGAAGCAGCAGACCTCGCGATATCAACTGCTTATACTGGAACATATTCACAATAGTTTCGATATGTAAGAACCCCAGCGTACTAGACTACAAGTAATATAAATTGAAAGGTTTTAATTAGCCGTGATTATTGCATTCTGGAATTTCAGGGAATTGCCCTTGAGAACTGCAGCTATTACAAATTAATGATATTGTGTCATACATGTTTTAGCGTTTGTTTCCTAGAAACCATTTGAATACCAAAACTGACACTGAAAAGAATCACTGTTCTTCTTCTTACTAAAATTCATTACGTACTTGAAACTTGTGCTCTGAGAATCTCTACGCTTGCCATTTAGAGAAAGTAGAACAATTCATGGCATGTATTCGAAATGATTTGCTCATCAATAGCTGGATTGTACTTCAATTATAATTATAGACAAACTTGTTTTCAATAATTCTTTAAACAGAGAACCAATGATGGTGTTGCAAGTGCTTTCTCCATGTGCTTAAAAGCTTAATGCAAATACAAAAGTTTAGTATTCAAAAAATTTCAAATTAAGGGTGCCAAAGAGTAGTATTTAAATAGTTAAGGTTTCGATAAGGTTGCCAATTCATATATAGACCGATATAAATTCATATATAGATTCACACTTTTTCTTAATAGCACACATGTAAATCTACGCGGCAATAGAGGGGACTAATTAAGTCTTTATAAAAATGGAGGGAATTAATCTACTGTCAATGTAAGTTGAGGGACTTAATCTAACACCTCTAAGGATAGGTCCCTTTTATTAAATTGATCATATAGACTTTAAATTTGGGTCCGATCATTTAACAATAACTAAAAGGTAGATAGCACGCATACTTAAGTTGATTAAATGGAGAGTTCCAAAAAAAAAAATCCTAAGAAGATTTAGGAAAATAATAGGGAAAAATTCCAATCCCCTTCAGTTGACCAATGGAAGATTTAGGAATAACCTTTAAACCAGAACAAGAATTCAATGGACGGGCAGTTGATATCCAGAGAGATTATGTTAAATCCTAAAATAAATGACGAGAGTTGAACCATAAACCTCAATCAATTGTGCACAATTAGAAGTCAAGACTACACCTATGCTGAATGTGTTAAAGAAGTATATTCGTTTTTTTTGGTATAAAGTCCCTTTAATGCATATACATCTATTTTCCTGTTATAATAATGATTTCTCTTAGACTTGGAAGACCACGTGACAAATCCGTACATTAAAGGTAGAATTTAATTTTTAATATTATAATTATAATTATAATTTTAATTATATTAAATGTTATAATTTAAAATTTAAATTTAATTACGTTAAATATTATAATTTTAAATTTAATTATAATTCTGTTAAATATTATAATTTTAAATTTAATTTTAATTACATTAAATATTATAATTTTAAATCTAATTTTAATTTTAATTACTTTAAATGTCATAATTTCAAGTTTAATTTTTATTTTAAGTGAGATACGACATATATAAAGTGTGAATGTATTTTTTTTTTTTAAATTTAGGTAATTTATATTAACTATGGTTATTTAAGACACTCATAAAATATTATTCTCTTATATTATGTTATAATTTTTAAGTAGTTAAATGCAATCTCGCAATTTATGTATAAGTTGAGATACCCTCGCACATTTGTGGATGAAATGTGCAAAAAATGAGAACACATTCTACGTTAAGTAGGATACAATATACATAAAGTTGTGGATGCATTTTTTTTTTTAAATTTAGGTACTTTTATCTTAACTATAATTATTTAGGACACCTATAAAATATCATCCTTTTATATTATGTTACATTTTTTGTGCAGTTAAATGCAAACTCGCAATTTATGTACAAGCAGGGACACTCTCGTATATTTGTAGGTGAGGATACAAAAATTGAGAATGCGTCCATGTTAAGTGGGATACAACATAAAATTATAGATGTATTTTATTTTATTTAGGTACTTTATATTAACTATGATTATTTAGGACACCCATAATATATTATCTCCTTGTATTATGTTACAATTTTTGTGTAGTAAAATGCAACCTTGTAATTTATGTTTAAGTGGGAAAACTCTTGCACATTTGTAGGTGAAGGGTGTAAAAAGTGGGAACACGCCCTACGTTAAGTATGATACAACATGCATAAAATTGTTAATATATATATATTTTAGATACTTTTATATTAACCATGCTTATTTAGGTCATCCATAAAATATTATCTACTTGTATTATGTTACATTTTTTGTACAATTAAATGCAAACTCGGAATTTATATATAAGTGGAGATTCCTTCGCATATTTGTGAGTGGGGTGCAAAAATGAAAATACGTCATACGTTAAATAGGATACAATATATATAAACTTGTAGATATGTTTACTTTTTTTTTATTTAAGTACTTTTATATTAATTATGATTATTTAAGACACCCATAAAATATTATTTTCTTATATTATATTACTTTTTTTGTGTGTAAGTAAATGCAAACTTGTAATTTATATATTAATGGGGACACCCTTGCACACTTGTGGGTAGGTAAAAAAAGTAGGAATATGTCTTAAGTTGGGTGGGATATAACATACATAAAATTATAAATGTATTTATTATTTATTTATTTAAGTACTTTATATTAACCATGATTTTTTAGGACACTTATAAAATATCACCCTCTATATTATGTTGCATTCTTTTGTGCAATTAAATACAAACTCATAATTTATGTATAAGCGGGGACACCCTCGCACTTTTGTGAGTGAGAGATACCAAAAGTGAAAACACATTTTACTTTAAGTGGGATACAACATACGTAAAGTTGTGGGTGTATTTTTTTTTTTGTTTATTTAAGTATCTTATATTAACTATGGTTATTTAGGACACCCATAAATATCATTCATTTATATTATGTTAGTATTTTGGTACAGTTAAATGCAAACTCGCAGTTTATGTATAAACGGGGATACCCTTACATATTTGTGAGGGAGAAGTGCAAAAAGTGAAAACATGTCCTATATTAAGTTAGATTAACATACATAAAGTTGTGGATTTTTTTTATTTATTATTTAGGTACTTTTATCTAAACCATGGTTACTTAAGACACCATAAAATATCATCCCCTTTTTTTATGTCACTTTTTTTTTGCAACTAAATACAAACTCGAAATTTATGTATAAGTGAGACATCCTTGCATATTTGTGGATGAGGGGTGTACAAAGTAAAAACACGCCTTATGTTAAGTGAGATATAACATACATAAAATTGTGAATGTATATTTCTTAGGTACTTTATATTAACAATGGTTATTTAAGACACTCATAAAATATCATCCATTGTATAATATTACTTTTTTGTGTGTAATTAAATGCAAACTCGCAATTTATTTATAAGTTGCATGAAATATCATCCATTGTATAAGTTGGGGATATCCTCACTCATTTATGAGTAGAAGATGAAAAAAGTAGGAAGATATCCTAAGATAGGTGGAACACAATATATAAAAAAAATTGGATGTATTTATTTATTATTATATAGTGCATCTGCGCCACAAATTGTTGCAACAAAACATTGTCAGCTCATTGGATGCTCTAAAAAATATAACGACTTTTATAAAAGATAGCAGACCGACCATTATTGCCACCGTAACTCTTGTTATTTACTTTATGAATATTTAGGAATATAAATATTTGTTGAAACACTAGTTACATGTCGCAATGTAACAAGTGCAAGAGATATGATAGCATTTAACGTAATTGAAATTGGATTTGGATTAAGCATCATAATATTTAACATAACTGAAATTAAAATTATAATATTTAATGTAATTAAAATTAAAATTGGTTTAAAATTAGAATTGAAATTATAACATTTAATGTATTTGAAATTAAAATTATTTAATGTAATTAAAATTATAACATTAATTGTAATTGAAATTAGATTTAAATTTGGAATTATAATATTGAACATAACTGAAATTAAAATTTGATTTATAACATGTAACATAATTAAAACTGAAATTAAAATTAGAATTATATTATTTAATGTATTTAAAATTGAAATTGAAATTATTTAACCTAATTAAAATTGAAATTAGAATTAGAATTATATCATTTAACATAACTGAAATTAAATTTAAATTTAGAATTTAAATTATAATATTTAATGTAATTGAAATTAGATTTGAAATTAAATATTTAACATAATTGAAATCAAAATTGAAATAAATTGAAATTATACATTTAACGTAATTGAAATCCAAATTATAACATTTAACATAATTAAAATTGAATAATTTTAGAATAATTATAACATTTAACGAAATTGAAATTATAACATTTAACATAATTAAAATTAGAATTATAACATTTAACGTAATTAAAATTAAAATTAGAATTAAAATTATAATATTTAATGTAATTAAAATTAAAATTATAATATTTAATGTAATAGGAATTGGAATTGAATTATAACATTTAATGTAATTGAAATTAGAATTAGAATCAGAATTATAACATTTAACATAATTATAATTATAATTAGAATCGTAATTATAACATTTAATGAAATTGAAATTCAAAATAGATTTGAAAGTATAATATTTAACATAATTGAAATTGAAATGAAATTTCAATTATAATATTTAATGTAATTGAAATTCAAATTTAATTTTGAATTATAACATTTAACGTAATTAAAAATAAAATTAGGTTTGAAATTATAACATTTATTGAAATTTAAATTGAAATTAATTTTAAAATTATAACAATTAACGTAATTGAGATAGAAATTATAACATTTAATATAATTAAAATTGTAAGTGAAATTGAAATTGAAATTGAAATTGAAATTGAAATTTGAATTATAACATTTAACATAATTGAAATTAGAATTAAAATCGAAATTATAATTTTTAACGTAATTGAAATTGATTTTAAAATTTGAATTAGAATTATAACCTTTAACATAATTAAAACTAAAACTAAAACTAAAACTAAAACTAAAATTATAATATTTAACGTAATTAAAATTAAATTTAAAATTATAATATTAAATTAATTGAAATTAAAAATAGAATTAAAATTATAACCTTTCACATCATTCAAATTGAAATTGAAATTATTACTTTTATCATAAATGAAATTAAAATTATAATATTTTATATAAATAAAATTTAAATTAGATTTGATAATAACATTTAACGTAACTAAAATTAAAATTGAAGTTAGAATTATAACATTTACCGTGATTGAAATCAAAATTTAAAATTAGAATTATTACATTTAACGTGATTGAAATCGAAATTTAAAATTAAAATTATAACATTTAATGTGATTAAAATCAAAATTTTAATTAAAATTATAATATTCATCAAACTAATTTCAACTCTTTCAATTATACAATTTATTTAATAAATTCAAGTTAAATTAAAATTAGCATATAAAGAAACTTATTTAATTTTTTAATAAATATAAAATTTTATTAATTTAAAAAACGAATTCAAATTAAATTCACATTACATAATAAATAAAGGGTTAACTTAAAAATTAAGGAGAAAGTTTATTTAATATTTGATAAATAAAAATATTAGGGACTTATTTGTTATTATGTGTAAACCGAATGGCCAACTATTGTTAAAGGGTCAGCCGCCTCCGTTGAATATCATTGTCAATTAATGGAAGCTGTTAGAATACATTATTTGATTGTACGGCACAGTCAAATGTACCGGAAGCTTACCCCTTAAATTAATACGGAGGTCCACATCTTCTTGATATGTCAATATCAAAGAAAGACCTCTGCGCCTTGTTGGACGAGTATGAATCGAAAAATTAAAACATGTGCTAGTGAGAGGTTTTGTAGCGATTGAAATGACAGCAAGCATTGGTGCGGAGATTCTCAACTCTAAGGCCCCACTTCCACTAATCTTTAATTAATTAATTTATTCTTTTAAGGAAAAAGTTAAAATGGTATACGGATGATGTCACAGCCCTAAAATGTGACATACGCTAAGGTTTGATTTGGTTTGACAAATTGCACCAAAACGGTAGCAAGTGTACAGAGACATGCACGTTTGATAGAGCATACAGGCGCTAAGATAGGCCAAGATTAATCGTAAGGTTAAATATGGGCAACAAACAAAGCATACACAAAGCAATTTGCGCATACGATAAAATAAGCGTGCACGCGAGGTAGGTAGTCTGGGCAGGTGCATGTTAAGTGTAAAACATAAGCATGTAGTAGAGAGCAAGACATTGAATGCGGCAAAAATTCACAAGATACCAATAGGAGATAGTATTTGTTTCTCTCTAAATTTTGGCTTACAAGGTTAAAGATTTTTGGTTCATGAGTTACAAAAACTTCAACTCACAAAAAATCTTAAGAAAATCTCAGTCTACAATACTAAAAAAGAAAGTGACGATCTACGAAGTAGTCTCGAATTGAGGACACCATCTTCGAGCTAGTCAAAGTAATGATCGAAGTCTAGATACTTTGTTCTATTAGATTCACCTTCTTCGAGATGGTCATAATAATTATTGAAGCCTGACTACTTTATTTGATTACTTTTCGAGCTAGTTAGAATAATGGTCGAAGCCTGACTATCTTATTTAGTCAGACTCCTAAAAGAGAACTATGCTCTCTTTAAGTTGGTTAAAGCAATGGTCGAAGTTCGGCTATCTTACTCGGTCAAACTCACTACCCTAAGACTATTCAGAACAACGGTCAAACACCTATTGCTTTGTTTGATCAAGCTCTAATCGATGAGAAATAACCTTTGCTTATATCGTGCGGGAAAAATTCAAAATATGACTATCTTGAAGGATTAAAAGAAGTTATTAAAATGGACTAAACTTACAAAGAACGTAGAGAGTTGTGAATAAAGTAAAATGTATCAAGAAAAAATCTCTAAACTCAAGGAACATTTCTAAAAATACGATACAAATTCTACTAAGGCAAGTAAGATCCAGTGCAATTGTAAGAAAACTTTGATTGTAGAATCCTAAAAGGAAATGTCCATAAGACTTTCATATTAATTTTTTTTTTAAAGTTAGGAGTAAAACTTACATCCTTACCCTATAAATAAAGGAGAAAATTAGCACAAAAGATCAGATCGAATATCATAAAAATATTCTCACACATTGAATCACATAAAAGAGCTTATAATCAAAAGAGCCATGTCATTTCCTTCTTATTATCACGCCTTATTTTTCTCTTTTTCTAGACCTTTGTTGACTTAAGCATTGAAGTGCCTTCGCCGAAAAAATTTTCACGTAGTCTCACATCTTTTTTGGTTGTAGGATTCATTGATACACAACAATCCTGGGGGAAAAAGCAGTTCGACTAGTCTAATTTTTTATTACATCCTTGCTATCTAAATCATGCTTTTCTAGAGAAATAAATTCAACTTGTTGACTTTTGAGTTACTAAAATTTGGGGTCAATAGTTTGGCACCATCTATGGAAAGCAAATAAAAAAGTTATCAAAACCAAACGGAGAGTATAAAGGATGCACGACCAAAAACTGTTATTATTCGTTCTATGGTCACATGAAATAGTGAGCAAATCCCATTACCTAACAAAAATTTTGGCTTACATAACCTAAATAGGTATGTACAGTCTAACAATAACTCAAATCAACAAGAAGAGTCACCATCCTGATAGAAAGCACTGGAAGAAGAATTAAGAAAGTAATGATAAGAAAGAGATGAACTAATAAACATGATGTCAAAACTTCTAAAAAAGTGCAATAATTTAGAAGGATCACATGAGTCTCATCCTTACTCTGAGTCATAACAACACTTCTTACCATGGAGAAGTGTTCTCATAATAGTGAAGGAAACTAGAAACTCGTTGGGGATGGATTATACTAGGGTGTATGCATGTGCAACTGTGTTCATTATACAAAATATATATCGCATACACATTTAGGCGTAACGGAATATTAAAAGATACAATAAACACAATAAACAATATGTTAATTACATTAATATACTAAATGGAGTTTGAGAATTCACCAAAAGTGTAATATTTTACACGTGTAATTGGGAGTCCGCCTAGAGACCAACTCATTGATAGCTCTAGTCATTAACTAGGTGGGCTTAGTAAGTTAGAACAACAGCACATTTTATCTAGCACTAGGTTTAACTATTAAACCCTATGAATTTATTTTTTTCCTTGATCAACTCTTTGATCAATAAAATATATTCCTATGTTGCTGTAATTGTTAGACATATAATGTTATTTATGCCCTTAAAGCTTGTGAAATAATATTTTATTTGATTAATAAAAGTTTATTCATATATATAATTAGGTATACATTGATAAGCCCATATTTATAAAATATGTGATTTATGTAATAGGCATATGATACTAATACAGAGGGTATATATCACAAGTTCTTTATAAATTAAATCTAGTTAACAACTATTAATTAAAAAGGCATTTTATTATGTAAGGTGGTAGTTTTTTATGCTTCTTATAGTGGATGATTTGCCTTGATCATCGAAGTAGAGACTTCGAGTAGAAAAAATAGTGAATATGTTATATTGAACAGGACTATTGTGAATTATGATCTGGTTAACTGAATGTCATATATCTTAATTCATAAAAGCTTTAATAAGTTTGTTTAATCTTAATCCTGAGCAAATAATGAACTTACATTCATGAATTATATCTTTTTGAGTTATCACAGAGTGAGATCCATATAAACGGTCAAAGCCTCGATAGCATGGAGATATAATTTCATGGGTCGTAGGAACATATATTTACAAGATAGAATCTAATAAATAAACTGTTTGCAGTACTTGATCATTTGAATCTGTGATCGCAATTTATTCAATAAGTTATTTATTGAATAATAATATTTATTTATAAATTTATTTACAAATATAGATATATTAAAAATGATCATTAGAGCATTCAGTGATTTAAGAAAAATAAATAATTAATGAGGCAAGACATTTTTATATGGTCTAACTTTAATTATGGACATCAATTAAATGATCAATTAAGTAGTTATTATTGGTCTAAAGATCAAATTCAGTTTAATTAAATGGAGTTTTAATTAAATTGGCTTTTACTGAATAACATGGGTTACTAAAATACTAGAGTACAGCCCTTGGCTTTTAGTGGAATAGCCTAGGGTTAACTTAGAAGAACTGGTGTATCATGAGATAATTAGGACTGGGCCTTTTAAGTTGAAACTAGGAAGCCCATAGGTCTTGCGGTTCCTCTACTAGCTCAAATTCTAATCAAACTCTAATTTTCTAATCTTAATCTGATTCTAATTACCCAAGAGAACTTTTTACATATATGGGAGGTATGGGATAGTAATGATATAACAATTACAACAACCATAACCAGAAAATTATTTTTACGTATTCTTACATGAAAAAAGAATTTGATTATTACCATTCTCTCAGATTTAAGTATTAGTATTTTTAGAGATTAAAGAAAGATCTACGTAGCCACATGTGTTGAATTTGAAGGTTGAGAATAATAGAGAAGATTGCAGTCAGTCAATTCAAGATTTGTCATAGTGAAGAATTGAGGTAATCTTCTATCATTATACTTGTAATTATAAATAAAACGATCTGCCTTCCGCTACATTTATTTTATTAAACAGAAAAAAAAATTTATTTACTACCAACAACTCGTATCAGAGCTGCCTTGTTTCTTATTACATGTATTATTTATTTTATGTGTGGTAGTAATTATTTATTGTGGCACCAACTGCATATCTAATCTATATTTGTTATTATTATTAATTATGTGATGAATGGTTATTCCCAATAAATCATGGTTAGTTATTTGTTCGTATTTTTTCTTGCAAATTGTAACAAGAGAAGGTGATGAAATAATATCACAATTTCTCCTCTTGGTTGGATTAATTCTTGGTGATTCATTAGATTTCTTTATAAGCCAATATTTGGCTTAGGATTTTTATTTGTAATCTAAAGAATATATATTTTCTTAATATTTTTGTTATAAAAAAAATAAAGAACTAGCACTTTATTACCATTATTGGCAACAACGTGTGAAGGACGCAACAAGGATTGTAGGTTACCGGAGTTGATCTATTCGTGGCAAGGATCGGCAGTGGTGGCTTGGTGAAGCAATCGACAATGAAGCACGGGCTTTGGCGAGCTTTCCTAATAGTTTTCATTGCAGCAGAGAACTGGTGGCGACCAATGAGAGAGAAGTCGTGCAGTGCAGTGCAGTGCAGTGCAGTGCAGTGCAGTGCAGTGGTCGGCGTCTTCTGAGGCGCATGACAATCTCATTACGGTGGTTTTGTATCGACCGGCTGTGATTTGCAATTGAATAGGTGGCGGTGTAGGGGAGAAAGGGAAAAGAGGTATTAGGGTTTTCAATTAAAAAAATTTCATCCAGACCCCTTTAATTTTAATTAATTCTGTTTTGGCCTGGACAAGTTTTTAGAATTTTAAAATAGGCCCTAATAGAATTGGTTATTCTACCTAGCCCCTTCTATTTTGGGTAATTACAATTTAGATAAAAAATTTTGAGATATTTATAAATAGGTCCCAAGTTTGATTCAAATTTATTTTGGACTATCTTTTGGGTATTTGAAAATTCAAAATTGGTCTAAACTCTTTTTAATTTTGGTCTAATTTTATAAAATTTTATTTGGGCAATTTTATTAAAACTATTAGGTCTAAAAAAAATATTTATTTATTTAAATTTTTTTAAGAATGTTCAATAGAAATTTTAAGCTTAAAATATGCACAATTTATTTTAAAAAATAAGTGGACCAAAGAAAATTAAAATACCAAAAATTTAAGCCCATAAAAAGAGAGAAGCAAGAGGAGATAACATTATGGCAGAGCCCAAATTGACTTTAATGAAGACTTTGAAGAATTTAGACTTACTTTTAATATTTTTCTTTCTAAGAAAAGCCATGAATTATGAGTTATTTATTTATCTAGTTAATTGATTAGATGAATAATATTTCATATAGATTAAGGGTGCCACATTCACATGTCCATGCATTACATATATTATTTTGTATGACATTAATATTCTAATGAGATTAGGATAAGATTATTATTATATTTTTTAATATTATATTAATTTATTATTTGACATGATCTTATTAATTACTTTATGAAAATAAAATTAAATATTAATGAGTGGAACATCATTTCATAAATTAATTAAAAACTATAAGAATTAAAATATTAAGTGAAAGAAGGCTTTAGGTATAAAGTCTGTGGCCTCCATTACCCTCAAACCTTGTAAGCTTCCTATAAAAGATATTAATTAGAATTGGTTACTAGATAGAACTTCTCTAAAGGGTAAGATCCAATATAGGACTCATGCGAAATTGATTACCTTACGGTGACCTTTTAATTAGAAAATATAAAGGATTAAAATAATGGTTAACTCAACTTAAGTTGATTGATATACTCTCTATGGAGTTCTTGTCAATTAAATCTAAGGACTAAAGAATCGATAGCTTATTATTATTTGATATGAGATATCTAGATAATAATAATAATAATAAATTAGTATGATATTAGTCTGATTCATGACGGATACGACCATCTTACGAAGGCATATTCTAAATGACAGTTGGAGTACCGATGCATAATATAGTTAAAGAGTTCTACATAAATGCATTTCATGTATTCATGCAAAAGTTACACATGCTTTTAGATAATATATGCTTATTTGTGAATTTATTTTTTAGAATCATTCTTCATTTAACCCACTAGCATCCATCCTTAACCAAAAAAAGTTAATTGAAAATAATTATGTGGATTAGAAAAGGAACTTAGACCTTGTTCTCATAGTTGAAAAGTACAAATATGTCTTAACTGAAAAATACCCTTCTAAACCTAATGAAAAGGCATCTTAAGCTAAAAAAAAATATTTATAACAAGTGGCAACTATCTGATGAAATGGTCAGATGTTATATATTAGCTTTTTTGTCTTGTACTCTAGTAAAGCAGTATGAGACTATAAAAACGGCTGTTGATATGGTCTTCAGCCTTTCAGAGATGTTTGTTAATAAAAATAAAACTCTGAGGCAGGTTGCTTTAAAAGAGATCATGAATACTAGGCAAGTCGAAGGAACGCATGTGCAAGATCACATGTTGAAAATGATTGCATTGTTCCAGCAAGTTGAGGATTTGGGTGGGGAATACACTGGCCAATCTAAGGTCGAGATGGTCATAGAAACCTTGGCACCTTCATTTCAGACTTTCTTGTTAAACATGTCAATCAGTTGAATTTTTTATTAACTGAGCTAATGAATCAGCTTAGAGCTACTGAAGCTATAATGAAACCTGGACTAAGTGTTCATTTGACTAAGGGTCCATCTTTCTCTTTTGGTCCCAATCCTAAGGGAAATGGTAGTAAAAAGAAAAAGAATAAGCCCAAGAGAGCATCTAATTCTGCTTCTGTGCAAATTCAACAAAATGACAAGAAACCCAAAGAAAAATATTTCTAATGTGGTATTAAAGGGCATTGGAAGAGAAATTGCCCAGTTCACTTAGAAGAGCTTTCAATAGCTAAAGGGGTAGCTTCTACTTCAGGTAAAATTCTTTTCATTGAGACATGTTTAGTGATTGATTCTATTGATTCCTGGATAATAGATTCTGGAGCTACTAATCATATTTGTAATTCGTTGCGGGGGTTCCTGAAAACTAGACAACTCAGTGAAAGGGAGATCAGTCTAAGGCTAGAAAATAGTACAACTATTGTAGTCAAAGTAATGAGAGTTGTTCAACTTTATTTTGATGGTTTTAGGACTTTAGTATTAGATGATTGTTTGTTAGAACTGGAACTCAAACACAGTTTGATTTCAGTTAATTATTTGAATAAATTTGGTTATTCTGTTAATTTTGACTCAACTGTGGTAATCAAATGAAATAAGTCATTTATATGTTCTGGTACACTAATTAACAATCTGTACTGCATATATCATAAAATTAACTCACTGCATGACACAAAATTGAATAATGAATCTAATCACCATAAGAGGATTAAAGTAATTTCCACTAATCAAATGTATCTATGGCATCTACGTCTTGGTCATATTAGTCTAGATAAAATTCAAAGACTAGTCAAAGATAGACCTTGGAGTTCATTAGTTATTAAACTATTACCAGTCTGCAAATCTTGTATAGAAGGCAAAATGACCAGAAGACCCTTTAATATTAAAGGTAATAGAGCTATTAAAACATTAGAATTAGTATACTCTAATGTGTGTGGGCCCATGAGTATAAAAGTTAGAGGAGGTTATAAATATTTCATCACTTTCATTAATGATCATTCTAGATTTAGCTATGTGTACCTAATGCAATATAAGTCTGAGGCGTTTGATAAATTCAAAGAGTTTCAAGTAGAAGTGGAAAGGCAATTAGAAAAACACATAAAGGAATATCGATCTGATCGAGGTGACGAATACCTCTATAGTGAGTTCAGGACCTATTTGTTAGCCAATGAAATATTATCCTAGTTGACTGCACCAGGGTCACCTTGGCAACATAGTGTAGCAGAAAAAAGAAATAGAACTCTTCTGAAAATGGTGAGGTCAATGATGAGTAATTCAACTTTACCTATCTCATTCTGGGGTTATGCCTTAGAAACACTCATGTATCTTCTTAATTTAATTTCATCTAAGTTAGTCCCTAAAATACCTCTGAAAATGTGGATAAGATGTAAATTAAGTTTACGTCACATACATATATGGGATTGTCCAGCTCATGTGCTAAAATGGAAGACAGACAAGTTGAAATCTAAGTTCAAAGTTTATCTAGTTATTGGTTATCCTAAAGGAACAAGAAGAAGTCTCTTCTATAGTTCTCAAGATAATAAACTATTAGTTTGTACTAATTAATCTTAATTCAAGAAGACTATATGAAAGACTTTAAGGTTGGGAGTAAGATAATTCTTGATGAGTTATTTGAGAACTTTAATATTGTGTTTGATAAAGTCAGTGAGTTAATTTCCAATCCAAATTATAATAACCAACCAAAGCCAGTTGTAAAACAACAACCATTGGTACTTTGTCATAGTGGAAGAATTGTTAGACGTCCAACTAGGTACATGTTAATTGGAGAGTCCTTTCAAAAAGTCTCTAATGAGTATAAAAAAGATCCCATTAATTATGATGAAGTAATGGTTGATAAAGATGCACACCATTAGCATAAAGTTATAAAATCAAAAATGGATCCTATGTATTCTAATAAAGTCTGAAAACTTGTAGAGAAACCTAAAGGGATACAACTCATGAGGTGTAAATGGGTATACAAGAGAATGAGAGAGGTAGATAGAAAGGTAGAAATCTTCAAAGCTAGGCTTGTTGCTAAAGGGTACACTCAGAAAGAAGGTATCGATTATGAGGAGACATTTTCGCCAGTAGACATGCTTAAGTCTATTAGAATTCTCTTATCCATTGCAGCAAATCTTAATTATGAGATTTGAAAAATAAATGTCAAGACTGCCTTTCTTAATGGAAATCTTGAAGAAAGTATCTCTATGATATAACCAGATGGTTTTATAGCTACAAGCTAAGAGCACATGTTTTGTAAACTACAAAAATTTATCTATGAGCTTAAACAAGCATCTAAATCGTAGAACATTATATTTGATTAGGCAATCAAATTGTTTGGTTTTGCTCAAAACCTTGATAAACCTTGTGTTTACAAAAAAAAATAGATGGGCGGTTGGTGATTTTTTTAGCCCTGTATATAAATGATATACTACTAATTGGAAATGATGTAAGAACATTTTTATTAGTTAAATTTAGTTATCTAACCAATTTAATATGAATAACTTAGGTGAAGTTAGTTACATCCTTGGAATTAAGCTATTGTGAGATTGTAAAAATATGATGTTTGTCACGCCCCAGACCCAAAAGATCCGACACACGACATAATTTACAAATGTGCACTCATAAATAATATTACATAAAATTTCAAACTTTAATTCAATATAGAAATCCTTAGCACACATACAATCTTAATGTTTCTAGTATATTCTTAAATTCTTGTTTACGGGTTGATCTCATATTTAAAATATAAACATCTATTGATAATATTTAAACATTCATTTCAATTTTTCAGAATTATAACAACTGAATTATGACTGGGGCAATTAGTAAACCAGAGATATGCAGAGTTTTCTCAGAGATTAACACTCTACTACGTCACTAGTAGTAACTTTGTTACCGGAAGCCCATAATATATTCATTGCAAATTCTTACTTAAAATCAACCGATAACCACACTTAATAAATAATACATAAGTATTTATTCAATAGGGACAAATCAAATATATTAACCTACGTGTCCCCAAATGAAACACTTAGCAACCTAACAACTTAGGGAACCCAAGGAATAGCAGAAGCCTCACCAAATTAGCTAAGCACACATGTACCTTATTTACCTAAAATCGCCATAAAGTATAATGAGTATAAAAATCAGTAAGCATAATAGTTTTTCATACATCAAATATAAATACATATATGTACACAATGCATGTGTATGATATGCTGTGATAAATTAAAATTATAATCTTATCAAATCACATGTTAGGTAAGCGCTTATACATTCTTTCAAAACATATAATAGGAATACCATCACTTAACTACTACTTAGTAGGACTTCCATATCACATATCACATAATAAGCCAAATGTCACTCGTAGGTGACATACCGTATGAGAGAAATAGTACAAGTAAGGTTTCAAATTACACATATATAATGCTCATGTCCAAAGATAAAAGCCAAACCCTCACCCTAATCATCGGTGAGTCCTCTCACATGCACCAATACACTACCACACGAATGTGATGACTCACTCTTCTTTTAGGTACCAATAGGATCCTCTCTACATATGAAACATATAACATATACCAATCCCGAAGGAAAGGCCACACATAAAGGCTCCACAAATTACATAAAATGCATACTAAGTCAACAGTGAGTTCAAGCATCCTCAAAATACAAAATATTTTTCATAGACATATTACACTTCAAAAGCTTTTTTTTGTTAAGCACATTTCATTTTGAAAGTTCACTTTCAAAAACACATATATGTCATGTATGTCCATGATCACATTCATAAACACATGTCTTCACATTTTATATCAAATATACTTTGATATAACATAAACATATTCCTAACCACATTTATAAAATCATACATAACAATTACTATGTTTATTGTGATTTCAGTAAAAATTCTAGTATACTTACCTCTTAGCACTTTCAGCTACGAGGCTTAAATCTCCTTAATCTATCAATGGAGATTAATCCTTTCATGAGCCTCAAAATTCATACAAAACACTTTAAATAGCTTACAAAATTACACATATTGCACTTATCACATCGAATTGGTCTAATTACTTAATTTCTCAAAATCTGTCATTCTGATAACTTACACTTAACAAAATTTTTTTATACATCAAATGATGTCCAATTACTCCAAAATCAGAATATATCATTCTTGACTCATATATCCTTCTTATGTATGAATATTATATCATAATTTCTATATAATCCATTCCATAAATACCATTAAATCCAAACTATTATCCTAATAGGATCTAGATATTTACTGAATAGTATTTAATCTCCTAATTTCACAATATCATATACTAACTAAAAAATTATTAAACTACCACAGAATTACTCTTGACATATATCTTAATTCATGATAAATATTTTACTTCAAAATCACAGTCAAAAATATTTTAAAACTATTTTATTCTATAGCTTTAAAAATTATTAATCAAATACTGCAATGAGCTGACACTCTTTAGAAAATCATAACAATTTAATCAAATTGATCTAAATTCTCAATTCTGAGTATATCATATTAGACATATAAACTTATCATATTTTATAAATTTGTATTTTTTAAAGATCATTCAGCAGATCAAAAATTGTTGTTACTGTATCATACTGTTAACACATATAATTTTTAGAATTTTAGGGTCATTTTGGTAAATTCACTATAAATTCAATTTCTGAAATTTTTAATCGATTCAAAGTCTCAAATAATTCTAGACATGAATAATTTTATATACTCAAAATCCAAAACCAGAATCAAGGCACAACAATTTATAAAACTTTTGGATTAAGAGACTATCAAGAAGAAATTCTACAATTCATCATGATTTATCAAGCTATCTACATAAATCATCATCAATTCTCACAATATCTTACAAAATTCACATCAAATCCTCAATTGTACATATTTTTAAAAATCAAAACTTAAAAAAATTAACTAAATTAACACCAAAAAACTAAGAAAGGGTTATAATATACCTCTTAAAGCTTAAATTCTAACTTTCTTCTTCTTTTTCTTTTTCTTCTTCTTCTCTTTCTCTCCCCTTTCTTTCTCACTTTTCTCACTCTAAAAGAGGTGGCTCGACCAAAATGAGTGAATTAGGGTTTTAAATGTGTATTTTTATACTAGGAAGCTAGTTTTTAGTATTTATAAATTAGCCCTTAAAACTTTTAAAGTATTATAATTTGGTCCCTAAAATGAATCTAAAGTCTTGCAAATAAACCCAATACTAATAGTAGGTCCTTAATCTATACAAACACTACTACTAATAATATATAAATCAAGTATCACCTGCATACAAATAAAATATGTATATTTATATATATATATATAAATATTTATTCTTACCGATTGTGGATAAGTGGTTACTACAATGTTAGATTTATCGCAAGCTACATATATAGACAAAATATTGGTTATGTATGTTATGCATGAATTCAAAAATGGATCACTTCTTTTTAGACATAGAATTTATCTATCCAATAATCAGTGTCCTAAACTCTTGAAGAGATAGATCATATGTGAGGAATTCCTTATGCATTAGTATTAGAAATCTCATGTATGCAATACTATGTACTAGACCAGGTATTTGTTATATAGTCGGCGTGGTCAATAGATATCAATCTAATCCAAGACCAGAATATTGGACTGTAGTAAAACATATATTTAAGTACCTTCGGAGAACGAAAGATTATATGCTTGTATATTTTAGTGAGGATCTTATACCTATTGAATATAAGATTTAGATTTCTAAGAAGATAAGGATGCTCGAAGATCTACCTCAAGATATGTGTTTACTTTAGGTAATGGGGCTATAAGTTAGAGGAGTGTAATGCAATCATGTATTGCTGACTCCACCATGAAAGCTAAATTTGTAGCTGCATCTGAAGTTACAAAAAAGGCTATATAGCTTCAGAAGTTCCTTATGGAGCTTGGGATGGCACCTAATGCTTAGATGCCTATTGTTCTTTATTAGGATAATAGTAGGGCAGTAGCACAGTCTTAGGAACCGAATACCATAAGAGAAGAAAATACATTGAGAGAAAATAACATTTGGTAAGAGAGTTTTGTGCAAAATGGTGAGGTCATGGTATCTAAGATTGCGTAAGTAGATAATCTAGTGGATCTATTCACCAAAGTCATTGCCAACAAAGAGTTTTAAAACTCATATGAATAATATAGGGGTTCAATAGTTACTCGATATACTTTAGGGCAAGTGGGAGATTGTTAGACATATAATATTATTTATTCCTTTAAAGCATGTGAAATAATATTTTATTTAATTAGTAAAAGTTTATTCATATATATAATTAAGCATACATTGATAAGCCCATATTTATAAAGTATGTAATCTATATATTTGGCATATGATGCTAATACAGAGGGTATAAATCATAAGTTCTTTATAAATTAAATCTAATTCATAACCATTAATAAAAAGGGAATTTCATTATATAAGGTTATAGTTTTTCTGCTTCTTATAATGGATGATTTGCCTTGGTCATTGAAGTAGAGACTTCAAGTAGAAAAACTAGTGTGTATGTTACATTAAACAGGACTACTGTGAGTTATGATTTGGTTAAATAAATTTCATATATCTTAATTCACAAAAGCTTTAATAACCTTGATTAATCTTAATCTTAAGCAAATAATGAACTTGCATTCAGTATTATATGTTTTTGAATTATTACGGAATGAGATCCATATAAACGATCAAAACCTCGATAGATTAGAGATATAATTTCATGGGCAAGTGGAAACATATATTTGCAAAATAAAATCTAATAAATAATGTCCACCTAAGTTGTTTGTAGTACTTGATCTTTTGAATTTGTTGTCACAGTTTATTCAATAAGTTATTTATTAAATAATAATATTTGTTTACAAATATAGATATATTAAAATAATCATTAGAGCATTCAGTGACTTAGGATAAATATATAATTAAATAGGTAAGACATTTTTTCATGGCCTAGCTTTAATTATGGACATCAAATAGAATGTCAATTAAGTGGTTATTATTGATCAAAAGACTAAACCTGGTTTAATTAAAAGGAGTTTTAATTAAATTGGTTTTTACTTAATAACATGAATTACTAGAGTATAGCCCTTAACTTTTAGTAGAATAGCCTATGATTAACTTAAAAGAACTGCTATATCATAAAATGATTAGGAGTGGACTTTTTAAGTTGGAACTAGGAAGCCCATAGGTCTTCTAGTCCCTTTACTAGCTCAAATTCTAATCAAACTCTAATTTCCTAATCCTAATCTAATTCTAATTACCCAAGGAAATTTTTTATATAAATGAGAGGTATGAGATAGTAATGATATAACAATTACAACAATCATAACCAGAAAAATTCTTTTTACGTATTCTTACGAGGAAAAAGAATTTGGTTATTACTATTATCTTAGATTTAGGTATTAGTATTTTTAGAGATTAAAAAAAGATCTTCGTAGCCATACGCATTGAATTTGAAGGTTCAGAATAACAGAGAAGATTGCAACCAGTCAATTCAAGATTTATCATAACGAAGAATTGAGGTAATCTTCTATCCTTATACTTGTAATTATAAACAAGACGATCTTCCTCCCATTGCGTTTATTTTATTAAACAAATTTTTTTTATTTACTACCAACAATAATTAGTAGCCAATGAAAGCAAGCAAAAAATTAATTTGAACACTTAAAATTAACTCAATTTGGATCAAATCCTTTTCTTTTTACTATATATATGGCCAGCCACCTTATAAACAAAACAACAACAATAAAAGGAAATCAAAACAAAACAATTTTGTTTCAATTTTGCTTTCTACGAATTTTACACACTTTTATGGTAATGAAACAACAAAAAATGGCAAAACAAAAGCAACTTTTGCTTTGTTTTTCCATTTCATCTGTTTCTACACCTTACACTTGTAATATATATATATATACATATATATATATATATATAGAGATATATGTAACATATCATATTATAAGATTAAAAGTATTAAACTAATTAAATGATTATAACAATAAATAATAATATTATATGTTTATATGCTTTACAACTAAGCATTAACATATAATATTATTATACTATATAATATAATAATATATTATAATATATAAAAATAAAATATTATGATTATTTAATAATTAAATAATTAATATATAATATTACTATTTTACCACTCATAAATAGTTATCAAGCATATTGCTTAGTAAATTACACCATATTTATATTTGAGTAAATTTAACAGATGGTGCACAATATGCTATGTGTCATGATAAAATTGGTAAACAATAATTGTTAATTAATTATTGTATTTAACACTTAAATACGGACACGTGCGTATTTCTCATGGTAATGCTGCATATTACTAGATTAAACAATTCAATTCGGTACGTTACCTTAATGCATGAGTACACTCTATATTGCGGGACTCCCTAAGTCTACGCCCGGTTTGTCACGGATATACAAATCAGCGTATTAACCATCCAAGCTAAGGTCACAACGCATATATATAGTCCTTCTGTCATGATATCTTGGATGTGTGAGGATGTATATTATCACCGTCAAATCCATATGTGCTCATCTATAACATATTTCTAGACTGATATCTCATTGAATAATATGTGCAGACTCCTTTGCCATATTGTTCAACCTTGATGAAAACTCTTTTCTGGGATGATTACTTGTGGCTACAAGACTTTTTGAGATATAGTCTCGAAGCATCTGGATATCCAACTCCCTATGCGAGCTAGCAGATTTCATATCTGTATGCAGCAGACTCTATAAGTATCGGACTATACCCAATAGCACCCAACAGTCACACCATAAAATGTCTGTGACATGTGTAGAACTAAAGTACGATGGATCATTTACAAGCCCATCGTGGCACTCAAGTCAAGACCACATATATTATTCAATTCGAGAGGACCCTTCGTTGACGAGTTACATAGGGTGTCTATCAGAGGTCCTCGTGAGTTCGTCCTATATCTAGTCCTAATTAGATACCCATATGTCAATACGAGTTCCAAGTTCACAGTCAGTTAAGAACAATCATCTATACCCTATAAGTACAACATATACTGATCTATATAATGGTATCCACCAACAGACCCGATTGACAAAAATAGATCAGGGATAATATTCGAGAACATACTTGTGCAATGACATTTTCTAGCACCTGATTATAACTCTGACAACTATGCAGTTACTAGTATATTCTCGGGTCTATGTCTCATTACAGACAAAGTTCCAACTCTTGGATATTTGTTGAGTATTATAACAAGCTAACACTTAGCTGTGCTAACTCTTAGCATTTATATCTCTCAGCGTGGTTAACTTTAGGCCCTGATATGAACTCCTTTAGATCAAATTTAAACTTCTTCAGGTGATACAATGTCTGTAATAAAACATTTTATGGTACCATATAAATAAGGATTAACGATTTAATGGAAATATACACTTGTATAAATAACAAGTATATGTACATACGTGAATGATACGTAAGTACCAACCCTAACAAAATCATTCTTAATTGACTCGAAAACAAAAAGGGAAGGGAATTATGATAGAACCCTCCGAGAGGGAGAGTCACCAACTAAGCTGACAATCGCCCTAAGGTGATCACAACTACTCCCATAACCAATCACAGGTAAAAGGCTCTAACCTCTAAAGGCAAGTTAACAACAATCATGATTTGGAGGATAGTGATGCTCGAATGATTATCAATGGACTCAGGAAAGACAATATAAGATGTTTAAGAAAACTTAAACAAAAAGAAATAGGGTAGCCAAATTATGGGAGATGCTAGAGATATGCTAAATAAGAAGAAGAGTAGCAACAGAATCGAGAAGGATTCAAAAAAAGTCATCAAAATGATTAGAGAGTGCGAGCACAACGAACAACATAACTTAGCACTCAAAAACAAAGATTCGCTAGTAGAGAAGGTTCAAAACCTAGAAACGTGATTGCATCAACTCCTTGAGGATAAAGGAAAAGAAAAAAAATCCCATCAAAAAAGACAGAATGAGAGATAAAAACTTATTTCATCGATGAACTTAGAGATATTAAACTACTGAAAGGGTTTAAAATGCTAAACCTCTCAACTCATAAGAGGACAACGGATCCTTACCACTACATTAATAAGGTGACTAACTTGTTATCGATCGCTGGCCTAAGATAAAAGTAGATCTGTATACTGTTTTACATTAAATTAGATAGACAAGCTTCATATGGTACAAAAGCCTGAGACAGAAAAGTATCTCATCTTTTAGTTAATTGATCTAAAAGTTCATCCAGTATTTTCGATGAGCCTATGAAAAGGCTAAGGATCCTCAATAACTACAAAGACTTAAGCAATGTCATACTGAACGCTTAAGAGACTTTATGCAATGATACCATAAATAAGTAATCCACCTTGAAGAGTTTGACTTACCGGTTATATTAGAAGTACTAAAAGAAGGGCACAAGATAAGTCGATTCTAGTACTTTCTATCAGAAACTTCCTTTGCCACTTATACAATTGCCAATGAACAAACCCTTTAATATATTAATATAGAAGAGAAAAAAGTTTGAAAAATAGTAGTCGAGGAAATATACGAGACAAGCTGAGAGGGCGACAGCGTAGAAAGGGAACAATAAAAAAAAATCTCTTGCTATGGTAGCTAAGGTTTAAGAGGACATATATATATATATTATTTAGGGATGACAAAATTACTCGTAAACCCGCTAAAACCCACTCGTATAGGGAAAGATTTCGTATAGTTTGAAGTGGGTTTGGTAAACAAAACTAAAACCTATAGTGGATTTGGGATGGGCATGGGTTTGATAAAAAAATCTGTGGATACCCACTACGGATATTCGTAAATACTACATTTTTTCTTAACTTTTTAGACAAAATAAAAAAGAAATACGTTGCGTATTGCATGCCTAGCATACTTAGCATGCTTTCTAGGAGCCATGTTGCCGTTTAGCATTGGCTCCTAACACGTGTACTAAGCGCTAAACGCACACTATTGCGTGTTTAGCATGCTCTTCTAGCATGCATGGTAAACATTAGGCATGCAACATTGCATGCACTTGGCGTGTACTCCTAGCACTTATGTTAAGCGCTCTAGGTATACAATGTTGTGTACTTTTAGCATTCTCTCTTACCATACGTGCTAAGTGTTGCGTGCTCAACGTACACTTCAAGCACGCATACTAAGTGTTAAGTGTACAATGTTGTGCACTTAGCATACGCTTCAAGCACGTGTGCCAAGAGCTAAATGCATAACATTGCGCGCTTAATGTATGCTCCTAGCATGCGTGCTAAGCGCTAGGCGCTTAATGTTACATACTTAATATGTGCTCATAGTATGCGTGCTAAGTGCACTTTTAGTATTCGCTCCTAATACGTATGTTAAGCGCTATGTACTCATTACCAAACTAGCTTAAAATCTGTATATAACACGTTATGGGTCTGATAATGAGTATATACCCATTAGAGCGGGTTTGGTATTGGAAACTTCAAATCGACAGTTGATTTGGAAATGATTTGATATTTTATTTTTAAAGCAGATGCGGATATAGTTTTAGGGGTATTCGTCTCTAACTCAGTTTGCTGTCATCCATAATATTCTTACAATGGTTCTCCTGGCTAAAATATTTAAAGCCATAAAGGAAAAAGATCTCCTCAAAGAGATCGCATTTATTTGAGCACTGCCTAGAAAACAAATAAAAATAAAAAGTGCAATTTCATCAAGATCACGGCCACACCACCAATAAGTGTATACACCTTCAAGCTCAAATAGACCAACTAATAAAGAATGGATACCTCAATGAATTTGGAGCCAACATTGGGCCAATGAAAACTCTAGATGGAAAAAAATAAGAATATAAGAGCTCTTTAATACAAGAGATGACCATGATCATCTCAAGGGGTATGATGTTGATAGGAGATTCAAATAGCCAGAGGAAGAATTACTCTCAATACTCATTGAGAGGGCGCATATGATGTGTAATACTTTAATAGCAACAAAAAAAAACCACGAGTGCATTTTTTTACCAATTATCTTTATTGAAAAAGATGCCAAAGATGTCACTTACCCACGTTATAATTCACTGGCCATAACCATTCAGATAGTAGGAATGAAAGTAAACAAAGTGTTCGTCAATACAGAGAGCTTGATCGATTTATTATTTAGAGATACACTCACCAAGCTAGTTGTATAATGTCTTTAGGAGTTGTAAGTCTTCCAATATCAATAGGGTAAAATCCTTACAATAAAATGATGATGACAGTTTATAGTGGTCGACTAGCCTATGCCTTATAAGGTGATGTTGAGAAGACCTTTTATGATCAACTTCAATGTTGCTATGTTCATGCACTATCAAAAACTCAAATTTCTTGCGGAAGGAGATCAAAAGACAACCAGAAGTTGTTATACGATCATGTCCAAGAGGACCTTTTGTATCACCACTATAGACCAATAAAAGAAAGTAAATTTAATACCCTAGAGCTGGTAGGTGACTTGCTCCCGATACCTGTTCAAACAAAAAATCTTGAAAGAACCGTAAAGATAGGCTCACATCTAGAGCCTGAGAAAAAAAATAAAGATTTATCTCTCTGATAAGTGATTTCTTAGACATTTCAATATGGTCATACAAGGACATGGCAAGGATAGACCCTAATCTCATATCACATGCACTGAAAGTCAATCCATCCTTCAAGCCAATCAAGCAAAAAAGAAGAATTTTTAACTAGGAAAAGAATGAAGCTGTGGTAGCCAAGGTCAAGAAACTCTTGGTAGTATGTTTTATTTGAGAAGTCCACTATCCCGAATGGTTAGCTAATGTCTTTATATTAAAGAAACCAAACGGGAAATGAAGAATATGTAGACTTCATAGACCTGAACAAAGCTTGTCTAAAAGACAGCTTTCCTTTACCAAAGATTGACCAGATGGTGGATCACTTCCAAACACACCTCCTCAACTTCATGGATGCATTCTCAAGATACAATTAGATCAAGATGTTTCACCAGATTAAGAGAAGACTTCATTTATTACTTATAAAGGAGCGTACTGCTATAAGGTCATATTGTTCAGACTCGAGAACGTAGGTGCCACATACCAAAAACTTGTTAATAAGCTATTCAAGCCCTTAATAAAGAAGAGTATGAAAGTTTACATAGATGACATGATCACCAAGTCTAAAAGAGCAGAAAGTTATATAAATAACCTCAAAGAAAACTTCAAAATCTTAAGAGAACATAACATAAAGCTAAATCCCAAAAAATATATATATTTGAGGTTGAATAAGGAAAATGCATGGGCTTTTTAATATGCCACAGAGGAATAAAAGCTAATCCAAAAAATGTTTGAGTAGTTCTCGACATGAAACTCTATGCATAATCAAGGAGATGCAAAGGTTCACAGGTTGAATAGCAGCTCTAAGCCGATTTATTTCCAAAGCCACTAATAAATATTTTGAATTTTTTAAGACTATTAAAAGTAAAAAAGAAAATAAGATGGACCTCATAATACGAGGAAGCTTTCTAGAATATCTAGTTCAACTACTCCACCTCACTATGCCAAAAGTAAGGGACCACTTGATTCTATATTTGAGAGTCTTAAATTGAATAGTAAGTACAACACTAGTCAAAGAAAAAGAGAATGTTTAAAGATCAGCCTACTTCACAAGCAAGGTACTCATTGGTCCTGATACCTATTATTCATTACAGGAAAGCTAGCCTTAGTATTGATCATAATTGGACAAATATTAAAAACCTATTTCTAGGTCTACATAATAATTATCCTTACTAAGCAGCCTTAAGACATATTCTTCATAACCTAGACCTCTCCGAATGCCTCATTAAATAAGTAATTAAGTTTAGTGAGTTTGGCATATAGTACAAACCAAAGGCGTTTATTAATGCATAAGCCCTCACCAATTTCATCGTAGAATATACAGATAGAGAATAGGTAAAAAAAGTACTCCAAGTGAAGAACCTTTATACGCCTAAGAAAAAAAAGGCCCTTGCACTTCTATATGGACACTTTTCATCGATAAGGCCTCTAACTCAAAAGGGTGTGGGGCTGGCATAATTCTTATAAGCCTAAAAGAGGATGAACTCAACTATATAGTCAACTTTAACTTTTCAACTACAAATAAAAAGTCGAATATGAAGCTTTTCGACAAAAGTATAAGTTGCACGAGCATTCATTGCTAAAAGAATCCTCATTAAGAGTGACTCATAGCTCATCATTAACTAAATTATTAAATAAGACAAAACCTGAGGAGACCACATAGATACTTATCTTAAAGTAGCTGAGATAATAAAGATATAATTTGAGAAGATGATTATAAAAAAAAATACCAAAAGAAGATAATCGCAAGATAGATATCTTAGCACTAATAGCTTTAACAAAAGAAGCTCGGATACTGAGATCTATTCCTCTTGATTTCATTCCCATACTAAGCATAGAAACAGTGGAACACAAAGATGTTATGCAAGTCAATTTACTAACCAGTTGGATGGAACAAATTTAGGACTATATAGAAAAAGAAGTTCTACCACAAAACAAGCAATAAGCATAACAGTTAAGGTATCAAGCTGCTCGATACACCACAATGGATGACATCCTCTATAAAAGAGGGCACTTCCTTCCTCATATGAGATGTCTAACACTAGAAGAAGCTGAGTATATGCTCCAGTAGATACATGAAGAAATTTGTAGGAACCACTCTGAGACTAAAGCCTTAGCTTATAAAGCTTTTAGGATGGAATACTACTGGCAAACCACTTTTCACGACGCTAGAGAGTTGGTTAAAAAAAATACAATACATGCCAAAAGTAGGCTAATAATATCCATGCCACACCTAAAAATTTGAAAGCGATGAATAATCCCTGGCCCTTTATACAAAATGGGTGATCAACCTAATTGGCTCTCTACATTATGGAAAAGGGTTAGCCAAGTGTACATTTTTTTTGTAGTAGATTACTTCACAAAGTTGATAGAGGTTAAGCCCTTAGCAAACATCACATTAAAAAGAACTCATGGCTCTGTGTGGAAAAATATAATTTACAAATTTAGAATACCTTACACCATCATTACTAACTATGGTAAACAGTTCAACTATAAGAATTTTAAATAGTTATATTCATAGCTCAAGATTAAACTCCTGTCTACCTCACATGCCCATCCAAAGACCAATGGTAGGTCAAATATTCCAACAAACTTGTCAAAATATTGCTATAGACTAAGTTTGACTAAAAAGAAGGGAGCTTGAGTTAAGGAGCTACCCAAGGTCCTGTGGTCATTTAAACTACCAGTAAAATAGGAACTGAAGAGATTCCTTTCTCCTTGACCTTTGGTTATGAAGCTGTAATCCTAGGAGAAGTGGGAGTGCCCACCCACAGAGTACAAAGTTTTGACAAGGAAAAGAATGAAGAGCTTATGTGAAGAAATCTGGACCTTATTGAGTAGGAAAAGGACGTAGTGTAAATTTAAACAATTGCCTATCAATAAAATTTCGCTAGATATTACAAGAAGTGAGTTCGAGTTTGAGAATTCTAAGAAAGAGACCTAATTATGAGAAATGTATTTTTAAATGCAAAAGATCCAATAGATGGAGCACTTGGACCAAACAGGGAAGGTCCTTACAAAATACTCAAGAGAGTTTAACCAGAAGCATATAAGCTCGAGAACGTTAATGGATGAGTTCTCAAAAAGCCATGGAATATTGAACTCTTGAAAAAAAATATTACCATAGTGACTTTATTCTATTATTAAAACATATTTATTAATAAAAGTTCTTTTTTTAAATCATCACTTGTATTAGAAAGGTCTATAATCATGATTTAATCAATGCTCGCTAAAAAAGAAAAAGAAAACCGAGACAATATTAGAATACAAAAAATTATTTCTCATTGAATTACAAAAATTCTTTTCAAATAACAACAAGAAATACAACATTTTCAAGAATGAGGATCTTGATTATCAGGTATTTGAGGCATTATTATCTTCCGAATCATCTTCGTCATCCTTTGAAACATGCAGGGCTTTATCCATCCACTAGAGATCAATATTAGGATAATGCTCCTTAAAAATATTAATTCTATTATTTAAACCAACACTGTGAATGAAAGCCCTGACATTGGAACCTTATTTTGGAAAATTTTATCTAACATAGGAAGGACTCCAACTTGAATTAAAAGTCATACCTATAAATACTAAAGTTATTTTTTTAGCCATAGAGGAGAAAGTTTTGCAACTACTGAGAGAGAGAATTAAAGTAATTAACTTGAGGAGAATTTCAAAATTATCTGTGGCTTAATTTTGGATTCAAGCAAGATTAAATCAAGGATTGAAGAGTGAAGGGTGATTTCTTCATCTTCAATACTTCTTTGAGTTTGTTTGTAACCATGATATATTTTGTTATTAGCCCTAGAATTCTTATTACTATAAACTAATTAACTTTACTAGGATTACATTCTTTAAGTCAATATGTGATCAATTTGATTTTTTTTTCATTCATTATTATGAACTCAGTTGATGCTATTCAATTTATTTGATTTTAATGCTTTCTTATTATCTGATCAATAATTAGATTGATATAGGAACACTTAGATAAACTTAAAAAAGGAATCTATGTGTTGGGCTTAGGATAAATTGATTCATGATCACATCATAATAGTTATGAGTTTTATATGAGATGGAAATATACTCGCATGGCATGTATGGTTAATAAAATTTGTATCTAATGAATTTTATTTCTATATAATTTATGTAGAAATATAGGTAATTGTTAGAATAAAACATTTTCACTTAACCATCGGAAGAGGCTAGTGAAAGAATTCATATATTGACTTATAGTTAACTGGGGGATTAATATAAAGGGATAAGATTAAGTTAAGTAACATATCGAGGGATAGTCTATAATCCTAAGTTTTTTTAATCTTGGTAATTCATAAGTTTTAAAATTAAGGTTTTTTTATTTGTGTCCAATTGTTAGTTTAAGTTTAGTTTAATTTTACATGAGTTGATTATCTAAATAAAAGTTAGAAAACATAATTTTAGTACTTAGATAAGAAAACAATTAAATTCCCTATGGGATCGACGTCATATTTCATCACTTTATTATTTATTATGATAACGTGCACTTGCGTTTAAGCTTAGTAAAGTTATAATAAGTTTTTTATGCTATTGCTGGGGAATTTACTTATTCTTTTCCAATACTAATACTAATTTATCTTGCTTTTACTTTAGATATTTGTTTTTCTTTCTTTTCGTTTGCATATAACTTCAGCTATTTATGCGACAATAAAAAAGTATTGATTTAACTGTTTTTGATCCAGAAATTAAAAGAACAATTAGAAGACTTCATCGAGAACAAAACCTAATAGTCAATATAGACAACCAATCCCAAAATGAAGCAAATGAACCAAGATCCCTTAGGGATTATATAGTCTCTTTAGTGGATGGAATTCACTCAAGCATTCAAAGGCCAGCTATAAATACCAATAATTTCGATATCAAACTAAGCACAATCCAAATGCTTAAAGATTAAATGTAGTTTACCATACTTTCCAATGATGATCTTAATAAGCATATTATAAATTTTCTAAAAATTTGATATACCTTCAAATAAAACAGAGTCTTTGATGATGCCATTCGTTTATGGATGTTTCTTTTTTCACTAAGGATAAGGCAAAAAAGCTAGTTGATATCACTGCCATATGATTAATAGTAACATGGGATGACTTAGCATATAAGTTCTTAGTAAAGTTTTTCCCATCAACTAAGACAACCAAGATGCGTAATGAAATTACCTTGTTTATGCAATTTAGTTTATAATCATTATAGGAGGCATAGCAGAGGTTTAAAGACATGCTAAGAAATTACCCATACCATGGAGTTTTTAAATGGTTATTAGTGTAAACCTTCTATATTGGGCTTGTGGAACATTTCAGAACTATAATGGATGTAGCGGCAGGTGGGGCATTAATGAACAAATCCACAAATAAGGAGTATGATCTGATGGAGGAGATGGCATCTAATAGTTGCCAATGGCCAGCAGAAAGAATTAACCTAAAAAAGGTTGCTGGTCTGTATGACATTAATGCACTTACTACATTGACAGCCCAAGTCGGCCTCTTATTCAAGAAGATTGATGCTTTGGGAGTTAATGTATTAAATAGTCAACTGACAGGAACTTGTGACTTTTATAGAGACAATCACCAGAATCGCCAATGTATAGAGATGGCTCAATATATTGGGAACTTCAACTGACAACAATACATTCCAAACTTGAACTACTACAACCTTAAGTGGAGAAATCATCCAATTTCTTTTAGAGTAATAAAAAAGGATAGTCCTCAAAGCCAATGAACCCACCCAGATTTCTAACACAATAATCTCAACATTAGAAAGAGAGGAAACCAGTCTTAGAGGGGTTATGGATGCAATACATAAAGCAAACAGAATAACTTTTGTAAATCCAAACAACATCTCTAAGGACATTGGAGACATAAGTAGGATAGTTAGCTACAGCAATGAATAATCATCCACAAGGATCTTTACCTAGTAATACATAAGTAAACTTGAAAGGCTATAGATAGTAATGTAAAACAGTAGTGTGAGAAATGGCAAAGAGTTGCAAAATGATGCAAAATAGTCTTCACAACAACAACAAGTACCACAAAATAGTGTAGAAAAACTAGCGATCCAAAAAACTACAACCAGTATAAAATATTCAGTAAATGCAGATATTGCAAAATATGCAATAAAGGGAAATAGGTAAAACTAGTGTAGAAAGATAGTCCACAACCTTATAATCCACCTCTACCATTTTTTTAAAGGCTACAAAAAAAGAAATTAAATAAACAATTTTCTAAAATTTTGGAGATCGTCAAAAAACTGCACATCAAAATTCTTTTTCTCGATGCATGGAGCAAATGTTGAGTTATGTAAAGTTTATGAAAGACATTCTTTAAAAAAAAGATGGACAAGTACAAAATAGTGGCACTAACTGAGGAATACAGTGTAATATTATTGAAGAAGTTACCTCATGAACTTAATGATCTAGAAAGCTTTGCTAATGAGTAAGGAATATACTAATAAAGCAAGAAAAGCCCCTATAGAGCATTTTAGAAGTTGAAATATTTGATGTGTTGGGGATCAATTTCATGGGGCCGTTTATCCCATCAAATAGTCAAAAATGCATTCTGGTAACAGTCGACTACATCTCCGAATAGGTGGAAGTAGTAACCCTACCAACTAATGATGCAAAAGTGGTATTGAAGTTTCTAAGGAAAAATATCTATACTTGATATGGCATTCCACAAGCAATATTAGTGATAAATGCTCATATTTCTGTAACAATTATTTTCAGCTCTTCTCTAGAAATATGGAGTAAGCATAAAATCACCACCACATACCATCTACAGATAAGTAGACAAGCAGAGATGTTAAATTGAGAAATTAAATGCATCCTCAAAATAACAGTAAAGCCAAGTTGAAAGAATTAGGTAATATGATTGAATAATACACTTTGGGCCTATCGTACAGCCTACAAGATTCCTATCGAAATGTTTCCATACTGGCTTATTTTTGGTATGGCATGTCGTCTACCAGTAAAATTAGAGTACAAAGCATATTGAGCCATAAAGGCCCTCAATTTTGATGTACAAGCTACCGGTGATAAATGCATACTCCAGCTAAATGTAATGGATGAGTTTTGACTACAAGTATATGAGAATTTCAAGCTTTACAAGGAGAAAACGAAGTGATGGCATGACAAGAGGATAAATAACTGATTATTTGAACTAGGATAACATGTACTGTTGTTTAATTCCCACTTAAAACTCTTTCCGAGGAAGCTAAAATCAAAGTGGTTCGTTCCACTCCGAATCATCAAAGTATATCCACATTGAGCAGTAGAGATTAAAGATGAATCATCCAAAAGAATACTTAAATTCAATGGCGAAAGATTGAAGCAATATTTAGGAGGCATAATTGACTACCAAAACTTCCTCCCTCAAATTATCCAAGCCCTAAAAAAGAGGCAAAGTCAGAAAGCTAAGTTGTTGCACCCAAATATAGTGTTGTGACACTTATTCGAATAAAAAAAAAAAAAGAAGCTGAGGCATAAAATTAGTACCACAATGCTCCGAATTAGCGTCACAGCATCCAAAATAAAGAAACCTAGGAGATGAAGTCAGAGACAGCACCAAAGTGCCTTAGAGAAGTGCCAAAGCTCCACAACAAGGATCACCCAAAACCACAAGTTAGAAACTCGGCATCGCAATGCCCTACCTCATATGGTGGCATTAATTCCAACCTAGATACCTCAAGATTTTCCTATATAACATCATGTAGCAGCGTTCATACCTAGAAATCCAGTAAGAAAGACTATGACATAAGCGCTGCAGGGCCCAATACACAGTGATACTTCGAATTTGACTTAAAATTTTGAAGTCATTATTCCCTCCATTCACCAAAACCCTATGTATTTACAACCCTAGTATACAAATCGTAATCCAAGTCAAATCCCATCAATCCAAGCCTTCAAAAACTAAATTTAACCCCTTAAAAACTTAAAGCACAATCTATTTCACCAAATCAAACCCAAAAACACCTATACCTAGAAAATCAACCAAGTTTAGGGGAAAACCTATTTTAGCCTAATCAACCCAAAAAGAACCAATTCATCAAGGCAAATTTGAATTCTCAAATATCTATGGCACTCAAAAGAGCCCGTACCGCAACCCACATAGAGTCATCCTATGACTTTACCAAGTTTGCCTCTGGAATTGCCTTTGAAAAATACAATACTTTGGTGGTTAAAAAAAGCGCTATTCCAAAACTTGGATTCGACTTAGCGACAGAAAAATTCAGACACTACAAGCACATGATTTAAAGCAAAAATTGATAAAAATTCTGCAAGCATCTAGAGTTAGCCATAGTTCCTGTAGTGAGAGAATTCTATGCTAATGCAGCCAAGCATCAGAACTTTAAAATCCATGGGAAGATGGTTGTATTGATAACACCACTATCAACTATTTCTTCGACCTTCCAGATGACGATGATGATGAGTACCAATGGATGATTTTAGAGCTAGATTACAATATAATTATTTGAAGGCTTTGCAAACCTAGGACGGGGTGGTGGATTGCAAGTGGCTAGTGCATGAATTGTTTTGCCAAATCCATGGATTGTGACAAGAAGATATGAAATTACTTTATAGGCGCTCAACTTATGTCGATATTTCACTTCAATGATGTGACCAAAGACAAAGCTGTTCTCATCTACCCGATCATGACCAAGAAAATAATCAACATTAGAAGGTGTTCTGGCAAAACATCATTTATAACTCTTGGTAGGAGAAGGTTAACATGTTCAGTAAACTTGGGATGGAGTGGTAAATTACAGGTGGCCAGCACATGACTTTCTCTGTCAAAGCCATGGATTGTAACAAAAGTATATGCATTACTTTGTGGGTATTCAACTGATGTTAGTTTCTCACTTCCGTGATGTGACCAAAGATAAAATTGTTCTCATCTGTGCAATCATGGCCAAGAAAAAGATCAACATTGAGAAGGATAACATCATATACAACTTCTGATAGGAGAATGCGAGCATGTTATTCTCGTATTTTATCACAGCCTTGTATGAACAGGGCGGTATTCAATTAGAGCCTAATGAGAAGTTGCTACATCAATTGTGATCATTAGATGCCAACATATTCGACAAAGTGCAATAACTTAACAATTTGTGCCACCCATAAACTAGAATCATCAAAGCAGCAAAAACATTTTCCTCATCTTCCCAAGCACAGTCAGTTTCAGAGTGGTTGAGTAGAATAGAGGCCAAAATAGAAACTCTCCATAGTGAGTTCACAGAGTTAAATAGTATTCATGGTCCTTTGACTTGAGCACCATGGTAGACTTATTAGTGATTCATTATACTTTGATTCCACGCATGTCAGAGATCTTTTATGGTCTGACCTCTAAGTGTCGTTAGGTATGGTTCGATGCTCAAGAAGTTTAATGTGCGTAGATGTAGGATTCGTTAACTCATATGGGTGAGTTGTATATCCTAATGCTCTGAAATTATATTTTAAGAAGTCTTATGGCTACAAACATAAACCTTAAAAAAGAGTTTTTCGTAAGATTAAACAATATTTCAAAGGCATTTGTTGATATTATTTATGAAAATACAACTTTGGAGATAGGTTTACGGTCGAGTATATAGAGATTTGACGGTGATGATTTTACATCTCTGCTCTTTCAAGATATAGGTGACAGAAGGATTATACAGATACAGTTGACCTTAGCTTGTATTACTCAATGCGTTATTCTATAATATTTGTAACGTATGTGTGGGACATTGTTCATGAACTTATGAAAGAGTTCCCTAAGACATACGGGTATAAACCTAAGGAGTCTCACAATATGAAATGTACTCATTGAGCATTAGGGTAACAGATCAGGTCAAACGGTTCAATCTGAAAAAATTTCAAAAAGTAGAATTTATTTCAAGATCTCTCGGGAAACACATATGTTAAGGTTTAAGTGTTAAACCTATATTTTATTAGTTAAAGTAATTAACTAATAGAAATGTGACATATGGCAAATGCATGTGATACATGTGGGATACACAGCATATACATTAATTTAACGGGTGACAAATGGCAAATGAAGTGGGACACTTATCTTCATACATGGGATGCATGAATGAAAAATATCAAGTGATTGTTTGTCAAGTATTTTAAACTTTATAAATGTAGAGGTCCCATTTTTTGGCCATATATAAGCTAAGGTTTAAAAATGTTACAACTAAGCCCATTTTCACATTTGGACCATTTAAGAGATAAACTAGTTCAAGAGTTGAATTGATTCAAATTTGATTTTGTTGAAAATTTGAAATGCTTCAATTCTAGCTTTGATCAAGGAAATACTTTAAGGTAAGCTCCAAGTTTAAATTCTAAACTGAATGGCTTCAAGGGTAAGTTTTTCGAATTCTATTACTGTAACAGACTTCAATTAAGTATGTATTTGTTGAATAAGAAATTAAATTTCTATGTATGCATTGAATAATCAATGAACATTATCACATGCATGTATCTTTAGATGTACTTCAACAAAGACATATTATTAATATATAATTTTGAATGCATGAACTGATCTAGATGATTGTTGACTAAATTTGCTTATTACACACACATACACATGTTGATCACTTATGAGGGAGAATGAAAGATTTTATTATGTGTTGGAATTTTTAGGAGCTATTATAATTTTCAAAAGAATTGTGAACAAAAATTGAAACAACCTTTGAGACAATATAATGATCATTGAATTAAGCCAATAATTTTTGTGTGTTTTCTTTTGTTATTTGTTATTTTATTTTGTTTAATTTTTCTTTTCTTTTTTAAATTTGTTAATTTTATCTCTTTGCTCGTAAACGAGCAATTATTTAAGTTTGGAAGAATTTGGCATGGGTGATTTAGGTATAGGAATTTATCCCCATTAAGCTTAAAAAAGTTGTCTGGTTAGAAGCAAATATATAGCTATTTATGTATTTTATAGGGATCAAGCTTAAAGAGTAAAACGAAAGAAAATGGAGAAAAATACAGGAATTTAGAGTTAAAAAATGAAGAATCGAGCAAGATGCAAGAACTCATAATAGTAGTTGAGCGTTGCGGTGCTGAAAGAAGAAAAAGACCTTCAAGTCAGAGAGTCTAGATTGCAGCAATAACTTAGTAACTTCGTGGTGCCTAAACAGTAGAAGAGCTACTCAGAATTCTAGAGACTCGGCACTGTAGTGCTATAAAGTTAGTACCAAGGTGGTGAAATAGAATCAATCCAGAGCTGCAGCACTGCGAATGAAAGCTATAGTGTTGGAACCTTATTTTGGAAAGTTTTATCTAACTTGAGGAGGACTCCAACTCGAATTAAAATTCATCCCTATAAATACTAAGGTTTTTTTAGCCACAAAGGAGAACTTTTTGTAACTACCGAGAGAGAGAATTATAGCAATTAACTTGGGGAGAATTTCAAGATATTCTTGGGCGTAATTCTAGATTTAAGTAAGATCAAATCAAAGATTAGAGAGTTAAGGGTGATTTCTTCTTCTTTAATACTTCTCTAAGTTTGTTTGTAACCATGATAAACTTTGTTATTAGCCCTAGAATTCTTTTTATTATGAGCTAATTAATTTTACTAGGATTACATTCTTCAAGTCAATATATTATTAATTTGATTTATTCATTCATTAATATGAACTCATTTAATACTATTCAATTTATTTGATTTTAATGCTTTCTTATTTTATGGCTAGTAAATTAATTCAAGAACACTTAATAAACTTAGAAAAGGGATTGATGTGTTAAGCTTATGATAAATTGATGCATGATCACATTGTAACAGTTATGAGTTTCATATGAAATAGAAATTTATTCGTATAACATGTATGGTTAATAAAATTTGTGTATATTGAATTTTATTTCTATCTAATTACCATATGGATATAGGTAATTATTAGAATAAAATATTTTTACTTCACCAACGGAAGAGGCTAGTGAAGGAATTTGTGTTTTAACCAATAGTTTGATTGAAGGATTAATATGAAGGGATAAGATTAAGTTAAGCAATGTATTGAAGGATAGTCTGTAATCATAGGTATTTTTAATCATGGTAATTCATAAGTTACTTTATAATTAGGGTTCTTTTATTAGTGTCAAGTTCTTAGTTTATGTTTAGTTTAATTTTATATGAGTTGGTTATCTAAATAAAAGTGAGAAAATATAATTTTGGTACTTGATATGAATAAAATTAAATTCTCTGTGAGATTGACATCCTATTTCATTACTTTATTACTTGTTATGATAACATGTACTTGCATTTATATTAAGCTTAGTAGAGTTGTGACATCAAATAAGAAGATTTTTAGAAGGAATAAGTTAGTACAACCCTAAAGGAAATCTAAGGTAACACCCTTGAAAAAAAAGAGGAAGTAAAAAAAGCTTCAGTCATAAAAAATCACCTATACTAAAAGTCGTGCTGAGAAACAGAAAATTTAAAGAAAGAAAACAAGAAAGCTGTAGTATTTCTTCTCTCAACAGCGATGCCAAGGAAAAGGCAGAGTATGCAAAGTTTTACTGTTATCTCTAATAAAAAGAAGACTCTTAAGCTTTTAAAACTCAGTTGTAGATCAAATCTAATGGTCCCTAAGAATTCCCACTTAAAGCACTTTCCCATATAAAAAGGGAGAAATAACTAATGACCACTAGAAAAAGCCTCAAATATTTTAAAAAGGCCATATTAATACAGCTACCTCTAAAAGACATCATTAATGGAAAATGGCCCAAATGGGGGCGAAGTAAATGCAGGATGAACAAATGGCAGAAACTAAGAGACTTATAACAAGGGCTCCTCGACATAACGAAGCCCTAGAAAATAAAGTCATTAAAAAAAAGAGATATACAAGGAACCAAGAAGGTTGTCAACCATACTAAAATGAGCACCTTGCTCGAAAGGACTTCATGATCATTCTCAAAACTAATTCCCAACAATCTTTAAAAGTTAAGGCACAAATCTAAGACTCAAAACATCTAGTACTAAAGCAAGATAGCAAAGTAAAATTATCAATCAAAATATTCAATGGGCAACAAAGAACAACTTAAAGCTAGAGACATCAAGACAAAAAAAAAATAGAAGGAAAACAAATTCTTTAATTTATTAAAAAGAAAAGTTCATTACAATGTTCTCAGAAACAAATAAGAAAAAAGAAGAATGAAACATCATTAGGGAGTGGGAGGATCATTTTTAATAGTAACTGAGGTAGAGGTAAATGTATCATCAACCTAAGAAGCATCCTGAAGAGTGAGAGTGGGATTATTGGCAGTCTAAGAAATGATGACCTCAGCCACCTCAATAACACTAACTTTAGCATTAGAAACCACGACCTTTGGAGTAATAAATAACTCGTCCACCCAGGAAAGGTTCAATTCAGCATTGCAGCTCTTGAAAATATCCAACAACTAAGTCAAAGCCTCAGAAACCTCATCGCCCACGTGAAGACTCGAAAGCTCGAGTTTCCTCTCCAACTCCTCATTAGCCTATTAAAGAGAATAGCTCTCCCCTTAAAAGATCTTCACCTACCCCTCGAGGTCTTTAACCTTATACGCAAGCATAACTATTCTGTTATTAGCCATGACAGCTCTAGCTTCAGCTACCCTCACATTAGCCTTCGTTTATTTTATCCCGACAAAGTAAGAATTGAGCTCGCATTTAAACGACCCTATCGTTTTCTTAGCCTCTTCTAAGGCCTCATTATCTCTAGCAACGTTAGCCTCAGCCTTTACTGCTCTTTGAATATCAGTCACTACTTTATAAAGAGCATCACAGTGAATGGCAAGGCTGACCAAACCTTACAAAAAAAAAAGGTCAAAAAAGTACCAAAAGATTGAGACAAAAAACAAAAATGCTTAAGGAATCAGAGAATACCTTGAAAGCACCTAAATCTATCGGCGAGGGATTATGATGCACTGCAAGTCAACAAAGAGGCAGTGCGTTCCTTAGGCACTTATTTACCTCTTTGATAAATAGAAGCGTGTGCTCATACCTTAACTGAGGCCTTAAGATCAAAGATCCACTTAGGGCCTTTACAGCAATATCTCCTCCACTAGTTTGAGGAGGAAGAAGAAGAGTGCTTGCACTAGAATGAGAGGGAGAAAGAAGAGCATCCATGCTAAGAGGGTGAGGAGGGGTTTTTACACTTGAGGGGTCAAAGCATTAGTTGGCTCATTCCCTTGAGAAAATTTTTAGGCCTCGTCCATTCCCTTCTTAATGTGAGGAACACAGTTAAGGACTCCTCTACAAACCCTTCTTTATTCGAAGCAAGTTAAAAATAAACCTCTAATTATTTTTTCCTCTATATGGCTTGGATCGACTTAAGGAAAAGGCATTTCTTTTATTTTTCCACAACTATAAACAAGACAAAGATAATAACAATAATCCACTAAGATAATCAAAGAAAACACTCAAAAGTAGTGAAGAGGAAAATTACCCTCTATTTAAGACCTAGAATAATTTGAAGGGCAGAGAATGTCCTTTATTAGCCTAAAAAAAACAAGGTTGCTCCAAAAGAGCAACTCCTCATAGGGACCACTAAAAACATAAACTATTTTAACTCAATTCTTTTCATCCTTAGAAAACTTAAGCTTTAAGGACCAAAAACCAACTACAAAAGACAAAGAACATATTAATTGGTAAACTATAAAAAAAAAACATCTATTTATTCAAAAGAAAAAATAGAAAGGTAACCTCTATTAACAAAAGTACAAAGGCATGATAGAAGACCATAAGGACCCTCATAGACTTGCCCCTACTCTTCTTTAGCAAAGAACTAGAGGTGTTTTCACCCAATATTCCTTGAGGCCAAGTCCTTCACCAAAGCAACACCCTTCTCTTTGTCATAAATAGTAAAGTAATAAAAACCTTTCTGTTGCCTAGAATTTTTCTTAATCTAATAAATGCTATGAAGTTTAGAGAAATAAGGACCTTCAAGGTTAGCCTTACTTCACGTAACTAATGCAGTTCAAGAATTACTAGAATTCTTAATTAAATTAGAGTTTATTAAATTTAGAAATATCTTAATTAATTTGAGTTCAAGATAGATTTGACATTCTGTTCAGTCTAACAATACTTGGAATAACGAATTAAACCAACCTCACATTAATTCTGAGAATACCGTGACTTTTGGACATTAGATCTCATTGATTCAAAAAAATACTGGCTTGTTATTTGTAACCTTTATAAAGCATCCTATCAATAATATTTTAGTTATATTCCCCTCTAAGATCTATCTTCATCAGAAATTCAATGCTCATTCTTGTTATTTCTCAATATTCATTGAATCAAACAGATCTAACGTCATAAATTCACAAGTATTCTCAAAATCAACGTGATTTTAGTTAAATTTTTTATTCTGAAAATTCTTAGACTAAATGAACTATTGAATTTATCTTTTTATCAACACTTCTGGTACATTAGTTTGGTATCAGAGCTTCGACATTAATAACATAAAGCCCTATTAAAACTCTCTAACCATTCAAATTTAATTGGCACATGGCCAAATTCAAGTGAGAAAACATGTCCACAAATATGATTGAAGCGATAGTCTTAACCCAAACTCAAAAAATCTCAAATTCAAAGCCACCTCTCCTTCTGATGGCCTACAGGCATACTCATTATTACAAGGGACTCTTAAGGTAATAGAATAAAGAATTTCTAATCTGCTACTCAACTACGTAAGAACCTCCTTATTAATACTAAAAAAATGGTTAGAAGGACAATCTAGCTTGAAAAAAGCATCCACACTACTCTGAGCAACAATATTTTTCTTTTCTTCAGTTTATTAAAATGATGGATACTCCCTTATGCTCTTGAGCAAATATTGGCAACATCCTATTACTAAAAATTTGTTCAAAATTATTAGGGCTAGCAATTTCTATTGCATCCCCTCGAGCAGAAATTTTTACTTGCAATGCGAGTTTGACCCATTTGAGTACTCAAATCAACCATACCCTAATATGAGCTACCCCTAACACTAGTAATGTCTCTAAGGTGATATAAATCCTAACCAGATATGTTCTGAGAATCACCAATCGAAGACATGATATTATACGTAAAAAAGTTTTAAAGTTCAAACTATTAAAAACTCCCCAAGAAAACTCACCAATAGACATGGAAGGGACAACGACTCACAGCAAAAACCAAGATGGAGAGAATGCAAGAAAATAGCTAACAAAAAGAGAAAAAAGTCCAAAGAAGAAAACGCTTACAAAATAAAAAATCTGAAAGATAAAATCACCAAGTTGTGAGAGAAGAAAGATTTTTGAATCGTGAAAAAAAAAAAATTTATCTTTAAAGAATGGCAATAGAAAATCAAGAAAGTGGAGAACTGAAAGATTCACGAAATTATATATACTACCAAATAAATAGAAATCTTAGCTATTGATTCAAAATTTGAAGAGATGGAAACACTGTTAAAGACACATCTCCTCATCCAATGTACCTCAATCGTGCGATTAGTGAAACAACTCTTCAAGATGATTACACTTCACTAAGTCTTCAAAAAAAAAAAAGAGCTACCAATCATTAAAAATTGTCAGGCTGTGATGAACTTCTAAAAAATTTCCAATATCTAAAGCAATAAAGGCATTGACTTAAAACATAAGTCTAATCATCACCATAAATTGTACACCCATATCTTGTGGACCTAAGAAGGATTTACTCCAGGAAAACTATAAGGATCTAAAGAATTGAGAACACTGGTAGAACATAACCAAAAGACACTCTAATAAACACCTTAATCAATAAGTTAACAATGAAAACTTAGGGACCTATATTTTCCATAGATTTTGGCTTACAAGGCCTAAAGTCTTCAGCCCATAAGATATAAAGACCTTGACCCAAAAAAATCGAAAGAGGACCTTAGTCTATAAGACCTAAGATGAAAGTGTTGGCCTAAAAAGTGTCTTTAAACTGATGGCATCCTTTTCGATCTGGTCAGAGTAATTGTCGAAGTCTAGCTACCCTACTCGATTAGACTCACTTTCTTCGAGCTGAACAGAACAATGGTTGAAGCTTGGCTATCTTGTTGGGTCAGACTCTAAAGGAGAAAAAGATAAATTCATACCCTCTGAGCTTATTAAAATAATGGTCAAAGCCTCGCTACCTTGTTCGGTTAGACTTTGAAAGGACACTATACTCTCTTTAAGCTGGCCAGAGTAATGGTCAAAGCCCAGCTACTTTGCTGGGTTAGAATCATCATTAGGGCAGATCAAAATGATGGTCGAACATCAACTACTCTATTCAGCTAGACTCTAATTGAAGAGAAATAACCTTAGCTTTTATTAGGTAAGGAAAGGTCAAAATACGACCATCTCTAAGAGTCAAAAGAAGTTCTTAGAAAGGAATAAACTTACAAAAGACACAGAGAGTTATAGATAAATTCAAGCTTATCAAGAAAAAATATCTAAACTCAAGGGAAATTCCTAAAAGATATAAATCCTACTAAGGCAAGTAAGATCTAGTACAATTTTAAGAAAACTCTGATAGTAGAATTCTAAAAGGGAATATCCATTAAACTTTCATATTAAAAAAGATTCTAAGAGCTACAAGTAAAACCTACTTCCTTACCGTATAAATAAAGGATAAAGTTAGCACAAGAGATCAAATTAAATATCATAAAAATATTCTCACACATTGAATCATATAAAAGAGCTCATAATCAAAAGAGCCATCTCATTCCCTTATTATTATTTTGCCTTATTTGTCTCTTGTTTTGGACCTTTGCTGACTTCAACATCAGAGTGCCTTCACCAAAAACACTTCTAGCATAGTCTCAATTATTTTTTTGGTTACAAGATTCTCATCGAGACGCAATAATCGTGTGGGAGAGTTATCATCCTTTAGCAACCCTCTTAATCTAAGATCTACTACAAGAAAAAGGATAATATACAATTTTGAGTTATCATCCTTTATTGAAATGACAAACGAGGAATTTCTAATACAAGTATTCAATTAGTTGAACTTGTTTTGTATTTAATTGGGCCAAGAAAAAAGAATATCTTCCATCAAAGAGGTGTGTGCTTCCTTTGTTAAAGTAAGTACAAAAGGTCTAATTTGAGATTTCCTAAGAATCAACTTAGTAAAATACTATATTTCGTATATCAGAAAAAAAGAGTTTGTCTGTCAGGTTCCGAATTGATCTCTGAAAATAGTTCAACTCGCACTAATACCAATATTTTTTATTCCATTTATTTCAAGGCAAATGGTGAAAAATCATTTAGCCAAAACCAAAAAACTATTCATATGTTATTGAATAGAAATAAGGAATGTCATTATCTGATAATTTTTTCATAATCTAATTATTTTTTATGGGTCCATTAAAGGACGTAAAATGTCATAATATAATAAAACAATCAATTCTAATTTTAAAAAATTCTCTAATTCCAATTAAGAATTCATTGGGACCTTTAGAAATTGTCCTTCAAATTATGAATTTTTATTCATGTTACTGTTTAATAACTTATTATTAGATCTCAGTAATTAAATATTTTAAACATAATAATTTAAAATAACCTTTTTAAGTAGTTAAATAATATTTAATGGATGAAAATGGAAAATTTTGTAACCTTGATCTAAATAGTAATATTGTTTTAAATTCATTTAATTTGAATTGGTATTTTTTTCGATCATTACTATAATTATTGTGAGAAAATATCCACAATAATTAGTCTTAGATAGTTTCTTTATGAAAATGTATGTATAGTAAAAAATGGACCGTATCTAAAATAAGGTCAAGTTTTAAATGTTTAATTTAACTTTGTAGTAATAAGATTGATTAAGCTTTATTTGGCTATTGTTGGAGCAACTATCCATAGGCATTACGGAGAAATCCTTTACAAAGGGGATGCATTAGTTACATATATATATATATATATATATGAAAATCGAGATCGAGTGATATAACGCAAGGTCTTCCAAAAGTATAACAAGTGCTAGAAGTTCGTTTGATTGATTCAATATTGTTGAACCTAGAAAGTGGGTTGAGAGTTGAAACACTCATACAACAAGAATTCTTAGAATTCCTTAGGATTTCTAATTTGGTACTGAACTAATTATAGTGCAAAGTTGTATCTCTTTGGTTAATAAGGTCCAAAGGTTTATCAATCATAAGGCGTATGGATACATAATAGGCATATAAAAATTATGTAATTAGAAACAAAAACTTATGGATATTATGTAATTAGCAGGTATTCAAAATTGACAAACAATTCAAGTAGACAAGTAAAAAAAAAAAGATAGTTGAATTAAAATAATTCCTTTTAAGTTCTATTTTTAGCAAAAAGGTAATATAAATTTTATATCATGTTTTATTAATACACCAAAGGGATTGTACAATTTATCCGCTATAGAAGTATGCTAATATTTCTATTAGAAAGTAGGAGGTTTTCAAGTTCATTCCCAAGTCCTTATTACTTTTTGGTTATAATTGCTATCTTATTAGGTTTAGCCTTTATAGTTGTTTGGAATCAACAACCATTCTGACTACCTGTCAAAATTTCTTTAAATATATCCTTAAATTCATCTGAGACGTGAGCAAAAATTACATTAAAGAATAATATAGTTCATGAATTCCCTTTATTGAAACTATGTTTATATTTACTTTTGTTTCTAATAGGTCGGGTACTCTTTTATCTTGGAAAAATCATAAAGTTACCTCATGGTGAGTTAGTCGCACCCATGAATGATATAAATATTAGATTTTAAATATATATGGGTAGGTAGGCAATATTACCTAATAAGTTAATCTTTTAGATCAATAGCAAACATATGGCCTATGACATTAGTATCAAAGCGGGTTCAAAGAAGATGACGAAAGACGCAACAACATCATCTGAGATGACTAAAAATAAGAATAGAAACCCAAAGCTAAGGATAGACAAAGGTGCAATAACATTCCTAGTGAAAAATTCGTTAATACTAGCCATAATCTGGGACTATAGTAAAAAATCTTTGTGGCATTATGGGAAAGGCAACGGATCACCTTAAGGAGTTAGAGCAAATCATGGAAAAGCTAGAGGTGAACCTCGATGCTCAAAGTGATGATCTGTGTTCCCTTGTTGATACATCCATTGAGAGTTATATTGAGAAGAACAAAATTGTAAAGGCTTTTCAAGAGAAAGTCTATTCCACCACAATCAACTTACAAGTTTAAGTAGAGCAGCTAAGTAAGGCTTTAAAGTCAACAAAGAGATGTAGTAGGGATTTGTTCCCCCTACATGCGATATACGGGTGCATACACTCAATTAATTAATTTCTTGATCAAATTTTTAAAATGAATTTAGGTCGATTTGCTCTCATACGCAAAAAATTCTTTGGACTCAACTTGTTATCACTTTAAAGAAATATTTCTTTATATAAATATTTTAAACCCTTGATATTTATCCCATTTAGAATTGAATATTTTGAAATACTCTTTTATATATAACAGTAAGAAGCCAGAAACATCAATTGCGAGGGAAATTAAAACCATCTATTTTGGGTTTATTTAAGGTTATTTTTGAAAATATCATGAGGGTGTTAAATGAAATTAAATAGTGTTTAATTATTTGAATAAGGTATTAAAAAAAGGGGCTGTAGAAGTAGTATAGAAGGGGTGTTAATAGCCTTTTTTTTAAATATAAAAATATTTTAAGTGGCATAAGGTTTGTAAACTATATCTTGAGGAGTGTGCTGTTATTCGCTACTACCTCATTAAAGTAATACATACATGTTAAAATTAAAGACAATGTTAAATCCTAATAAATGGTAAAACTAGAACTTTAAACCGTACATTTAGACTGAAACTTTTAATGAATTAATCTCCCTTTTATGGGATGATAAACATTACTATATATAATGTTTGCAACATAAACATTACTATAATGATTTCTGTAAAGCTCTTTGAACATCTACTAGTCTCATTGAGTAATTCTTTGCACTAAAATAAAGAATTTGATAATGTTTTGGTTGACGTGTCACTCGCTTAATGAATCATTTTATACTTTATAATGTAATTTATTATATTATTTTATTATTTAATAAATGAATAACATAATTAAACTATGATAGTTTTAAGAAATTTGAAATTTTAGGCAAAATCTTTCAAGTAGACCTTTTAATACAAGATATTAATTTATCATAAAAATTATTTATTTAACATTTATTTTTTATAGCGTTTTGAGATGCAAAATTATTGCTTTCTATATATATTTGTTTAAGTTTTTCGTATCTACAAGCATATTTCATAGTAGGCATTTTTTTTCTTATTACACTAAAAAACCATGAAAATAAAAAATATTATGCAAAAAATGAAATAACAGATATTATTTTTTTAGTGTGCCAAATGTTTAAATTAGAATAAAATTATTCTAGATAATAAATATCCTATGAAAATAAGAATAATCTGCTAGTTAAAAATATATTAGAATAATAGAACTTGAAAATTTTGAGATTGTGATTTATTTTGCTTAATCAATAACTATAATGTTTAATAGTAGTATATCAAATGAGTAGAAAAAATGTGGATTCTTCAATACTTAATAAGAAAGTGTAGATATTGGGAAATAGAAAATAGAGACTCTTACTTTTAGGGGTGTGATAAATTTATTTTAATGTTTAATATTAAAAAAAAAATAACAATTAAAATATTTTATGCAAGAAAAGATAAAAAGACGTAATTTAATTAGAATAATTAATTAACGTAGTGAGTTGGTTACTAAGTAGATAATTTTTTTTTTAATTTTAGATATAAAACTTTTTTAATAATTATCAATGTATTTTTAAAACATAAAAATACATGCACATAAGTTTTTACAAGACCTTTTAAAAAAAAAAAAGAAAACCCCTAAACAACCATCTAAACTTGCTTAAAACAAGAGTTACCATTGCACTTCAAGAATAAAAAGGGTAAAGAACGGTTACACCCTCAAAGTTTGGTTTATTTATCCAATAAACCTTTGTTGTTTTAAAAATATCCTAATAAACTCCTGCCTATTAATAGTTGCCGTTAATTTAAACGAATTCAAGGGCAATGTTGTACTATACTTTAGAAGGACACTTGCTTAATCTTATATGTTTGCATATTTAATTTTTACTTATATATAAATAAATAAATAAATAAATAAGACAACCATCCATAAATAACTATAATAGTGACGATCATAAATCGAGTCAATTTTTATGTAATTTGATTTCAAAATTATTTATCTACACAATAATTTAATTATTTTTTTATAAAACAAATACTGAAAGGCGACAAAATAAAAAGAAGAGTCTGATGATTATTGTCACTTCATTCTTAAACATCGGCATTTTAAGTTGCAATACCATGACCATGGGTACAATTTCAGGTTGCCAATTTCAATTGTAGCAAAGTACCACATCGCAGTTTGATATCATTTCTTTCTTTAAACAACCTGTTTTATCATTAGATAAAAAAAAAAACAAAAAACAAAAGAAGAAGAAGAGTTTGATGATATACAGATGTAATTGATTTGCAGTCGTCAAATTTTTTTACCATCGAACAATAATAAATAAGATTTTTAATTAATAAACAATAATCAAATATAAAAACTTATTAAATTGTGCCACGTATTAATTAGTATATAGTTAAATGCATCGAATCACTCTTTAAACTTATTCAAATTAACAGGTATTACTAACGAAAGGAATCTATTAGGATATTTTCAAAATGCACGAAAATCTATAAGTCAGATAAATCATACTTTGGGAATCTAAGCAATCATTTACCTAAAAAAACAAAACAAGGGAAAAATATAACATTACTCGTATTCGTTGTTTCGCGAAGGTAACCCACTTAACACGACTCGGAATAATCCTCCGTTATTATTAGGGATCAAGAAAAAAATTTGTAAATTCGTTAAAATTTATTTATATTAAAAAAAATTTAATAAAATTTGAGGTAAATTTAATACGAATTTAATATATAAAATTAAAATTTGTAAAAAATTTGTAGATACATATCCGCACATATTACATTTATAAAAAAAATAAAAAAAAATAAAAATATGAATTGATTATTTTTATATTTATTTTTAATTTACATTAAAAAATTTAAATTTAATTTAACGTTGCTCATACCGTTCAATAAAAATAAATAAAATTAGTTCAAAATGACTAATGATTGTAATTGAAATTAAAAATAAAATTATAATATTTAACATAATTGAAATTAGAATTAGAATATTTAATATTTAATATAATTAGAATTGGATTTGAAATTATAACATTTACCGTAATTAAAAATGTAATTGGAATTGAAATTAAACATTTAACGCAATTGAAATTAGATTTAGAATGATAACATTTAATGTAATTCAAATTAAAATTAGATTTAAAATTATAATATTTAACACAAGAATTATAATATTTAATATAAATAAAATTAAAATTAGAATTGAAATTAAAGCATTTAACGTAATTAAAATTGGATTTGAAATTATAACATTCAACTATCGAAATTGAAATTATAATTATAATACTTTAATATAATTGAAATCAAAATTTTATTTAGAGTTATGATATTTAACGTAATTGAAATCGAAATTGGAATTAGAATTACTATATTTAACGTAATTGAAATTGAAATTAGAAATGAAATTATAGTATTTAATGTAATTAAAATAAAAATTAGATTTAAAATTGAAATCGAAATTGAATTTGAAATTATAACATTTAACATAATTGAATTCAATATTATAATTAATATTATAATACTTAACGCAATTGAAATTGAAATTATATCAATTAACGTAATTAAAATCGAAATTGAATTTTGAATTATAATATTTAACGTATTAAAATTAAAAATTAGAATTTAAATTATAAAATTTAATATAATTAAAATTAAAATTCGGTTTAGAATTATGACATAAGTGAAATTAAAATTTGAATTAAAATTAAAATATTTTAAGTTTTTAAAGTAATTGATATCAAAATTAGAATAAAAATTAGAATATTTAACATAATTGATATCAAAATTGGAATTATAATTATAATATTAACATAATTAAAATCGAAATTGAATTTGGAGTTATAATATTTAATGTAATTGAAATTGAAATTGAATTTAGAATTAAAATATTTAACGTAATTGAAATTATAACATTTATCGTAATTAAATTTGAGATTGGATTTGAAATTATAACATTTAATGTAATTAAAATAAAATAAAATTTAAAATTATAACATTTAATATAAATAAAATTAAAATTATAATTGATATTATTTTAATTGTTATAATTTATAAATTTTTAATTTAATTAAAGTTTTAATTTTATTTTTTATTATATTAATTTAAAATTCATTTAAAATTTACAAATAATTCGTTATGGGTTTAATAATAAATACAAATTCATAAGTACAGATTTAATAACGGCACTCTAAATTTACAAAGAGTTTAAAAAAAATTTATTATTTTATTTTTTAAGTGAATATAAATATAAATTTAGAGGTATTCGTTTCAAATCTCAGCGGGCCATCCCTAATTACTACCCGGTCTTGTGAAATGTTAACATCTTAACTCAGACAAGAACAGGGTGGAAAGTGAGTTGGAAAATCAAGCTCGTCCCGTTAGAAATTTTGGAACGATTCAAATGTTAACTTAATGATATCTCCATCGTGTAAAATCTAGGATGACGACAGTGACTGAATTAAGGTCAATGCAGGCAGTCGGGACGAAGAGGTTTACTTTCGGAACTTGCACCTCGAATCCTTGTAATTAGATGACAGTTACATTGCTAAATTTCCACACCGACTTGCATCTTATGTATTTTGTATTAAGTCTTATCATTGGTGAGGTCAACTCCAAGGCCGGCAAAGGCCACTCCAGTCCGGGGAATTTTCCATTTTGCGACCTGCTCTGCTTGCATAAAGTTCCAGTAAAATAGCAATCCTCTTGCATATTACAAACATGGGTCATAACAATAGTGCATCCTTGGCACTGCTTTCTCTTATTCTATTCTCCGGAATTTTTCACTTGGAAACCATTAAACTTGGTTTCTCGCTTGCTCGCCTTAGTTCTTCGGGCTGCAAAAAAGTTGAAAGGAAGGCACTTCTCCGGTTCAAAAATGGGCTTACAGACCCTTCAGGCCGGTTCTCATCTTGGGTTGGAGAAGATTGCTGTAGATGGAGAGGAGTGAGCTGCAACAACAGAACCGGAAGTGTCATCAAGCTCAAACTCAACAACCCTTATCGAAATACTTTTGACACGTATGAAGAGGATGGAGTACCCGGATTGGGCGGTGAGATAAATCCTTCCTTGCTTGGTTTGAAAGATTTGGAATACTTAGACTTGAGCATGAATAATTTTGGCGGTGTTGAAGTTCCAGAATTCATTGGATTGCTAAAGAAGCTGAGATATCTCAATCTCTCTGGTTCATCTTTTGGTGGGACTGTACCTCAAAGTCTAGGAAACCTCTCAAACTTACTTTATCTTGATCTCAACAACTTTCTTGATCAATCAAATGAAATAGACCTTGGATGGCTCTCTGGTCTTTCATCCTTGAAATACCTAAACTTGGGAGGTGCAGATCTTAGAAAGGCTGCAGGATATTGGCTTGAAAATGTCAATATGCCACATACTCTTGTGGAGTTGCACTTGTCCAATTGTGATCTTCCCAATCCTCCTCTCAATTTTGCATCCCTTAATTTGACATCCCTTTCAGTGCTTGACCTTTCAAATAATGGATTCAGCTCCACAATACCTCACTGGTTGTTCAACATCAGTGGCCTTGTAAATCTTGATCTCAACTCCAACGATCTCCAAGGTGACATTCCAGATGCATTTGCTAGCTTGACTTCTCTCCAAGAGCTTGATTTGTCTGGAAATTCATTCATCGGAGGCCGGCTATCCAGAAATTTGGGGAAAATGTGCAATTTGAAGTCATTGAAGCTTTCTAGAAATGAAATCAGTGGTGAGGTTAGTGATTTCCTTGATGGTTTATCTGAATGCAGTAATAGCAGCTTAGAGAGACTAGAGTTAGGATACAATCAACTAACTGGTAATCTGCCCATTTCTTTAGGATATCTTAAGAACTTAAGATATCTTGAACTTTGGGATAACTCATTTCAAGGTTCAATTCCTCCATCAATTGGGAACTTGACGTTTCTGAAGGAATTCTACCTCTCAAAAAATCAAATGACGGGGATTTTCCCAGAAAGTTTTGGGCAGCTCTCATCACTGGAAGTGTTAGATTTCTCTGAGAACAATTGGGAAGGTGTCGTAACTGAAGCTCAATTTATGAACCTCTCAAGCCTTAAAGAGATATCATTAAATAAAGAGTCAGGAAACGTTTCCTTAGTTTTCAATATCAGTGCTGATTGGATTCCTCCCTTTAAGCTCGAATATATCAACATTAGATCATGCCAACTAGGTCCAAAATTTCCAACATGGCTTAGAAATCAAAATGAGCTGACAACTTTGGTCCTTAACAATGTTAAGATCTCAGACACCATACCAAGTTGGTTTTGGCAGTTCAATTTGGTGCTACATGAACTAGATGTTGCTTATAATGAGTTAAGAGGAAGAGTTCCGAATTCCTTGAGCTTCAGCTATCCAGGCACTGTTGATTTGAGTTCAAACAGATTTGAGGGTCCTCTCCCTCTCTGGTCATACAACGTGACAAAAATATATTTAAGGGATAATTTGTTTTCTGGGCCAATTCCTCATGACATTGGCATAAAAATGCCTTTACTGACAGATTTAGATATCTCTTGGAACTTCCTAAATGGCAGTGCTCCCCAGTCTGTAGGCAATCTAAACCAATTGCTAACTATGGTTATTTCAAATAATAATCTGTCAGGTGAAATTCCTCAGTTTTGGAACAGCCTACCTGCCCTCTATATTCTGGATATGTCAAACAACAGTCTTTCCGGTCCAATTCCAAAATCAATAGGTTCTCTCACCTCAATCAGGTACTTGATACTCTGTAACAATAACCTCTCTGGTGAAATCCCTCCACTGCAAAATATCACCCTCATGGATAGTCTTGATCTTGGTGACAATAAACTCTCTGGCAACATTCCATCTTGGATAGGAGAAACCATGCTATCGCTGTCAATTTTACGTTTGCGATCCAACTTCTTTAGTGGAAACATTCCTTCTGAACTATGCAAGCTCTCCACTCTTCACATACTGGACCTGTCACACAACAATCTTTCAGGATTCATTCCTCCTTGCCTAGGAAATCTCAGTGGCATGAAAATTAAACCTCCAGATTCCGTTCGGTATGAGGGAAGATTACGGGTAGTGACGAAAGGAAGTGAGCTTGTATATGTCACCACTCTTTACCTAGTAAACCTTATGGACTTATCAAACAACAATCTATCAGGAGAGATGCCGATGGAGCTCACAGAACTTGTTCATTTGGGAACATTGAATTTGTCTCAGAATCATTTGATGGGAAAAATACCAATACAGATTGGAAACTTGGAATGGTTAGAAACTCTTGATTTGTCAAGAAACAAGCTCTCTGGCTCTATCCCTCCAAGCATGACTTCACTCAGATTCTTGAATCACTTGAACCTGTCACACAATAACTTGTCCGGAGAAATACCAACAAGCAACCAGTTTCAAACCCTCATTGATCCATCAATTTATGAAGGTAATCCGGCTCTTTGCGGCCGCCCCTTAACGAGAACTTGCACTGAAAGTGATGGAACGTTGCAGTTTCCTGGTGGAGATGAAGAAGAGGAAGATGGAGATGAGCATAACAAGATATGGTTCTTAACTAGCGTGGCACTTGGTTTCATCGTGGGATTTTGGGGAGTTTGTGGCACTTTGATCATCAAAAAGTCTTGGAGATACGCTTATTTTCATTTTCTTGATGAAGCAAAGGATCGGCTTCTCCTCTTATCATTTAAAGTTGCCCGATTGCAGAGAAATTCGCAGAGATGAAAGCAGCTGGAGTAACTTGAACAAAAATAACTACCAGTAATTGCTTCTTCAGAGCAATGTTTAGAATCATTTTCGCGTGCTACATATATGTCAAACTTATTGTAATACTGCAGTCCTTTTGTGATAAATAAAGCAGTAACAAATAATTAAATGCATCTACATATTAAAATATGGATTTGTTTCTTGTTTGGAGGTGACACTGACACCAAGAAAACTTTGTAAAATATCCGCAAGTAAACGAACACATATATTCAGTGGCCTAATTCAACTTTCTATGTCCCAGATATTCTTACCTCACGAATTAAAATCATTTCTACATGTTTGTACGTATATATGTAATTTGATCTTTTATACATATAAGTACATTTGATAAATAACAACTTTTCTATTATTTTGATCAGCAAAAGCTTTTTCAAATAATCTAAAGCACATTACATGTGATTCTGTAATATTTACTTGATATAGATTTAATTTATTGAAAACTACTTCAGGCATCTTAAGAGTAACACGTTAATCCTTGACAAATATTAACATAAGCCATAGAAAAGTGTAACATAACAGCCTTATACATATATAGTAATTGCAATCAAAATTATCATTATTATTGCAGTTGCAAGTTGTAACAATTGGCAAGATGCACATTTTAGAATCCATTTTTTATGAGGGTGAATGCCACTTACCCTCTTATAGTTTTACTCAACTGTCAAAAATCTCCTGATATTTGAAATGCCCAAAGACCTCCCTACTGTTATAATTGTTCCATTAAATTCAACTTTTTTTTTTTATAAATTTAATATTTTACCCTCAAAACATAAATGATATAATAAATGTTACCATATTAGATGTGTTATCATTAAATTAATATGTTCGATAATAATAAAAAAAGAGAAGTATTGATAGACTTCTTTAGTTTGATTTAAGTGCCTAAAACACTCTCTTCTTTTTAAAAATACTTTAGAGAACCCCGTTCGTCAAGTCTTTTTGTTAGTTTGACATAATCTTTGTTGAAATTTGTATTTACGTACCATTCTTTTATGTATAAATATTTGTTTAATATTTATACTAGTATTATCATATCATTAAATCGCTAATTATATTTTATATATGATAAGATACTTATAACGTTTCAGATATTGTACGATCTGAAAGAATTCAGATCTGGTCTAAATGAGTTTAAATCAGTGCTAAGAATTAACAACGTTAAAAATTATAAATGTTAAAAGAGTTGGCACTGATAAGAGTTATTAGGTTATAAGAGTTAGTGATATCTAAAAGGTTAGAGCCTTATCTGAAATGAGATAAAGACCTAAGAATATATTCGTAATGACATAGTTGTAAAGAGTTACAAATAATACTAAAAAATGTCATTATGCAAATATGTTCTCAAATATTATATTCCTGATCTATCTTCACTGATACTGGTCTGTTAATGAATACCTTAATAAATATATAGATGGGTGTATGTCTATATGGTCCAGATGGTTAGTCTTAGCAAACCATGAGTTTAGTGGAAGCTTGTATAGAAATACAAGTATTCAGTAAGGACTGAATACTGAACAAACTCACAAAGATCTCCAATAGACATCTCATAAAGCCGTCAATTGAGAGTCTTTCGAGTTGAGTAGTATTCGTGGTCCTTTGACCTAAGTGCCACGGTGGGCTTGTGAGTGATCCACCATACTTTGGTTCTACACATGTCAGAAACCTTTCATGGTTTGACCGCTGGGTGTCGCTGGTTATGGTCCGATGCTCATAGAGTTCGGTGTGCATAGATATGGGATCCATCAGCTCATTTGGGTAAGTATTATATCCTAATGCTCTATAGATTGTATTTCAAAAAGTCTTATGGCTATAAGCAGTAACTCCTGGGAAAAGAGTTTAACTCTAGGGATAAATAATATTGCAAAAGTATTTGAGAATATTATTTATTAAAATTCAATTCTAGAGATAAGCTTGTGGTTGGGCATATGGAGATTTAACGGTGTTGATCTATATCTCTGCTCTACACGAATATAAATGATAGATGAATTATATGAATATGTTATAACCTCAACTTGTATGGTCTAACGCGCCGCTTTATAATATCCGTAACGTGTGTGTGGGGCATCGTTCACGGACGTATGAATAAGTTCCATATGACAATTGGGCGTGGACTTAGAGAGTCTCACAATATTAAGTATATTTATTTTGCACTGGGGCAACATAATAGATTAAACAGTTCTATATTAAAAATTTCAGCAAACCGAAAATATGTTTTAGGGTTCCTCGAGTTGTGTACTTGTTTAGACTTAAATGTTAAGTATATCATTTAATTAGTTGATAAGAGTTATTAAGTAATTAGATGTTAACAAGTGGCACAATTTTATTTTATAAATTGTTTTACCATGAATTCACACATTAACCATGTTAGTAAAATCAAATAAGGTAAATATTAATTATTTAAATAATTTTTGAATAATTAAATAAATATTATTTAAATAAATAAAATATAATTTTATTTATTTGTTATTTTATTCCTAAATAGAAGACATACCTAATTTGAGAAACATAAACTAAATTAAGTGGAGTACTATTTTGTGATTAATGGTTAATTTTATTAGACCATTAAAATAGCCACCAAAAATTATTTTGGTAGTTGGCCACTTAATCTAATTTTGGTGGAACACTTGTAAAGTGTTGAGAGCACTAAAAATGGTTGGGTTTCATGTGTGTTAACAAGAGTGTGAACGAATTTTCGTGCAAAGATTGAGAGAAAAAAGAAGAGTTGGTTTTGAAAGAGTTTTTTATTGAACAAAGACTTGTGAGAAAAACCAAAGGAGAAAGAGAAATAAATCCTTCTTATTTTTCTTTTAAGTAATACAAACTTTATTGTTGAAGATTATACTACTATTATTTTAGCTTCACAATCCCACCGGATTGTTGTGAACTAGAATTGAACAAAAGTGCATTTTAATATGAGTTAAAAGTTGGAGCAAAGAAATTCGAAATTTGAAATCTTCATCAGAGGTCTTCAAAGGTATGTTTTCTGTATTTATAAATTGTTAAGAATTAAAGTACATGTGTATATGTTGATTACATGATAAATTCTCCTACCAAATTCGTGTACATGATAAATGTGTTTAATTTTTTCAATATGTACACAATCACATACATATACCTTAAAATACGTCAACAATCTTATCCAATCTAATAAAATTTATAATTTTACCCTTTATTATAGCGCGTGCATTTAAATGACAAAATCTTGTCATTCTCTCGCAAGTCCAAGTTCAAGAAAGCAATTAAAAAAAATTAAATAATAAACAATTTCCTTAAACACTTTTCTTCTTTAATATTAAATAATCAACAATTTCATTAAACACTTTTCTTCTGCTTCTTCTTCCCAAACCATCATTTTCTGAGGTGTACATGAGCAACATGGCTTTGTCTTTCTCCATTGCATTTAAATTTTTCTAGCGTATCCAAATGGTTGTTTTGATCGATTTACATACCTATTAAGTATGCAAATAATCTTTCTAAATTTTTCCTACAAATAAAAAATGATGGTTCATATTTATAGATTTACATACCCACTTCTTCCGCAATTTTTTCACTTCTTCCTGCAAAGAAAAAATGAAAATAAATCAAATTTACATACTTATGAAGTGTGCAAATAATCTTCAAGGATTAGCGATTTTGGGTTCTACTGTCTAATTAATGTATGTAAATATGCAATTGTTTTTGTTTTTTATTTTGGAAAATGAAAATATGATTTGTATTTTGGGTAAAGGAGAATCTAATATGTGGAGTGTGACAAGGTTGGTGGATTGGAGGCCTTTGCAAACGGTGGCTTCAAGGACAATCAGATTTGTATATGCAAAAATTTGGAGTTGTAGACAATGAGAGAGAAGAAAGAGGGACAAAGGGGGAGCATTAGATTAGCACGTATATGCTTATAATAATAAGTTTTATTTATGCAAATGAATTAAATAAATCATTTTATTAAGAATAAAGATTAATTTATAATAAAATAAATAAAATTTGTAATCTGTACAATTGGCCAACACCTCCCTCCAAAATCAAAGCTGGGAGGAAATTCTTCTTCACATCTTTTTTCACCTGAACAACATTCTTTTCAGCAAAGAATCAATTGTAAGTGAAAAACATGAACAACTCTCAGGGGCATTAAAGATAATGCTATCCATTTATTATTATTATTATTTTTTGTGAGCAAAGTAGATAGAAAATAAAAGAGAAGAAGAAATTTTTTTCAAAAAAAAAATGAAAAGAAGAAGAAATGAAAAAAAGAAAAAATGGAGTCAAGAGAAAAAAGTCTTTTAATAATAAAATATTTTTATTTAATAAAAATTATTCAATTAATAAAATATGTTATTTAAATGACGCTACGTTAGTATTAAATATTATTTTACTATTTTCTCTGCCAAAATTAACAAAAGAAACTAATGAATAGAAGTCTTCAAGGTATTTTTAAAAAACAATAGTGTTTTAGATACTTAGGCCAAACTAAAGAGATCGATTAGTACTTCTCCTTAATAAAAATCTTCAATCTTAAAATAATTTTTTTATGGTTTTTATATTAAAAAATTACTATAAAACAAAAGTAAATCATTTATATTTTATAATACTTAATAAATAATACCAAGAGACCATTTATGATGAAATTAAATTTCATTTTTGGTAATTACATATATAAAAGAATAAATTTACATTTATGGTGTCATTTATTATATCATTTATGCTTTTAGGGATAAAATAATAAATTTATTTAACAAATTTAGATTTAATAGAACAATCATAACAATATTGAGGTTTTTAGGTATTTTCAAACATCATGGGTTTTTTTGATAGTTGAGTAAAACTATAGGGTGGTAAGTGGCAATCTCCCTTCTTATGTCAACAAATTATTCCTTTTTATAACTTAATACAAATTATTTACTGTAATACTTAGTTATCTTCTATAATATTAAGAATAAATGTTACGCATCTTAAATTGTATCTCAAATAATAATATGTTAAGATATTATTAGATGATTAAATGGTGTAATAGATTATTTTATAATTTATACTATTTCACCATTTAATAATTACTTGATACATTTTTACGTGAGATACAATTTAAGTTACAACTTAAAATATATAGCATTACTCATATATATTAAAATTTTGTAAGATTTTATAAGCATTTTTGGATAATTTAATTTTAAAGAAAATAGAAAAAAAAATCGTAACAAATAAGCTAAAATGTTAGTTTCTAATTTGTACAAAATGAGCATCTGAATGATTTTTTTTTAAAGAAAAAAAGAAAAAAAAAGAATATTAATTACAAAAGTACTCTTTCAACAATTTTTGAAAACTTGTAACAAAATTAAAAAAAAAAGGACAAAAATTTCATCACTATATATATATATATATATATATATATATATATATAGTGAGACAATCTTATCTAACAAATTAAAATCAACTCAATGGCGATCAAAGGGGAGTCAAGAACCGCATCGCCAAAATGATCTACTAATGGGGCAATTAGCGATCACAAAGTCCCTGACTAACTTAGATGAAACAAGCCAATGATTTACTCATAAGGAGATTAAAAAATGGGTATAGAGGGAGAAGCCTTATAAAGTACAAGAACACATGCCTCGGAGTGGGAGGCTCTAGAGGAGACGAAAGTACCTACCATCGGCTAGGTCACAAGAGAGATTCAAATAATGCAAGGAGATGCGCCCTGGAAAGAGTATAAAATAAGTAGTTAGATGAGCAATGCTTGATGAATCCTAAAGGCAAAGTAGAGGAGTGTGGTCAAAGGTAGGTCACATGAGGAAGCTCTAGAAGAGAAGGCAAAGGGGTTCAAACAAAGAAGTTGTAGCTTGTAAAGACAATGGAGTAGTGAGATCTGGCTCTACGGGCTAAGAATGAAAAAGAGAGGAAGTCGTCATTCATCAATGACCTTCGAGATATAGAAATGTCCTCTACATTTAGAATACCTAACATTACAACCTATATTAGGACTTCGGACCTAAACCACTATATAGACTAAGTAACTAATCTTATATCCTTTGCTAGACTTAGGCAAAATCAGATGTTTAGGTTGTTTCACATAAAATTAAAGGGGTAGGCTCTTTTGTAGTAGTAATAGCTCAAATAGACAAGCATCTCTTCGTATAGCCAACTGAATGACAAGTTCGTAAAGTATTTTCAAGGAGCTTGTGATCAAGCTAAGGATCCCTGACAGTGGATAAAGATTAAACAAGATAATTTGAGAGTTTAAAGAAGTTTATGTAAAAATTCCATAAGGAGGTAATACAGGTCAAGGCTTTTGACATACCTATCGCCCTGAAAGTACTGAAAAATGGTTTACATCCAAACAAGTTCTAGCACTATATTTCTGAAAAGCACATCTAGACCTACTCAATTGTATGTAAGAAAGCCCTGAGATATACAAGACAATGAAGGAAGAAGAGTTAAAGAAATTAGTTCTAACAGAATGTCAAGGGAGAGTTTAGGAAGAGGAGTTCAAGATATCTATATACTATAGAAGATTCCCATAAAGGAGATGGTTTGGGAGAAGAAGAGAGAGGACTCCACCCAAACTAAATGGGTATCCTATAAAGAAAAGGCTTAGGGAGTATGGGTAAAATATAAGACTAAAGAGGTCTCCATCCCAATTGGACAAGATCAAGGAGGAGAAATCTTATGTTCCTTTAATAGTTCCACTAAATATCATCTTTAAGTCCTTCAAATAAAAGGCTTTTTACTGAGCCAGATGTTATTCGAACATTAATGCCCAAGCAAAGCAAGAGTAATAAAAAGTGTGAGTTCTTCCAAGATCACAGTTATAGAACATAAAATTATTAAAGCTTAAGGAAACAAGTGAATTAATTGGCCATAGGTACCTAGATAAATTTCATGCAGATCAAGAGAAAAAGACTACTCGCCCAAATAAGAGCTGAGACTTGAGCCCTCGGCCCAAGATGAATTGACCATGACTATTACTAATAGACAAAACTAGTAGAGGATTATAACTACTAAAAGAAGAACTACTTTTGGTATTCTTTGGTAGGGCATCAAGTAATGTGCAACATTTTAGTTACCAAGAAGCCTTGGATGCAAGTAATACTTATCATGTTCATCGAAGAGAATGCACAGGGCTTTAACTACCTACACGATGAAGCACTAGTAATTCATCTGAGACATGAGAAAAAATTAGATTAAAGAATAATATGGTTCGTGGGTTTCCTTTATTGAAACATGGTTAAGTTAGTTAATTATGGTTAAAATATTAAATATTTATTAACTTAAAGGCTAAGTTAAAATAATCTAACTAAGGTTAAATATTAACTATAATTAGGTTAAATTAAATTAAATGCAAATGAAATTCAAATTAATTTGAAATTAATGCATTAGTATATAAAGTGAAATGAAATTAAAAATTCATAAGTTTCAACTTTTAGGTTTTTACATTTTACAATTTTGGTAGCCATTTCAATTTGAGAAATTGAAATTCTTTGTCTTGTGTTTTAATTGTTAGAACAACAAAACAAATAGATAAATTGTTACAAAATGTAATAACTAAAATAAATTTAGTTTTATTCAAAAGTTGAATAAAAGGAAAAACAAATTTAACTAAGTTAAAGAGTTTAACTTTGAATAAAGTTTAAGAGTTAAACAAAATGTTGGATTAACATACTACTATTCTAGACAATCAAACCCACCCTTATTGATTGCTAAGATTGATCAAAGATTCATTTCATGGTGGACTTCAAGCAAATTAATCCAAAGATTTCATGAGTTATATTTCTCAATCTCGATTTCCATTTAATAAATATGTATTACATGTGTTCATTATATTGTTTTAATCTTCCGCTGTGCACATATATGTATATTTCTTGTATGATGAACATATCCCACATGCAAGCACCCTAGAATTAACGAACACCCAACAATTGGCATCAGAGTAATTTTGTGTTGTTATAGGTGTTTTTTAGTGTAGGCTAAGTGTTGGCTATGTTGTAGGACAAGTTCTGGGGCTGTTGGGGTGCATTTCAAGTGTTGAAAATGCAAACCAGTTAAAAACTGCACTTGGAACGCCGCAACGCTCATGTCCAGTGCTGCAGCGTTTATATGAACGCGGGGGCACTCGGTGTACGAACGCCACGGCGTTCACACTAAAAAAATAAAAATAAAAAAAAATTTTGAAAAATTTTTTTTTTTGCATGTTTATGAGATGTAATAATAATAGTTATAAACCAAGAAAATAATATTTTTATTATTTTTTAATATTTTTGTAACCACAATAAAAGCCCTACTGGTGGGGGTTAGTTGTGCTTGTACAAAAATGAATAATTGATTGAGAATAACCTCTTATGAGATGAGAGCATTTGATGAAAGCCTGTAATTAAAATCTCTTTTAATTAGATTGAAATTTATTATATTATGTGATAATATTTTAAATGGTCCGTCTTGTCAATATGGTGTAAGACGGGTAACTATGGTCTTTCTCAATATTGCTTTAGCGTGAGGGATTTGATCGGTGTGACTTGGTCTAATGTCGGTAAAATATGAGATGAATCAAATATATGCGAACATATTATTCAATATTGCTTTAGCGTGAGGATAATGTCAATAACATATATTTGACCATTGACGAGTTAATCTGAAATACACTTACTCAATATTGCTTTAGCGTGAGGATAAGGTGTATTTTGGATCAGTAGTAAGAGTTATATGAGATACAATTGACAAGAGTTATCTACCTGTTAGATTTATAAAGGCCAATATTGCTTTAGCGTGAGGCTGGAGTAAAATTTCAATGGGGCCTACTTCCCATTGTATAGTTTAAAATTTTTTAAACTATCTTATCCTATTTGAAAGATTAAAGGGATTAAGTAAAGCAGTAAGAAGGCGTTTTTAGATTAAAAAATGTATAACAGTTATATCCATGATCTAAAGCGTTATTAATTAACGATTAAAAATGTTCCGCTACACATCTCCTAATTTGTCTTATAGAGATAAAATATTTGTCTTATAGAGATAAGATGAGTACGAGCAATCCGTTAGTAATCTTGATTAATACCCAATACTATAAGGTATTAAATAAAATATTTAAGACTTGTTTATGAATCTAAGAATAGTTCTAGATTTAGAAATATTTGATATTTCTAAACCATAGATAGAGAAAAGTCATAATGGAAAGTGTTCCACCGTTATAAGATTTGAAATAGTAAATATTACTATTTATCACACCTTGACTTAAGAAAGATTGACTCATTAGATATCTGTTTTACCAAACATTAACATTTCATTAGCTTTTGATGTTAATAAAGCAAGGGTATGAGATACCGTTTGTCATTCTCATATCTGCAAGATGTTATATGATTTGATAAATGCTTCATTACTAAGAAATGAGAAGTTTAGCTTCACGTAGATAATAGAGATTTCCTATACGTGGTAGCCGTTAAGACTTCAAAGTTACTTCTTATTTTTGGTAACAGCATTAATATTGTATAATTGCTATTTCGTACCAAACATTATTTGGTAAATCATATCACTCCCTGTAGTTGACGGAGAGTGTTATCATAAAAATATTGAAAATAGTTCCTTATGATAATGATGGTGTTTTACTAACTGAATGTTAGTTAATAAATGGTCGTTATGTCTTATATTTAACAGGAAATGTCATTAATGTATAGGTGAATAGAATAAATAGTATTTCAGCAACTTAAATAATAATAAATAGTGACATATAAGATTAGGTCATGTAGTCGTGAAACGACTATCCCGTCTGATTAAGGATGGTCAGATATTTGATCTGACTATAGAACATTAACTAGTTTATGAATTATGAATTCAAGAGAATATGACCGAATCTTTATGTAGGTGTAAGACGCCATGCCACTAGTTTATTGGATCTCATACATATAGATGTATTTAGTCCAATAAATCTTACTGCTATAGGTTATTTCGATACTTCATTGTCTTTATAGTGATTGTCATTATATGGACATGTGTTTCTAGGAAATGCAAGTTAGAAAATTTTCGAATTGTTCAAAATGTTTTGACTATGAATGTAAAGAAACAAACCCTTATGTATATTGAGTGCTTTCAATTAGATCGAAGTAGTTTATACATAATTAACAGATTCACAAATTATTTAAATGAGAATATAATTCTCACTCAGCATAATCCTCCAGATACTCCTCAACATAAACATGTTTAGGAAATGAGGAATCAGACTATATTAGATACAGTCTGATTGATATTGAGAATCACTGATCTTTTATAATATCTATGAGATTATACTTTAGAAACTGCTACTCACTTACTAAAAATAATTCCATCAAAAATCATTCCTATTATTCTATATGAGATATAGACTAAATAGGAAATGAGTCTTAAGTATGTTAAGGCTTGGTGTTATTCTGCTTTCATAAGAGTTATGCAACAGAATAAACTTGTATCCAATGGTACAAGTAACAGTTCATTTTGCATCCCAAGTGTATAATGGGATACTAATTCTATAATTAAGATGAACGAAATATGTTCGTTTCTCATGATGTCACATTCCTAGAGAAAGAGTTTCTCATGGATTGTGGAGATTGTAAAAAGATTGAACTTGATGAAGTCAATCTAAATATAGATGAACCATCGGTGGAGTTTTAATTTCAATTAAGTGAAATACCTTCAACACACTCTCATAAGTCAAAAAGGATATCAAAGTCATCATTTAGGTATGTTTGATACTTGAAGGTGCGCTTGGTGTTTTCTTAGTCGAAGAAAATGATTCTTTGACTTATGGAGAGACGATGTTTGACATTGTTCAGGAAAATGACAAGATACCATAAAATCCGAAATTGACTCTACGCATGACAATTAAGTCTATGACTTAGTTGTGCTTCTTGTAGAAACTATTTCTATTAGCAGTAAATTAGTTTACGCAATAAAAGTATAAGCCCTATCTGAAGGAATAGTCCTTCATGGCCTAACTGATGTTGAAAGGTTACACTCAGAGATCTAGGATAAAAAATGAGGAAACCTTTTTCATCAGTAACCACGCCAAAGTTAATTTGGATTTTGTTGGTTGTTGTCGTATATTATGATTATAGGGACTGGCTAATGAATGTAAATAAGGTGCTCTGGGATGTATATCTTGAGTAAGAGATATGCATAGAACAACTTGATATTTTTGCATCCAAGCCTAACTTCTAATATAATGTGCAAACTGAAGAAGTTCATTTATGGACTTAAGCAATTTTTTCAAAACTGGAATCTTTGTTTATATGATGAAATTGAAAGTCTAGTTTTATCATGAATAAAGAGGAAGCGTGTGTGTTCAAAAAGGGCAGTAGGAGTATGATTATCTTTTTAGTTCTTTAAAGTGGTATATATACTCAATATTAGAAACGATGTTAGTGTATAGCAAGTAAATCAGATAAGTGCTATCTGAGTAAAGAACTTCTTCATAAAATATTTGAGAGAAACTTCATGTATACTAGGTATAAAACTTTATAGAGATATAGCTAGGAAGCTAATAAGACTCTCTCAATCTTCGTACATAGACTAAGTCCATGAAAAGGTACAACTTGATTGACTGTGAGACAGTTAAAGTCCCCTTTAGATATGTCATTCATCTTTCTCAAAGGAAGTGTCCTCCGAAAGAAAATGAGAGAGTTAGAGTGTCTAACGTCTCAGATACATAAGCTAGAAATAGCTTAATGTATAATAACTTATGTACGAAATCTGGATTTAGATAGTTGTAAGTATTACAAGCTGGTATCTATTTAATCCAGATCATGACCATTAAATGGTTGTGAAACATATCTGAAATACTTAAGAGGTATAGAGGATAAGTTTATATAATATGGAGAAACGTTCTTACAAATGAAATGATGCACATATTCAGACTTTCGTCTGATCTGGATGGTGGAAAGTCTACATTTAGTTATGTGTTTCTCTTTATCAGTACCGGAGCTAGTTAAAAGTGTGTAAGTAAATGTCCATAGCTAATTTTGCCTTGGAGGTAGAATATGTTGTGGATTGAGAAACCTGCAAAGAAAGGACTATGGATATTCAAGTTAATTGTAGAGCTTTGAATAGTTTCAAGCTCAGTGGATCCTATCCCACTATATTGCAGAATAACGGTAATTGCTCAAGCCAATAAGCCATAAGGCACACCAGTATTTTGATTATCTGAACTCTGAAAATCACATAATTAGAAAGTTCTTGACTACATAAGTTGTAATAAAATCTAGGGAACAATCTTTAGATGTAGCGAACCCCCTAAGCCTAAACTTCTATAGTGTTTAAGAAACACGTGGAGTGTATTGGTATAAGATACCAGTACGTATGACATTAAAGCAAGTGAGAGTTTGTTGGAGCTGGTGCTCACGTACCATTCTAATATTGTATGAATATTAATTATTAATATTTATACAATAAATATTTCGAATAAAAATTGTTAATATCAAATTTATATGGTATAATGCTTGTAACATTACAGACAATGTTTGATCTGAAAGAGTGCAGATCTGATCTAAAGGAGTTTAGATCAGAACTAATAATTAGCAAAGCTGAGAGTTATAAATGCTAAGAGTTAGCACTGTTAAGAGTTCACAGGTTATAAGAGTCAACGAGCTCTAAAGAGTTAGAACCTTATCTATAATGGGACAATGACCTGAGAGTATACTTATAATGATATAGGTGCAAAGAGTTATAATAAGTGCTAAAAAATATCATTATGTAAGTATGTCTCAAATATAATGTTCCTGATCTATGATCACCAATGCGGAGTTATCGATGAATTCACAATATATAGATTAGTGTATGTCTATATCTGACTAGTTCAAATGGTTATTCTTAATTGACCATGAGCTTAAAGCTTGTATAGGCATGCGGGTGTAGACCTAAAGAGTCTCAGTATGATGAACACATCCCACATGCAAGCACCCAACAAATAGCGCTTTCTTAAATACAAAAATATTTTAACTAGCATAGGGTTTGTAAACTATATCTTAAGGATTGTGCTTTTGTGCGCTTGATTGATTATTACAGAAGCCTAGTACCTCATTAAAGTAATAAATACATGATTAAAATTAAAGATAATGTTAAATCCTAATTAATAGTAAAACTAGAACTTTAAATCATACATTTAGACTGAAACTTTTAATGAATTAATCTCCCTATTATGGGATGATAAACATTACTATAATTTTTGTAACATAAACATCACTATAACGTAGCGTACCCACTAATTAAGGCTTTAACTCTAAAGGTGTTTGAGAAATATGTGGAGTTTACGGGTATAAAATATCACTATAAATAATATTATAGCAAGTAGGAGTTTGTTGGAATTTGTGCTCACGTACCACCCATTATTGTATGAATATTTTATTTTATAAAATTTATATAGTACATTACTTTTTAAATCGCTAATTACGATTATTAAATGGTTCAATGCTTATAATGCTACAGATATTATATGATCTGAAGGAATTCAGATTTGGTATAAAGAAGTTTAGATCAATGCTAAGAGTTAGCATCACTAAAATATTATAAATCCTAAAGAGTTAGCATGTTATAATAATTAGTGAAGTCTAAAAGTTAGAACCTTGTTTGTAACGGTACAAAGACTTGAGAGTACATTAATAATAACATAATTGCAAGAGTTGTAATAGGTGCTAAAAAATATTATTATATAAGTCTATTATCAAATTATGTATTCCTAGTCTTAATTCACCAATGTTGATCTGTTGGTGGAATCTTTTTATATAGATCAGTATATACTATACCTAGATGGTCTAGATGGTTACTTTAACCATGGTTTACAAGAAGTTCGTATAGCATACAGGTATTCAGTAAGGACTAAATACTGAACAGACTCAACGAGGACCCCAATAGACATCCCATGAAGCTGTCAATGAAAGGTCTTCTTGAGTTGAGTAATATACGTAATCCTTTGACCTGAGTACCACAGTGGACTTGTAAGTGATCCATCATACTTTGATTCTACACATGTCACAGACCTTTCATGATGTGACCATTGAGTGTCACTAGGTATGGTTCGATGCTTATAGAATCCAGTGTGTACAGATATAGAATTCGCTAATTTATATGGATGAGTTATATATATTCGGATGCTCAAAGACTGTATTTTGAAAATTTTTATGGCCATGAGCAATAAACTCAAGAAAAGAGTTTCCCACAGGGTTAAACAATATTACAAAAGTGTTTGAATGTATTGTTTGTCAAGATACATGTCTAGAGATATGTTCATGGATGAGCACATATAGATTTGACAATAGTGATCTAGATCTCCGCTCTTCCAGGACATGATTGGCATAATGATTTTACGTATGCGCTATGACCTCAACTTGTATGGTCTACTGCACTAATTTGTAATATTCATGACGTATAGGTGGGGCATCGATCTCGGACTCATAGAATAGTTCTGTTTGATAAATCGAGAGTGGACCTAAAGAGTTTCGCAATATAAAGTGTACTCGTTGTACACTAGGGTAGCGTACCGAATTGAATAGTTTGATTCAAAAAATTCCAACAGACCAGACATTTACTTCAGTCTCCCTCAAATTATGCACGTGTCAAGACTTAAGAGTTAAGTACATCAATTAGTTAACAATTAATTGTTGACTAATGAGATGTTGACACGTGACATATTGTGGGTCAATTATTGTTTGACTTAGATATTACCAAAATGACCTTATTTATTGGACAAATAATATCATTATTTTATGCATTAAAATTTTTATTGAATAAAATAATAATAATATATGATATTATTATTTAAATTAAAATTAAACAATTCATTTTTTATTTAAATTGGTATGTGTTTCTACCATGATTTAATATGATTAAATTATTTATTTAATATTAATTAAATAATATAATAAATATAAATAGGTGACACTTATAAATGGTAGGCCTTAACATGTTTCTTATTAATAAGAAAGTATTTCTCATTGATTTTTTATTTTGTTTTATTTTCATTTAGTTTATTGTAAATAATAATAAACAAAACACTAATGGCAAACATTGACCAAGATAATTGAGGCCATCATCCAATTAAAATAGGACAAGTGTTGTCCATTGAGAGAGAAAAACAAAAACAAGCAATTGTTAGCTCATTTAGAATGGGAAGATACAGTTAAGGCATTTAGAGAGATAAGTGTGATAATTTGGCTAAGTGTTGAGAGCACAAGATACACTTCTTCTACTTTTCCTTCCATATTTGGCCACCTATATTATAAGGTAGAAACAAGAATTCAAGGGTTGAATTCTTTGCTGAAAAAGTTGCTATTCTAGCTTCCTCATACCCACTGTGTTGAGGAACTAAGATTATGAATCAGTTGTTCAAGGTAGGTATTCCAGTTCAATAAAAAAACTAAAGACTTGTCAAGGTAATAAATTTTTAATCTTTATGTAGTTTACATTTATGAGATAACATGTAAAACGTATTTGTGTTTATCATTAGGAAATTAGTATTCCGTGTTGGAGCTGGTGCTCACGTGCCATTCCAATATTGTATGAATATTAATTGTTAATATTTATACAATAAACATTTCGAATAAAGATTGTTAATATCATATTAATATGGTATAATGCTTGTAACATTAGAGACATTGTTTGATCTGAAAGAGTTCAGATCTGGTCTAAAGGAGTTTAGATCAGAACTAATAGTTAGCAAAGCTGAGAGTTATAAATGCTAAAAGTTAGCACTGTTAAGAGTTAGCAGGTTGTAAGAGTCAGCGAGGTCTAAAGAGTTAGAACCTTGTCTATAATGGGACAAAGACCTGAGAGTATACTTGTAATGATATAGTTGCAAAGAGTTGCAATAGGCGTTAAGAAATATCATTATGTAAGTATGTCTCAAAGATAAAGTTCCTGATCTATAATCACTAATGCGGGTCTATCGGTGATTCACTTTACATAGATTAGTGTATGTCTATATCTGACTGGTTCAGATGGTTGTTCTTAGCTGACCATGAGCTTAGAGCTTGTATAGGCATGCGGGTATCCAGTCAGGACTGGATACTGAACAGACTTATGAGGACCCCAATAGATATCCTATGACACCGTCAAAGGAAGGTCCTCTCGAGTTGAGTAGTATTCGTGGTCCTTTGACCTGAGCGCCACGGTGGTCTTGTGAGTGATCCATCATGCTTTGGTTCCACATATGTCAGAGACCTTTCATGGTCTGACCGCTATGTGTCGCTGGGTATGGTCCGATGCTCATGGAGTCCGGTGTGCGTAGATACGGGATCCGTCAGCTTACGTAGGTAAGTTGTATATCCGATGCTCCGAGATTGTATTTCATAAAGTCTTGTGGCCACAAGCATAAACCCGGGAAAAGAGTTTCCCATAGGGTTAAACAATATAGCAAAAGTGTTTGCGTATATTGTTTATCGAGATACGAATCTGGAGATAAGATTATGGATGAGCAAATAGGGATTTGACGGTGCTGATCTATATCCCTGCACATCCAGGATATAAATGATGGAAGGATTATACGTATACGTTATGACCTCAACTTGTATGGTCTGACACGCTGATTTGTAATATTCGTAACGTGTGCGTGGGGCATCGATTACGGATTAATGGAACAGTTCCATTTGACAAATCGGGTGTAGACCTAGAGAGTCCCAATATGAAATGTACTCTTTGAGCACTTAGGCAGTGTACCGTATTGAATTGTTCAATACAGTATAATTCAGCAATTACTAAGGTTACGTTAACTAAAGTATGTGGTTAAATTGGTGGGACCCACTTTAGGTTAACTTGGTAACCGAGTAAGGATATAATAGTAATTTCACTTTATGATTATTTAATTGTTAAATAATTAAAATAAATATTTATTTATTTAATTGTTAAATAAATTAATTTAACATAACTAAGGTTAAAAGTTAACCAAGTGGTTAAGTTAAGTTAACCTTACTTAAAGGTTAAGTAAAGGTTAACCTAACCATGGTTAAGTTAGTTAACTATGGTTAAATTAATTAAATATTTATTAACTTAAAGGTTAAGTTAAAATAATCTAACTAAGGTTAAATTTTAACTAAGGTTAGGTTAAGCCAAATGAAATGCAAATGAAATTCAAATTAGTTTGGAATTAATTCATTTGTATATAAAGTGAAATGAAATTGAAATTCAAAATTGATTTTAGTTTTTTAGGTTTTGCATTTTGGGAGCCAATTCAATTTGAGAAATTGAAATTGTTTGTTTTGTGTTTTAAGTGTTAGAACAACAAAACAAATTGAATTAATGGTTACTAAATGTAATAACTAAAAACAAGATTTGTTTTATTTATTCAAGAGTTGAATAAAAGGAAAAACAAATTTAATTAAGTTAAATGGTTTAACTTTGAAAAATGTTTAAGAGTTAAACACAAATGCTGGATTAAGATGCTGCCATTCTAGACAATCAAACCCACCCTTGTTGATTGCTAGAATTGATCAAAGATTCATTTCATGGTGGACTTCAAAGAAAATTAATCCAAAGGCTTCATTGGTGATATTTCTCAATCTCGAATTTCAGATTAATCAAATGTTATTTTCTGTGTTCATTATATGTAATCTTCCGCTGTGCACATGTATGTATGAGATATGTATATTGTTTGTATGATGAACACAACCCACATGCAAGCACTCTAAGTTAAGTAAATTCGCCCAACCATATAACCCAACAATTGGTATCAGAGCAATTTGTGTTGTTATGGGTGATTTTTTAGTGTTAGCTAAGTGTTGGCTAAATTGTAGGACAATTTCCGGGGCTGTTGGGGTGCATTTTAAGTGTTAAAAATGCAAACCAGTGAAAAACAGCACCTGGAACGCTGCAGCGCTAAGGTCCAGCGCGGCAGCGTTCATATGAACGCGGGAGCGCTGAGCGTATGACGCCCCAGCGCTGAAGTACGGCGGGGGCGCTGATTGTTTGGCGCCCCAGCGCTGGACAAGGGCGAGGGCGCTGGTTTTCTGGCGCCCCAGCGCGGGAAGCACTGCTTCCAGCGCCCCAGCGCTGGTAAGCCACCGCCGCAGCGCTGAGGCTTGTGAAGCCCTAGCGCGGCAGCGCTATAAGACCAGCGCCGCGGCGTTCTTACACTAAAAAAAAAAAAAAAAAAAAAAAAAAAAAAAAAAGAGTAAAATCTTTTTATTTTTCCGCATGTGGGGGTTTATGAGATGTAATGATAAGGGTTATTAGTTTACATGATAAACCAAGAAAATAATATTTTTTATTATTTATTTATTTTTGTAACCACAATGGGGGCCCCACTGGTGGGGGTTAGTTGTGCTTGTGCAAAAATGAATAATTGATTGAGAATAACCTCTCATGTGATGAGAGTATATAATATGAAAGCCTGTAATTAAAATCTCTCTTAATTAGATTGAAATTTATTATATTATGTGATAATATTTTAAATGGTCCGTCTTGTCAATACGGTGTGAGATGGGTCACTATGGTTTTTCCCAATATTGCTTTAGCGTGAGGGATTTGGTCGGTGTGACTTGGTCTAATGCCGGTAAAACATGAGATGAATCAAATATATGCGAACATATTATCCAATATTGCTTTAGCGTGAGGATAGTGTCAGTAACATATATTTGAGCATTGACGAGTTAATCTGAAATACAGTTACCCAATATTGCTTTAGCGTGAGGGTAATGTGTATTTAGGATCAGTAGTAAGAGTTGTATGAGATACAATTGACAAGAGTTGTCTACCTGTTGGATTTATAAAGGCCAATATTGCTTTAGCGTGAGGCTGGAGTAAAACCCCAATGGGATCCACTTCCCTCTGTATAGTTTAAAATGTTATACTATCTTATCCCGTGTGAGAGGTTAAAGGGATTAAGTAAAGCAGTGGGAGGGCGTTTTTAGATTAAAAAATGTATAACAGTTATACCCATGATCTAAAACGTAATTTATTAACGATAAAGAAATGTTCTGCTACGCATCTCCTATTTTGTCTTATAGAGATAAGATGATTATCTTATAGAGATAAGATACTTGTCTTATAGAGATAAGATTGTCTTATAGAGATAAGATGAGTACGAGCAATCCATTACTAATCTTGAACAAATACCAATAACTATAGGGTACTGAATAAAATATGTAAGACTTGCTTATGAATCTAAGAATAGTTCTAGATTCAATAATATTTGATATTACTAAACTACATATAGAGAAAAGTCATAATGGAAAGTGTTTCCACTGTTATAAGGTTTGAAATAGTAAATGTTACTATTCATCGTACCTTGACTTAAGAAAGATTGACTCATTAGATATCTGTTTGACCAAACATTAACATTTCATTAGCATTTGATGTTAACTCTGCAAGGGTATGAGATACTGCTTGTTATTATCATATCTGCAAGATGTTGCATGATTTGAGAAATGCTTGATTACTAAAAAATGAGAAGTTCAGCTTCACGTAGGTAATAGAGATTTCCTGAACGTGGTAGCCGTTAAGACTTCACAGTTACTTCTTATTTCTAGTAACAGCATTAATGTTGTATAATTACTATTACGTGCCAAACATTATTAGGTAAATCATATCACTCCCTGTAGTTGACAGAGAGGGTTATCATAAAAATACGGAAATAGTTCCTTGTGATAATGATAATGATTTACTAACTGAATGTCAGTTAATGAATGGCCGTTATATCTTATATACAATAGCAAATGTTATAAGTGTAGAGGTGAACAGAAAATATAGTATTTCAGCAACTTAAATAATAATGAATAGTGGTATATATAAGATTAGGTCATGTAGTCGTGAGACGACTATCCTAGCTGGTTAAGGATGGTCAGATATTTGATCTGACTATAGTACAATGACTAGTTTGAATTATGAATTCTAGAAAATATGGCCGAATCTTGATGTATGTGTAAGACACCATGCCACTGGTTTATTGGATTTGGTACATATAGATGTATTTAGTCCAATAAATCTTACTGTTATAAATGATTTCGATACTTCATTGTCTTTATAGTGATTGTCACTATATGGACATGTGTTTCTAGGAAACGTAGGTCAGAATAATTTCGAAGTGTTCAAAATGTTCTGACAATGAAAGTAAAGAAACAAACCCTTATGTATATTGAGTACTTGCGATTAGATCGAAGTAGTTTATACATAATCAGTAAATTCATAAATTATTTAAAGAGAATATGATTCTCTCTCAGCATAGTCCTCCAAATACTCCTCAACATAAAGATGCTTAGGAAATGAGGAATCGGACTATATTAGATACAGTCTGATTGATATTGAGAACCGCTGATCTTCTAAAAATATCTATGAGGTTATATTTTAACATCTGCTACTCACTTATTAAATAATTCCATAATCGTTCCTACTACTTTATATGAGATATAGACTAAATAGGAAACGAGTCTTAAGTATGTTAAGACTTAGTGTTATTCTGTTTTCATAAGAGTTATGCAACAGAATAAACTTGTATCCAACGGTACAAGTATCGGTTCATTTAGTATCCTAAGTGTATAATGGGATACCAATTCTATAATTCAGATGAACGAAATATATTTGTTTCTCATGATGTCACATTCCTAGAGAAAGCGTTTCTCATGGATTGTGGAGATTATAGAAAGATTGAACTTGATGAAGTCAATCTAGATATTGATGAACCAACGATGGAATTTTAATTTTAAATGAGTGAAATACCTTTAACACACTAAGTTCATAAGTCCAAAAGGATATCAAGGCCATCATTTAGGTATGTTTGATACTTGAAGGTGCCCTTGGTATTTTCTTAGTTGAAGAAATGGATCCTTTAACTTATGGAGAGACGATGTTTGACATCGATTCGGGAAAATAAAAAGATATCATAAAATTTGAAATTGACTCAACGCATGACAATTAAGTCTAGGACTTAGTTGAGCTTCCTGTAGAAATTGTTTCTATCAGCAGTAAATCAGTTTACGCAGCGGAAGCAGTGTGGGCCCTATCTGAAGGAATGGTCCTTCATGGCCTGACTAATGTTGAAAGGTTACACTCAGAGATCTAGGATCAATAATGAGGAAATCTTTTTCATCAGTAACCATGCTAAAGTCAATTTAGATTTTGTTGATGACAAGATACCATGAAATTCGAATTTGACTCTAAGTATGACAATTAAGTCTAGGACTTAGTTGTGCTTCCTATAGAAATTGTTTCTATCAGCAGTAAATCAGTTTACGCAACGGAAGCAATGTGGGCCCTATTTGAAGGAATGGTCCTTCATGGCCTGACTAATGTTGAAAGGTTACACTCAGAGATCTAGGATCAATAATGAGGAAACCTTTTTCATCAGTAACCATACTAAAGTCAATTTGGATTATGTTGGCTATTGCTGCATATTATGATAATGAGGACTGGCTTATAAATGTAAATAAGGTGTTCTGGGAAGTATATCTCTAACAAGAGATATGCAGAGAACAACTTGATGTTTTTGCATCCAAGCCTAACTTCTAGTATAATGTGCAAACTGAGGAAGTCCATTTATGGACTTAAGTAGATTTTTCCAAAGGTGGAATCTTTGTTTATATGATGAAATCAGAAAGTCTGGTTTTATCAGGAATAAAGAGGAAGCGTGTGTGTTCCGAAAGGGCAGTGGGAGTATAATTATCTTTTTAGTTCTCTAAAGTGGAAAGTATATACTCAATATTGGAAACGATGATTGGAGTATAGCAAGTAAATCAGATAAGTGTTATCTGTGTAAAGAACTTCTTCATAAAAGATTTGAGAGAGACTTCCTATATACTAGGTATAAAGCTTTATGGAGATATAGCTAGGAAGCTAATAAGACTCTCTCAAACTTCGTATATAGAATAAGTCCATGAAAAGGTACAACTTCATTGACTGTGAGACAGTTAAAGTCCCTTTTAGAAGTGGCATTCATCTTTCTTAGAGGAAGTGTCCTCGGGAAGAAGATGAGAGAGTTAGAGTGTCTAACATCTCAGATGTATTAGCTAGAAATAGATTAATGCATACCGTCTAATGTACGAAATCTGAATTTAGATGGTTGTAAGTGTTACAAGCTGGTATCTAATTAATCCAGATCACGATCATTAAATGGTTGTGAAACATATCTGAAAATACTTGAGAAGTATAGAGGATAAGTTTATATAAAATATGAAGAAAGTTTCTTACAAAAGAAGGGATACACATTCAGACTTACGTCTGATCTTTATGGTAGAAAGTCTACATCTAGTTATGTGTTTCTCTTTATCAGTACCGGAGCTAGTTAAATGTGTGTTAGTAAATGTCCACAGGTAATTCTGCCTTGGAGGTAGAATATGTTGCGGCTTTAGAAGTCAGCAAAGAAAGTACTATGGATATTCAAAATTAATTGCAGAGCTTTGAATAGTTCCAAGCTCAGTGGATCCTATCCCACTATATTGCAAAATTACGGTAATTGCTTAAGCCTAGAAGCCATAAGGCACACCAGTATTCTAATCATGTGAACTCTGAAAATCACATAATTAGAAAGTTCTTGGCAACAAGAGTTGTAATAAAATCCAGGGAATAATCCTTGGATGTAGCGAACCCCCCTAAGCCTAAATTCCTATAGTGTTTGAGAAACATGTGGAGTGTATTGGTATGAGATACCAGTACGTATGGCACTGAAGCAAGTGGGAGTTTGTTGGAGCTGGTGCTCACGTGCCATTCCAATATTGTATGAATATTAATTGTTAATATTTATACAATAAACATTTCGAATAAAGATTGTTAATATCATATTAATATGGTATAATGCTTGTAACATTAGAGACATTGTTTGATCTGAAAGAGTTCAGATCTGGTCTAAAGGAGTTTAGATCAGAACTAATAGTTAGCAAAGCTGAGAGTTATAAATGCTAAAAGTTAGCACTGTTAAGAGTTAGCAGGTTGTAAGAGTCAGCGAGGTCTAAAGAGTTAGAACCTTGTCTATAATGGGACAAAGACCTGAGAGTATACTTGTAATGATATAGTTGCAAAGAGTTGCAATAGGCGTTAAGAAATATCATTATGTAAGTATGTCTCAAAGATAAAGTTCCTGATCTATAATCACTAATGCGGGTCTATCGGTGATTCACTTTACATAGATTAGTGTATGTCTATATCTGACTGGTTCAGATGGTTGTTCTTAGCTGACCATGAGCTTAGAGCTTGTATAGGCATGCGGGTATCCAGTCAGGACTGGATACTGAACAGACTTATGAGGACCCCAATAGATATCCTATGACACCGTCAAAGGAAGGTCCTCTCGAGTTGAGTAGTATTCGTGGTCCTTTGACCTGAGCGCCACGGTGGTCTTGTGAGTGATCCATCATGCTTTGGTTCCACATATGTCAGAGACCTTTCATGGTCTGACCGCTATGTGTCGCTGGGTATGGTCCGATGCTCATGGAGTCCGGTGTGCGTAGATACGGGATCCGTCAGCTTACGTAGGTAAGTTGTATATCCGATGCTCCGAGATTGTATTTCATAAAGTCTTGTGGCCACAAGCATAAACCCGGGAAAAGAGTTTCCCATAGGGTTAAACAATATAGCAAAAGTGTTTGCGTATATTGTTTATCGAGATACGAATCTGGAGATAAGATTATGGATGAGCAAATAGGGATTTGACGGTGCTGATCTATATCCCTGCACATCCAGGATATAAATGATGGAAGGATTATACGTATACGTTATGACCTCAACTTGTATGGTCTGACACGCTGATTTGTAATATTCGTAACGTGTGCGTGGGGCATCGATTACGGATTAATGGAACAGTTCCATTTGACAAATCGGGTGTAGACCTAGAGAGTCCCAATATGAAATGTACTCTTTGAGCACTTAGGCAGTGTACCGTATTGAATTGTTCAATACAGTATAATTCAGCAATTACTAAGGTTACGTTAACTAAAGTATGTGGTTAAATTGGTGGGACCCACTTTAGGTTAACTTGGTAACCGAGTAAGGATATAATAGTAATTTCACTTTATGATTATTTAATTGTTAAATAATTAAAATAAATATTTATTTATTTAATTGTTAAATAAATTAATTTAACATAACTAAGGTTAAAAGTTAACCAAGTGGTTAAGTTAAGTTAACCTTACTTAAAGGTTAAGTAAAGGTTAACCTAACCATGGTTAAGTTAGTTAACTATGGTTAAATTAATTAAATATTTATTAACTTAAAGGTTAAGTTAAAATAATCTAACTAAGGTTAAATTTTAACTAAGGTTAGGTTAAGCCAAATGAAATGCAAATGAAATTCAAATTAGTTTGGAATTAATTCATTTGTATATAAAGTGAAATGAAATTGAAATTCAAAATTGATTTTAGTTTTTTAGGTTTTGCATTTTGGGAGCCAATTCAATTTGAGAAATTGAAATTGTTTGTTTTGTGTTTTAAGTGTTAGAACAACAAAACAAATTGAATTAATGGTTACTAAATGTAATAACTAAAAACAAGATTTGTTTTATTTATTCAAGAGTTGAATAAAAGGAAAAACAAATTTAATTAAGTTAAATGGTTTAACTTTGAAAAATGTTTAAGAGTTAAACACAAATGCTGGATTAAGATGCTGCCATTCTAGACAATCAAACCCACCCTTGTTGATTGCTAGAATTGATCAAAGATTCATTTCATGGTGGACTTCAAAGAAAATTAATCCAAAGGCTTCATTGGTGATATTTCTCAATCTCGAATTTCAGATTAATCAAATGTTATTTTCTGTGTTCATTATATGTAATCTTCCGCTGTGCACATGTATGTATGAGATATGTATATTGTTTGTATGATGAACACAACCCACATGCAAGCACTCTAAGTTAAGTAAATTCGCCCAACCATATAACCCAACATTCCGCTCATCCACTGCGTATATATGTATGTGATACATATGCATATTTGAATGATAAACATAAACCTATATACATACACCCTAGGTTTAAAATCACTCACAGTGCCTTAAATCTATAGTGAACCAAAGGAACATCAAGGCCAATCCAGGTAAAATTAAAGCCATCCTCGAGATGAAGTTGTTGAGCACAATCAATAAGGTGGAACATCGAGCTCTTTAAGAGATATTATCCCTAAATTTCAATTTAGCCATAGCCTTTAAGTTATATCATTTGTTTTTAAAAATCATTGATAATGATGAGCTCGTAAGATCTTAGTTTTTGAATAAAATTAATGCATTTCAAGTTTGTTCCAAGATTCAACTTTAATGTAAATGTCTAATATTATGTCTTCAATCTCTAAGAGGAAATAGTGCTTGTATGAATAAGAAACATCACATTTTACTCTTACATAATCCTCGAGATTAACCAACATTCCTCTTAAAACTTAGGAAAATTTGGTAACCAATAACAAATATAGGCTACCTACCTTAAGTGACCCCCAAAAGCAACCAAGGTTCCCTTAAAACCTAGGAAGAATTGGGTAGTTGGTAAAAATTGAGTCAACAACTATATTAATCACCAAGAATGACCAAGGTCCCTTAGGACTTGGCAAAAATTGGGTGGTCAACAAGAAGAATGGATCATTGAACTTGTCAAATTCCAAAAAACTACCAACATTTCACTCAGAACTTGAATAAATTCAGATCGTCAATAATCAAGACTAGTCGTCGTAGTCTACACTCAACAAGTAACTCATCCTGGAGAAGAGAGGTCTAAATGGTCATACTTACATCTAGTAGATATTCGCCTAAGGCATTTAGTCAATTATACTCATCAAGGTGAAAAATCCTTATAAAATTGTTCAAAACCTATGAACGCTTATGACTAAACTTACTTAGATATCATATGAATAAAGGACCTAGCTACAACTGAGATCTTAAGGGAAACAATTTTCCTACATAACTAAATTTAATTAAGATTATTAAGGCTTTGTTTAGGAATTTGGAATTACTTTGTCTCCATAACATACTTGGGTTAAAGATTCCCAAATAGGGGTTGGTGTATTATTCGAGAGTTTAGAATTAAATTGTCTCCATAACATGCCCAAATTAAATATTCCCAAAGAGAAATCAAACCAATCTTGTGCAAAACAGCTAGATTTACAATTTTTTTTATCTTAAGTACTTATTGAGCTTAAGCTCGACTCTTAAGGGTTCGACCTATTATTGGTTCATGTCATTGGTCTTTGAAGAGGAATTTTTTTCAATAGAAATATCAAGTAGACATCATCCACATAAACACAAATTAAGCAGATATTATTCATAAACTATAAAAATACTAAGTATAAAAAAAATGGCACTCAAGCTAGAAAATTCTATTAACATGTTTGACTCCATTACAAAAAAAAGGAAACAATACAATAAAGGAAAAATATAGTATGTCCAGTGTAGATGGTAAAGGCAAAGGCTCATTGTTCCTAGTCTCCTCTAGACTTGCAAGAAGGGTATCACTTGTCATAAGATGAGAAAGGGCGTCGGTAGATGGTTTCAGTAATGGTGGATCATCGACGACCTCTCTAGCGATCTCTATGACTGACTCGAAAGCTTGGGAGGTTTTTTCCTTAGTGTTTAAGTCAGAAATTTGTTGATCATCCTCAACTATGTTATCTTTAGCTAATTGTTTCTTCTAAATCAGGGTATTGTTGTTTAAAGAGCTCCATGTACATTCTGAATCCTTGGTCAACCCCAACAAACCATCGGTGTTGGCCTCCATATAAGCAGAAGAGTGGGAATCCTCGATCTCTTTGGCTAGCCCCTCATTTTTATGGACCAACTCAGTATGGTCCTCATAAAGAGTCATCACTGTAGTTTGAGCCTCAACAACCACTACCTTCACCTTGTGAATTATCCTCTACAACTTAGTGATCTTGCTCTCTACCGCGATGGCCTTCACCTCAGCATTTTTAGCTTTGGCAACATATCCTTTGAGTGACTAGTCACCCTTCTCCACTTTTTTGTTGGCCTCGACCAATTTCTCACGTAGTCAATTCACGCTAACCTTAACCTCATTTGGCTTTCACTCGTCTTTGACAGCACCCATAATTGCTTCTTAGTGGTAGAAGATGACATAGGTGGCCTGCGAAATAAGAGAAGTCAAGACCAAACATTACCTCAAAATAAGAGCCTAATCTTGCCTAAATCATAGAACATACCTTTAAGAGATTACCAATAATGTTCTGGAAAGTCTTGACCTCGTCATACTTTAAGGTTACTGATAAAGGTTTATTAAAGTCAATATTTTCATCTCTCTAAAGCTTGATATTTGCCCTATTTTTAAGATTATGTACTATTTAAAAAATTTATTGATAAATTATAAGTTTTCAATCATTCGGTCTGAAGATATTGAAAATTAGGCAAAAATTAATAACAATTAAAGAAAAAAATCTAGTGTCGCAGTGCTTAAAAGTCAATTTTACAACGCTCATTTAGTAAAGATGAAGCCAATTTCTAGGTCTTAGCTTTGTGATGCTGAAGTCAGAGAGTGCAACATTGTTGCATCCTAAAGCCAACGTTACAATGCTCATACAACAAAAGAGGAAAAACCTCTAAGGTTATGAAAGCCTATAAAAAAAAAACCTCTTTAGAAGCCAATTAAAAGAAGAAAAAACAAAAAAGGTGCAAAACAACAAAAGCAAAGAGATCAAAGTAAGATTAAAGATTGAAAAGCAGGGATTGTAAAGCAAGCAAGAGATAGAAAGAGAAGATTCAAGTGTTCACCTTGTTTAATTTCTTCTATTTTCTCATATTTTCATATCCTTGTTAACAATGTTTTTGAATATTTGTTTTGATACTCTTAAATGCATCATGAGTTAACTTTATTTACTAGGGTTCAACTTTTAAACCTAATATGTAGTTAAACTTTATTAACTCTCTTATTTTATGAACTCAATAAAGTAGAATTGTTTATTCTATCTTGTGCTTAAAGCTTTCTTTATATCTGGCCAATTTACTTATTGTTTGAGAAACCATAATAAACTTGATAGAGAAATTTATATGTTTAGCCTAAGATAGTCTGATATATGATCATAGGATAACAACTATGAGTTTTGTTTAGGATATAAATATACATATATGGCATATATGGTATTAATATATCCATTCTTTATAAGTTTTATCTTATTCTGATTACCATAAACATATAGGTAACTGTTATGGTGAAATATAGTTATTTGACCATTGAAAAGGGCTTATAATAATATAAGGGATCTAACTAACAATTTATTGTTGATGGATTAAAATAAGAGAACAATAGGTCAGACCCTAGGTTTTTTTAAGTTAGTGAATTTTATCTTTGTTTGACTTAAAACTTTAACTTGGTTTGTTTTAGCATTAGTTTAGATTAATTAAATTACTCAAATTTTGAAGTTTTGTCCGGATAAAAGTTGAAGAATATTAATTTTAGTAATTGCTAAAGAATAGGCTATAAAGTCTTCATGGGAATGATATATGACTCATATCATTATATTACTTGTTAAAATAGTGTACACTTGCGCTTAGATAAAAATTTTACAATAATCGCCTCTGCAAGCCTTACCTTCGTTGCACAATTCCCTCTCTGATCATGGGGATCATGTGCCCTTATCCCCTCCTCTTCTTAAAAGGGATGTAAAACAAGGTAAAGAGGGAGACAACGAAATTTTTCACCACCCCATACTTTATAATTGAGGCGATCGTCTATGACAGAGTCGACAAAGACCCTAATTCTATTGTAATAACCTAATGAGGGCTTATGCCAACACTTAGGGTGATGGTGGTAGAGGCGGTAAAGAAGCAGAGGCATATGTGCCAACTAGCCTCTTTCTCTTAAGGCCAACAAAGGGACGTCTTCGTCTAGCTCCTGTCGACATATGAGGAGCGCCTCTTCAGTTACCTCCAAACAACAACGCATTAATTACCCTTAAGTTCTTAGCTACTCCCTCCTACTCTTGGGTTAGAAGAGCCCTTTTCCTGTTGTCCTCACCCTATTCCACCATTCTAGCAAAGGAACATCAAAGGCATAAACTAACCATAATTCAATTGTAAATAAAAAGATGAATTTAACTAATAACAAAAAGATTACCTTTCTGCCTACTTCCTCTCGGTCTTATAACTTTAATGGCCTAAGCAATCAAACTTGAGATCATCAAATTCTTCTGGATCAAAAAGTCACTAATTAAGCCTGCGTGCTTTAATGCCTCGTAAATTCTACCCTTTCTTTTAATGTAAGAGCCGATTTGAACAACTAATAGGTTGCTGAAACAAGAAGATGGATAATGTTAGAAATGACCCTTAGTCTATAAAAAGTAAAAGAATAAATGAAGGCATTAAACTTAAAGTTGAAAAAGTACGAGGACATGACTACTATCCTAGTATGCCCATATGCTCTTGATCCCTCTCTCCATTAGCAAAGAACCAGATATGTTTCTATTTTTTGTTATTCGAGAGCAAATTTTTAATGGGGGTGTTTTCTCCTTACCATCATAGGTGGTAGGATAATAGACTCCCTTATTTTTTTTTTATCAAAATTTTCCTTGATTTAGTAAAATTATTAAACCTTTGGTAAGGTGAACTCAGATAAACTAGGTTTTGCCTACATGACAAAAAAGTACAGCTAAGGTTCTCCAAGAATTCAAATTCAGCTAACAAATGAGATGTTCAAGTAGGCGAGCATCTTGACAAAGTAAGTTTGAACAGATAGTCTCGACCCTAACTTAAAGAAAATGAGTTAAGGAGCCAACTCGCTAACTTAAAGTGCACTATAGTACTCCCTGAAAATAAGGACCCTCAACTTAAAACTCATTTGTATTTGATATCTAGCCTTAAGTACTATATATCTATCTTGGTCATATTAGAGGGGTAGTTTGGTGGGTATTCCAACTCATATAGGACCTCTTCATTATTCTAGTAAGTGTTCTTTCTCTTTTTTAACCTACTTTTAGCCCCTTGATGACTAGTCTCCCAATAGAGGACTAGTTGACACTTTTCGATCACCTAATTCTTACTCATGGTTTACTCAGAATATTCCTCAATAACTAGCTAAACATTGACATCTTCCTCTTAGCCAAGGTCTCTAACTAAGTCTTAGAGTTATTACTTTTACTAAGCACCTCATTCCCTAATTATTCGAGTCGAGCTACTCCCATTGTTTAAATACTCTCCAAAGTTGTCAAACTCTCAACCAAATATATTATGGAGTTATTAGCTCTACTTCTATCTAAAGACATTTTTCTATTGGCTGACCTAAAGATAATAAGACCAAACAACCTATTACCCAAGCATTCAAGTAAAGAAAGATGAGCACTCAATGGCTAGTGGACTAACACTCATATTTTAAAGAATAAAGAACAAAAAACACAACAAAGCCCATAAAATGGTTTGAAATAAAGTAAAATAAGAATAAGAATAAATTACTTAAACATGAAACCAAAGATTTGGAGTGTGTTCTTGTACTGAAATCAGTTGAATGATCTTAAAACGTGGGAGCTTCTCTATATAGAATTGTAACTTTCTCTCTCTAGCCAAATTCTTACAAATATAAAAAATGTGAAGACACAATCCACCCTTTAATATATAAAGAGGGCTTAAGCAATCTCAACCATTGAAAGAGGAAGAATTAACATTTGAGATCCATCTGTGTGTGAGGAATCTTTTCACCTAATAAACATGACTATTTAGGATTCACCCCAACCATTTGATCAGAATCAACAGTCAAAGATGAAACCACATCTACAAAAATTGAAGCGACCTCACCATTAAGTGATAACCTATATGATTCTTGAAGGTCACTTGCATTAAATGCACTTGACACCAATTTTAAATTTCAAAATATTTGTTCTAAGAACATCTTTTAAATGGGTTGATCACCATACAACTCATAGCATGCTTATGATTAGTACTTAACTAAGAACGCATCATTATAACAAAGAACTCAACATAAATCAGAGAACTTCGAGTGAGCTGAATACTCTATAGAGTTTTCACTATTAGCTAGTCAATACTAAAAGTTGAACGACCCTTGTTACCCTCAAGATCCTATGCCTAAGACTACTTAGACCCAAAATAAACAAGCCTAGACCTATTAGTAGTCAAAGTGGGCACCTCCTAAGACTAATCATAGCCCAACAATCGAGCACAAGTTCAAAGAGATCTTGAAGGGCTAGGTAATATACCAAGTCTGAGGAATTGAGTTGCTAAAGGTTTAAGTACTACCTCTTATGAATCGAGTACTTGTGCTCGGTCCCCAACTTAATGCAAGTTCGACTATACATCAAGACTCCTTAAGGACCCTAACTTGTAGAGTATCTGTGTTTTATTGATGACAGAGCACTACATGTATCCCAAAGACTGATCACCTACTACGATAGAGCAGTTATGGCACCTAGCCCACAATGCCAAACTTTCTAGTCTAAACGGAATGCACCACCCACTTTCTTTATAAAAGATAGAGTACGGAGCAACTGACTAACACCTCCTGAATTTTGAACCACGAACATGACCTTCAAGTAATGAGCAATCCATGAAACAAGTCAACCACTTGAAATTACTTATTTAAAGTAAAACTTTGACTCTGGTGTAGAAAAAAGTAAGTGCATGTTAAACCACTATATACACCAAACACTTAAAACTACTTTTTTTTTCTTTTTTTTTTTTTTCTGTTTACACCATTCTCTCCAAATATTTTAACTTAGCAGTAGATGGTGATTGTCAAAATTGCCAACAACATAGATTTAACCAACTTTGTGGTTGTTTTATAAAAGAATATTTTATTTATAACCCTGCTAGTACTAGAGAGATAAATCATTGAGAAAGAGTGTTTGTGGCTGGATGTAGAGTTTACAGACTGTAGTATAGGTTTGCCACGTTCCATGTTTGTTTTGAGTATAAAAAAAAATTAGACAGCAGTGATATTGTGAAGAATATGTGGGTAAAAATGTAATACCAAAGAAATTCTATAAAAGCTCCGTAAAAAACTCGTCATATTAGTATAATTTATTCCACACTCTTTGAGATAATCCTTTTTAAGGAAAGCAAGGATGTTACTTTTCACATTTGCCCTCAAAATCCTAACATATTCCAATTTATACTATAAGGTCCTTATTATCGGTACCCTTCACCCAATAAAAATATATTATATATTCACGTAGGAATCCTGGTGGATATCGGAAATATGTTTCCAATGCAAGGAATAGAGCAAACCTATAAATACTCCCAAACACTCCATTTTATCCCTCACTTCAAATTCCTCTTTTCACCCTCTCAAGGTCAAGGAAGAAAACACAGCCAATGCCAGTGACAGCGACACTAAACTCTCAACACTGCCTCTGCAATTCCCCAAACCTAACCTTTTTTTTTACTTCAACAAATCTCGCCCTTGCGCAAACCCTAACTCTAACCTTTTCAACTTCCGCCACCGCTGCCGTCGAAAGCGGTCCTCCGACTCCGACCACTCTTGGTCGTCAATGGTGATCAAGCTTCCCACTCAAAATAACCTTGTAATGGGCCAGCTCAAGATCCTCAAACGCGGCGAGGCGCTGCCACCGAGCTTCATCAAGGAGGAGGAGGAGACTCCAGAGAAGCAAATCGAAGTCCCTAAGGGTAACATTAAGGATGACAACGACGTCCTGGCCTATTTCTCTGGTTGGTCGTGCTTCCGCTCGCTGTCTCCTAGTTTGGTTCCTCTCCCACAGATTTTAGCAATCAACAGTAACAAAACGATACTGTGGAGCTACTTGGCGTGAGCGGGGGTTTGCTTTGCTTGTTTCCTACTTTTATCTGCCCATATTGATTAGCGTAGTGCTTGTATCAATTCTCAATATGTGTAGCGAAAAAGTTATGGTGCTATTGTCGATTTTTTAGAGTAAAATACGATCATGTTCTTTAGTCTAGTTAATCAGTGGTTACTTAGCACTTCTTGTTTTTAAATAAAGAGTAATGTATTTAGGAGCCATTTTTTTTTTTTTTTTTTGGATTTAGAAGCTTATGATCCCGTTGTTTTTGAAGTCTTGAATTCTATTTTGTTTTCTTGGATACTTCAATTTTAAGTTTAATAAAATACGATAATATTATTATGCTGAAAGCAGTAAAAACTCTCTCATAACTTTAAGACAATTTAAATCTTTTTTTAAAAGAAAGAAAAATTTAATTATAAATTTTTTTTTAAAAAAAAAGTTCAAAATGTCTGAATTTCTTATTTGTTTATACGCTTTTCAGTGATAATAAAGAGGAAAAATTTAGGATAAAACCTTTTTCTGTAGACTCTTAATAATTTCGAGTCATATAGGCTACTGACAAACAAATAAAACAAATATATTTGCTTAAAAAAAAATTAAGTTTTAGGTATTAATTCGGGTCGGGCTCATTTTAGATTCTGCGGACCCGGGTAACCTTGTAGATATTTACAAGATACTTTTCCATTCCCGCCACAGTCCACAGAGCCTTCACTGCGCTCACCACCGATTCCGTAAATGCATCCTCTCCGCCCGTCCTCCTTCCCTACTTATCTCCAGCCGCTTGTCGCCCGGCGCACTGCGCACCCCTCCACCACCATCACCTCCTCCTCCTCTCCCTCTAGACCCTCCCCTCCCCTCCCCTCTCTAACCTGCGCCCTCACTTCCAATCGTACGCACACCCTCCCACACAAAAAATAAAATAAAATAAAACACAATAATTTCTTAATTCACCTCAAAACGAAGCTTACCTTAAAGGTTTCAATTTTTTGAAAAATTTCAGGTGCTCTGGTTGCACGCACGAGTTCAATCTCCACCTTCCAACCATCGTCAACGAAGCTACTAATTTTTTCAAGACTATTGGTGTCTCAGATTTCACTTTCGATAGCTGTAGGCTGGTATGCACGTATGCATCTTTTTCATTTCTAAATTAATTTCATTGCCGGCGAATTTTGGGGAAATTTATGGTTTTAAGAATGTGCCTTACTATTTTAACAGTATGGATGGAGGTGTCGAGCCAAATTGGCAGTACGTGGGACGCCGATGAGCCCTCTCATTGGGCTGTATCAGGAGGGAACTCATAATGTAGTGGATATCCCTCAATGTAAAGGTTTGTTATAATAATGTTTACTTACTGTTGATTAAGCTTGGGATTGGAACTTTTCATTTTTTTGTTAATTTCTATTTTATTTAATGATGTTAATGAAATAATTGAGTAACTGTAGATGTCAATTGATTTGCAGCTCGTCATCCTTGTATTCATGCTGCTGCTGAGTTATTAAGACAAGGTTCTCTCTTTTTCTCTTATTTTTTCCAGTATTAACTTAGGTACTGCTTGGTTTGGATGTTTGCTTTACAAGTTTATTTTTTTTCCTTTCCTTTTTTTTCAGGTATGAAACATGTTCTTTTTTAGTATCGTTGTTTTTAAAAGAATAAAACCCTTAACAAAATATGGTTAAAAACTCAAGTATGATAATAAATTTTCACTGAGCAAAAGATTGATTTTTGATGGCAATATATTTTCCAAAATTTTTTAGCTTTTTGCTTCTGGAAAATGATTTGTAATATGCAGTGTTTATTTAAATAAAATTCTTTTTTATTTTTTTACAGAAAAAGAGAAAAAGAAAAAAAAAACCTTCGGTTTTTAATGTGAATTTTTTGCGCAAACTTTTAGTTATTCAATTGTTTGTCTTACTCGGTTGGTGACTTTTAGGAATTAAAGAGTTAAATATTGAGCCATATGATGAGGACCATGGGACAGGTGATTTGTGATATGTTCAGGTGACCGATCTTATCAACATCTATTGATAGCCTCTGAAAATGTGTTTAACTAATGAAGTAGTTGTAATCTGTGACTATTAAAAGTTTGATAAAATGATGGGTGCATGCATATGGCTGTGACAACACAGAAGAGGTCCCTTCCTGCCTCAGTAAGATATAGAAATGGTCAATAGCTAAGCACCTTGCTCTGATAGAAGGTTCAGTTTCTAATGGTTTAAACTTTAGTTTAACTTCTTTTATTGAAGTTACCTGGCTTCTATACCGTTCCAGGCAAAGTGCAGGTTACTTTGGTTTGGAATTCAAGAAATGAGAAATCCCCCAATTCAAACAAAATAGATGCCTTGGCCAATGTGAGCTTTCCATCTTCTTGATGTTTTATTGCTATTGCAATTCTTTCTTTTGCCCTTTTTGGGTAGCTGAGTCTGTATTACAATTTGTAGTTCTTGTACAGAATGGTGGGTCAAGGAGCAAAGACCATTATATTCCCACTGTGTGGGCAAACTTTCAGGCATCAAGTAATAATGTAATAAGTTTAAATCATATTTTCTGAAATTGATAGGTGAACTATTATTGGTCTAGTCCCATCTTTTTGTGGATTGTGTATTTGATTAGTTTGCACCTTCATAGATTTTTAAGAGGCTATGTATCAGTGGTGGTGGTGGTATAAAGATGATAATATATCAAGAAGCTTAGTATTAAGAAACATGCTTCTTACTTTTCAATGGCTTTCTGTAGGGGGAGAATTCTAATTGATAATTAAGATGCTTCCGAAATTCATGATTCTTTGTGCTCCATTGGGTGAAGAAATCTATATAAATGAAGTATGGACTCTTTGGATATTTTAATTTGTCTTCTTTTTTCCTTTTCCCTTTTTTTTGGACAAAGAAAAAGAGTTCTCACATTGGCATTTCCATGCTAATTTTTGAAATATTAAATAGTGAAGAGTGTCAAAGGGTAACAATGAAAATATGTTGTGCCAATCTTGGGGAACTGAATCCTTACATTCTTCACAGTTATTGTTTGATAACTTAGATCTAGCATAAGTGAATGTTGATCTGTCTTCTAACTTGGGTGACTTGGTACTTGCTGCAGATGGCCATGGATTGCTGCCTATTCTAAATTTTATTAATGATGCAGGTGATATTTGGCAATAGGTGGAGACATCTTTTAGGAGAAAGTGACTTTTGGAAACATGTAGGAGGAATTGATATATCTTTGGCTCCATCCAGTTTTGGCCAAGCAAACACTCAGGTATGTGAAGCCTCTAATCCAGTTGTATTTTCTTTTGCTTAATTTGGAATGCTTGTAAGGTAAACTGTTACTTAAAGCATTGATGAAGATAGTGCTAAGGGGGCATCAAAGTGTCTAAAAATATGCTTCTGGTCTAATGCAATTATTATTTTTGTTAATTGGACGCTTAAATATTTGATTCCATATTTTTGTCATTGCAACTCATGGTGCTAGCTGAAGATCAACATTTTATGCAGATGGACTTCATGATTATCAAGACGTGCCTAATCATTTTTACCTTCTACCTTCAAAAATTATGTATTTGATATTACTCAATGCAATGCACCTTTTCAGGCTTTTGATATCTTGCTCCAGAAATTACAAAAGTATGGTGCCTCGTGGAGCATCTGTCATTGACTTGTATGCAGGAGCTAGTGTTATTGGAATATCATTAGCCACCACTAGAATATGCAGGCAAAACTGAATGATTTCAAATAGTCTATGGTTTAAAGAATCAAATCTATCTTTTGAGAAGACAGTTATCCGGTTACCAAAATTTGCAGATAGCAGCATCAACTGGCATATTGCAGACACTTCAATAGTTAGTGTTTTGTTCTTTAAACTTAATTTATGATCATACACGTGTTAGAATCACCTTCTTTTTCTTTTTCTCTTTTTGAAATTCAGGTTTACCTTCTTCAGTTTTCACAATATTGATTTCTTTTCTAAATTTTGCTCAGTGCAAATTCTTCAAATTTTATATGAAAGATTAGAAAATCCTCGAGGATGGGGAGTGGTATAGAACCAACTAATGTATATATTTTTTAACATTATTGTTTAGGAACCTCTGTCTTGGCTTGTGGGATCAGACGTGCTTCTTGTTGATCCTCCTAGAAAGGGACTGGATGAATCTCTTGTTGATGCATTACAGACTATATCATCAGCAGAGCATAAAGCTAAATCATCAGATGGAAAGTAGGACCTCATCTTTCTTAGCTTTCAAAGTCTAGGATCTATTGCTGGACTATAAAAATTCTATTCAGTTACAAGTTGGAAAATGCATCTGAAGTTGTTCAAGTGTTTTATGTCAACTTCCGTTCATCCCTAAATGTAAAAGAGGTTAAGAGACCATGGATTTTGCGTACAAGGGAAGCTTCAGTTCAAATCAGAAGCAAATCACATCCTGAGGACAGTTGTTCACTTCCTCAAACTCTTATTTATATAAGCTGTGGATGGGAAAGCTTCAAAGAGGTAATTCCAAAAGTTAAGCAATTCAACATTAGTGCAACAGGATTGCATTCCTTTTTGCTGATTATTCTTAGAACTGTTAGCATATTGTTATCTCAATCTTATCATGCCGAAATTGTTTAACAGCGTTGCAAGCCATTGTTATCTAGCAAGGCATGGCATTTGGAAAAGGTCCATGGTTTTAATTTCTTTCCTGGCACCCAAAGGTCTTGCTATTTCATTGAAGTTGCCCGTTTGATTGCCTTTAGAAAAATTAAATTTTGATACTTGTGCTTATTGGAGCCACAATTTATACATTCCTTTCCTGTTTTTGCTTTTACCTTTTTTAACTTCTTTTTGTTGGCTGGATATAACGTTGGAAGTGTTTGCACAATGTTTGCAGCATTGAAGTTTTGGCTGTCTTCAGGAGAGGTCAAGGTCTCAAAAAAAAGAAATTGACTAAAAAGAAGAAGAAAAGCTTGTGATAAGCCTGTATTATGAAGTTAGTAAGAAAAAGTTTCAACACATCAAAATGCCATGGAGTAGCGGCAGAACTGGCAGAAGAGGACGAAGAGAGGGGGTTATGCGTGAAGGTAACTTACACGAAACAAGAAGTGGAGCCATTATACATGTTTAAAAAGAAATATCTTGTAGGCCATCACTTTTGTGTTGCGTAAAAAATGAATTAATTCTTATTTTCTTCTTGAGGGAAAGATCAAACTAAGAATGTGTTCATTTAACTGAAATATGTATGGAAAGAATAGGTAAAACGCAATGAAGTTTTACATCTTTGTTGTATGTTACTCCCGTCTCTTCTAGAATTTGAGGAAAGAATGCAAAACTGAGATAAAAACTCAACTGAACTTGAAAGGATGTTCTGGTCTGAAAAGCTACTACTCTTGCAATATTTGGAAATGTTCTTCAGTGTTTTGGAGTTCTTGCAAGATGAGGAAAAGCATTCAAAATATTGTATGCCCTTAGATCTTGTCTGGTCAGGATGCCAACCACCGGAGACACCTACAATGGAGCACAAAATAGGTTACCAATATTTTTGTCTTAATGAAAAATCATCTACAATGAATCAGTGAACAAATCAGAAGAATTGTGCCCGAGTGTATGCTAGGATTATGACTACTCACCCCTGCTGCTTCGTACTTCGGTACAACGAGCAAATGGCGGAGTCCAATTTGCCTAAAAAGCACTAGAGCTTTTGCCACTGACATGCTCTCCATCACTGTGTAAGGAGTTGTATTGGTGAGAGGATGCAAATCAATATACATCTCCATTTCATTCCCCGTCACAGCCACCCCCTCAATCTTCCCCTCCCTTTCTGCAAGCTCAACCCAGGAAAACTTTTGTCTCACCTCCCATTCCTCTGTCCTCCTTTTCTCTAGCAGGAACCACTTCTTCTTGAACTAGGTGAGCTCTTAGAATAATTCCACACAGTTCTGTGGCACCAATGGCTAGTCCTGCTGGTGGCACAACACCCTCATCTATGACAGGGAAGCCGTTGTGTGTTGTGTTTTTCAGTACCTCAACAATCCGAGACACCTTTTCAATTCCACTGAGGCTAACGACTGGTGGCTTGGCATCAACAAGCTCCCCGACAGTGAGATTTCTCATCCATGGCTCAGGATGTGCATCCAAGAATGGTAGGCCTTTTAGTTCGAGTATGATTTCGTATATGCTTAGGTTGAAGTTGTCTCCAACTGTTTTGGCAATTAGAAGAACAATCATTGTAATGGGCAGTAATAAAAGATTGTTCGTTAGTTCAAGGAAGATCACACAAAGTGAAACAGTCATCCTCATTGAGCCAGCCATGAGGGATGCAGCACCGAGAACAGCATAAAGTCCCTGGTCAATGTTGGTGTATGATCCCATGGCAATGCCGAGAAGGCGGCCATAAGCTGAGCCCATGAGGATGATAGGGAGGAAGAGTCCAGAAGGTACAGCAATGCCGAAAGTAAAGAGTCCTAAGATGCAATACAATACAAAGAAAATCAAGAGGGATGTTGGCTGATATTCAGTTGGAGTGTTGGTGGAGAAGATGTTTCTGACAGCATCGTCGTTGGTGGTAAGGAGGAGAGTTGCCAGATCATTGTAGTAGCCATTTGGGCAGTTGAATTGCTTGAAGTTACCAGATCGGCCATTGGTGGGGCAGACTTCTGGAAATGTGGGATCACAAGGTTTGCATTTGGCAAGATAAGGGAGACAATATTGGCACACTGACGTGAAGAGTGAAACACTGAGAGCAAGAAGTAACTTATGCATCTTGCCCTTTCTGCAACAAAACAAAGACCAATTACCAAGTGATCAATGTCAAGTTAATCGCAAAATAAGTGTAAAAGAAAGTTCACTTCAGTTGCTTACTGGTTAATAAGATTGTAGAGTCTGAGAACTTTGTGCAGAAGGTGATTATAGAGGCTTCCCAAAAGTCCACCAATGATGCCAATTATAGTCACAGGAATGATATCCATCGCATGATATCTCACAGCAACATCGCTGACATCAAACATGATAAGCCCTCCAGTACCAAAAAGCCCACATTTCCCAGAATTGCATATTTCAATGAAAGCCCTGAGCACCACCACCACAATTGCTGTGCTGAAGAAAGTTCTCCACAGAAGAGCACTTCTCCACCATGTTGCCACCTCTTCAAGGGAAAACAGGACACCGCCAACCGGAGCCCTGAAAGCTGCACATACTCCTGAGGAAGAACCGCATGTAATGAGATCACGGCGATCACGGTCATTGTTGAAGTACCGAAGCCACCGCCATTTTATACGGTAATTATCTGGCCCTCCTTGGCCTAGTAATGAAGCAATGCAGCTGCCAATGTGCACCAGAGGCCCTTCTTTTCCTAAATCTAGCCCTGCAGAGACAGCTCCAATGCTTCCAATGATCTACAATTATTATAAATAAGATTCTCAGGCCTACTTCAGTAACTTAAAAAGAAATTATAAAAACAATCAAGTTATAACACAATTAGAATTAAGAATCCCATCACATAGCTTTCTTTTACTAGCTTCAGCCTACTTGTCAAATAACCAAATAACTCTTGAAAGCCTATTCAAGTTTTTAAGTGGCTAATAGTTTTCAAATCAATGTTCATCCGAATTACGCCTGCCAATCAATTTTTAAAATAATTTGTAAATATAAAGCAATAAGCTAAGAAAATATGATTCATAAATATTACAAAACTCAAGAAATGGATGAACGTCTTATGTAACTGGATCAACGACCCATTTGTTGATCTAAAATTGGTCGCAATAATTATATGCTTTCTAATCTAAGCGAAAGGGCAAGATCGTGTTTGAGGTGTCATTTTCAGAATCAACTGATATAAGTTGACTCCAAAAGGAAATTATATAAATTTGTAATGTGTAGGAAGCAGAAAAACCTTGACAATCAATGTTGTAGCACCAAACATATTAGGAGTATCGACTCCATTGAGGTAAGCTTTGATTTCTGGGATACCAGGACCAGCTGCAGTGGGCGCAAATAACACACAGAGAAGAGCGGCAATCAAGGTCAGACCAAAATTGAACCCTGTGAAATAGAGGAACCCCGCTAAGTACCTGTCGTCATCATCATCATCTTCATCATCACCATCATCATCATGAACAATTTTCCAATCCATGAAGTTAAATTCATATATCTCCTAAAAAAAATTAACATAATAACATTTTGAGTATTGTTCAAATGACTACCTGTCCTCCTCTATGTAGCCTACAACAGCAAGAAGCTTGTATCCAGCAATGTTCTCAACTGCAAGATTGATGAGGGTGGCAATCAAGCCAGTTAAAAGGCCTACAAGGAAGGCCAGTGACCATTTTAAGAATATGTACTGCAAAACTTGTACTTTGGATCTGCTTCTCCAATCGTGCTTGAATAGATCATTTTCATTGATCCTGTAAAATGAAAATCACTTCAATTCTCATTGAATGTTTTTGACAAAGATGACGAAAACAGAAGAAAAGATTAAAAAAAATTTCAAGAAAAAAAAAATGTAAGATGGTGTTTTGAAGTTATTACTCATAATCTAAGCTCTCTATATGGGAAACTTTGGCTCCAACCAAGGCCAATGGATTAGAAGATAATGTTCTGTTTCTCTTCAGAAGTGGTTGCTGCAGTGAATTGCTTTCTGGGTCTCTTTCTTCTTCATCAGCTCCTGAAGCTTCCATATGGGCTGGTGTTGCGTTTGCCATTTGACTTAAATCTTCATCCATTATTGAAGAAAAGCAAAAATAACAAGTTTTTGAAAGTCCTAGAAGGTTTTATTCTGGAGTTGGTAATGATGTTGTTATTGCTTTCGGATTGGAACTCGGAAGAGAGTGAACCAACTCTTTCTTTTTCTTTCGATAAAATATATTGAAGTTAATTTATATATATACACACACACACATAGGACTCTCTCCACAATCTACTTGTTACTGTTCATTTTGTCTTGCTGATACATATAACCTCACTGTAAATATTGAATAATGTGACAATTGGCTTTGTTTCGGAGTTGTGTGACAAGTGTTAAATATGCTTGGACTGTTGCTAATTAATTCAAGTAGTGTGTTCCAAAACATAATTGTTTTTAACTTCAGAGCAATTTTTACCACTCGTTGAGGTAGGGTTTTTTTTTTAATCATAAGAATAATAATATTTGCAGATATTAGCTAAAAGCTTCAACAACATTTCACATGAGTTTTTATTTCCTGAAACTTTTTGAGTAATTGCTAGATATTATCATAATGGCTGAACTGAATGATAATAATCATTTCGTTGTCAAGGCAGATGGCAGCAACGCGAAGCAACGCAAATCACTTCCAAGATCTGATCTGTAGCAACATTATAATGGATGGTATTCATATAAAAATACGCAAATGGAAATAATTCTGAAAAATATTTTCTGACAGCACGCACACAAATAGGGATAAATATAACAATTCCAATTCAATTGAATTGTTTTCTAGACTAGACTTAGTGTAGGCCTTTGAATAAATATAACAATTCCAATTTAATTGAATTGTTTTGACACAAAATTTTGTGACTGGGTTTCGTATGTTAATACTAGCCTGGTCAATGTCCCCTGGTCCTGCTGTCCTTTTACAGATAAGCACAAAACAAAACTCGATGGTTCACAATGTCAATAGTGCCAATTGGACACCCAAAATCTTATTAGATGATTAAAGAAGATCCTACGGTGGAGAGTGAAAATGGCTCTTGGGGCGAAGGAAAGGGCAGCTTATCCAGATCCAGATGGCAGATAAATATAAGAAATTATTAAATAATTAAAATAGTATGGTTCATTTCATTGTCGGGGATGTCAACATGTATAGGTTGGCGGTCCCAACTGTAAATTATTCTTTCTTCGAAAAAGGAAAAAAAAAAAAAAAAAAAAGAAAGCAAACTGGATCAGATATCTTGACTGAATGCGATATTTGGAGTCGGGGAGCCACGTGGCAACTAATAATGGACCTGATTTACTTTTATTTTATAGATCATCCTGATTTCTCCATCATCGTCGTGATAATTGATTCATGCTCCTTTTGTCTTCTTGTTTTTGTTTCATTTGCGATTAAAATTACATGTATTATTATTGTTGCTTGCCGCTCTCAGTCGATTCCATTCATTATGAATTTAAAATATAGCATTTGCTATGGAAAAATGGAAGTGTTATATGATTTGATATCAGATGTTATGCATTGATGTATGATTTTGAATCAGATGAAAACGGTGGGGTAGGCAGAGAAAGCATGAGAGACATGACATGAGGCCTCTAAATTGGCTACGTGTCGTATCGCGTTACATGAATTCAATTAAAAAGATTCATCATACTTTATTCAAACGAAATATAGAAATAAAATCAAAACAAAATCAGTCATCAAATTCACATGGAAACCAAACCAAGACAATTTCGAGACGCCACCTAATCCTGCCCCCCACCCCCACCCCCACAATTGTGGATTTCCAAGTTTGAAACTTCTAATTTAAATATTAACGGTAATTTTACATAAATTAAAAAAAAGTGTCAATGAAATCAACTTCAACTCCAACAATTTGTCTAATATTCAATTCTAATTCTTTTGAATGCACTCAAGACTCCAAAATATGTATGCAATAGTATTAGATTATCATACTCAAGAAAGATGGGGAAAATATGTAGGCATGTTGAAGAAGTAAAAAAAAAAAAAGATTATGAGCACGTGATTGAAATTTGAAAAGATCAAAGGTTAAGTTGGAAAGTAACGCAGAGCTGGTGGTCCACCGATGGGGATTTCTTAACTTCTCTTTTCTTTTAATTTTAATTTTAATTTATGCAAAGGTCCAGAGGGGGCCATGCTTATCAACGCCAAATAAACTGCTATTGCTATGGACCCTCCATCCCATCCTCATCTTCAAGCTAGGGATGGCAAAAAAATCCACAAACCCGCAAACTCGTTAAAATCCGTCCGCATTGGGAAGGATTTGGTAAGGCTTGAAGCGGGTTTGGTACGAGTTTGGTATTTAAAATTAAAACCCGCAACGGATTTGGTACGGGTATGGTTTTAGTGAAAAATCCGCGGATACCCGCAACGGGTATCCGCACATACTACAATTAAAAAAAATATAAAATATAAAATATAAAATGATTATTTTTATATTTTTTTTATCTCACATCAAAAAATCTACATTTTATTTGACATTGCTCATACCATTAAATATAAATAAATAAAATTAGTTCAAAGGAATTAATGGTTATAATTGAAATTAAAAATAAAATTATAGTATTTAACATAATTAAAATTGGAATTAAAATATTTAATATTTAGCGTAATTGAAATTGAATTTAGAATTATAACATTTAACGTAATTAAAATTGAAATTGTAATTGTAATTAGAATTAAATATTTAACACAATTGAAATTGGAAATGAAATTGGATTTAGAATGATAACATTTAATGTAATTGAAATTGAAATTGGATTTGAAATTATAATATTTAACACAATAATTATAATATTTAATGTAAATAAAATTAGAATTAAAATTGAAATTAAAATATTTAACATAATTGAAATTGAATTTAAAATTATAATATTTAACTATCGAAATTGAAATTATAATTATAACAATTTAATGTAATTAAAATTAAAATTTGATTTAAAGTTATGATATTTAACGTAATTGAAATCAAAATTGGAATAAGAATTATAATATTTAACATAATTGATATCAAAATTATGATTATAATTATAACATTAACGTAATTGAAATCGAAATTGGATTTGGAGTTATAATATATAACGTAATTGAAATCAAAATTAGGTTTAAAATTATAATATTTAACGTAATTGAAATCGAAATTGGATTTAAAATTATGACATTTAACGTAATTGAAATCAAAATTGGAATAAGAATTATCATATTTAACATAATTGATATTAAAATTAAAATTATATAATTATAACATTAACGTAATTGAAATCGAAATTGGATTTGGAGTTATAATATGTAACGTAATTGAAATCGAAATTGGATTTAAAATTATGATATTTAACGTAATTAAAATTAAAATTAGAATAAGAATTATAATATTTAACATAATTGATATCAAAATTATAATTATAACATTAACGTAATTAAAATTAAAATTAGATTTGGAGTTATAATATGTAACGTAATTGAAATCGAAATTAGTTTGGAATTATAACATTTTACGTAATTGAAATCGAAATTTGATTTAGAGTTATGATATTTAACGTAATTGAAATCAAAATTGGAATAAGAATTATAATATTTAACATAATTGATATCAAAATTATAATTATAATTATAACATTAACGTAATTGAAATCGAAATTGGATTTGGAGTTATAATATGTAACGTAATTGAAATCAAAATTAGGTTTAAAATTATAATATTTAACGTAATTGAAATCGAAATTGGATTTAATTATGACATTTAACGTAATTGAAATTAAAATTAAATTTGGAGTTATAATATGTAACGTAATTGAAATCGAAATTAGTTTGAAATTATAACATTTAACGTAATTAAAATCGAAATTTGATTTAGAGTTATGATATTTAACGTAATTGAAATCAAAATTGGAATAAGAATTATAATATTTAATATAATTGATATCAAAATTATAATTATAACATTAACGTAATTGAAATCGAAATTGGATTTAGAGTTATAATATGTAACGTAATTGAAATCAAAATTAGGTTTACAATTATAATATTTAACGTAATTGAAATCGAAATTGGATTTAAAATTATGACATTTAATGTAATTGAAATCAAAATTGGAATAAGAATTATCATATTTAACATAATTGATATTAAAATTAAAATTATATAATTATAACATTAACGTAATTGAAATCGAAATTGGATTTGGAGTTATAATATGTAACGTAATTGAAATCGAAATTGGATTTAAAATTATGACATTTAACGTAATTGAAATTAAAATTGGAATAAAAATTATAATATTTAACATAATTGATATCAAAATTATAATTATAACATTAACGTAATTGAAATTAAAATTAGATTTGGAGTTATAATATGTAACGTAATTGAAATCGAAATTAGTTTGGAATTATAACATTTAACGTAATTGAAATCAAAATTTGATTTAGAGTTATGATATTTAACGTAATTGAAATCAAAATTGGAATAAGAATTATAATATTTAACATAATTGATATCAAAATTAAAATTAAAATTATAATATTAACGTAATTGAAATCGAAATTAGATTTGGAGTTATAATATGTAACGTAATTGAAATCGAAATTAGATTTAGAATTATAATATTTAACATAATTGAAATCGAAATTGGATTTAAAATTATGACATTTAACGTAATTGAAATTAAAATTAGAATAAGAATTATAATATTTAACATAATTAATATCAAAATAATAATTATAACATTAACGTAATTAAAATTAAAATTAGATTTGGAATTATAATATGTAACGTAATTGAAATCGAAATTAGTTTGGAATTATAACATTTAACGTAATTGAAATCGAAATTGAATTTAAAATTATGATATTTAACGTAATTAAAATCAAAATTGGAATAAGAATTATAATATTTAACATAATTGATATCAAAAATAAAATTAAAATTATAATATTAACGTAATTAAAATCAAAATTGGATTTGGAGTTATAAATTATAATATGTAACGTAATTGAAATCGAAATTAGATTTGGAATTAAAATATTTAACATAATTAAAATAAAAATATTTAACGTAATTAAAATTATAACATTTATCGTAATTAAAATCGAGATTAGATTTGAAATTATAACATTTAATTTAATTAAAATTAAAATTGAAGTTAAAAATTATAATATTTAATGTAAATAAAATTAGAAATATAATTGATATTATTTTAATTGCTATAATTAAAAAAATTTAATTTAATTAATATTATTATTTTATTTTTTATTATATTAATTCAAAACCCGCTTAAAATCCGCGGATAACCCGTTGCGGGTTTGGTAATAGGTACAAACCCGCAAGTGCGGGTTTGGTAACGGCACTCCAAACCCGCAACGGGTTTGGGAAGGATATGGTATTTCATTTTGTAAGCGGATATGGATATGGTATTAGAGGTATCCGTCCCAAACCCGCCCGCTGCCATCCCTACTTCAAACAATTGCAAATTATACATTTAATCTTGTCTGTAATTCAGTCTAAATACTAAGTACACACCCCCCACACATACAGCAGCTTTCTTCGTATCCTTCCCTCATCCTATCACTCATTGTACTTAATGATTCGAAACTTTCAATAATCAGATGCATTTAATGCCATATTAAAACTATTATTATCTTTCTCTAAATTTTATATATTATTTTTTGTTAATTCTAAAATTTGATAATTTAAAAATTAAAGAGTTAAATTAAATTTTTTTTGAAAACTTTAATTTGACGTCTAAGAATGAAACAAAAATTAAACTCAATCGAACCCTTTTTTTAAAAAAAAAACTTCAAATATGTATATTAATTTAACAAAGGGAATGAAAATTCTTCCATCCAAAATTTAGTACAATAGAGTTGTAAGACTAGTTTAGCAAGTTGACGAGCCATGTTATTAAATGATCTTGGAATGTGCTAGACTACAATAAGATTGATTGTTCTTAGGCTATATTCAATAACATTAAGCCCATTTGATCTCTATTAAAGAAGAGATGCTTCTATTAACCAAATTCACAACATTGTTTGAATCAAATTCAATGATAATGGACTTGAGGTTGTGCTTCTCCACAGCCTTTAATCTAAAAAAGAGGGTTGTAACATCGGCATCTTTTACATCTTCTCTGAAAGGACTTCATGAAATCCCTATTAAAATAGCTTTACCAACAGCATTACGCACCATAATCCCTAAGCCTACAGCTTTATTCTTAATATCAATGGCTGCATCCACATTTAATTTCAGACATTTAGGGGGTGGGGTTTTCCAGGTTTGTGGTAGAGAGGTATCTTGGTGACAGATGTTGCTTGCAAGAGAAGCTAAGTTTTTGTAGGATTTGTTGGTGAGGAGATAGGCTTCTGCTCTGGCAATTAACCTGGTATGGTCCTCTTGCTAACCCTTTATCAGATAGTTGTTTCTTGCTTGCCAACAAACCCACATTAGCATGACTATTGTTTTCATCTCCTCATCATTGAGTGTAGCAAGGATGGTTTTGAGAAACTGCCATAAGTCCATTATTGGTATGCCTATAATTAGCTCTGCAAATTAGTATTTTTTCACAGTTGCTTAAATGCCTTACATCTGATCAAGGCATGGAAATAAATTTCCTCTTCTCTATGGCATCTCTGGCAAATTGAGCTACTGGTAATCTTCTTAGTCAACAAGGCTAAAACAGTAGGAAAGAGGTTGGATAGAACCCTTTAGAGAAAGATTTTGACTTTTTGAGGTACAGAAATGGACCATATAGCCTTCCATTCTTTAGCTAATCTGCTAAATGCTCTGGATCCTTGGAGAACTTGTTCCTTAAGGTAACAAAGTAGCCACTTTTGATAGTATAATCCCCTCATTTGTTATAGTGCTAACATACTATATCATCAGTTTTCATAATTGGCAAGGGGATCCTGAGAATTTGAGTGACATCTTCCTCGCCAAAGTAGTGATTCAGTATGTCTTGCTTCCATGTATTGTTATCATCTATTAGAATTTTTGCTTTGCTGTTATGAGAGAGGGATATATGAGAGATTGAATGTAGTGGCTCTATAAATACAATTACTGTTATATATCTTTATTTTGTTGCCCCTTCCAACTAGTCATCTTGTTCTTTATTCTAGGACTTGTCTTCCCTAGAGAATACTCCTTCAAACATATGAGGGGTTGTGTCTAATCTTTGCTTCCATGAAGCTCTTACCTCTATAATATCTTGCTTGAATGACCTTTGCTGTTAATGTTTCAGGATTCTAGATTATCCTCCAGCCATGTTTGGCTAAGAGGGCTTTGTTGAAACAGCTAAAGTTTCTAAAACCAAGGTCTCCATCATACTTTTTTTGGCTCATTGTCTTTCATCCAGCTCAATGGATCTTCTTGCCTCCCTCACTTAATCCTAACCAGAACTTGGTCAATTATTTTTTAATGTCTTCGCAAATGCCTTCATGAAGTTTGAAGACACTCGTGGCATATGTAGGGATTGACTGAGCTACTGTTTTGATGAGAATCTCTTTACCCTTTGCCGAGAAAAGTTTCTCCATATAGGCTCTGATACTCTTAGCAATCTTTAGTTTGATTTTAGTGGAGAAGAGGCATTTGTTTCAACCAATCATGAAAGAGAGGCCAAGGTACTTTTCATGAATTAGGACTTCATAGAGTTATAACATTCTTCTAATCTGATATGCTTGCTCCTTTGATACATTAGAACTAAAGAATATGGAGAATTTCCTATAATTAAATATTTGCCCTAAAGCTTTGCCATAGTACTCACAGATATTTCTTAGATGGTTACATTCCTGAATGGATGCTCTTACAAAGATTAGGTTGTCGTCCACAAATAGAAGGTGAGAAATAATAAAAGAGTTACTGAATTTTATCCTTCTGATCTGTACTTTAGTTTCAGATTTAGTAAGGAGTGAAGAGAACACTTCTACATAAATTATAAAGAAGTAAGATGAGAATGGGCAGCCTTGCCTCTATTGGAATTTGTGCTTACGTGTCATCCCAAAATATATAAATATTTAATGTAGTATTTATTAGGGTCCGTGCTTACGTGCCATCTCTGAATGTACATATACTTGTGTATTTATACAAATGTACACTCTCATTAAATCGTTAATACCAATTTATATGGTATTATGCATGTAACATTATAGACATTGTAGATCTGAAGAGTTTGGATCAGATCTAAAAGAATTTAGATAAGGGCTCATAGTAAGCCACGCAGAGAGATATAAATACTAAATATTAGCACAGTTAAGTGTTAGTTGGTTATAATACTCAGCAGATCCAAGAGTTAGAGCATTGTTTGTAATGAGATATAGACCTGGGAATATACCAGTAACTGCATAGTTGCAAAAGTTGCAATCGGGTGCCAGGAAATGCAAGTTGCGCAAGTATGTTCTCAAATAATTATCCCTGATTTATTTCTGCCGATACGAGTCTGTCGGTGGATACCTTTATATATATATCAACATATGTCGTACCTATAGGGTAAAGATGGTCGTTCCTGACCGACTGTAAGCTTGGAGCTCGTATTGACATATGGATATCCAGTTAGGACTGGATATGAGATAGACTCACGAGGGTCTCTGATAGACACCAATGTAAGCCGTCAATGGAGGGTTCTCTCGAGTTGCGTAGTATACGTGGTCATTTGACCTGAGTGCCACGGTGGACTTGTAAGTGATCCACCATACTTTGGTTCCACGCATGTCACATACCTTTTATGGTGTGACTGCTGGGTGTCGCTGGGTATGGTCCGATGCTTATAGAGTCTGATGCGTACAGATATAGGATCCGTCAGCTCTCATATGGAGTTTGATATCCAGATGCTTCGAGACTGTATCTCAAAAAGTCTTGTGGCCACAAGCAATCATCTCGAGAAAGAGTTCCGCTAGGGTGGAACAATATGGCAAATGAGTTTGCGCATATTGTTCAGTGAGATACAAGTCTAAAGATAAGACATGGATGAGCACATAGGGATTTGACGGTGATAATCTATATCCCTGCACATTTAGGATATCATGACGGAAAGACTATACGTATGCGTTGTAACCTCAACTTGCATGGTTCAACGCGCTGATTTGTATATCCGTGATGTGTGCGTGGGGCATTGCTCACGGACTTATGGAATAGTTCCATTTGATGAATCGGGCGTAGGACTTAGGGAGTCCCGCGATATGAAGTGTATTCGTTGTGCACTAAGGCAGCGTGCCGGATTAAAGTGTTTAATTTAGCAATATTCAGCAATACTACGAGAATGCGTGCATATCTGTATTTAAGTGTTAAATATAACAATTAGTTAATAATTATTATTTATTAATTGTATAATGACACGTGCCGCATTGTGGACCCTCGGTTGAGTTTACCCAAGTGCGAATTTGGTGGGACCCATTAGGGGGTAAACTCGGTAACTATTTATGAAGGGAAAAATAGTTATTTCTTATTTTAATTATTTAATTGTTAAATAATCAAAATATCTCTCTTATTATATTATATAATATATTTTTATTTTATATAATATTTTATTACTAAATATTATATATATTAATATTATATTTGGGTGCCAAATAGTTGGCACCCATTACTAATTTTATATTATTATAATATATATTATATTATAATTATATTATATATATATATGTAAAGAGAAAAAGAGAGATGAGATGATTTTGGGCAATTGTTGCCAGAGAGAAAGATAGAAATGGAGGAGAAGAAGAATGAAAGAAAGAAAGAAGAAAAAAAAAGAAGGGGAATCTCTATCGTGTCTTAGAAGCAATTGAGAACTGCTTCAGCCTCCATTTCTTATCCTTTTGGAGAAAAGGATATGAATACACACTTGACCATTTTAGGGATTAAGAGTTAATCTCGAGCTGAATATCGGGTTGCTGTCCTTGCTCACTAAGCTCACCGAGTTGGTGACTAGAACTGCATGCGAGTTAGTCTCCATGCGAACTCCGAAAAAAATAAGTGTATGACGTTATACATTTTAGTGAGTTCTCTATTCTATAAATATATTAATACGATTAATATATTATATTTATTGTATTTATTGTAAAATTTATATATTTTCGCTGCATTAGGCAATAAACACAATTGCACATGCATACACTTATGTGCCTTAGAACCTCCGCCAACGGTATTTATACAATTATCATTTCTAATAAAATCGTTAATATTATTTATAATTAAAATAGTAAGATGCTTGTAACGTTATTGTATGATTTGAATGAGTTCATATTTAGTCTAAAGGAGTTTAGATTAGTGAAAAGAGTTAGCAACGCTAATAGTTATAAATACTAAAAGTTAGTACTACTAAGAGTTAGTGATGCTAAGAGTTAGCATATTCATCTAGTTGGCGAAATTTAAGGAGTTAGAGTCTTGTCTGAAATAGAAAAATAACATGAGAATATATTAGTAATGACATAGCTACAAGGAGTTACAGATGGTGCTAGAAAATGTCATTATGCAAGTATGTTCTCAAACACAATGTTCCTGATCTAATTTTATCGATGGAACCCATTAATATAGATTAATGTATGTCTATATCTGGATGGTCCAGATGGTTAGTCTTAGCAAACTATGAGTTTAGTGAAAACTCGTATAGAGATGCAGGTATTCAGTAAGGACTGGATATTGAACAAACTCAGGAGGACCTCCAATAGACATTTCATGAAGCCGTCAATGGAAGGTCTTCCGAGTTAAGTAGTATTTGTGGTCTTTTGACCTGAGCGTCATGGTGGGCTTGTGAGTGATCCACCATGCTTTGGTTCTACATATGTCAGAAACCTTTCATGGTCTGACTACTGGGTGTCGCTGGGTATGGTTCGATGCTCATAGAGTCCGGTATGCGTAGATATAGGATCCATCAGCTCATATGAGTGAGTTGTATATCCTAATACTCCGAGATTGTATTTCAGAAAGTCTTGTGGCCATAAGCATAAACCTTAGAAAATATATTTTGAAGGAATAAACAATATCACAAAAGTGTTTGTAGATATCGTTTAATGAAATATAAATCTGGAGATAAGTTCATGGTTGAGCAAATAGAGATTTGATGGTAATGATCTATATCTTCTATATCTCTGCTCTTCAAGGATCTAAATGATGGAAGGATTATACGAAAATGCAATAACTTTAACTTGCATGATCTAACACGTTGATTAGTAATATCCGTAACGTATGTATGGGACATCATTCACGGACGTGTGGAGGAGCTTCATATGACAAATCAGGTGTGGACTTAGAGAGTCTCACAATACGAAGTGTACTCGTTACACACAAGGGTAACGGATTAGATTGAATTATTCGATCCAATAAATTTCAGCAAAATAGAATAATTATTTCAAGATCCCTCGAGATATACATTTGTCAAGACTTAATTGTTAAGTAAATTACTCAATTAATTAACAAGGGTTGTTAATTAATAGAACATTAACAAGTGGCAAAATTTGTTCCATGATTTGATTTTACTTTTTTACCATTTAATCTTGGTAGTAAAAATTAGTAAGGTAAAAAATAATTATTCGAAATTATTTTGAATAATTAAAATATATATTATTATTATATTATTAGATAATATTATAATATATATAGATCATGGTATTATATTTTAATAAAATGAAGGGTCTAGATGTTGACCATTTAATTACCAATTATAATTAAAGTAATTATATATCTGTTAGGTAAAAATTAATTTAGGTGACCGTTATTCTAGTGCTTGGTTAAATTAATCCTAAGTGAGAGACTAACAATAAAATTGGTGGAACACTTATTTTTGTTTAATCAAAGTGTTGAATAACAAAAATATTTTTGCAAAACAATTGAATCAATTGATTCATTTTTGGGAGCAAAATTCGGCCAAGGAATTTGAGGTAAGAGGGAGAATTTTGTTTTTGTTCTTTCAAGTGTTGAAAACATGTAAAACTTCTCTTCGTCTCCTTCTCTAATGAATGGCCCAAAATGAATAAAAGAAAAATGGAGAAAAAGATAATTATTTTAGAAAAAAAGTTGTTCAAAATAATTATCCTATAAAAATTGTTTCTAAGAATTATTCAAGAGTTGTATGTATAATATTTCTAATTAATACAAGAGTTGTATGAAAAATATTTACCATCTCCATTTAAGAAACAAAATTGTATTCAAAAGAGTTTGAATATATATTGCTGGAAATTCTAAAACTAAAGCTATCATTCTAGCTTTATAATCCTATCAAACCGTTATGGACTAGAATTGTTTAACAATATATTTCAAGGTGAGCTCTTCACTTGGATTGTTGGAAGACTTGAAGAATTTATAAAACTATCTTCATTAGGTAAGTGTTTTTACATAATGTTTTAATACAATTGTTCATCATGTATAAATTTGTATAATAGTTATACTTATGTATATATGTGATATATATGTTTAATTTGTTAAATTGAATGTATTTGTAACATGCTTCCGCTGTGTGTAGTAATTTTTGAAATTACGTATACACTCGTATGTCACACACTCGATCACCAACAGCCTTAACCTTTTTCCAGCCTTGAAATAGCCTTTTACTTCCCCATTCACCAAGAATGAGAATGACATAGTAGTGACACATCTTATGATGATATCAATCTACTGCTCATTGAAGCTCAGCTTTCCCATTGCATCCTTAAGAAAACTATATTCAATTCTGTCAAAAGCCTTGCTAATATCCAGCTTGAGTGCAGCATAGCCAGTCTTCCTCTTTCCTATACCTATAATTTTATGTATACATTCATACGTAATGATTGCATTGTCACTGATTAACCGATTGGGGATGAATGCACTTTGTAAAGGGGAAATGATTTTTTCAAGGATTGTTTTTAATCTATTAGCAAGAGCTTTGGCAATAAATATATAACTAACATTATATAAACTTAATGGTCTATAGTCAGCTAGGGTATGAGGGTTTTGACTTTTAGGGATCATAGCAATAGGGGTTTTGTTAAGAGTTAAGAGGTTACCATTATCATTGAGGACGTAGAGGCATGCATTGGCGATATCATCCCCAACCTGCCCCTAGTATCTTTGGTAGAAGCTTGCAGAGAACCCATCTGGTCCAGGTGCCTTGGAGGGGTTGACTTGCCAAATAACTCTGGTCATTTTTTCCTTTGTGAAGGGTCTAGAGAGATCTTCATTCATTTCTTCAATAACCTTTATTGATAGTCCTGCAAGAGCTGTTAGTCTATATTTTGATGAAGGATTAGAAGAAGTAAATAACTGAGTAAAGTAGTCACAGATAACCTGGCCTATTTCATCCTCACCTTCAGTCCATTTTCCATATTTGTTCTTCAGGCCTTTGATTTTGTTTTTCCTCATTCTTTGGCTTGTATAGGCATAAAAGAAGCTAGTATTTCTATCTTCATCTTTCAGCCATGATATCCTAGATCACTGCCTCTAATAGGTTTCTTCTTCTTGTAGAAGCTTGTCTATATGTCTTTCTAAGCCTTTGTTCTCATATTGCTGATTTTTTATCTAGCACTGTAGAAGCTCATTTTTTTTTTATCTAATTGATCTTTTCCTTTCTTCTTCCAAAGGTTTTCCTATTCCAATCCCTTAAGACAGCTTTTGGTTTTTCAATTTTCCTAGCCAATATCTCTATTGCTTCACTAGAAGAGTCCCTTGTAGAACTTTCATTCAAATTTCACCCTTCTTCCACCTTCTCACTACAATCTTCATAAGAGTCCCATAGCTCATCATAATGAAATCTTGCCTTTTTTCTCCTCTTAGCTGGTGTCCAGAATTTTTTGTCCCTTGCATCTAACATTATCGAACAATGATTTGAGTTTGAGGCAATCAAATAGAAGACTACATAGTGTCCAAAAATAATCTTTCAATTTTTATTGCAAAAGAACCTATCAAGCCTTTCTTCAATTAGATTGGGCCTAGATCTCTTGTTCGACCAAGTGAATGGAAAGCCTGACCATCTCATGTCCACTAGGTTGTAAAAGTCAGTAGCTTTTCTGAAGTCTTCAATTGCTCTAAAATCTCTTGGTTGTCCTCATGATTTCTCTTCAAAATCCATAACTTTATTGAAGTCACCACAACATATCCATGGCATATTGCTAAGTTGGCCTAATCTTTTGAGAAGCTTCCAAGTATGATGCTTTTGGTTGACCTTAGGCATACCATAGATATATGTGAGCCTCCGAATTTTATGATCATCATTTTCCATATAGGTTAATATGATTGCGACTATACAAGATAATATTCAAATTTGTATTGTTATTCTATAAGATGGTTATTCCATCTGCTGAGCTTGCTCTATTAATGTAGTAACCAGTATCCACAACCGGTAAGAATATATATTTATATATATAAATATACATATTTTATTTGTATGTGAGTGATACTTGATTTAGGAGTAGTGTTTGTATAGGTTAAGGACATACTATTAGTATTGAGTTTATTTACAAGACTTTAGATTTATTCTAGGAACCAAATTGTAATACTTTGAAAGTTTTGGGGGCTAATTCATAAATACTAGAAATTAGCCTCTTAGTATAAAAATACACATTTGAAACCCTAATTCAATCATTTTGGTCGAGCTACCTCTTTTAGAGTGAGAAAAGAGAGAAATAAAGAGGAGAGAAAGAGAGAAGAAGAAGAAAAAGAAGAAGAAAGTTAGAATTTAAGCTTTAAGAGGTATATTATAACTCTTTATTAGTTTCTTGGTGTAAAATTAGTTAATTCCTTTAAGTTTTAATTTCTGAAAATATGTACAATTGAGGATTTGATGTGTATTTCGTAAGATATTGTGAGAAATTGATGATGATCTATGTAGATAGCTTGATAAATCATAATGAATTATAGAATTTCTACTTAATAGTCTCTTGATCCAGGAATTTTATAACTTGTTGTGATTCGATTCTGATTTTAAATTTTGAGTATATGAAATTAGACATGTTTAGAATCATTTGAGATTTTGAATCGATTAAAATTTTAGAAATTGAATTTGTAGTGAATTTACCAAAATGACCCTAAAATTCTGGAAATTTCCTGTGTTAACAGTATGATACAGAGACAAACAAATTTTGATTTGTTGAATGATCTTCAAAAATTATGAATTTATGGAATATGATAAGTTTATATTTCTAATATGATATACTCAGAATTGAAAATTTAGATCAATGTGGTTAAATTATTATGATTTTCTAAAGAATGTCAGCTCATTACAGTATTTGATTAACAGATTTTTAAAGTTATAGAATAAAATAGTTTTAAAATACTTTTGGCAGTGATTTTGAAGTGAAATATTTATTATAGATTGAGATATGTGTTAAAATTAATTCTGTGATAGTTTTATAATTTTTTATTAGTATATGATTTTATAAAATTGGGAGATTAAATACTATTCAGTAAATATCTTGATCCTGTCAGGTTAGTAGTTTAGATTCGATAATGTTTATGGAATGGATTGTATAGGAATTATGATATAATATTCATATATAAGAAGGATATATGAGTCAAGAATGATATATTCTGATTTTGGAATAATTGGACATCACTTGATGTATAAGAAAATTTTGTTAAGTGTAAGTGGTCAGAATGACAATTTTTGAGAAAGCAAGTAATTAGACCAATTCTATGTGATAAGTGCAATATGTGTAATTTTGTAAGCTATTTAAAGTGTTTTGTATGAATGTTGAGACTCATGAAAGGATTAATCTCCATTGATAGGTTAAGGAGATTTAAGTCTTGTAGCTGAAAGTACTAAGAGGTAAGTATACTAGACTTTTACTGAAATCACAATAAGCATAGTGATTGTCTATGTATGATTTTGTAAATGTGCTTAGAAATATGTTTATGTTATGCCAAAGTATATTTGATATGAAATGTGAAAGACATATGTTTATGAATGTGAGCATTGACATTGAGTATGGACATACATGTGTTTATAAAAGTGAGCTTTCAAAATGAAATGTGTTTAACAAAGAAAGCTTTTGAAGTGAAAAATGTCCAAGAGATACGTTTTGCGTTTTGAGGATGCTTGAACTCACTATTGACTTAGTAGGCATTTTATGTGATTTGTGGAGCCTTTATGTGTGGCCTTTCCTTCGGGATTGGTATATGTTATGTGTTCCGTATGTGTGGAGGATCCTATTGGTACCTAAAGGAAGAGTGAGTCATCACATTCGTGTGGTGGCGTATTGGTGCATGTGAGAGGACTCATCGATGGTCAGGGTTAGGGTTTGGCTTTTACCTTCGGGCATGAACATTATATATATGTAATTTAAAACCTCACTTGTACTATTCCTCTCATACGGTATGTCACATATGAGTGACATTTGGCTCATTATGTAATATGTGATATGAAAGTCCTATTAAGTAGTAATTGAGTGATGGTATTCCTATTATATGTTTTGAAAGAATGTGTAAGTGCTTACCTGACATGTGATTTAATAAGATTATGATTTTGATTTATCACAACATATCATACATATGCATTGTGTACATATATATATTTGTATTTGATATATGAAAAACTAGTATGCTTACTGAGTTTTATACTCATTATAGTTTATGATGATTTCAGGTAAATAAGGTACATGTATGCTTAGCGGATTTGGTAAAGCTTCTGCTGTTTCTTGGGTTCCCTAAGTTACTAGGTTGTTGAGTGTTTCATTTGGGGACACGTGGAATAAGATATTTGATTTGTCCCTATTGAATAAATACTTATGTATTATTTTATTGTGTATAGTTAGATTTGGTTTAAGTTTCACCAAATGTAGTTATTGGTTAATTTTAATTAAGAATTTACAATGAATATATTCTAAGCTTTCGATAACAAAGTTGTTACTGATGACGTAGTTGAGTGTTAATCTCTGAGAAAACTCTGCGTATCTTCGGTTTACTAATTGTCCCAGTAATAATTCAATTGTTATAATTCTGAAAGAAATTGAAATGAATATTTAAATATTGTCAATAGAAGTTTATGTTTATATGTTAGGTTATGGGTTGATTTTAGTGTTGAACTTACTAGCAACTTGTTAAGGATTCCTATATTGAATTAAAGTTTGAAATTTTATGTAATATTATTTATGAGTGCACATTATTGAATGAATGTAAGTGATATCGTGTGTCAGATCTTTTGAGTCTGGGGCGTGACAATTAATAGTCAAGTAATTATCAAAATGTAGGCATTTACTTAGGTACCTCATCCTTTGTTTGTGTTTTTTGGTCTCACATAGAAAGATGATGTCAAGCTTATTAGTTTAGAGAATTATGTTGAGTGCTCGGAATGTCCAAAGGTTCTTCAAACCTTCAACATTCCAGCAAATAACCTTTATGATGTCTAGCGAGGGTTGAGGGACATGATCCCTAAACATCGCCAATAGCATTTGCTCTTCTTCTTCATTTTGCTCTGCATTCCCCTCAATTAGCTGTTGAGTTTGGGAACTGTTGCTCTGCAATTTTCTCTTTTTTCCTACTGGGCCAATTTCATTACTGTTGAAGTCTAAAGCTTTCATTTTGCCCATTTTTGCCTTAAGCCTATGCTCTTGGTTAAGGCTAGATTTTCTAGCCAAATATTTTCATTTAACTCTTCCCTTTAGTTTTTGGGCTAGGGTTAGGTTGGCTAGTTTCCTTGATAGGGTTTCTTTTAAACTTGAGCCTACTTTCTCCTATTTTTTTGGTTTTGGAGCTAGTGAGCTTTCCTTCTTCTACATTGTTTCCTGCCTTACCTATTAAGTAGTTTTCTTCATTTAAGGTTGTTGTCTTGATTTGTAGACTTTTCACATTGAGATCTTTCCTTTCACTATGAGCTTTCTCCATTTGATGGCTGTCCCAATCTTTGTTAATGCACCACTGGGGTTTTCTCTAAGCTAATTAAAACATTAGTCACAAATTGGCTACTATATTCAATCAAACTTTAAAAGAGAAAATGATTTACATTCTCCTTGAACTAGTCAAAATATTAGTCATAACTTAACTACCCTATTCGGTTAAACTCACAACCATCTGAATTGATCAGAGTATTAGTTATAATTTGACTACTTTATTCAATTAAACTCTAACTAAGAGAACAATATATATTCTTATTGAGCACATGTCAAAAATCAACCACACCAAAAATTTTTAAAAAAATTCTGAAATGATTTAACTTATGAGAGTTGTAGATCAAATCAACTTTATCAGAGAAAATTTTTTAAAATTATAATACAAGTCCTACCAAGGCAAGGAAAAATTCAGTGTTACTTCAAAAAAAAAAAAAAACTCCGATAACAGAATCCAAACAAAGAATGTCCATAAAACTTTTAAATTTACAAAAAATTTCAATGCTATGGGTTAAACCTACATCCCCCATCTTATAAATAGAGAAGAAAATCAGTACAAATAGATCATTACTATTATTAGGATAATTATTATTATTCTTGTTGCGTTAGAGATTATTATTGGTCTTATTATCACTTATGTGAGAAAATAAGAAATATCTCATAAATTCATAGATTAAGCCATCTAATTTTTTCTTACTCTTTTGCTATATTTTTTGTTTTTTTTTCGCATTTTTACTGATTTAAGCATCAAGGTGCCTACGTTGAAAAATTTTCTGACACAACTTCACTTTTTCTTTACTTGTAAAATTCTTATTAGACACGATATATGTCAAAGTCATCCATTTTAATTCTTGTTTCATCCTTAAAGTCAAAGTCAAGTTTTAAAAAATAAAATAACGTAAGCTCGTTGACTTTTAAATTATTAAATTTTTCAGTCAATACTCTCATTATTTGAGATTAACTCTATATGGTATAAATTTTGTCTGATAATGCTAAAAGAGTAATGTTAAATTTATAAAGTTAAGTATAAAAAATTATATCCTAACTTATATATCATCAATCAGTTTTAACTATGTAATTTAATTTTTAATCTTCATTAATATAGTAATTATATAATATTAATTAATAATAAATACCTCAAATATCAAATTAGTTATAATTTACAAACTTTATTTATCAACTTCGTAAGTTTAGCATTATTATTTTATGTAATGTAATATAAATTTCAAAAATAGTTGACAAATAAAAATTTATCTAAAATTAAATAAATAAAAATAATCTCAGACGTTGTAATATTATGTACACAAATATTTTGTTATTTTATAATTGTCACACACTTATATTATTTATTATCATTAAATGCATTGATTTCCTTTTTACGTTTTTATTTAACTACACTTTTTACATCATGTTAATTTATACATAATAATTTACATAAAAAAATTGTATCCAAAATTTTATTATTGCAATTTTTTTTAAAAAAACGATAATGCTAATAGTAGCCTTGAAGGAAATAAATGGTCCGTTGGTTGTTTAACTGATTTGGAAGGATGTTATTTGCCATCAATAATGGTATTGGTAGGTTATAATAAATTTTGAATTTGATGAATTAATTATTGGTTGGTATTATATATTATATAATTATTATATTAAAAAAATAAGTAAATTACATGTGGCAATTATTAACACATTAATTATTATTATTATTTTTTGAAAAAGACAATAGTTTTTACCCCAATTTGTATAAATTTAATATTATTATATTGGCCATGTATTGTTGACATTCTGCTACCATTTGAACAAAGTGAGGTAATCAAATTTGACATGTTCCTCCACCTTGAGAAAGAGTGAAAATATCAAAAGCACAAAACTAATAATTTAATTCTCTGTGGAAAAAAAAGGAATGCACTTGACTTTCCTTTTAATTATTTCAAATATTTTGTATTTCCACAATGGATTTCAAGTATCTATTGATATTCATGTTTAATGAATTATATTCTGTATTACAGCAGCCTCCTTGTTGAATTATCATATCATATTAAACCTTGTTGCCTGTTAATATTTTGACTGGAGAGAAAAATGGTGTTGATAGCAATAAAGTCTCTATATTTTTTGATTGATTATGTTCATCACATTCTTGCTTTCACACAATTCTTGTAACCCAACAACAACAATAATATTAGGGACTCTAAAAGCAAGGCAACTCAAGGATCAAACTGTAAGATTTTTAATCTTTGTTACTTAAGATTTTTTTTTTTTTATAATTTTATATGGGGGAGGAGAATTAAGAATTCAGAATCTCCACTTTAATAATGAAACAAGAATGCTATGTAAGCTCTTTGCTATAAATCATTCAAGCAAATACTAATTACTCATGATTTGTTATATGTATTTCACATGTATCATATGAATGTATATGTGTGGCCCCAAAGCCCAAAGAAATGATTGTGATGGCGTCGAGCACTTTTCAGAAGGTTTAATAATCCTTTCGGTTTTGAATTATAAATTCAATTGTTTTTTCACATCTTTAGTTGCCAACTTACTCTTACTGGAGAACTGCTATCAGGGTTCACACTTCACACAACAGTGGAAAAAAATATTTATAAGAAAAAAGACATTTAGGTTTTAAGATTTTAAGAAAGCGTAAATCATAATATTTTTAAAAATTTTATTTATATCTTTATCAAATAATAGATTCTATTAACTTTAACAAGAGAAAAAATAAAACTAATAATTTACCCTATTTTGACTTTTAAAAAAATATAAATTCAATTAAATATTAAACAATGGCCTGAATATCTAACCTCGTGGTTATAATTCATATATTTTAACTAATTAAATTATTACAAATTTATCTTTATGTATTATCTGTAAATTTACTAATATTTATCTACAATTTTAACCAACTAAATTATTCAAACTTTTATCTTTATGAATGATTTGTAAAGCTATTTAACATATGAAACTATTTCAACTTTTTATTTTTATGTATGATGTGCAAATCTATTAACATATTATTCTCAAAATTATATTTTAATAATTTTTAAAATATTATTGATATGGATTAAACCCTAATCACATACATGATAAATAAAAATATTCACCATTATATTATAATAAATTTTGTTGAAATAAAATCATAATAAAAGATAATAGAATCCTATCCATCTTTATGCCACCATTCACCGTCGCTAACCACTATCTGTCACTTGCTGTCGATCATTGATTTGTTAGTTATTTCTAAATTAATCAAAATGTTAACTGATGGCCAACATCGACAAAATATGACATGAAAATAGTTAAGGTTCTATCGTTTCATACTTTTGTATTTTTTGTTTTTATATTATTCTAATAAAATTTGTTGTAGCATAGTAACAAATATTTTTACTTGTCATGTTAATGATAAATGTTAAATTCCTATTAATTATATTTTTAAAATTATTAATATGTGATAAGAATAATATAATAATAAATTTTTAAATCTATATATAAAATTAAAGTTGGAGTAACTTAGTTTTGTGTGGATTATAATTACAAGGTCAAAGGTTTTTTTTTTGTCCTTTTTAGTATTTAAATAAAATAATTTTTTTTAATTAAAATAGAGATATAATCATATTTTTATAAATTTTACTATTTTTCTCATTAAAATTAATAAAATTCATTACCCAATAAACGTGCAAATGAAAATTTAAAAATATTGAGTTTGTATACAAAACAAGATATAATTATACGTTTACTAATTTTATTCTTTCATTTATTTAAAATTAACAAAATTCGATACTCAAACAAAAGTATAAATAAAATTTTTAAAAACACTAATATCTATATATCTTTTTTTTTTTATTTTAGATGTTACAGAATTTTTTTTTTTTTAACAAATTTCTAAAATCTTATGGTCCACGTATCTTTTTCCCAAGTTTCTATGATACGGATTTGCTACACTATATATTTAATAGTTTTGTGCGACAAAACCTTCGTTTTTTTTTTATCCTTAATTCTTTTGGTTCCTAACTATGTATGAAATGATTGGCTAATTGTTGGCACAAAGTCTTGACAATGTTTGTCTAGGCACTGAACCTGATAATATTTATTAAAAAAAAATCTAAAGCAAACATGCTATCAAATCATAAAACTGCAAAAACCCTTTTGCATGAGATATACAGTTAATAATTAAGCAAAGCATCAAAGAAAAGAATCAATTATAAGAGCACCAAAAAGAGAATATAGGTTACCGTAAATAGAATTAAATATGACCAGAGGGCCATTAACAAGCTCTTAATTTTTTCTTTCTTTGTAAGTTAAAGCAAGTATTAAGAAGAACAACAATGCAAGACAGAACAATGATAGTGACTATGGTTGGAGAAGAATATGCAAGTCATGGCTCCATCCTTGATCTGTTCCTGGAGAGTTTTCGAAACGCAGGCTGGACTAAACGCTTGTTGAATCACTTGATGATTGTTGGACTTGACATCCTCAGTGGATTTTTGTGATCTTTCCGATGAAGAGAAGGATTTCAGTTCTCTTGTCAAGGAAAGACAAAGACTAAGTAAAGGCAGACAAGGCGAAGAAGATAGCAGATTGACTTGCCTCGAGACAGGAACATAGGGACATAGCCAAGGCTTTTCAGTATTGCAAATCCATACATACCCATTGCCTCTTCCTCTCCAACTTCTCCAAAAGATATGCTGCCAACCCATTGCCTCTACTTCATCTCAAGTATCAATTTTTGAAAGAAGTCCTTCAATCGGGCTACAATTTCGTTTTCGCTGTATGGTCTTTTTTTTTTGTTCCCTGAAGATACATGTTAACATGTTAAGGGCGATTCTTGATATCAAGAATTTCTGTTAACCTGTTCTTCGCGTTTGTTATAATATTGGCTTTCTCTTGCGGACGTCAACTTTGGCTTCTGGAACCAGACGTCATGTGGCTTAGAAATCCAATGTTGCATATCCACCCTCTGAAGGAATTGACAATTGCATGCGATTTAGACTCTGTTGATGTACAAAGCATAAGCAACAAGAAAGACGGGGGATTCTTTTACATGAAGTCAAGTGAAATACCACTGGAGTACTAGAGGTATCAGAACATGGCAAGGTTTCTATCTACATCCAGATTCTCAAAACCGATCTCTGTGAAGTCTGTACTGAATGAAGATATTTTTGATACGTTTGGTATGCGGATTAACTAAATAGACTTTGGTGGGTTTTGTCAGCGAAATATAAATTTGAACACCATATGTACCGTTCGTGCAAATTGCTGCGATGATAATGGAGACAATCAAACAAATGGAGTCACTTAATGCAACTTACAAGCACCAAAAGCCTCTCAAAATTCAAATTCACAGTTGAATAGTCCTAGAAACAAAAGACATGGTGAAATGAGGTCAATAAGGAAGATCTCCTCCAGGCAGCTCCCAGTTATCTTCTTCTTCATCATCATCCTTCTTGGTTGAAGAGGCTTCTTGCCTGTTCTGCGGCGAAAATCTTCCTTGTGGGCGCCTGGTCATAGGGCGATAAAAATGAGCAGTGAGTAATCACTTTCATCCATTGGATAGATAAGGGAAGAGAAACTCCACATGGTTACCATAAGGCAGTGCATTAAATAAGTAAAAAATATCAACATGAGTGAACTAGATTGCCCCAAAGAAATACATTTCTGATAACGTAGAAACCATTGTACTGCCATTAATAAAGATGCAAACAGTTGAATGCTTAATATATCAACATGCCAGAAAAAAGATGGCCATTTTAATCTTCATATATAAATTTGAGACACGCAAATATAAATATAATTAATCCATGTGATTACTTATATGAACAAATTAACAGTAACCAAGACATTCTTACAAGTTAATATTGAGATTATAAATAAAGGATGGAAGACGAGGGGTGGAAAAGGAATTGCCTTGTTCTCTATTATGCAATACTATACATGTAGGAAAAATTCATCTTCATACCGACACATTATCTAAATTCAGTCATCAAATGCACAATAATATACTTTGATTCAAAGTCATATACGACAAATGCATTCACTTGGTATTGAGCAACCTAACTGAGTTTCTATATTTGAGGGAATGCATTAGGAGCTGAAGACACTATGAAAACCACAAATACTCAATCCAAACTGCTCAGCTTCAGTTCACTAATCAGACATAAAAGCCACATCATCAATTTTATTTCATAAATATAAATCCCTAATACAAAGACCTTCCAATTTCAAATTTTGATGCAACCCATATGGATAAACTTAAACCAAAGCAAAAGTATAATTATAACAACGAGAAACAACATATCAGCATTTTGAATAAGCTAGAATAACAATTGATTACTCAGACATAACAAAGAAAAGGAGAAGCGCAATACAACACGCATCATGAAATTCTTATCCATCTTTTCTTCCATAAGTTTTCTCAGAACCCAAACAGGAAAAATGGAAAATTGCCCACTTCATTGAGCCTAATTGATAACTAAATGATTGAATTCAAATAAGTTTTTTCACTTTATCAAGCATTTCATTCCAAAACAAACAAATATCTTATTTTTTTCTCTTCTTGACCACACATTCTCATCAACCAAACATTAAAAAAAAAAAAGCCAAACCAAACCTTCTGCGATTACGCTTAGCAGCCTCACGTGACTTTCTCTTCTTCTCATCCTGCTTGTTCTCAAAGAACCTCCTTCGTTTGCACTCCTGAATAACACCAGCTCTCATGACTTCTCTTCTAAACCTATTCAACAGCCTCTCTTCGGGTTCATTATCATCAACAATCACCTGCACATTGTATGCAGAATTAAAGTAAAGGGTATTTGCGTATGCGAGAGAAGGGCATATAACAGAGGCCAATTCAGATGACAACTGTGAAGAAGAAGAAGCGTTGTGGCTCTCTTGAGACACCTTTGAAACCAAAGAATTCTTGGGTTTTTGTTGTTGGTTCTGATTATTATTAGAATGAGAAGAAAGAGAGAGATGGTGGGGTGGTGCTGAAGTTTTTGGAGGTGGGTTTGAGGGTAAGATGAAGGAGAGGAAATTTGAGAGTGAGGTTGCCATTGATGAATGATGACTGGTGATGCTTGTGGTGGATTTTGTTGGCTTTTATTCATGGTCTTGGACTTTTTTGTCCTATCCTTAATCCTTTGGTAATTTGGGTTTATGGGTTGACCCGTTAGCTGTTGGGTTTCTGTCGTCGTGTAATTTGAAGATTTGGATGTCATGGACTTGGACATGTTGCATTTGGTTTCAAAGACTTGAGGGCCTGAGAAATTTGGATGTAATGGGATTGTACTTGTTGCATTTGATACTAGCTTAGCCACTTTTGCGTTGGGCAACTATTGTGATTATGATTATGATATCAATATGAGAAAGAAAAATCCAACACATAGTTCTAATGTCTTATCTTTATGAGGACTCGGGCATGTTGCATATGGTCTGAATATTAGACTACAGGGTCTGAATTTTTGGTACTGGCTTTGGCAATTTTGGGTTTCGAGTAAGAATGATGTTACCATATCAAAACTCAACACAATGAAGAGTAGCGCCCATGCAAACCCTACATATTATCTTATTACATAATTTTATTTTTAAAAAATGTGTTAGATGTATATATATATATATATATGTTCTAGGATTGAATATTATATATAATAATAAGGAAAATGAAAAGGAAATATACATATAATAAAGATGCAGTTGGCTCAAAAAGAGCAATCTATAATTGCAGGATCAAAAGGTAATTTAGTTATTCAATTATTAAAATACCATTAAGAGTATAGTTGTAAATATACCAACCCTACACCATTTCTAACTACAAAAAGGGGGTCTAAGGAGCCTAATGCTTCAATCTAATTCATTTGACAAAAATCATTCTCTTTTTAAAAATTTCAATTTTTTAAAAACTTTAATCCTATAAAAATATCATTTCATCTTGAAATTTATAAATCAATGAAGCTTTAAGAACTTTCATTTAATATTGTTTGTAAAAATTTATAAATAAATCAGTGGGAGTAAGAGATTCGTTTCTCAAGATAAAAATTAGTATGATTGGTGTGATTCTATAATCCCAAATACAAATTTTTAGGGTTTAAAGTTTAAATGATCTTTCATTAAAAATCGTGGATGTTTGCATTTCTAATCTATGGCCGCACTGTTTTTTTACAAGAAATAAAGAATTGATTTTGATTTGTGCAAAAACAATTTCAAGCAATCATTCCACATACGACAGATTTTGATTTCCAAGAAACTCAATACATGCTTGCTTCATTGATCTCATGGCCATTTGGCCGATCAAACACCTTAATAATATTTTAATATTGCTTTTATGATTGTTCAAACACCTTAATAATATTTTAATATTGCTTTTATGATTGTTCAAACACCTTAATAATATTTTAATATTGCTTTATGATTGTTCAAACACCTTAATAATATTTTAATATTACTTTATGATTGTTTTGGCAAATCGTGTCACTCACTCAAGCTAACTTTGATATTTGTTCCCTTGAGTTGTTGATTGGCATTTATTAATCTACGTAATATGTTGAGACAACATTGATTGTGCTTTGATTTACGATTTTCAAACAATTTTTATATGATCCATAACTATTGTTTTTTAATAATGATCCGACGGTAGCCGATCATGATCGTAGGGTTCGTTCCAAGATCTTACGGCCATAATCAAAATTATTAGGTTAAATCTAGATTTTGATTTCATAACCATGATTTGATCTACGATGGTTACGGTCTTGATCGCAATCACACAAGCGAGATCAAATTAGATTAGATTTTACATTTTATTTTGTAGTCACATGGTCACAATCATACGACCATAATCATTAATTGTTGATCATATAGTTTGTAATTAGTTTATGAAATGGCTTGATGCATGTATATTAATCATTAATTAGAAATGGTTAATCATTAATTAAAAATGGTTAATTAAGATCTAGTCTCAAATTTATGGCTATAATCATCAACCATTGATCATTTAGTCATAATTTACTTTGATGCTTGATCACATGATTAGATTATGGTTTGTCAATTTATTTAATCATATGATTCATTGATCTTGATAAAAGATCATAAAGTTACAAATAAATTGATTATAATTTTTTATTATATTTTCGTTGATTTTATTTTTCATCGTATACTCTTAATTTAATTATTGATCAAATATTATAAATATGTTGAGATTATACGACTATGATTCTATTTTAGTTAAGATCGTGGATTGTGATTTTACTTTGATTAATTTTAGTCAATGGTCACGATAAAAGTAATTATGATAATTAAATTACATTATGATTTTTGTGAAAAATAAGTAATTTGACTGATTCCTTTAATTTTTATTATTATACTATTATGTAAAAAAAAAATATGAAAGAGTTCTTCACATAAAGAGCCACCTTGGACCACGTAACACATCATTTTCAAAACACTTTAACGGTATCTTATCAAAAAGTATTTACTTTATGATTAAAAAATTAATTTTTTTTTTTATAAAACTAAACCATTGAACCGAATTTCATGGATCAACATCCTATTCATCATTTATTCCATTACCATATATCATTTTATGGCTATTATTTTATTTATAATTATTATTTTAGTTAATATTTATTATATTACCATCATTATATTATTTTAAAATTAACAAGAATATTAATACTTTAATTTATATTATTTATTACTTTATTTTATTACTATCATTTATCTTTGACTATCATCAAGAGATTATACATTATGATAAAACATTTAACTACTATTTAATTATTTTATGATTGATATTTTCAATTGTTAATTACTTATGATTATTCCTTTGATCAAATGTCAATATTATAGCTATATTTGATCACGATGGATCATTGCATACATTAAATTATACAATCAATATTTATTTTATACTATAAATGAATATTGATATCTTTCATTAAGATCATAAGCATAGATTATTTATTTCATAATCTCATCTACTACCATTAGAGTCAACACGTGATCACCACAAAGTAATTATGGTGTTATCATAGTGAGTTTATTTTTAAGATTTAACAATATTTTTATGATTGAAATTATTTTTCCATTATTTTTTATACTTAAATTTATTTTTTCATTTATTAGAAGTAAGGGCACTAAATCATAATTATTTATGATTAATTTCATATTTATTCATATTTACACTTGCTCATATAATCATGACATTTATCCCTTCCATGATATAGCTCAACTTATTTACGATTTGATTATTTTGTAATAATTTGATCACATTTATTGTTAAGTTGAGATGATTATAGTTCTAATTTCAAACAATTATAGTGATGCTAATCTACGGTGCACAACAATACTATGATGCACAAAGATATAAGGTAGATTTACGATGATCCGAGTAGTCGATGAGTTTCATTATTAAATCACTTTTGAATTTAAATTCATAATATTTTACCTATATGCACTCATTACATGCAACAATAGCATATTAATACTTTCATTACATGGTTAAAAGACAACTAGTCATGTTGCATACTCATAATTAAAAGATAACTAATTATGTCGCACATTTTGTACTCATAAAACGACTAAGCACATCATATACTTACAATTAAAAGAAGACTAAATATGTTGCACATTCATCTTGGTTAAGGTTGTATTAACATCTCAGATCGTTTATCACCTCTTTTCAATTCTTTGAATTTTTGTGTACAAGATATTGGACAAACGTCAAACTCATGCTTCTTCTAAAGTCAACGAAGTCTTTTAGCAACATGAACAAACTTTTAAAAACCTAAAATATACTTATAATCAGCAAGTTGCAGTGCCCCCAAGCACAGTACCACAAGTGACTCCATTACCAATCGCAAACTAGATATCAACAATGCAACATAAACTTAATGCACAAACCCAACAGATGGAGCAATGCTCTATGGCCTTCACACAGCAGTAGAATTGCCTGTAAGAAGTTTTCAAACAAAATGAGGAACTGCAAGCCTGATAGATGCAACATCACAAATCTTTAAAAGTGTTAACGTCCTTCACAATGATGATCTAACTCTGCATCCACATGTGCCACCTCCAGTGATGCCTCCATAAGTAGTTTCACCAATAAGACATCCAAATCCGAACTTGCAGGAAACACAATAGCCTCAAAATCACTTCTCCATAAAATCACCAGTGCACAAAAATTCGCCGCAAGTTCCCCAGCTGCTGTTGCACCAACTGTTAAGCTATCTCTTGTAGTTTGTTTACCAGAAGAAGCATCAATAGCTCGCGTGTAGGAGATACTTGATGAGCGACTGTAGAGCCACTAACTTCACACTCTTAGTGCCTACTACTCTTTTAATGCTTAGAAATTACAAGAATCTCCATTTACAAAGGAGATTGAAAGTCAAAAGAAGCCACCTAATTTTTACATGCCACACTCTAGAACTTTTGAAGGCAACGTTAACCCAATAAGTCACATATACTCTTTCAAGAAAGCTATTTCCATTGAAGATTGCAGTGACGCCCTCAAGTGAAAGCTTTTCCCTCTTACATTGACTGAAATTACCATGACTTAGTTCAAAAACCTACCATCAAAATCAATCAAGTCCTTTGGTAGCCTTTACAATTTATTTGTCACCATTTTCAGACAACTCGCCAACAGCAAATCAATATGTTTATTTGGCTATTGTGTAACAAAGACCTAAAGAAACCTTGAAAGAATATGTGAAGCATTTTTTAGATATATATATATATATATATGTATGTAAAGAATCCTGATGATACTTTGCCTCCAATAGCTTTTTTTTTTAAAGGAATACTGCCTAATACTAAGATATATGAAGATCTTCTATGACAATCCTCAATATGCATCAAAGAATCTTTTCAATGCATAGAGTTTTTTATTCGAGTAGATGAGGATCGATTAAGCAGAAGTCCCAGAGCATCCATAAATACTATAATCTAGTCAGCTCCTTCTGAAATTCAAAATCAATATGATAGCATCGAAATAGACTACAAAAGAAGGGCACAATCTCCTAATTCTCCCAGAAGTCACAAAAAAAAGAGCAAATACTTTAATACTCCTCAATCACCAAACTCCCTCTTAATACCTCCATGGAGAATATATAGATGGACAAATAACATAAGAGACTCTTTCGTAATCCTCCACCCATGAGAACTCCAACTGATCAAGAGATAGAGTCAAAAATGCCTATACCACAATGACTATGGATACAACTATTAGGGTCGGTGCTTACGTGTCATCCCTGAATATACATATACTTGTGCATTATACAAGTGTACATTCCCGTTAAATCGTTAATACCCATATATATGGTATTATGCATGTAACGTTACAGACATTGTAAATCTGAAGGAGTTCAGATCAGATCTAAAGGAGTTTAGATAAAGGCTTATAGTCAGCCACGCTGAGAGATATAAATGCTAAATGTTAGCACAGTTAAGTGTTAACTGGTTATAATACTCAACAGATCTAAGAGTTGGAGCCTTGTTTATAATGGGACATAGACATAGGAATATACTAGTAACTGCATAGTTGCAAGAGTTACAATCGGGTGCCAGAAAATGCAAGTTGCGCAAGTATGTTCTTGAATAATTGTCCCTGATCTATTTTTACTGATGCGGGTCTGTCAGTGAATACCTTTATATATAGAACAACATATATCGTACTTATAGGGTATAGATGGTCGTTCCTAACCGACCGTTAGCTTGGAGCTCGTATTGACATATAGGTATTCAATTAGGACTGGATATGGGACAGACTCACGAGAACTTTCGATAGACACCCAATGTAAGTCGTCAATGGAGGGTCCTCTTGAGTTGAGTAGTATACGTGGTCCTTTGACTTGAGTGCCACAGTGGGCTTGTAAGTGATCCACCATACTTTGATTCCACGCATGTCACAGACCTTTCATGGTGTGACCGCTGGATGTCGCTGGGTATGGTCTAATGCTTATAGAGTCCGGTGCGTACAGATATGAGATCCGTCAGCTCCTATATGGAGTTAGATATCCAAATGCTTCGAGGCTGTATCTCAAAATGTCTTGTAGCCATAAGTAATCATCTCAAGAAAGAGTTCCGCTAGGGTGGAACAATATGAAAAATGAGTTTACGTATATTGTTCAGTGAGATACAAGTCTAGAGATAGGACATGGATGAGCACTAGGGGATTTGACGGTGATGGTCTATATCCCCGCACATTCACGATATTATGACGGAAGGACTATATGTATACATTGTAACCTCAGCTTGTATGGTTCAACGCGCTGATTTGTGTATCCGTGACGTGTGCATGGGGCATTGCTCACGGACTCATGGAATAGTTCCATTTGAAGAATTGGGCGTGGGACTTAGGGAGTCCCACGATATGGAGTGTACTCGTTATGTACTAGGGCAACGTGCTGGATTAAATTATTTAATCCAGTAATATTCAAAAAAATTATGGGAATGTGTGCGTGTCTGTATTTAAGTGTTAAATATAATAATTAGCTAATAATTGTTATTTACTAATTGTATAATGACACATAGCGTATTGTGGACCCTCGATTAAGTTTACCTAAGTGTGAGATTTGGTAAGACCCACTAAAGGGTAAACTTGGTAACTATTTATAAGGGACATAATAGTCATTTTTTATTTTGATTATTTAATTATTAAATAATCAAATATCTCTCTTTTTATATTAAATAATATATTATTATATTATTATTTATTTTATATAATATAATATTATATATATATATATAAAGAAAAAGAGAAAGAGAGGTGTGTGAGAATTTGGAGGCCAAATTTGGCCGAGAAATAAAAGAGGAGACAGGAGAGAAAGAACAGAAGAAGAATAGAAGACAAAAAAAAAAAAATAAATAAATAAAATAGTTTCATTTTTCTCTATGCTTCAAATTAAAGCAATGCTAGATTGCTTCAAACTCTCCATTTCTTATCTTTTTGGAGAAAAGGATATAAACACACACCCAACCATTTTGGAGATTAAGAGTTAATCCCGAGCTGAATATCGAACTGTTGTTCTAGTTCACCAAGTCCACTGAGTTAGTGACTAGAACTGCACACGAGTTGGTCTCCATGCAGACTCAAAAAAAAATACATGTATAACGTTACACGTTATAGTGAGTTCTCAAGCTTCTCAATATATTAATGTGATTAATATATTTATTTATTATGTTTATTGCATGTTTCACGCTTCCGTTGGATTTAAATTCGTATATGATACGTATTTAGGCAATAGACACAATTGCACATGCATATACCCATACGTATATTAGATCCGCCAATAACAACACGAACGGGTGTTGAGCATTAAGGAAGCAGATTGACGATTTGGCACAAATAGGTGTTCTGGCCAAGTATATCCTTAAGAATGATATGTCTCATCCATCAACAAGTTACAATTCTAATATTGTTCCTAGAGAAGCAGAGATCATAGCTCCCTCACTATTAAACACATTATGTGTACATGGTCGATTTGACAATGATGATGACATTGATTAAAGCAGTAATTGCAGAAACGTTTTTGAAAGACAGAATGATGGTGATATTCTAGAAAGATTACCTAAAGTCTTCAGAAAGCAGTTTCAACCAACATGAGAGTTTCCTCCCAAAAAAACTTTGAGAAAACAATAAATGAAATCTTTAATCAACTACTAGTTCTTACCATTAGAAGTTGACCAGATAATGAAAGCCTCTCCAAAACAACATATCATGAGGTTAAATCTTGTCAAATCTTGCGAGTTAAGAGCTATCAAAGTCTTACAAGGTACTTGTTTATGCAAGCTTTCAAATAAAAGCCTATTAGCAAAGTATTTTACACAATATATAGGCCGTCTTCTTTATAGATATATCATGACAATAAAAAGTCTTGCAATTAAAAGCAAGCAATAAAACTGCAAGTTACATTTTAGCATAACTTGTCGTACGACTTTAAAGACGACAAAACAAGTTGTATGATTAAAAGATGACCGAGTATGTCACATCTTCGTAATTATAAGACGACTAAATATGTTGCACTCTTATAATCAAAGACGATTGATTATGTCATATATTTATATTTATAATTAAAAGACAACTGAACGTGATGCAAATTCACATTTAAAATGCGACTAAATCATGTTGCACCATTATATCAAAAGACGACTAATCACGTTGCACATTCTGTCACATACTTATAATCAAAAGATGATTGATTACATCATATTTTCATAAAAATACAGCTAATCATGTCGTAAGATTAGAAACTAAAAGATGACCAATTGCATCGCACGATCAAAATCAAAAGATGATTAAACAAATTGCACAATTGAAAGTTGACTAAATAAGTCGCAGGATTGAAAGACGATTAAACAAGACGCATGATTGAAAAAAGACTAATTATACTACACATTTCATATTTAGAAAACGGCTAATCATATCGTACATTCATAGTTAAAGGAAACTAATTATGTCCCATTTATGTAATAAAAAAGATGACTAATTATGTCATATACCTAAAATAAAAAGGACAACCAATCATGTTGCATGCTCATAACTTAGAGAATTCTGCATAAACTAAAGAAAAAATGACATTTTTGTCCCAAGAGTTTAACATAATTCTCAATTTTTTCTAATGAGTTTCATAAAACTCAATTTTGTTTTAATCCGTTAGTGAGATTCTATTAGAATTGACTGAAAATCTATTTCTTTAGTACATTAACTATTTTGCCCCCAATTTGTATGTTAGTTAAAGACATTAATTTAAGGTGATGTACACATTAGAAAAAAATAATATTATTTAAAGGCCTAATGCACATAAATATTTGGACTATGTAATGTTCATAAAAATTACATTTTTACTCTTATATATAGTCATTTAAATAGCCATTCTATTAGTCGTTGTGCTTGTTTAATGCTCAGGGGCAAAAGTTGAATGAATTTTATTGTGTTTAAATAACTAGCAAGCACATTTTAACTCAACAACAATTTCAACCATTCATATAGCATCTGAAAAGCTTACATCCCCAAAAAATTCATACAAATATATTTATATAGTTTCAAACACTATTGAATTCAAATAAATGCATATAACTTGAAATTCATTCAAAAAATCAGTTGTTCAATACCTCTATAGCTCAAAACAGAACAATTGTCAATATTAAAAAATTCAGCTTCAACATTTCCCAGCTCCCAACTAAGTCCATCAACTTAAATATAAAAAATTTTAGTTCTTCAATAGAAAACAAATAAGATCAACACAAATATCAACAACTTCCAAAACACAAAAAACTGCTGAGCATTAAGTTCCAGCTTCAGTGTATCAACAACCTTCAAAACACAACAATGCTCAGTATTCAAAAAATTATACCAGCTTCAAACTAAATTCATCAACATAAAGATACCAAATACATAGCTATGGATCAAAGCTCTAGCTTCAGAGCCTTCATTAGGTCCCGCCATAGCTTTGATAAAGTCAATGAGCACTTGATACAATTTAAAAACATGACCTGTCAGTGTAGTAAAATGGCCTATGTAAGAATTTCAGAATCTGAAGCAAACCCAAATAAGTTGTATTTTAGGTGCATGTACAAGAAATGCAAGTTTTTCAGGTTTTGAAAACCTGAACCCGAGGAGTTCAATACAATTGGAAGTTTTTATAATCATAGCCTATATGATGAAAGTGTATTTAATGCATATGATCCATAACAACAATTGCTCATAAAAAAGCATGCAAGCTTTGATGCAATTACTAAATAATGGCTATTAGTTTTAATAGTTTTAGTTGTTTTCATGTTAGGAATTTTATTGAGAATGACAACATGTATTATAATTAGTTTGAAAATGTAATGCAATTGGATATGTGAACTAAGTTTGCTAATGAAATGATTTAAAGAATATTTTGAGTAACCTCTACCCCTGCCTTTGAATATAGCAGTGTGCCTAAGGCCTCCCAAAAGTTATGAATGTCTTTGAGAGATGTCATGTGGAGCCTCTGAGACACTTGATGTCGTGTGTGATGTCCCTGTGGCTTATGTCACCCTAGAACTTCCCTCAGTATTGGATGCAACTCTGTTCCTTGTCAAATGAAAAACTATTTAATGTATTGCTATTAATTGAAGCATAATATAAAGGTAAACAATTAAATTCTAATTACTTTGCTACTTGAAGGTTGGAACTTGTAGCTCATTTTATTATAGCCAAACTAATTACATTTTTTATATTTGATATGACCTCTCTTGCTCATATCTTGCTTGTCTAACATTTCATCTACTTGCCTCTTTCTACTAATCTTAGGCTTGCCAGCCTTCCTTTTGATTTGAGGTGGTTCAATTGGCAGCCTTTTAACTTTTGACCTATCAGATTGATCAAGTAGAGGATGAATAGCCCCAGCATAGGTTTTTAAATTGGCCTCTGTTGTAAGTTTTTCATTTATATAATCATGTGCATTCTCTTAACTATGATTTATACAAGGCAAAATATGCCTACATGGAATGCCACTCATTTAGAAAGCACTACAATCACATACCCTCATATCGAAATCAACAATAAAGGTTTGGCCACTATCCATTACTTCAAACTCAATGCCAATTACATCTATTACCTTCATAAACCTTCCATATTTCCTTACTTGATCCAACCTCTTCTTCATTGTTGGTGGCAATCGCCCTCCCATTGTAGTGCTTTTTAATGCATTTTTCACAATCTTTTTATTATTTTTTCCTTATCCATTCTAGCAAATCCAAAATGGGTCTACATTTATGCTGATTCAACTAATTGTTTCATGATTCTGTCAAATTATTGGTCACATGATCACATTTAACATCATGCTCGAAAGTATGTCTACACTACTGGATAGGCTCAATGTTTGCAAGGTAGTTGTAAGCTTTTACATTAGCCATTTAAATCTTACATATAGATTCATCAAAAAAATAATTTCTTTGTAAACCTTGATGCCTCCCAAAATAGAGGCCTGAATCTTTGCTCTGGCTATTACTTTTTGAAATTAGAGATTATGTGTTTGACACAAAATCTTGTTGGAGCACCATGCCAATAATCTGATAATGCTCCTAGTATTCCCTTTTGTTTGTCAGTCATGAATGTGACTGACTGTTCATTACAATACCACACCATTCTCTAAGGTTTCCTAGAAACCAACTCCATATTTCTCCACTCTCAATCTCAGCCATATATATTGCTATAGGAAAAATTCCATTATTTACATCTAATGTCATTGCAGATAACAATACACCTCTAAAAAGGCATTTTAAATAGCATCCATCTAATCCTATGAACCTTTTACAACCATTAACAAAACCATCTTTCAATATTAAAAAGTTATACATAAATCTCTTAAAATACACTAGATTATCTTCAACAGTAACATCAAATTACATCTTTACCAATATACCAGGATTCCTTTTTATAAGTACATAAGCATAATCCCTCAACCTTTGATATGTACAGTCATGATCCACACTAGCTTTTTTAAGTGCTTTAACTCTAGCTCTTTAAATTTTCTTCATATTATAGTGAACACCAAACTTTTGCTTTAACTCATTTGCATTGCCTTGGCTGGCATTTTAGAGTTAGTCTTTAATGCATTTACAAACTGTGAAGTAATCCATACTGAAGTTGCTTCTTTAGACTTGGAAACTCTGTCACAAGTATGCTTTTCTTCCAATTTTTGGATTTAAACACTATTCCAAACTTCACTTGGCTGCATAAATGAACCATTGGCATCATGTAGCCTTGCACTTACCTCTGAACCTCTTAAAGTCATTCTTAATTTGAATGAATTCAAATCCTTCTCGAAGATAATGTTTCTTTAATATACATCTAAAGTGCTCAACTCTATCAAATTCTTGGCCAATATTCAAATCAACCTTTTACTGGTCATATTCTCTAAAATAATCTGTGCCAATTGAGCTTATTGTTTCTCTTACTACTTCATCTTCATCTGTTGAAGACACTGGGAGATTATCTTTGTCATCTGACTGATAACTTGACAATGGATGGTCTTTTTGTTCACTGCCACTTAGTTGCTTATTCCTATTCTCTTGGTTATTATCTTCAACTTTAATACTCTCTAAGTATACAGCCCCTTCTTGGTCACTGCCTGACTAGACTGCATCCTCATATAATAAGCTAGGGTTATTGTCATTTGGTAGGCTGTGTTGCTGTAGTGAGCTGTGATACTATGGTGGGCTATGATATTGTTGGGATTTATGCTTACGTGTCATCTCATTATGTATAAATATTTAATAATAGTATTTATACAATTATCATTTCTAATAAAATCGTTAATATTATTTATAATAAATGGTAAAATGCTTGAAACGTTTCAGACATTGTATGATCTGCAGGAGTTCATATATGGTCTAAAAGAGTTTAGATCAGTGCTTAGAGTTAGTATATTAATAAAGTTAGCGAAATCTAAACAGTTAGAGCCTTGTCTGAAATGGGACAATTACTTGAGAATATATTTATAATGACATAGTTGCAAAGAGTTGCAAAGAGTTGCAGATGATGTTAAGAAATGTCATTATGTAAATATGTTCTCAAACATGATGTTCCCGATCTAATTTCATCGATGCAGGTCTATCGGTGGAGCCCATTAATATAGATTAGTGTATGTCTATATCTAGATGGTCCAGATGGTTAGTTTTAGGAAACTATGAGTTTAGTAGAAGCTCGTATAGATATACAAGTATTCAGTAAGGACTGGATATTTAACAGACTCACAAAGACCTCCAATAGACATCTCATAAAGTCGTCAATAGAAGGTCTTCTGAGTTGAGTAGTATTTGTGGTCCTTTGACCTGAGCGCCACAGTGGGCTTATGAGTGATCCACCATACTTTGGTTCCACACATGTCAGAGACCTTTCATGGACTGACCGCTGTGTGTCGCTGGGTATGGTTTCTATGCTCATGGAGTCCGGTGTGCATATATATGGGATCCATTAGCTCATATGAGTGGGTTGTATATTCTGATGCTCCAAGATTATATTTCAGAAAGTCTTGTGAACACAAGCATAAACCTCGGAAAATATATTCCGAAGGGATAAACAATATCACAAAAATATTTGTGGATATTGTTTAAGGAAATATAAATTTGGAGACAAGTTGATGGTTGAGCAAATAGAGATTTAACAGTGATGATCTATATCTTTGCTCTTCTAGGATATAAATGATGGAGGGATTATACAAATATATAATAACCTCAACTTGTATGGTTTAACACGCTCATTTGTAATATCCGTAACGTGTGTGTGGGGCATTATTCACGGACGTATGGAAGAGCTCCATATGACAAATTATGTGTGGACCTAGAGAGTATTACAATATGAAGTGTACTCGTTAAGCACTAAGGTAGCGGACTGGATTGAATAATTCGATCCAATAAATTCCAGCAAAATATAATAAATGTTTCGGGATCCCTCGAAAATTAGTAAGAGAAAATTATTTCCATCATTTAAACAAGAGTTGTATGTAACTGTTTACCATCTCCATTTAAGAATCAAATAATTTGTGTTCAAAGAGTTTGAACACATGTGTTGAAAATTGTAAAACTAAGCTACCATCATAGCTACATATTCCCACCAAACCGTTATGGACTAAAATTGTTCAATAATTCACTTCAAAGTGAGCTCTTCAATTGGATTGTTGGAGGACTTGAAGAATTTGTAAATCTACCTTCATTAGGTAAGTGTTCTTTACATTTTATTTTAAGTAATACAATTGTTCATCATGTATAAGTTGTTGTATAATAATTATACTTGAACATATATATGATATATGTGGTTAAATTTTTTAAATTGGGTGTATATGTTAACATGTTTCCGCTGTGTGTAGTAATTTTTGAAATTACATATACACTCGTATGTCACACACTCGATTTCTAACAGATGTTATGGTGGGCTGTATTGCTATGATAGACTGTATTGCTGGGTTTGTGGAATTAGGCTTGGATGTTTTGCTGGCTGAATAGGTGGGCTATGCTACTGTGGTGGGCTTGAATTTGGTTGCTGGTTTAATAGGCTTGCTAGTTGTTGTGCTTGTTGGACATATGGGCTGTGAATTGGTTATTGAGTTGGTGGGTTGTATTGCTGGGTTTATGAGGCTTGTTGGACAGGTGAGTTGTGATGCTATAGTTGCTGGGTTAGTGGGCTTGCTGGTTGTTATGCTTGTTGGACATGTGCTTTGTGTTATTGTGGTCGCTGGGTTGGTGGTTTTGCTAGTTATGCTTGTTGTGTTTAACTAGTGGCTGGTTCATAAAATAGCTTATTCCTTATGCTTGAGCCACTACTACCATCGTACTTTAGCACTCCTTGACTTTTATAATTAAGGGAGTCATTGACTTCAAGGGTAACACCTTTAAATTCACATCTATGCAATACCATTCTTTTATACACTCACCAACTAATATAACAAGATCACCATCAGTCTCTATTTCAACTCTTTTCTGTCATCTGGAAACAATAGTCCATCAAACAATTTATCATAGACTTTACTCTTAAGTGCAATTAAACTATAATAGTCTATCTCAGCATAATATTTGTAGTCATCACACCCGAGAACTCTAACAGTGACTGTAACAAACTCTTCTTCATCATCACAAGACATCTATTACACATGTAAACAAATCAAGTCAGATTATAGCCCCTTGAAATACAATAGAAAACAACACCAATCTATAAATTACAAATGGACACTATAAAATAACACCTACAAATCCAATATTATTGCCATGTATAATCCAATCTGATTCCCAATTTCAATATTCCAAAAAACAAACACCAATATATAAGTTTGTTATAGTCATCAAAGTCAAAAACAACACTCATCAAAGTTAGATTAAACACCCATCAAACTTAAATTACAGCCTATTGAAATACAATACAAAAACAAAACAATTTCAGTATTAAAGCCATGTATAATCCAATCTGATTCCTAATTTCAATATGCCTAAAAAAATGAAACCTTAATTTTTTTTAAAAAAATAAAAATTTAGGGCAAAAATAAACATGAACAAATGGGAGGAATTTAATGAAAATTCAACGGCGTAATTGGTGAAACATATTTCAAGAAATCCTACTCAATCAAAAAATCAACCCATCAAACAGACAAACCAAGATGATGAATCCAACAATATATCCCAAAAATTCAGATGGGCAAACAATATCTATTCACAATAGAAAAAACATATATTTGTACAAATTCATACCGGGAATGATGTACTTATTGTGAATTACTGCTTCTACCTTTGAGTACAGGTGGTTCGCGATGATGGTGGTGTGTGGTGGCCTTTGCCATAATCGATTAAGGTTGAATATAGGGTTTACGCTAAGGTGGATCAAGGTTTTACAAATGTTCTTCAGAGAGTTTTTTTCAGTGGTGTAATTTTGGGTTACTCTTCGATGTAAAAGACAATACATCGAAGACCTTTTTTAGCACAAAAACCATCGTTTCATAGTGTGGACTATCTCTACTTGATGCGTGTCACTGAATTGACGCCTTGTGTGTTAGATAAATTAAATGCTTAAGTCGAGTTATATTTATGCTCTTCTACTGTCAATTTTAATAGAATCTCACTAACGAACTCGGATAAAATTAGGTTTTCTGAAACTCGTGAGATAAAATTGAGAATTATGTCAAACTCATGGAACAAAAATTTCATTTGCTCTAAAATATATAAAAAAATTTCAAATAGAAAATATAGCTAATTTTAGAGAGTTCTAAGAAGAGAAAGAATCATAAGAGGCAGAGAAAAGAAAAAAAGACACACAAGTTGTCAAATCTTGCGAGTTACCAAATCACATGAGTTAACAAAGCATGCAAGTTATCAAAGTACGGAGTTGTTAAAATACATGAGTTACCAAAATTATGCGAGTTGCCAAACCATTCAAGTCATCAAAATCTTGTAAAGTGCACATCTATACAAAGCTATCAAATAAAAGTTATTAGCTGCACAAGATGGAAGCTATTCACTTTTTAATCATATCTTGACAATAAATTCTTGTAGCTAAAGAAACAAAACAATAGAATTGTAACTTACCTTACAACGTAACTCACTGAACGATCAAAAGACAACTGAGTATATAATACCCTTATAATTAAAAGATGACTAAGTATGTCGCACTCTCATAATTAAAAGATGACTAAGTATATCGCACTCTCATAATTAAAAGATGACTAAGTATGTCATACTATGATAGTCAAAAGACGACTAAGATCATAGTCAAAAAATTACCAAGATTATAGTAAAAAAAGACTAAACATGTCGCACAGTCATTTTAAAAAAAAGTCACGGATTGTTTAAATGAACTAATTTAGCAGTAGCATGAATAAACAAATCATGATCAGAAAAAGGATAACTTTGCCTTATAAACAAGAGTGCGAAGAGTAAATCTTGCAAATCTTAAATACACGATTTTTAAAAAAGAAAAAAGACGCAAGCAAGTTGAAAAATACGCGAGTTGCCAAAGTACATAAATTGTCAAATCACGCAAGTTGTCAAACCTTGTGGCTGCAAATTAGCAATGTCTCTCAAAATATCTATTTAAGTGAGTTTCCAAATAGAATGTTTTTAGTGAAAATTATTTGTACAAGATGCAAGCCATTCTCTTTACAATCATATTATGATAATAAATTTTTACAGATCAAAAGAACACAATAAAATTGCAAGTTATATTGCAGCACAACTCGTTGCACGATTGAAAGCCTACTAACAAAGTCGTATATTAAAAGATAACTAATTATGTCACGCACTCATAATCAGAAAATGACTGATTATGTCACAACATCATAATTAAAATACAATTGATTACGTCGCACCCTTATAGTAAAAAAATGACAAATCTTGTCGCACCATTATATTAAAAAAATAATTAGTCCTGTCGCATAATCATAACTCAAAGATGATTAGCCTTATCACATACACATAATTTTTTTTAAAAAAAGAGAAAAAGAGAGAAGATGATCAACCATGTCACATGATTAAAATCAAAAGACGACCAATCATATTGCACAATCAAAACCAAAGGACAATCGATTATATCACATGATCAAAACTAAAAGACGACTTAAATAAGTCTCACGAATAAAAAGACAATTAAACAAGTTATATGATTGAAAGATGACTAATCATGTCATATATTCTTAAACAAAAAGTGACTAGTCTTGTTGTATACTGATAGTCGAAAAGATGACTAATTATGTCGCATATTCAAAGTTGAAAGATAAATGATTAAACCTTACAATCAAATAAATGGTCAAAATTAACTATATACATAATTGAGAAGGTGATACATTATATCGTATGTTCAAGAAGATGAATAATCATACAATTAAATCTAATCAAAAAGCGACTACATAACTCACATAGATGAAAAAAACAAGTACTCGTATCACACAATAAAAAAAATGTGGAGTAAAAAATATTTACTATTCACTTATACTTTTGACACATTTTTAATCTCAAATAAAATATTTGACGAAAGAATGTCATATTGTATTCATTTGATGCCTAATAATACACAAAATATCTTAGTATGCATATCTTAAAGGAATATATATATATCTCTATATATAAAAAAAAAAGAGAAGAAGAGAAGATAAAAAAAAGCAAAAAATTAGAAAAGCCTTTCAAATACTTCCTAAAAAGGAAAAAGAAGGTTGCACATATGATTGATATTTAATGTACATCTCAAAATATACCTAAAGTGACAATCAATATACATCAAGTATACTGTTGTTAGGCTAAACATAAAAGTTATCTTATACATCTCAAAATATATCCAAAATATAACCCTCATTGGGTCAAGTATTAAATCATCCAAATACATTCTAAAGGCATACCCAAGATATGTTTCAAAACAAACTAATAAGTACAACATCTAAAAAAGATTTTAAAATACGTTCATCGATCAAAAGTAAATATTTATTTGCTAGGAGGAGTACTAGCAGATCTAGAAGTAACAAAGTTTGAAATTAAAAAGTAAAAATAGGGGAGACAAATTTTATCTATGAAGCATCCTTTAGTGGGATGGCTTCAGTAAGAACATCTTGTCAAGCAGAAATTTTCCTCTTGTGTTATTTTCCAAAATCTTTAAAAAGGAAGAAAAAATATTGCATCAATATAATAATAACTGACAATAAAAGTACAAAATAAACAAAGAGACTCACTAATGCCTAATTTTCCTCTTGTGTTATTTTCCAAAATCTTTAAAAAAGAAGAAAAAATATTGCATCAATATAATAATAACTGACAATAAAAGTACAAAATAAACAAAGAGACTCACTAATGCCTAATTTTTCTCTTGTGTTATTTTCCAAAATCTTTAAAAAAGAAGAAAAAATATTGCATCAATATAATAATAACTAACAATAAAAGTATAAAATAAACAAAGAGACTCACTAATGCCTCATGAGAAAATAATCCAAGATGAAGAACATCAAGACCAATTTCTGGTTGTCCAGGAGATTCATCATTACCATCAACTCTAACTCCAAATATGAATCATCTACTTTGTCACAATTCAGATTATCATCAGTAAAAGCCGGCTGAGTTCGTAAAGAAGACAAATGCAAAGCGCTAGTACCGGTCAATCTTTCTGTGAGGAAACCCTTCAGCTAATGAACCTAAACTCCCTTTCTATTAGAAAGTCAATCATAGTGCTGTCGCGACTCCAAAAGCTTTGATTTAAAATATGATATCTCTTCTCAGCTGCTTGAAAACTAAATCATCAAAAAACTTTTTTCCATTGGCCAAGGCTACAACATTAATGGAAGCAACAAATAACTCACTTCGACTAGATGCCAAATCAGTAGTCAAATTCTTAGCAATAACATTATTTTCCTTTAGCAAAACATCCATGATTAACATCGAGCTAAACAAATGCAAATTTAGACTCAAGCTTTGCAACATCTCGGTCTCTCTCCTTTAATAAAGTATCCTTTTATCAATAGTGAGTTGGATAAATAGGAGTTGCGACTCAAGACTAAACGCCACCAACTAGTTGCTGAGAATACAATGCTACGAGAACAAAGAAGGAAAAGTCGAGGAACTAACTAATTGCTGAGAACGCAACACTACAAGAATAAAAAAGGGTAAGTCGAGGAAGAAGAACAAACCAGTCAAAACCAAGCACCCTCCAAAAAGCAGAAGACGAATAAAGAAGAAGAACGGTAAAAAAGATCATGCCAAATAAATTTTTATTGTACTATTAAAAAAATTCTTGAAACACTAGAACTCCAAATCATTGTACTAAGTTTATTTCACAAAGTAATATTGTGAAATAGACTACTTAAAAGGAGAATAAGTGTAAAAGCCATAAAATTACCAAAAGGTAATTTAGTTATTCAATTATTAAAATATCCATTAAGGGTATAGTTATAGATACACCAAACCCATGACTCCCTCTCTAACTATAAAAAAAGGGCCTAAGGAGCCTAATGCATTAATATAATTCATTTGAAAAAAAATCACTCTATTTAAAAATTCCTAATCTCTAAAAAAATCATTTCAGAGATTCATGGATCAATGGAGCCCTAAGAATCTCTAGTAATGATGATATATTATTACCGCACACGATTATTTTGCTAAGAGATAGTTGGGGTGCAACATAGCTTGGCAAAGCAACAATTCAGCAATAGCTTTAACAATGATACTCTTAAGGCAAACTCAAAAGGCAAACTCAAAAGGCATTAAAATACTATAGTTGATTTTCTTGTCCTAGTTGTCTCTTTTCGTTTTTTTTTTTTTCATAGAAGTCTTATGGTGTTATGTTTAGTTTTTGCTTGTTCTTAACTTTTGACTATGAGTTTATTTTTAATTGATTAAGTTAAAATAGGAGTCTTTATTATTTATGCACAATCATCTCTGAATTATTTTGTTTGATTATAGAAGAGAAGCTGTTCTCTATTTTTTTGGCTGTTTTGTTCATCACATTTTTCAATTTATTCTTTTTCTACTTTCTCTACCATTTTGGTTTGGTACAGATTTATTTGTACCAACTTTTGTGTGTTTTATTTACATGGCATCAGAGCCTCAAGGGTAACAGTCACTATTTGTTAAAATCCCTTGGTGAAGAAGATTAACTGGTATTGCAAAACAGATTTCTACTTCTCGTGTCAGTGAACTTGGCATGGAACTTCTTAACCAAACTAAAAAGGTATAGAAGTCAAGTATGGAGTCTTTTTTAGTTGGTGAAGACTTATGGGAAGTTGTTGGTGGCAATGATATGGAACCTGCAGAAGATACAGAAGAGACTAAAGAGCTTTCCAAGGAATGGAAATCTTCTAATGGTAAGGCTGAATTTGAGTTAAGAAATCCATTGCATATAGATTGTTTGAACACCTTGTTAATTGCAAGTCAACAAGTGAGATATGGAAGACTCTCAACATGTTGTTTAACCAGAAAGACGTGAACGGGCTACAATGTTGGAAAATAAACACAAAGGTGATCTTTCTATTGTTGAATTCTTTTTGAAGATAAAGAATTTGTGGTCAGAGATAACTTTGCTAGATTCTGAGGAGCCTATTTCTGAGGCACGAATGAGGGGGCACATTGTCCTTAGATTAAAGAGGGAATATATTCCATTCGTAATGTCAATTCAAGGATGGATTAACCAACACTCTGGAACAATTTGAGAATCGCTAACATCTCAAATGTCCTTAGCATGTCAAATGGTTGGATTATCCATATCTAGCAATGAAGAAGAACTTTTTTCAAGTAAGAAGAAAACTTCAGAACAACACAAGATGGATGACGACGAACCAAATAATAACGGGAATTAACAAGCCTAGATAATAGTTGAATTAATAAGTATTATACTTAAGCTAAAATGGAGGGAAATGGTTCTTTTAAATAGTAGTTGGAGAAAAGCCTGGGATGGTTCTGCAAGAGAATAAGAAGACAAAGAAACTCAAGATGTATCCAGCTATCACAATGCAGAAAAATCAGCCAATAAAAAAAAAACCAACTTCAGAGTCACTTGGGCCAATGAGGTTGCATTCCAAGAATCAAGTAAATTAGGCAATGATTGATAAAATGATTGTAATGATTACACTTTGTACAGTAGCAATTGTTCCCTCTCTCTTCGTGTATATAAATGGAGAGTTAATACATTGTAATGGATATGCTAGAAATAATACAAGCTTTGTTACAAGCATTTTCTCTGTTTTTGCACTAAGAAATATAACTTGGTATTAGAGCCACGCTGCCAGTAGCAATGGCAAACACCAGCTCGGTTGCTAGATTTATAGTAGAATCTAGAGTAAACAATACTCAAAACCTAATCCTTAACCATGCCATAAACAATCTAACCTTTGATGTGCCTAAGTAAATTTGATAGAAATAACTATATTGTTGAAAAATCAAGTTGTATCTTTTATTAGAGGAAATAAACTTGATGACTACATTGATAAAACAAAATAGCCTCCAAGCAAATTTATTATTTTTATTAATGAAAACCAGATTGCAAAAACTATAAACAATCCCTTATATAGATTCCGGAGGAAACAAGATCAATTACTACTTAGCTAGTTGTTGTCCTTACTGAGTGAAAATATTTTCAACTCAGTCATGGATGTTACTCTTCTCTTAATCTATGGTTGACCTTAAAGAGAATGTACTGCTCTTAATCAATGGCACATATAATTGAAGTTAAGAGAAAACTCAATGTCATAAGGAAAGGTTTAATGAGTTTGAGTGACTACTTCAGCAAAATAAAAAAACTTGTAAGAGTGTTAACAACATTTGAAAAATTAATTTTAGATGTAGAGCTAATTCAGTTCATTCTAAGAGGACTTGGTTTAAAATATGATCCAGTAGCAGTAATAATAACTACTAATCTTAACAAGACCACCCTTGAAGATGCATATGCATCACTGCTAAACTTTGAAGGCAAACTTGAAAGAAATGCTATTGAGAATATTGAATTTGAGGTCAATATGGCATTCAACAAAGAAGATCAAAGAAAAAGTCAATATGGAAGAGGAGCTGGTGGAAGAAGAGTTCCAACTCATAATAGAAACATCAACTATAGCAACAAAGAGAACCCTATCAACAAGAATAATAAGGGAAAGTGAAACAACAAGAAAACTAAGACAAATTAAAGGTAACTTGTCAAATTTGTTGAAAGACTGGACATGAAGCAATTGACTGATGGCATATATTTGAACAAGATTTTGTGTCAAGAGCAATAAATTAACAAAACTCAACCTATGTAGCTATTCAAGAGGATAAAGAAGATGAAGGATTGTACATTAATAATGGTGCAACAAATCATGTAACCAACAATATCAATAATCTCACCATAAGAGCTGAATACAAACATAATCAAACACTTGTTTTTGGTAATGGCCAAAAACTTCATATTTCACATGTTGGTAAAAGCTTACTGCATTTACCCCACACAAATAAATTACTTGTTCTTAAACATGCTCTTTATATTCCCAAGATAACTAAGAACTTAATAAGTATTTCAAAACTAATGTAAGATAATGAAGTTAAAACAAAATTTCACCATGATTTATGTATTGTGAAGGACAAGATGTAGAAGACGTTACTTAAGGAATGTTTAAGGGAGGTTTTATATCAATTGATTGTGGTACCAATGGCAAGCAACACCAAAACTACACAGAAGCCAAGTATTTTATACTTGTAATCTCATTGTTTGCTTCATTACCAGAAAAACGTTCAGAACATGTAAAAACTGATTGAGGCTTGTCAAGAAATCTATCAACCCTTCATAGACAACTTGGTTATTCTAGTGATCAAGTTTTGAAAAGAACCTTTTCATCTTGTAACAAGTTTTTCAGTTTGAGTAAAATTCTAAATTTTCCTTTTTGTTATGCTTGTGAAATAGAAAAGAACCATAAATTAAGTTTTTAGAACTCTGAAAACTCTGCCAAAAAGCCACTTGAATCTTACACATTAATTTTTAGGGCCAGCACACCTTATATCAAGAAATGGTTTTAAGTATTATCTTGGCATTGTATATAGTTATTCTAGGTTTGTTTGGATATTTCCTTTGCAAACCAAATCTTAAAACGCAAACACAATAATTTTATTTAAAAGGTTCATTGAAAAACAACTTGAACACTAAATCAAAATTATCCAAACAGGCATTGGAACTGAGTTCAGGCCATTAGAACATCACCTATGGGAAAATAAGGTACATATAAGGTATACTTGTCCATATACATTAGAACAAAATGGAAAAATAGCTAGAAAACGTAAAAAAATTATTAAGGTAGGGTTAACACTCATCTCACAAGCAAGCATGCCATTCAAATTCTAGTGGGAAGTCTTTGAGACTGCAACTCATTTAATTAACTTGCTTCCTACACTAGTCCTATAACATTTCACCTCATGAGAAATATTTTGGTAAAACCCCTAGATTATAGTATACTTAAGGTTTTTAGGTGTACATGTTTCCCTTATTTGAGACCTCTAAACAAGCATAAACTTGATTTTTGTACCAAGAAATGCACTTTTATAGGCTATAGCATAAAACATAAAGGTTATAAGTTTTTGCAACTTATTGGGAAAACTTTCATTTCAAGACATGTAACCTTTAGTGAAAATGATTTTCCTTTTAGTAATGACTCAACATTTAAAAGTAATAAGTCAAAAACTTATAAAGCATTTCATGCATAAACACCTCTTATATTTATCCTTTTAGCAAGTAGGTAAAAGTGCTTCAATTATTGATATAGAGCAACCAAATCCAAACCAAAGGAAAGTACCGCATAATCAAAAGTATCACAATACACAATCACCTTCAACATCAGAAAACATACGTCAAACACAAGACCAAACATCAAAACCACACTTAAATAACACTCTATCTACAACCCCTCCACAAGAATCAACTAATTCAAGCTAGTAACTAAAAACTGACAAAAGAGTTCAACCACAGCAAATGAAGTCCACACACCCTATGACAACTAGATCAAAGTCAGGAACTTTCATGCCAAAAATCTATATGACATGTCAAAAAAACTTGGCACATAAAGATGTACCAATAAACACTAAAGAAGCATTAGAGGATGCAAGGTGGAAGGTAGCAATGATAGATGAATACAAAGCAGTTTTAAAGAATGAAACCTAGAACCTAGTGGAGTACATATAAAAAATAAAAGTGATTGGGAACTAATGGGTCTATAAAGTCAAATATAAGTCACCTACACAAATTAACTTATTCAAACTAGCAACTAGAAATTGACAAAAGAGTTAAACTATAGTAAATGAAGTCCACACACCTCATGACCATTAGGTCAAAGTAAAAAAATTTCAAGCTAAAAATCTATATGACATGTCAAAAGAACTTGGAACATAAAGATATACCAACAAACACTAAAGAAGCATTAGAGGATGCAAGGTAGAAGGCAAAAATGATATATAAATACCAATCAGTTTTAAAGAATGAAACCTAGAACCTAGTGGAGTATATATCAAAATTGAAAGTGATTGGTAACTAATGGGTCTACAGAGTCAAATATAAGTCACTTTCATGAGAATCAACTGATTCAAACTAGCAACTAAAAAATGACAAAATAGTTCAACCACATCAAATGAAGTCAACACACCCCATGACCATTAAATTAAAGTCAGGAATTTTCAAGCTAAAAATTTTTATGACATGTCAAAAGTATTTGACATATGAAGTTATACCAACAAACACTAAAGAAGCATTAGAGGATGCAAGGTGGAAGACAGCAATGATAGATGAATATTAAGCAGTTTTAAAGAATACAGCCTAGAACCTAGTAGAGTACATACCAAAAATGAAAGTGATTGATAACTAATAGGTCTACAAAGTCAAATATAAGCCAAGTGGAGAAATGGCAAGGTATAAGGCAAGGTATAAAGCAAACTTGTAGAAAAGGGATTCCATTAAACAGTAGAGGTTAATTACATAGAAACATTCAATCCTTTGGTTAAGTCAGCAACTATCAAAGTTATAATAAGCTTGGCCACTCATTTTAATTGGGAAATTAAACAAGTTGACATTAATAATGCATTTTCAAATGGAAATTGGTAGAATAAGTGTTTATAACACAACCCAGAGGTTTTGAAGATAAACATAGGCCAAATTTAGTATGTACCCAGAGGGTACAAGTATCGGTTTGTTGGGTATCCCAAGAATTCAATGGGATATCAATTCTATGATCTCGAAGAGTGAAATGTGTTTATTTCTCGATATTCCACTTTTCTTGAGAAAAAGTTTCTCATGGATCGTGGAGGTTGTAGAAAGATTGTACTTGATGAAGCCAATCAAAGCGAACATGAACTCGAGATGGAATCTCAAAATCAATCGAGTGGAATACCTTTAAAACACCATCCACGTAAGTTTAGAAGGATGTCCAGGCTACTTACTAGGTATGGTCAGATATCTGAAGGTGCACTTGGAGTTTTCTTAGTGAAAGAAAACAATCATTTAACCTATAAAGATGTGTGTTAGACATCGACTCAGAAAAGTGGCAAGAAGCCATGAAATTCGAAATTGACTCAATTTATCACAATTAAGTCTAGGACTTGGTTGAGCTTCCTAAAGGAATAATTTCTATTGTTTGTAAATGGTTTTACAAGTGGAAGCATGGGCCCAATGGGAAGGTAGAGACCTTTAAAGCCTGACGGGTTGTAAAAAGTTATTCTCAACGATCTGGGATCGATTATGAGAAAACTTTTGCACTAGTAGCCATGTTGAAGTCAATATGAATTTTATTGGCTATTGCTGCATATTATGACTATGAGATATGACAGATGGATGTAAAGATGGCATTTCTGAATAGATATCTCGAAGAAAAGATATACATGAAATAGCCTGAAGGTTTTGCATCCAGCCAATCTATAGATCTAGTGTGCAAACTGAAGAAATCCATTTATGGGCTTAAGCAGGCTTCCTGAAGTTGGAACCTTCGTTTTGATGAGGTGATCAAAGGATATGATTTCATTAAAAACGATGAGAAATCATGTATGTATAAAAAGATAAGTGGGAGCATGGTTGTCTTTTTAATTCTCTACATGGATGACATACTGATCATTGGGAATGATATCAGTATGTTACAATCAGTCAAGAGTTATCTAAACAAAAACTTCTCCATGAAGGACTTGGGAGAGGCTTTCTATATACTGGGTATAAAACTTTATAGAGATAGAACTAGGAAGCTGATAGGAATCTCCAAATCATCATACATCGATAGTGTCTTAGAAAGGTATAATTTTACTAACTGTAAGATAACTAACGTACCTTCTAGACATGACATTCATCTTTCGAGGAGAATGTCTCCTCAGAGGGAAGATGAAAGAGTTAGAATGTCTAAGATGCCATTTGTATCAGCTATTGGCAGTCTGATGTATGTTAATATGCACGAGACATAACATCAGTATAACTGTAAGTGTTACTAGCTGATACCAATTTGATCTAGGTGACAGTCATTGGATAGTGGTCAAACATATCTTTAAATACCTTAATGGTGTAAAGGACAAGTTTCTCATTTATGGAGACAGTGACTTGTAGACTAGGGGATACACAGATTCTGACTTTTAGTCTTATCCAAATGATAGAAAGTCTATATCTGGATACGTATTTATCCTCAATGATGCTGCAGTGAGTTGGAAGAGCACCAAACAGGGATCCACAGTTGATTTAACAATAGAAGCGGAATATATTGTAGCCTCTAAGGCAGTAAAGGAAGTAATGTGGACACGCAAGTTGTCGCAGAGCTCGGGATTATCGCAAGTTTGATGGATCCTATCCCTTTATTCTGCGATAACAACGAAGCTATTGCATAAGCAAAAGAGCCAAGAGTGCACCAGAAATCTAAACATATAGAGAGAAAATACCATATAATTAGAGAAATCTTGGCTAGAGGAGATGTAATAATTTGTAGAGTTGACTCTGTAAATAATGTAGCGGATCCACTGACTAAGGCCTTAACTCCAAAGGTGTTTGAGAAACATGTGGAGTCTATGGGTATTAGCTACCATTATAAATGGCACTAGAGTAAGTGAGAGTTTGTTGAGATTTTTGCTCACGTGCCATCCCATTGTTGTATGAATATTTTATTTTATAATATTTATACAGTTCATTATTTGTTAAATCGCTAATTATAATTATTAAATGGTTCAATGCTTGTGACGCTACAGATATTATATGATCTGAAGGAGTTCATATTTAGTCTAAAGAAGTTTAGATCAATACTAAGAGTTAGCATCACTGAAAACTATAAATGCTAAAGAGTTAGCATATTATAATAATCAGTGAAGTCTAAAAGTTAGAATCTTGTCTGTAACGGTACAAAAAATTGAAAGTACACTAATAATAACATAGTTGTAATAGGTGTTAAGAAATGTTATTATGCAAGTTTATTCTCAAATTATATGTTCCTAGTCTTAATTCACCGATGCAGGGTTGTCGGTAGAATTCTTTTATATAGACTAGTGTATACTATACCTAAATGGTCTAGATGGTTGTTCTTAACTGACCATGAGCTTACTGAAAGTTTGTTATATAGGTGTTTAGTAAGGATTAAATATTGAACAAACTCAACGATGACCCTAATAAACATCCCATGAAGCCGTCAATGGAATGTCCTATCAAGTTAAGTAGTATACGTGATTATTTGACCTGAGTACCACGGTGGACTTGTAAGTGATCCATCATACTTTGGTTCCATACATATCACAGACCTTTCATGATGTGACTACTGGGTGTCGCTGGGTTTGGTACGATGTTTATGGAGTCCGGTGTGTACAGATATGAAATCCGTCAGCTCATATGGATGACTTATATATCAAGATACTCAGAGACTGTATCTTAAAAAATCTTATGTCCATAAGCAACAAACCCAGGAAAAGAGTTTCCTACTGGGTTAAACAATATTGTAAAAGTGTTTGCATATATTGTTTATTAAGATACGTGTCTGAAGATAAGTTCATGGATGATCACATAGGGATTTGACGGTAATAATCTATATCCCTACTCTTCCAAGTTATAATTAGCGGAAGGATTATACGTATGCGCTATGACCTCAACTTGTATGATCTACCGCACTGATTTGTAATATCTGTGACGTGTACGTAGGGCATCAATCTCAGACTTACAGAATAGTTCTATTTGACAAATCGAGAGTGGACCTAGAAAGTCCCGCAATATGAAGTGTACTCGTTGTGCACTAGGACAGTGTATCGGATTGAATAGTTCGATCTAAAAAATTCTAGTAAACCAAAAATTTACTTCAGTCATGCACATGTTAAGACTTAAGAGTTAAGTATATCAATTAGTTAACAATTAGTTGTTGACCAATAGGATGTTGACACATGGCACATTGTGGGTCAATTATTGTTTGACTTAGAAATTATCAAAATACCCTTATTTATTAGACAAATAATAATATTATTTTATTCATTAAAATGTTTATTCAATAAAATAATAATAATAATAATATATGAAATTATTATTTAATTGAAGTTAAACAATTCATTTTTATTTTAATTGACATGTATTTATACCATGATTTAATAATATTAAATCATTTAGTTACTATTGATTAAATGTTATAATAAAAGTAAATGGGTGGTACTTGTAAATGGTAAGTCTTAAATGTCACTTGCAAATGAAAAAAAAGAGTTTTTCACCAAGATTTTGGCTAAGTTCATCCAAGTCATTTTCTATTTTATTTATTTTCATTTTGTTTATTGTAAACATTGATAAACAAATTATTAATGGCAAATATTGACCATTATAATGGATGCCATTATGTGTGATAATGGAAGAAAAATGATAAGTAAATTACTAATGGCAAATATTAACCATAATAATGGGTGCCATTAAGTGAAAAAAATGAAAAGAAAATAATAAACAAATGAAAGAGCACAATGTTGCTCAATTGATTAAGTGAAAATTAGGCCAAGCGATTAGTGGGAATTGTAGAGAGAATTTGAAAGGCCTGTGTTAGGAAATTCTCTCAAGTGTTAAGAGCAAAAATATTTTCTCTATTTTTCTCTTTCATTTTGGTCACCCATACTACAAGGTAGAAATAAGGATCCAAGTGTTGAATCATTTGCTGAAAAAGCTGTTATTCTAACTTCTCCAAGCCCACCGTGTTGAGGAACTAAAATTGTGAACAAGTTGCTTCAAGGCGATTACTCCAATTTGACTATATACTGAAGGCTTAACAAGGTACTATTTCTGAATCTTGATGAATTTTACATTTATGAGATAACATGTAAAAGTTTATCAGTGTTTATCATGAGTAATTTTGTATTCCGCTTATCCGCTGCGCTTATATGTATGTGATACATATGCTATTTTGAATGATAGACACAAACCCACATACATGCACCCTAGGTTTAAAATCACTCACAGATATTAATGACAAGAAATCAACAAGGGGTTATAACATCTTCTTTTGTGAAAATTTATTATCTTGGAGTTCAAGAAAATAGAAAGTAGTGTCCAGATCTAGAACTGAGTCCAAGTATAGGTCCTTAGCATAAATAGATGCTGAAATAACCTAGTTAAATACTCTAATTTTTGAATTATACATCAAGCTGACTACAAAATCCATTATTTAGTATGGCAATCAAAGGGTAGGAGCATTGTTAAACAATCTAGTCTACCATGCTAGAACAAAACACATTAAAATATATGTGTATTTTATCTGAGACAAGATAATAAATAATGAACTTGAAATCAAATTTTTCCCTTAAAGAATAAGTGGCAGATATAATGACAAAGACATTACAATGAAGCGGTTTAACTATTTGAAAGGCAAGCTCAAATTGATACCAAACACTTGAGCTTGAAAGAAGGAGTTAAATTAATGAGTATTATACTTCAACTAAAATGAAGTAAAACGAATCTTTTAAATGATAGTTAGAGAGAAACCTGGGATAGTTATAAAAGAGTATATGATTGCTCAAGGTTTTCATAGGTTTATTTTGTGAAGCAAAAATCAAATGTAGTGGCTAAATTCAAAGAGTTTAAAGAATTTGTTGAAGGTGTACTTGAAAGGAAAATAAAGATGATGCAAAATTGATAATGGGGGAGAGTTTACTTCAAATGAGTTTTTTACTTTTTGTAGGCAATATGGATTAAAAAAGTAACTTTCATGTGCTGAAATGCCACAACTGAACAGGGTGGTTGAAAGGAAGATTTGACATCTTGCGGAGACATGTAAAAGACGGTTGCATGCTAAAAATTTACCCATGACTTTATAGGCAGAAAGTATGGCTTGTGCAACATATGTGATTAATCGACTTCCTTTAAGTCCAATTAACATGAAGACTCTTTATGAGTTGATGTTAAAAACAATTATCCTACTGTCAAGCATTTCAAAGTTTTTGGTTCAGTTTGCTATGTTCATGTGCTAGTATCAATAAGCAAACTAGATACCAAAGCAATAAACTATATTTTCATAGGCTATGATGAAAGAGAAAAAGGTTTGAACCGCATGAATCCACAAATCCATGATTTTTTTGTTACAAAGGATATGATGTTTGATGAAATTTCTTCTTTCAATTTGTAAGGTGAAAATTCCACCAACTTTAAAAATTTTAACTAAAAATCTATTACCATTATTATTTTGAGCATAGCCTATGAAATTAATATCTATAGTTTTAGGGCTTATCGTTTTTCTCTTAGGATTGGGAATGTTAACTTTTACTAGACACCCTCACACTTTAAGAATATTAAGATTAGGAGTTCTACCTTTCCAAATCTCATAAAGAATCTTATCTGGATCCTTTATTGTTATCCCATTTAATATAAACATGCAACTAGCATTGTTTCCTCCTCACAAGTTCTCGGATAAATCAAAACTTAACAATATTGAATTCACCAGATCCATTATAGTTCTATTTTTTCTTTCAGCAATACCATTGGATTGTGGTAAATATGGAGGGGTTGCCTCATGTATAATTGTATTAAATGCACTAACCATTCTCTTCACATAAGTATTAAATGCACTAAGTGTACATGCTCCTCCTCTAGCAGATCTAAGTTTTTAATCATTTTCTCTAATTGGTTTTCTACCTCATTCTTATACATTTTGAATATATCAAAAACCTCATCGTTTTTTTAATCAAATATACATAACAATATTTTGAACAATCACTAATAAAAGTCACAAAATATTTATTACCACTTTTAATGGGTGTTCTATTAGAATAACAAACATCACTTTATATAAGTTGTAAAACTTGAGTATTTCTTTCTACAGACTTAAAAAGCTTTCTAAGTTGTTTGGCTTTTACATAAATTTCACACTTTTGTTTAAAATCAATTTGTGCCTTAGGTACTAAATCAAGATCCATAATTCGTTTAATCTTCTTTAAATTTACATGACCAAATCTCTCATACCACATATTAATAGTTTCAATACTAAGAACTTTAGAAATTTTATTACAACTTGAAATAATATTCAACTTAAACAAACCATCACAAATATATCCTTTACCCACAAAACATTATTTTTAGAAATCATTACTCAATTAGCCTCTAACATAATTTTGTATCCTTGTTGGATTAAAAAAGATTCATTAATAAGACTTTTTCTTACTTTAAGTACGTGCCTCACATCCCGAAGAGTCAAAATCTTTTCGGAGGTCATTTTTAATTTAATATCTCCAACACCAAGTACTTATGCAGTAAAATTATTGCCACACTTTCTATACTTGAGTGCTGATAATTTTTAAAATAATCTCAGTTAAAACAAATATGTACATTTGCACCCGAATCTAACCACTATTCATTATTTTCAAAAGTATAATTAACACTTAGAAGGTTAGGGATATACCTAATAATGGGTTCACTCGAATCATCCTTGTCTTTTAGCACGTTAACTTGATCATTTTATCATTTTTTAAAAATATTTAGGCTTATACTTTTGAACCTCAGTCTTCTTGAAGTAATAATCTTTGGCATATGGTTGGTCCTTCTACAAACATAGCATGGCCTATCCTCCTCGCCTTTAGAATTCTTATGGTGAGAGTTTTGGTTAATTTTAGCCTTCAAGTTTTTCTTATTAAGACGATAGCTATTATATTTCTTATTATTCTTTAAGCTTTCTTTTAGGTTTATCTTAGCAGTCTCATTTTCATTCACATTATTGGACCTATTTTTTTTTTTCAATTCTAATTAAATTAATCACTTGTATCATGATAAGTTCTCCTTGTCTATGCTTAAGAGACTTTGCAAAATCGGACCAACTAGTGGATAACTTATTTATCAAACAAGGTATCTTATAATTTTCACTAAGTTTGGTATCATTTTTCTCAACCTTTCTCAAAAGTTCTTGAAACTAAAAAATTTGATCATTCATAGATTTTGAATTTTCCATCTTATAATTATTAAAATTAGACACAACAAATCTATCTATACTAGTGTCTTCTACCCCATAAATACCTACAAGAGTATTCTATAAATCTAAGATATTCTTGGTAGTTTGATAAACATCATAGAGATGGTCCGAAAAAGCAGTCAAAATTTGATTATGACAATGATAACCAATGTCCTCTTTCAAAATTTGAGTAGTGGAAGAACTAGAACTAGAGGTTTGTTGAGTTGTTAGGCTATTTGGTTCAATGGTCAAAACTAGTCCTAAAATAGTAATCCAACATTTCACTTGTCCTTGGCATCTCCTTAAATTTTGTCCATTAAACTTTTTAGGCTTAATACTCAATGCTTATAATAAAATATTCATTTTTTTAAAGAATTCTAAAAGCAAAGAAATATGTAATTTGAATATAATAACCTGAGTTGTTAAAATAAAATAATTAGAAAATAAATTTTAAAGATATAAATTAGATGCAATATAGTCAATAATAATTCAAACTAAGGAACTATAAAGTACCAACTACTTATTTCAATAAATTAATTAAATGTATATTAACACCTAAGAGGACAACTTTCCTTATAAAATTAAACTCTCTTTTTTAAAGAAAAAATTGTAAACAATTTAATTGTTTGAAAAGTTATTATACAAACACAAAATATAGATAATTGAATTTATCTTTTAAAAAGAACTCTAAAATTTATGTTACGTAAAATTATAAAATACAATTTTATCTTTGGATAATAAAAAATTCAAACTAACTACAAGAACTATTTATAACAAATTTTTAAAAATAAATAATATTGGTCAAAATAATTTATAACTAGAGAATAATTTGTTTTTATCTTAAATATATATATATATATATATGTTTATAACTCTTAAAATTTGTAAGAGATATTTTAAAGAGTTTAATTATTATAATATACAATAAATTTGAGAAAATTAAATTCAATACAAAAATTAACACTTATAAAAACTTTCTACGTTTTATTTCTTGTTGTATAATAGGAAGTAAATAAAATTAAAGAAACAACCAAATTGCAAATAATAAATATTTCAATTCAAGCAAAATAATTAATATATGAATTTAAAGATAAACAAAATTATTAATAATAACTCTCTTTGGCTTTAGAATGTAAGTTCCGTGTAACGTGTAAAATTTAACTATACAAATAAAATAGTAAACTAACTCAATTATAAATAAAAAAATAGAATCTAACCTATGAAATGAAAAGGCACGCATATAGCATTGTCCTAAAGCCAAAGAGGCATTCTCTCATGTGGATAGTTGCAATTCTTCTCAACTTTAAAATACAATTCAAATTTTCTTGACCATTCTTTTTTATGAATATGACCACACAAAAAAAGTACTAAGTCTATATTGTCGAAGTTGTAAAGAAAATAACATTTGTAAAATTCAGATTATAACATTAAAATATATGTGTGTAGATTTAGAATAAAGAAAAATCCTTTATATAGTAGTCATAAGATTTAAGGTATTAATATTATTTAGTAAATTTTAAATATTTTACAACTCAAATATTAATTAAATAATTTATATTTAAAATTTATAACTCTTAAATTAATTTTTATTAATATAAATTTGAGTTTTGAAATTATAACTCCAAAGATTTATAATATTCATTAAATTTTGTAACTCACAATTAATTTAAATTTTAATATAAAGTTTTAAAATATTTTTTAATTCCAACTGTTGGAACTTGGGAATTGCAAAATTTTAGAGTTGATGACGTGGACATCGTCATCTCAATGTAACAGAGGTGGAACCAAGTTTTTTATTTTGGTATTTGGCTAGTTCAATAATAACATTAATTTTTTAAAATAAAATAATATTTTTATTTTATATAAATAATAAATGAACTGGAAAAAAAGTTATTAGAAACTTTAGCATAATCTTAAGAATTGGTAATGATGTATAGATTTTTAAAATTTTAATATATTATTTTTAAAATTAATTAATTGTGGATGATTTTCCTACGAAAAAATAAAATATTAAATAATAAACATGTATTATATTGATAAAATTAAATTAATAAATTTAAAGTAAAAGTATAAAGATCAAGATCAGTAAAATATATATAAAGTTATAATAGTAAAATATTAAAAAACTAACTAATATATCAATAAAATTATTAAAATTTAAAATATTTCAACTTACTTATTTCTTCGAGAATTTGTTTTTGGCCTTGGAGTTAAGAATAAGAATTTAATGCAAATTTTTGGAGAAGATAAAACTACTAATGTACAAGATTCTATAATTGTGAGTTTATTTATATAAGTTAAATTAGAAAAATAATTTTTCATGTAGAAAGAGAATTATAAAAAAGATGTATTCTATTTTTTATGTAAGAAAAGAATTACAAGTATAAAAATTCTTTTGTATTAAGCATTAATAAATATAAAATTATTTTTATTAAGATAAGATAATGAAGTTGAAAAATATAAATTATTTTTATATTAGCAAGATAAAAAATGTAAAAATAGGATCTACTTGTAAATTAAAAATTATTTTAATATATTAAATAATATATTTATTATTTGAATATTAACTAATATATTAAAAAGAAAGTTTTTAATATTAGTATGGACCATTTTCTTTAATTAACAATTTAATCCATTAAGTATAAAAAATTTTAAAAAAAATTGGAAGATCAAAATAGATATTTTAATGTTAAAAAACTTTATATATATAAATATATATATACACAAATTTACTTAAAGGAGCCATGGCGCCTACGCCCTGCAACAGTTCAGCCCCTGCACTGGAAACCTGGATGTATGCTGCATGCACCGCCTCTGTTTTCTAATTGGTTTGACTTTGTTCACATTTCATGCGTTCCATCTATCTTCGACTTCTCTCGTCTCTTGTTTTTTTGTTTTGTTCTGTTTTTTTTTTTAAAATCTCATGCTTTGAAAACAAAGCTAGAAGAAACAAGAACAAAACCAAAGCGTTACACTCCTAATTTCCACATATTACATATATAACATCTCCATTGAGTTGCAATGAATTTTTGTTGCTGATGTTGATGCCGCATATCATCTATCCTGTTGGTTGTTGGCTACAATTGGTAGCATAGAAACTTTGTGTATTAACATATGATCGCATCACAAGAGACATTAAGTGAATATCAATGGCTCATTTCATAAAGATGCAAATCTCTACAAATTCTTTTCTTTTAAGAAAAGCTTCCAAAAGCTAACAAGGCCTTTGTCTTTCTTATTTGCCAGATTTTGAAGCATCCCCTTGACACATGGGCATCCCAAAAAGTGGCCAAGTTTATTGGGTAAGTGAGTCCTTTTAAAGTTTCTTTAATGAACAACCCTTTTTCGACCATGAACGCGTAGTGCAGTGCTAATAACAAATTCTTAATTACCAACTTAAAAGAAGAATTAATGGGGCTTATTTTTTTATGAAAAGGATTCTGGCTTGTTAGCATAAACCCATTCCAATTCTGTGGGCTGAAAGCCGATTCAGTTTGTTATGGAGAGAGCTTTGGTTTCTTAATCCTTTTTGTCGCATGGCTTCATTTTCATTTTTTTGATCTTTTAACAAAATCTTATTTATACATACGTACATACTTCGTTCATTCCATAAGATGAAGAGAAAAAACAAATACACATACAACATGGTGATATTAAACAATTGGGTGGATAGCTTAGATATACATTTGTTATATTTTTAGACCTTTTGTTTACAAAATGACACCCGTCTAACACAAATGCTAACCCCGCGCAATTATGAAAGTGAGGTCTTGTTTATAATCCAAACAACCTAATTATGTTTTTTTTTTTTTAAACATAATTAATTTAAGTAATCAACAAAGTTTAAAGGCAAATCCACCAAGCTAATTAAGTGGAGAGCCGACACATGCATAAAAAACAAGGCCTGGAAAGAAGAAATGAAACACTCGAAAAAAAAGAGGGACTTATCCAATGGACACCCACTTTCTGGAGCTAGGACGTGGCATCTTCTCTGCAATTGGTCTTCATTAAAATAATCTTAAGCCTAAATCGTTTAATTAAATTAATTAATTAATGTTCAATAATATTCTTGATTAGTACAGTCTGAGTATGGGAAGAGATGTCTTGTATTGTCCTTATGAATTTTAGTTAATATTATAATTGTAAATGGTGTTTCTTGGGTTGGTGATTGGCTACTTTTAATTTCCTTAGCTCATTGATCTAGGACTAACTGCCCACTTGTTTTGCCACCCTTTCTTCACAACTATTCAAAAGATTAAAAGCTTCATTAGAAAATTCAGAGAAAAAGAATTAAGAAATTGTTGATTATGGAAAGCACATCACATTGATTTTAGAGACCACATTTAACTTTTTAGATGTTGCTAATCTTGATCAAAGACCTCTCCTTTAATAGATACAGCCTTCTAGGTCCTCGAATCCAATGATTCTAATCTTTTGTGGATATTACGGGGAAAGATATAAGATTTTCATCAATAGAATAAAAAAAATTACAAAAAATAACTCTTTAACATCTAAATTAAATTTCATGAATCAATCCCAGTAAACAGTGATGGGTCACATAAACACTATGTATCTGCTCCCTCGTTAAGAACTAAGAACTAAGAAGTGAGAATACTACATTCAGGTGAATTTTAGTGTGAGCATGATTTTTGTTTGGTCCCGATAACTCTCTAATTAATTCCTGTTAAGAGTTGCAATAAATATATATATATATATCTAATTAATTCCTGTTAAGAGTTGCAATATATATATATATATATATATATATGGCTCAAACTCTCCAATCACTATTCTATAAAGAGAAGAAAAAAACACTAAACTCTCCATTTTGTGTAGGCTCTCCAGTCTCTAATATTGGGGAATGGAATGACATTGCATCTTTCTTTATGTCAATTTCACACCGTTGCCCTGTTAAATAGCAAAAGCGCAAAACAAAATATAAAAAAAATTGAAATCACATAGTTGCACCTTTTAAACTTGCATGGGTGATGGCTGATTCCATTTCCATATAAATTATAAAATTAATTTAAAACCAAATAACTATTGTTATATGATCAAACTATAACAAAGCCCAAAACTTAAGGAGTAAATGCAATATTGAATTTATACCTCTTATCAAATGAACTTAGTAGCCCACCGACTCTTTAAGGCCTAGACTAAGTCTAAGAAGTAGATTTAAGCTCACATTAAAGCAAATCAAATATTTAAATTTAAGTAATTTGATTCGTCAACTCATGAACCATAAAAACAGAGCATTGGAAACAAATTAAAATAATTATTTATTCAAATTATAACTTAATGAGCTTAGTCTTTCTTAAAGGAGAAATTCTCATAAATAGGGATAAAATTTCTTTAATTTCTTTCTTAATTTAATTGTATCTCATGTTATAATTGATAAAGAACTCTAATTAAAGACTACTTAATCATGTTTATATGTTCATACATAATTCAAATTTTACAGTGTAATCTTTACTGACTCACTTTGTTCAAAGACATTAATAATTTTTGTCATTCCTATAAAAGATGTCAAAAGTTAAATATTCTATCTCGAAGACATATGATACTTCTTAACCTTATTCTTGTTATTGAGATATTTAATTATTGGAGTATCGATTTTATGGGTCAATTTTCTTCATCTTTTGACTACCTTTACATTCTTCTAACTGTTGACTACGTATCAAAATGGGTGGAGGCTGTAACTTGTCATACTAATAATAACATAACTATGATAAAATTTTTAAAAGAAAATGTGTTATCTAAGTATGGTACACCACGTGTCATCATTAGTGACCAAGGAACACATTTCTGTAACCCTTTCTTTTGAAACTTTGATGTACAAGTATGGTGTTCTTCATAAAGTTTTCACTGAATACCATCCACAGACAAATGGACAACTCGAGCTAGCAAATAGAGAGGTTAAACAGATTTTAAAAAAGAAGGTTAACCCGAATCGTAAAGATTGGTCTCTACGCCTTTCTAATGCATTATGGGCATATCGCACTGCATACAAAACCATCTTAATAATGTCTCTATGCTGGCTTGTCTATGGGAAAGCTTACCATTTACCTGTTGAGCTAGAGCATAAAGCTTACTGGGTTGTTAAATCCCTTAACTTTGATTTGAGTGCTACAAGTCTTCAGAGAAAGTTACAATTATCAAAAATAGAGGAGCTATGAAATGATGCATATGACAACTCCAGGATTTATAAAGCTAAAATGAAAGCAACTCATGATAAACAGATCTTAAGGAAATACTTCGAGCCAAATCAACGAGTTTATCTTTATGATTCTCAATTGTATTTACCCCATAGAAAGTTGAGATTTCGATGGACTGGTCCATTTATGGTAAGACATGTTTTTTTTAATAGTGCTGTCAAAATCGAAGACCCCACTAATGGGCAAAATTTTAAAGTAAATGGACAACGGCTAAAAAGTTATATGAAAAAAGTAGACCTCTCTATGTGCCTAGAAGAGATCAATCTTGTGGATCCTGTCTATCATGCTTGATCAAGTTTAATCTATATGTACCATATTTTATATTTTATTTATATATTATCTTTTGAATTTTTATATTATCTTTTATTTTCTTTCATATTGTATTTTACTTTTTTTCTTTTTTATCTTCAGTGTAATTTTATTTCCCATTCAAGTGACGGATACGATACTCCATGACTATTAAAGTCGGTTTCTCAGTTCCCTAAAAATGTCCCTCAAATCGTGCATTCATCTCTTTTCTTTCTTTCAAAATAGATTGCATTCTTGCAAACCTTAAAAAACGCTTTCCTTCATTACCTCAAAATGCTCTACTTAAGATTTACAAAGCATGGTGTGAAAGACTAAGGCTATTGATGTTGAGTAATATCCTTGCGGATATTCGTTGGTTAATCGAAGCCAAGGTTCGATTATCTGGTGAGTTTACAAATGATTTTATTTTTTTTATTCCTGGTCTTGGAAGAAGCTCTTATGCCAAAAGACGAAGACCAAAAAGGTTATAAGGCTATCATAAATGTGATCGATGAAATTGTATCTAGAGTTGTCATTCTTTAGGATTTGCATCTAGAAATCGAGAAGATAAAATTTAGTTCATTAAGGATGGACTGAGTAAGGAGTCTTTGAATGATATCCTATTGACTTTTGAGACGCATCCATGTGGGCTCGTGCAACGTGAACTTCTCAATTTATGGAATAAATTCAAAAATGAACATCAACGGTATAGTCTCGGAAATCTAACTCTAAACGGTATAGTCTCGGGACCTTGTTTGCTAATTGTTAAGAAAATTGGATGAGAAGCCTATCCCCAACACAGAGAGGGCGTTTAAGTCATTACTAGACATAAAACTAGAGGAAGATGTGAGCCACAATCACAACTACCTAGGAAATACATGTGTTTTAATTTCAAACTTTTTTATTTTATTTTATGAATAGTAAAGCTACTCATATAGATGGCTTAAATTCAAATTCTTTGGTTAAATAATGCATGTAGGTCATTATCTTTAAATTTTTGTATTTTATTTTTAAATCTCTTCTGACAAACTGTCGGGTTATCACAATTGTTGTTATCATTTGGTACTCTATAAATACAGCACCTTATTTTCTTCATTTGCATATATTGAGATAAAGGTGAGTATAGATATGGAGGAAACCTTAGTTCGACAATTTTGAAATATATGTGTATTTTGTGGATCTAGTTTTAGAAAAAATAAAGTGTTTGTAGAGGCAGCAAACAATCTAGGAATTGTATTAACTACAAGAAAATTCTATTTGATTTATGGAGGGGGGTAGCCTTGGGTTAATGGGGTGTGTGTCAACAGCTGCACATTTAGGAAGAAGTTAAGTTTTAGGTATTATTCCTACAGCTTTAGCCATGGGAAACCTAACTGGAAAAATAATAGGGGAAGAATTATGAGTCTCATCCATGCATGAATGTATAGCTAGAATGATTTACAATATAGATGCTTTTATTGCTTTACTAGGTAGTTTTGGTACTTTGGAAGAAATTTTCAAATTGCCTCTTAGACCCAGTTGAATATCCACCGAAAACCCATAGGTTTATTGAATGTTAATAACTATTTTGATTGCTTACTCTGTTTTCTTGATCAAACTGTGGAACAGAATTTTATTTCACATTCGGCCTCGACAGATCCTCGTTTCTGCTACCAATGCGGATGAATTGATTGACAAATTATAGGCAGTTATCTACGAACCTAACCCAGCAATAACTCGGATCGATTGGTCAGTGGGCCTTAAAAAGCGAAAATTGAATCTGACACTTTGTTTGTAAATTTTTCTTTGTTTTATTTATTTATTAGCATTAACATTTTAGTTTATATTTGCTTAAGTGTCTCTCAGGTTTATTTCTTTCGAATAACTGATATTTTAGGTAATGTCTCCTATACTTTATCTCTTTCTATTTAAACATTGAGAACAATGTTTCATTTGGTTTTGGGGGAGGATGGTAGACATAAGTTGTATTTTGCATTAAAATAAATAAATTTAAAAAAATTATTAAAAAAAAGATAATGGAGTCCGACATTTGATTAAAATAGCAGAGTAAAGAGTTCATTCTTGAACTATTGAGACGCATTCTAGGTCAAATTAGAATGATAGAGTAATGAGTTTTATTTCTAACTTTTGAAACGCATTTTAATTAACTTATGGTTATTTTTCATGCATTATTGTTTATTGCTTGTAGTCTTGTAGTCTTGGTAATTCTTCTATAAAGGAATTTACTTTTCTACCTATGTATGATTTCAAAAGTATTTGGATTAAGTTACTGTTTCTATTTAGGTTAATAAAGAATAAGTTTCGAAATATTTTTTAGTACAATGCTAAACTTTGTGGTAAGATGAATGATTCAATTTATATAGCCAAGATAATTTTCATGTTTAAGTATATATTTTTTTAATCTCATATATCTTTTGTGAGTAAGTAGAAAGGTTGAAAAAATAGCTTACGAACCTTTATTGATCCTTTGAATTGGTTAAGTTTTGTTTAGATTAATATTATTTGAATTAAGGAATAAATTGGTTGCATTTGTGTATAATATATTTTGGTGAGAAAATTTTTTTATTTTGTAATGCTTCCTTGTATTCTATAAAAAAAAAAAGAAAAAAAAAGCAAAATACCAAAAAAATATTTAAAAAAAAAAAGAATAATCAGTTCAGTTTAATAAAATCTTCATTCAATTTTAGAAGACAAATATTTTGTAAGACAGTTTTCTCACCAAATTATATTTGTATTATTCTCACAAGACAATTGAAGTCCTAAAGCTGGTGCATGTCAAGAATGATTGATTTCTAAACGACTGATTTTCTTATCTTTGGATCAATGTTAGTTTGTATGTCTATCCTTAAAATTGACTTTTTCTTAAGTGCTTAATTATTTTTCAACTCTATGAGAGAAATCATAACCTTTTAAACAGTTATACACTTGTGAGGATATAGAGTTACGGCTTTTACTTGGAGAAATTCTCAAGGCTTTATCTGTTGTGATTTGTGATAAGAATGTTACGGCTTAGTTCACACATATACAATATTTGGAAGCTATAATTGAAAAAAACTATAATAGCAATAGTGATCTTGAACTGACTTTTTGTTTGAAATGCTTATGTAGTTTTGTATATTATATTTACACTTGAATTGCTAGAGACTAGCAATGAGATGGTTGGGGGCTGTGATGAACACATAAAAATTCATATTTATTAAGAGATTCAGTCACCATTTAATGTCACTAATTTTAGCATTTTGTATTTTTAGTTTGAAATAAAGTGTTCTCCTTAAATTATGATTAATGAATGTTATTTGCATAGGTTTAGGTAAAATTGATGTAACTCTCAATGTAGAAATCAAAATGAATAAATTCTTGAACTTAGAGTAACATGACTCAATCTTATATAAACTTTAAGAACAGTTGAAAAGCCAAATCCAACATGTTATGGGAAAAAAATTGAGATACAATAGAATTGGGTTACAACATTCGCTCAGCTTGACTCAACTCACGTATTTAAACCGTATTTCACAAAATACGTACCCAATTGGTATAATTCTTTAAACTATAAAATACTGACTTAATTATTGACAACTCTTATGTTGATGGTAAAATCCAAATCAGCTGTTATTATGGACCAAATTGTATTGCAAGTGGGTAAAAGGGTTATTGGCCGAAATCTGACATATATTTGGCATTTTACTCATATCTCATTGATACTCATCCTATTTGCATGAACCTGGTAGCTATAGAAAGAAGAGACAAAATGATACAACTTTCATGTCGGCCATAGAGGCTACATCAGTCATTTTCATTATCAAAAGGGTGCTAAAATTGGGTGAACGTGTGGTTGGCCTAAATTATTGAAGATTGAAGTCACACTAAATATATTTATACTCATTGCCTATATAAGGACACTCTTAGGATGTTTTCAACATTAGATAATTCTCTTTTATTTTCTTCTCATTAACATGCATTGTAATCTAGGCTAAAATTCTTGGCAAGGCTAAGAGATGAACTTTTATGTTTAATAAACTTACTTTTATGCTTTGATTTTTTGTCAAGAGCTACAAATGTTTGTAAGTTTGGTTGTGCCTAAACTTTTAACTATTTTATTTTCTATAATTCAGAGGTTATAATTCTCATATTTCATATATTTTTAGTCATGCTTTCTTAATGTGATTCTTGTTGAATTACAATTGTTATTGGTTACATTGTTTAATATGTTAATCTTTTACTGCAATATTATCAATCGATATATTGTCGATCTTGGATAACAAGTAAAGACTAATTGTTTGATATTCAAGTTGATCTTTTACTACAATATTGTCAAAATGATATATTGTCGATCTTAGATAACTTGTATAAATGAATATGGTTTGTGTTAATGTTTGCAAAGAGTTTAGTCATATCAAATACATGTGTTATCAAATGTGTTATACTTTACATATCTTCCGATTGATTATTTGGGATGTGAAACTTTTAATTGAGTTATAAACATTGAATCAAAGTGTAAAGTAGATTTATAAAACATAATTGTGATTCTTAAAGCCTTGCTTACATCATCATAAGACATTTTCCTAAATTCATAGACAATTCTATCTTATCTACTTAAACCAATTAATTAATTTTCTCTTTTGCTACTACTTTAATATTTTACTTCACCAACCTATTTTGCCAAAAGCTTTCTCATGGGATCGACACCTCAATCTATATTGTGATAGCCGCATTACATTTTGAGTGTAAACAGGTGACGGAAGGATTATACGGATCGGTTGACCTTAACTTGTATGGTTCAATGCTCTATTCTATAATATCCGTAATATATGTGTGGGGCATTGTTCATGGACTTGCATTAGTATTTCGTAAGACAAATGGAGATGAACCTAGGGAGTCTCAGAATATGAAGTATATTCGTTGAGCACTGGGTAGCGAGACAAATCCAATGATTCGATTTGGGATGGGTTCAAAAAGCATGATACATTTTAGGACCTCTCTAAAAAGTGGAAAACATACTTTATAAATGTTGCAAAGAGGTCCCTATTGCATGGCATATGAAATCTTGACACATGGCCACTTGTTTGACGAGTGGTATATTGGAGCTTTGAATGATTGACACTTGGCAGCATGCATGGGATGCATAAGTGACAAGTGTCAACTATGCAAAGGGTGAGGTGGCTAAAGGCTTATAAATGTTGTATTTAGCCTCTTATATTTGTTAACTATATAAACAAGTTTTGAACTTATTTTCAATGAGGTCTTTATTTCTAAGCCAACAAAATAGCCCTATTTTGAGAGGATTTCAAAATTGAATCCTATTAGAAATTGATCAAACATGTTGCCATTCTAGAGTTTCAATCCTACCACTTTGTTAAAGCCTAGAATTGTTCAAGGATTGACTTCAATATGAGTTTCAAGTAAAGAAATGTCTAAAGGCTTCAAAGGTATGATTTTCTGGACTTGTTAGTGTAACAACACTTCAATTTCAGTATATTTGTCACTTAGAAAATTAGTTTCCAATTTCACTGCATAATTATGTATGATTGTCATGCATTACATAAAATAAGCAATGAACACAATCACATGCAAGCACCATGAATACACATTAATAGTAGTACCAGAGCATAATTTTGTGTTTTTCTGGGTTAATGTGATGTGTTTGAAGTGTTAAGGATGCCCAAAATGTGTAAATCATGTTTTGAAGTATTGAAGACGTATGATTCTGGGTTCTTTCTATATGAACGATAGGATATTATCCTTGACATATTAGGGCATTCAACTATTGGATAAACATAGCAGTGTTGCTTGGTTTAACGTTGGGCATTCAAATCAACCAACGCCAAGGCGTTATAGTGTATAATGCTAGGGCATTAGTGATTCTTTGGTGATATGTTCAAGTGTTGAACACAGGAGCATTATAAGACTTAACACTAGGTTGTCTGCAATAACTCAATGCTAGAGCGTTATAGAGTATAATGTTGGGGCATTAGTGGTTACATGGTGACATCTTTAAGTGTTGAACAAGAGGGCGTTATAAGACTTAACGCTACGGTATCTGCAGTAACTCAACGCTAAGGCGTTATAGAGTATAAAGTTGGGGTGTTATAGAGTATAACGTTAGGGAGTTGGTGAATTGATTGCTGACGTGTTCAAGTATTGAACACGGGAGCGTTATAACATTAAAAGCCAGGGTGTAAAAAAATGAGTAAAAATGTTTTAAGTTTTGCTTTATTTTTCTTCTGCCAAGGTATTATATAGTATAATTCGGGGTGTTTAAAGAGTTGAACACCAATGTGTTCAAAAATTTATAGTGTCGAGCCATTCTAAATAGTATACCACATTTTGCATTATATTCATGTGAGCTTTATGTAATACAAATATAATTGTTATATAAACTGTTAATGTTTGCTTACGTTGTTAACCACAATGGGAGCCCTACTGGTGGGGTTAGTTATGCTTATATGAACAAATAAATATTCTAATTATGAATCAAATTTATATAAGATGTGAAAATTTTATTATTATAAATTCAAAAATCTCTCTTAATCAGATTGAAATATATTACATTATGAGATAGTGTTACACATAATCTGCCTTGTTAATACGGTAATAATCTGGTCAACTCGGTCTTTTTCTCAATATTGCTAAAGTGTGAGGGAATTAGTCGGTGTGATTTAGAATATGCTGGTTAAGTATATGATGAGGAAAATATAAGAGAAAGTGTTATCCAATATTGCTAAAGTGTGAAGGTAATATCAGTATCTTATATTTGATCATTGGCAAGTTAATTTGGAGAATATTCACCCAATATTGCTAAATCGTGAGGATAAAGTGTGTTTAGGATCAGAAGTAAGAGTTACATAAGATGCAATTGACAAGAGTTTTCTACCTTTTGGGCTTTACAAATGCCAATATTACTAAAGCGTGAGGTATGAGTCGAATGCATATTGAATCTATTTATCACTATAAAATTTAAAATGCTTAAATTTTTACTTTCCTGTTTGAGAGATTATAGGAAATATGTAAAGCAGTAAAAGGGCGTCTTTAGATCGAAAACATATACTAGTTATATCTATGATCTAAAAACGTTAATATTAACGATTATAAATGAATCCGCTAAACATCTCTTGTCTTGTCTTATACAGATTGATAAGAAGAATACAAGCAATCCGTTACATATGCATATTAGACACACACGAACTATAGGGCACCAGTAAAATAATTATGACTAACTTAGAATTTTAGAATTATTCTAGATTCGATATAACTTGAATATATCATGGATCAACAAATATATATGAGGTGTTTCTGATAATACTTTTTCTAAAGAGGTTTAAATTATCAAAAAATTGATAAAGATGATTTGAGAGTCAATTCACAATATATCCTGACCTCAATATCTACTGATATTCAGTAGGAGCATGTACACAGGAATAGTGCAAGTAGTATTATACTTCTTACTGAAAGAATTAGTTTTATATATCCAAATCCATAGGATAAGAATAAATGCAAATAAAATTGTTTCCATTACAACATGATTGGACCCTGTAAATGTTACTATCCCATACCTCAAAATAGACAATATAAACCTTTTAGATTAATGTTTACTAAAACATTGACATTTTATCAGCATTTGATGCTAGAAAAGACTGTGTATTAGATAACATCTACTTCTCTCATATCTATAATTGGTGTATGATTTGAGAAATACTAAAAGTTACCATAAAGAAAAGTTCATCTTTATATAGGAAATAGAGATTTCCAGAAGGATGAAGTTATTCAAACTTTTAGTCACTTCTCATATCTGGCAGAAGCATAAGATTGTATACTAATTATTTTGTGCCAAACATTATTTGATATTTAGTATCTCTTCTTGTGTAAGACACTAAAGATTATCATGTTTCTTATATTTATATGATGTTGATAGTGCATCGTCAGTTGAATGATAGTTGATGAAAGACCATTATAATTAAGATACGACAGAAAATATCCTGAATAATTTGGTGAACAAATAAACTAGTAAGTTCAGAAACTTTGAATATTATAGAATTGTGGCTGAGACTAAAACATATGGGCGTGAGATGCCTAACCCCTCTAGTTGGGATAGTAAGATACTTGATCTTATTGTAGGATTTTATGTCACGCCCCAGACCCAAAAGATCCGACACACGACATCACTTACATTCATTCACTGCATGTGCACTCATAAATAATATTACACAAAATTTTCAACTTTCATTCAACACAGAAATCCTTAGCAAGTTGCTAGTAAGTTCAACACTAAAATCAACCATAACCTAACATATAAATATAAACTTCTCTTGACAATATTTAAACATTCATTTCAATTTCTTTCAGAATTATAGCAATTGAATTATGACTGGGACAATTATTAAACCGGAGATACGCAGAGTTTTCTCAGAGATTAACACTCTACTACGTCACCAGTAGCAACTTTGTTACCGGGAGCCCAGAATATATCCATTGCAAATTCTTACTTAAAATCATCCAATAACCACACTTTATAAAACTTAAACCAAATCCAATCCACACACAATGAAATAATACATAAGTATTTATTCAATAGGGACAAATCAAATATCATATCCCATGTGTCCCCAAATGAAACACTCGGTAACCTAGCAACTTAGGGAACCCAAGGAACAGCAGAAGCCTTGCCAAATCCGCTAAGCACACATGCACCTTATTTACCTGAAATCACCATAAACTATAATGAGTATAAAACTCAGTAAGCATACTAATTTTTCATATATCAAATACAAATACATATATGTACACAATGCATATGTATGATATGCTGTGATCAATCAAAATCATAATCTTATCAAATCACATATCATGTAAGCGCTTACACATTCTTTCAAAACACATAATAGGAATACCATCACTCAACTACTACTTAGTAGGACTTACATATCACATATCACATAATGAGCCAAATGTCACTCGTAGGTGACATACCGTATGAGAGGAATAGTACAAGTGAGGTATTGAATAACACATATATAATGCTTATGCCCGAAGGTAAAAGCCAAACCCTCACCCTGATCATCGGTGAGTCCTCTCACATGCACCAATACGCCACCACACGAATGTGATGACTCACTCTTCCTTTAGGTACCAATAGGATCCTCCCTACATACGGAACACATAACATATACCCATCCCAAAGGAAATGCCACACATAAAGGCTCCACAAATCACATAAAATGCCTACTAAGTTAACAGTGAGTTCAAGTACCCTCAAAATACAAAATATTTCTCATGGACATATTACACTTCAAAAGCTTTCTTTATTAAACACATCTTATTTTGAAAGCTCACTTACAAAAACACATGTATGTCCATGCTCAATGTCAATGCTCACATTCAGAAACATATATTCACATTTCATATCAAAATATACTTTGACATAACATAAACATATTCTTAACCCCATTTGCAAAATCATACAAAACAATTACTATGTTTATTGTGATTTCAGTAAAAAAAGTCTAGTATACTTACCTCTTAATACTTTCAGCTACAAGGCTTAAATCTCCTTAACCTATCAATGGAGATTAATCCTTTCATAAGCCTCACAATTCACACAAAATACTTTAAATAGCTTACAAAATTATACACAATGCATTTATCACATCAAATTGGTCTAAATATTTGGTTTCTCAAAACCTGTCATTCTGACCACTTACACTTAACAAAAATTTCTAATACATCAAATGATGTCCAATTACTCCAAAATCAGAATATACCATTCTTGACTCATATATCCTTCTTATATATGAATATACACAATCCATTCCATACACACCATCGAATCCAAACAACAAACCTGACAGGATCAAGATACTTACTGAACAGTATTCAATCTCCCAATTTTATAAAATCATATACTAACTCAAAAATTATAAAAATACCACATAATTACTCTTAACACATATCTCAGTCCATGATAAATATGTCACTTCCAAATCACTGCCAAAAGTATTTTAAAACTATTTTATTCTATAACTTTAAAAATCTGTTAATCAAATATTGCAATGAGCTGATACACTTTAGAAATTCATAACATTTCAACCACATTGATCTAAATTCTCAATTCCAAGTATATCATATTAGACATATAAAATTATCATATTCCACAAATTCATAATTTTTGAAGATCATTCAGTAGGACAAAAATTATTTTTCACTGTACTATACTGTTTACACAGGAAATTTCCAGAATTTCAAGGTCATTTTGGTAAATTCACTATAAATTCAATTTCCAGAATTTTCAATCGATTCAAAGTCTCAGATGATCCTTAACATGTCTAATTTCATATACTCAAAATTAAAAACCAGAATCGAATCACAACAATTTATAAAATTCCTAGATCAAGAGGTTATCCAGCAGAAATTCCATAATTCATCATGATTTATCAAACTATCTTATAGATCATCATCAATTCTCATATGATCTTACGAAATACACAACAAATCCTCAATTATACATATTTTAAGAAATCAAAACTTAAAGGAATTAACTTAATTAATACCAATAAATTGAGAAACACGTATGATATACCTCTTGAAATTCAAAATTCCAATTTCTTCTTCTTTTTCTTCTTCTTCTCCTCTTTCTCTCTCCTCTATTTCTCTCTTCTCTCTCTTAAAATGGGTAGCTCGACCTAAAAATGGTAAATTAGGGTTTAAAAGTGTATTTTTATACTAAGAGGCTAATTTTTGGTATTTACAAATTTGCCCCCAAAACTTTCAAAGTATAACAATTTGGTCCCTAAAATAAATCTAAAGTCATACAAATAAACCCAATACTAATCGTATATCCTTAACCTATAAAAATATTACTAATAACAATATATAATTCAAGTATCACCAACATACAAATAAAATACGTATATTTATACATATATAAATACTTATTCTTACCAGTTGTGGATACTGGTTACTACATTTTATATAGTTTATGAATATGGTATTCAAGAGAAGATGACCAACTCTCCATTATTGGTGTATGACACCATGCCAATAGATTTATTGGAACTTGTACATGGTAATGTACGTGGTCCAATAAATCACACCGCTATAGATAGGTTTTCGTCCTTTGTTGTCTTTATAGATGATTGTCACGATTTGGACATGTGTTTATTGAAACACAAGTTGGAAACTTTTGAAATGTTCAAAGGGCTTTCAACTTGAAGTAGAGAAACCAACTGCTATATGTATTAAACGTCTTTGATCAGATTAAATAGATAAATACATGAGCAGTGGATTCCTGAAACATTTAAGGGAGAATGAGATTCTCGTTCACTATAGTTCTCCAAGTATTCTTAAAACATAATAGTATTTCTGAAAATAAGGAATCAGACTTTATTAGATAAAGACCGATTGATAATGAGTTACACCGATCTTTTAAAACAAATCTACTAGGGTTATGCTAAAAACATTGCTATTCACTTATTGAACAGAGTTCCATCAATACCATTTCCTACTACTCTGTATGAGATATAAACTAGTAAAAAATTAAGTTTTAAGTATGTTAAGATTTGAGGTTGTTCTATTTAAGTAAAAGTTACTTAACAGGATAAACTTGCACCTAATGGGTATAAGTATCAGTTCAAGGGATATCCCAAATACTTCAAGGGATATCAATTCTATGATCCAGAAGGATTGAAATATTTACTTCTCATAATGCCACTTTTCTAGAGAAATAATTCTCATGGGTTGTGCGGATTATAGAATGATTGAACTTGACGAAGTTAATCTAAGATTTATGAAACCGATTATGGAACTTCATACTTAAACGAGTGAAATACCTTTTAAACCCTTTCTCCACGTAAGTTAGAAAGAATGTCAAGAATATTTATAAGGTATTGTTTGATACCTAAGAAATAGTTTCTTATGGGTTGTGCGAATTATAGAAGGATTGAACTTGGCAAAGTTAATCCAAGATTCATAATCTGATGATGGAACTTCATACTCAAGCAAGTGAAATACCTTTTAGACACTTCCTCCATGTAAGTTAGAAAGAATTTCAAAATATCTGTAAGGTATTGTTTGATACCTAAAGATATCCTTAAGGTTTCCTTAGTTGAAGGAGAAGATCCTATGACTTATAAAGAGATGATGTTAGACATTAATCCGAAAAAATAACAAGAAGCCATGAAATTCAAAATTAACTCAATGCATGTCAATTAAGTCTAGAACTTGATTAAGCTTCCCAAAGGAATAGTTCTGAGTGTTTTGTAAAAGAGTTTACAAGCGGAAGCCTAAGGGCCCATTAGAGGTGGAGACCTTTAAAGCTGATTAGTGATAAAAGGTTACACTCAGCGATCTGGGATCGATTATGAGAAAACCTTTCACTAATCATCATACTAAAGTCGATTTGAATTTCATTGGGTATTGTAGCATGTTATGATTTATGAATACTGGTAGATAAATGTAAAGACGGTAATTTAGAATAGATGTCTTGAGTAAGAGATATACATGGAACAGCTTGTAAGTTTTACATCCAGCTGGACTTCTAATCTAGTGTGTAGACTAAAGAAGCCCATTTATAAACTTAAACAAGTCTCTCGAAGATGGAATCTTTATTTTGATTAAGAAATTAGAGAGTCTGGTTTCATCATAAATAAAGAGGAAGTATATGTGTTCAGAAAGGCCAGTGGAAGCAAGATTGTCTTTTAGGTTCTCTATATGTGAATGACATACTTATATCAAAAATGATATAGGTATGTAATAGTTAGTCAAGAATTATTAAGTAAAAGCCTCTCTATGAAGGATTGGAAAAAGTCTTCTTATAAACTAGGTAGAAGAGCATTATGAAGATAAAGCTAGAGCTAAAAAGCTGATAGAACTCTCCCAAATCTTTGTGCATAGAAAATATTCTTGAAAAGTATAACCTTAACAATTGTGAGACAGTTAATGTATCTTTGAAACATAACAATCATCTTTCTAGTAAAATGTCTCCTTAGATAAACGATGAAAGAGTTAATATCTAACATAAAATATGCATTAGCTATAAGTAGTTTGATGTACGCCATGTTGTGTATCTAATCTGACATCAGTATGGCTGTAAGTGTTATGAGCTGGTATCTATTTACTGTTAGGGTCAGTGTTTACATGCCATCCTTGAATGTACATATACTTGTGTATTTATACAAGTGTACATTCTCATTAAATCACTAATACTCATATATATTGTATTATGTATGTAACGTTACAAACATTGTAAATCTGAAGGAGTTCGGATTAGATCTAAAAGTGTTTAGATAAGGGCTCATAGTCAGCTACGCTAAGAGATATAATTGCTAAATGTTAGCACAGTTAAGTGTTAGCTGGTTATAATACTCAGCAGATCCAAGAGTTAGAGCCTTGTCTGTAATAGGACATAGATCTGGGAATATACTAGTAACTGCATAGTTGCAAGAGTTGCAATCGGGTGCCAGGAAATGCAAGTTGCGCAAGTATATTCTCGAATAATTGTCCTTGATCTATTTCTACCGATACGGGTCTATCGGCAGATACTTTTATATATAAATTAGCATATGTCGTACCTATCGGGTATAAATGGTCGTTTTTGACTGACTATGAGCTTGGAGCTCGTATTGACATATGGGTATCCAGTTAGGATTGGATATGGGACAGACTCACGAAGGCCTTCGATAGACATTTAATGTAAGCCGTTAACGGAGGGTCTTCTCGAGTTGAGTAGTATACATAGTATTTTGACCTGAGTGCCATAGTGGGCTTGTAAGTAATCCACCATACTTTGGTTCCACGCATGTCACAGACCTTTCATGGTGTGATCGCTGGGTGTCGCTGGGTATGGTCCGATGCTTATGGAGTCCGGTGCGTACAGATATGGGATCCGTCAGCTCCCATATGGAGTTTGATATCTACATATTTCGAGACTGTATCTCAAAAAGTCTTGTGGCCACAAGCAATGATCCCAGGAAAGAGTTCCCCCAAGGTTGAACAATATGGCAAAGGAGTTTGCGTATATTGTTTATTGAGATACAAGTCTGGAGATAGGACATGGATGAGCACTAGAGGATTTGACGATGATAATCTATATCCCCACACATTCAGGATATCATGACGGAAGGACTATACGTATGAGTTGTAACCTCAGCTTGTATGGTTTAATGTGCTGGTTTGTATATCCGTGACGTGTGTGTGTGGCATTGTTTACGGACTCATAGAATAATTTCATTTGACGAATTAGGCGTAGGACCTAAGGAGTCCCGCAATATAGAGTATACTCGTTGTGTACTGGGGTAGCGTACCAGATTAAATTATTTAATCCAGCAATATTCAGCATTACTACGAGAATACGTGCGTATTTGTATTTAAGTGTTAAATACAACAATTAGTTCATAATTGTTATTTACTAATTGTATAATGACACGTAGTGTATTGTGGACCCTCAGTTAAGTTTATCCAAGTGTGGGATTTGGTGGGACCCACTAGGGGGTGAACTTGGTAACTATTCATGAGAGGCAAAATGATCATTTCTCAGTTTGATTATTTAATAATTAAATATTCAAAATATCTTTTTTTTTTTATAATATATAATATATTATTATTATTTATATATTATATTATATTATATATATATAAGCAAAAAGAAAGAGAAAGAGAGAGGAGAAGAATTTGGCCAAACAGTCGAGAGAGAAAGAAGAGAAGAAATGGAGAGAAAGAGAAGGAAGAAAGAAAGAAGAAGAAAAGAAAAGAAAAAGGAGGAGAGGAAAAATGAAATTGGAGAGAAAGAGTAGGAAGAAAGAAAGAAGAAGAAAAGAAAAAAAAGGAGGAGAGGAAAAATGAAATTGTTTCATTTTCCTCTATGATTTTATTTAGAGCAATTATGAATTGCTTCAAACTCTCCATTTCTTATCCTTTTGGAAAAAATGATGTAAATTCACTCTCGGCCATTTTGGAGATTATGAGTTAATCCCAGGCTAAATATAGAGCTGTTGTTCTAGCTCACCAAGCCCACCGTATTGGTGACTAGAACTATACACGAGTTGGTCTTTATGCGAACTTCGAAAAAAATACGTGTATAACGTTACATGTTTTGGTGAGTTCTCTAGCTTAATTAATATATTAATGTGATTAATATATTTATTTATTATGTTTATTGTAAAATTTATATTTCTGTTGCGTTAGGCAATAGACACAATTGCACATGCATACACCCACGTGCCTAAAATTCTCCGCCAATATTTACTACAGAGAATGACTATCAGATAGTCGGGAAACATATATTAAAATATCTTAGAGATAAAGAGGATAGATTTCAGAAATATGGAGACTGTAATTCATAAATAAGAAGATACATTGATTCAGACTTCGAATTTAATCACGATAATAGAAAAGTCTACATCTGAATATGTGTTCTTCTCAATAGGTGCTGCAATCAATTAATAACATGTTTAGTAGGTTTCCACAGCTAATTCTACCTTAGAGGAAGAATACCTTGCGACTTTATAATCAATAACATAAGTAATATAGATACGTAAAATAGTCGTTGAACTCGGAATAGTTCCAGGTTCAATGGATCCTATACCACTATATTATGACAATTAATAGGAAATTACTCAAGTATAATAGCCAAAAATACACCAGAAGTCTAAATATGTGGAGATCAAATACCATATATTTAGTCAAAGCTTGGTTGAAAGAGATGTAATAATATGTAGAGTATATCCTATAAGAAATATAGCAGACCTATTCACTAGCACTTTAACTCCTAAGAGTATTTGAGAAACACGTGGAGTTGATAGATAGTAGATATTATCATGCATGGCACTAGAACAAGTGGGAGTTGTTGGAGATGGTACTTACATGCCATTCCGGTTACAGTAATCATTTTAATAAAAATTGTTAATTCATAATTATATGGTAAGAAGCTTGTAACATTTACAAACATTGTAGATCTAAAAGAGTTTAGATCTGATCCAAAGAAGTTTAGGTAAGTGCTAAAAGTTAACAATTCTAAAATTTAGAACCTTTTTTAAAATTTGACAAAAACCCAGGAACATATTAGTAATGACATAGTTGTAAAGAGTTGCAAAGAGTTGCAAATGGTGCTAAGAAATGTCATTATGCAGTATGTTCTAAAAACTATAGTTTCTGATCCATGGTTATCGACACGGGTCAATCGGTATTTATTTTGGATCAGTGTATGTTTATATCTGGATTGTCCAGAAGGTTAGTCTTAGTAGACCATGGGCTTAGTAGATGTTTGTATGGGCATACAGGTATTTATAAGGACTGAATACTGAACAGACTCGCGAGGACTTCTAATAGACATCCTATAAAGTCATTAATGGAGGATTTTCTCAAGTCGAGTAGTATTCATGGTCCTTTGACTTGAGTAGCAAAATGGCTTGTGAGTAATCAACCATGCTTTGGTTCCATACATGTCAGAGACCTTTCTTTGGTCTAACTGTTGGGTATAGGTTGGTGCTCATGGCTTGTGAGTGATCAACTATGCTTTAGTCTGATTGCTAGGTGTTGCTGAGTATAATCTGATACTCATAGAGTCCAGTGTGCGTAGATATGAGATCCGTTAGCTCATATGGGTAAGTTATATATCCTTATACTTTAATAATTGTATTTTAAGATTTTTTTTTCGCCAAAATCATAAAATCCCAAAAAAGAGTTTCTTGTAGGGTTAAACAATATCGCAAAAGTATTTGTGGATTTTGTTTTATAGAAATACAAATTTAGAGATAAGTTTATGGTTAAGCATATAGAGATTTGACTGTGATGATTTATGTCTCTGCTATTTAAGGATATAGGTGACAGAAAGATTCTACATATATAGTTGACCTCAACTTGTATGATTTAATGCTCTATTCTATAATATCCGTAACGTGTATATGCAGCATTATTCATGGACTTGCGAAAGTATTCCGTAAGACAAACAGAGGTGAACCTAAGGAGTCTCACAATATAAAGTATACTCGTTGAGCACTAGGATAGCGAGATGAATCAAATGGTTTAATCTATGGTGATTTCGAAAAGCAGCATACATTTCAGGACCATTCTAGAAAGTAAAAAACATACTTTATAAATATTGCAAAGAGGTCCCTATTGCATGGCAAAGGAAATCTTAACACATGACCACTTGTTTAACAAGTGGCACATTAAGGCTTTGCATGATTGACACTTGGCAGCATGCATGGGATGCATAAGTGACAAGTGTCAACTATGCAAAGGGTGAGGTGGCTAAAGGCTTATAAATGTTGTATTTAGCCTCTTATATTTGTTAACTATATAAACAAGTTTTGAACATATTTTCAATGAGGTCTTCATTTCTAAGTCAACAAAATAGCCATATTTTGATAGGATTTCAAAATTGAATCTTACTAGAAATTGATCAAACATGTTGCCATTCTAGAGTTTTAATCCTACCACTTTGTTGAAGCCTAGAATTGTTCAAGGATTGACTTCAATATGAGTTTCAAGTAAAGAAATGTCCAAAAGCTTTAAATGTTTGATTACTTATTAATGTAACAAGACTTCAATTTCAGTATATTTATTGCTTAGGAAATTAGTTTCCAATTTTATTGTATAATTATGTATGATTGTCATGCATTAGATAAAATGAGCAATGAACACAATCATATACATGCACCATAAATACATGTTAACATATTGCTCACGACCGTAAGACTTTCTGAAATATAATCTCGAAGCATCGGATATACAACCTACTTATGTGAGCTTACAAAACCCATATTTACGTATATTGGACTCTATGAATATCATACCACACCTAGCGACACGTAACAATTAAACCATGAAAGGTCTTCGACATCCGTAGAACAAAAGTATGGCAGATCACCCAACAAATCCACCGTAGCGCTCAGGTTAAAGGACCATATATACTACTCAACTCGAGAAGAGTTACCATTGACGATTTCATAAGATATCTATTAGGGTCCTCATGAATCTGTCCAGTATTCAGTCCTAACTGAATACCCGTATGCTTATACGAGCTCTAAACTCATGGTCAACTTAGAATAACCATCTATACTCTACAGATATAAATGTACAGTGATCTATATGAAATGGATTCACCGATATATAAACCTGCATTGGTGAAAATAGATCAGGAACACAGTGTTTGAGAACATACTTGCATAATAACATTTCCTAGCACCTATTATAATTATTTGCAACTATGTCATTACTAGTGTACCTTCAGGTCTTTGTCGTATTATAGATAAGGTTCTAACTCTTTAGATCTTGCTAAGTCTTAGTAGTGCTAACTATTAAAATTTATAACTCTCAACTTTGCTAACTCTTAGCACATGTCTAAACTCTTTTAGACAAAATCTGAACCATTTCAGATCATACAATGTCCATAATGTGACAAGCATCATTACCATTTAATAAAGAGTATTAGCGATTTAATAAAATATACATTGAATAAATATTATCAAATAAATATTCATACAAATAAGGATGACATGTAAGCACATACCCTAACAGAGTCTCCATAAAATGTTTTGAGGCATTTATGTATCATAGTTGACATTCGAGCTCCTATATGTGAAAATAATATGAAGGCGCCCGTCAAGAATGAACAAGCTACCATAATCACTTAATATATGTAAGCAGTGGCCACTAAATGAGTAACATAACCCCAACAATACCAACAATTCTGACAAACACTACAAATAATATCATTCTTCCTCTTTAATGTTCAATAAAGACCCAATTTATATGTACTACAATAATGATGATGGTAATGATGGGGATAATGATGGAAATAATAGGGATAATGATGATAATGTTGATTATAGAGCCAAGGTTAATAAATTGAATAACATACCAAAAGGAAGATTATATTATATTTCTAATATTTCTTTTTGTGAGTTGTTCAATGTGTATGATTTATATGCAAGAGAAGATATTAGTCAGCCTAAAAACCCTTTTCAATTTATGCTTCTGGTATCACTATCAGACTTGAACATATCGAATAAGGTATCTTATATTAAAATCGAGGATGTGTTAATAGAAAAAATGTATAGTAGTGAAAATGAAATTCATGAGGCTATAAATTTACTAGCACTTAAGGGTAACTAGAGCTTAAAAGTTCATAAGTCTACTAAAGATTAATTTAAAGCAAAATGCGATAATGAGAGATGCAAATAGAGACTACATACAGTGTCGATGGTGTGGTAGAAGTTCTTCACTATGAGAAGAGTAGATGCAGAGCACACGTGTTTTGGACCAATTATATGACAGTCACTAAAAACTTAAGAGTCATATTATTGGTAAAATAATAAAAAAAATTAAGTTTGCATTAGTCGATATAATTTATAAGCTGAAGGAAATTTAAGTGAACATGCGTGATAAATTTGGTTTTAAGTTAATGTATTTTACTGCTTTATGAGTTAAAGAGCATGCATGTAGGTTGATAAAACATGCTTTAAGGGATTCGTTTAGATTATTTCTTGCATACTACTATATGCTAGAATAACAGAACTCGGGTATGGTTACTTACTTGAAAATTGACAGGGATAATCACTTTAAGAATTTCTTTATGGCATTGGGACCTTGCATCAAGGATTTCTAGTTATCCATCCAACTCGTGATTGCAGTTGATTGTTTTTAGTTATCCATCAGAGGTTACTCACTCATTAATATGCTGCAAAACCACACATAATGTGTATAAATATTGATACTATTAATTTATATTTTAAAAAATAAAAAATATATATTCTTACAAAATTATCAAGCCAATCATGTAAGAGCTCATTAAGTCATTTCTGATCAGCACCGATGCCAAGTAAGCTAACATGCCCTTGACCATCCTGTATCTATACCTGAAACTCTGCACGCATGGTTAAGTCTATCGATCATTGTAGATCCACGTCAACCTAAGAATCATTGCACGATTTCTTTACTTGTAATTCGACCTTTTTTTGAACTTATTTCGAATGAGATTGATATTAGGGATGTGTTTAACCATTCATCTTTGTAGTCGCGCCCAAAAATGCTCATCCCTTGTATAATAGCATCAGATATAATTTGCACACTTGCGGGGTTCTTAGTTGCTTATTGTATATTCAGGCTGCCACTAATGCTTATACTTAGCTACTGGAGTCTAAGTATGAATATCATCAATCATGCCTTCTCTCTCCTAAAACAAAACAATATTAATGAATATACTAAGTTGTAAAGATGTACAAAATCAACTTTATGTGCAAAACGTGTCATCATCTGATCTATGTCCTCGAACATGCTGGATGACTGGAGGTACTACATTATGAGACTCATATGATACAACAGCTTTGTTTTGTTCTTATTTATTCTGGTTATCAGCTCTATTTTCATAAGTATCATCTCATCTTGCAAATTATCAATCTTCTTCTCAAGAACGCTATA